>CM029672.1:11561425-12208925 GCA_017311315.1 Dendrocalamus latiflorus
ACTAGTCGATTGTAGTAGACACTGCAGTGACTTCATTTATATCAACTAAAATTGTATGCGAGTGTCTCTCTCTACAAACTGTTTTATTCATCAGCCAAAGCCAAAAACCATTAACAAAAGCCAATATGACAGTACTACAAAGAGACTTATATTAGACGCCTCATCCTAGACGGTTGATCAAAACCATTAGTGTTAAATGCAATCACAGACAGTTTAGGTTTAGAGACCGTTTGTGTTGTTGCCAGCGCTAAAAACTGTCTGTGAAGAGATAATATCATAGACGGTTCATGGTGAGAACGTCTGTGAAGTATCACAGACGGTTCTTACCAAGAAATGTCTATGATATTGCAAAATATTATGGACGATTTTTTATTTAAACTGTCTGTGATACTTTATAAACGGTTATCACAGATGGTTTGTATTAAAAACCATAATACAAACCATCTGTGATACGTTTCCTGCCTCGCAATCTCCTAAAATTTTATAATCTCCCACCTGAGTCTAAGTAGGATTATGTTCTGAGACACCTTTAGTAAAATGAGCATAACTTTTACATACGATATCCGTTTTCAACGTTTTTATACTCGAAAGAAAGCTAACGACGAGCCCAATAAAAAAACTAGCTTGCATTGGTCGTCCTCTAAGACCCCCAAATTTGTCCATCTTTAGCCTCAAATTTGTGTCCCAAGTTTTTGGTTTCTGTTTTTGCCAAAATTTTCGATCTTCCGTTCGGAATTTGGGATTCACCTACTGCAAAGTTGTAGATCTCATCGAAGCCTTTTAAACGAGTATATATAAGCCATATAGAACTTTGCTATTTTATATTTTGAGACTATATGTTTACATTGCACATGTATATACATATATTGTCTTCTATAATTATGATTATGTAGTATAGACAGTTTGTAATTCAAACAATCTATGATAATTATGTATCACAGATAGTTTGTGGTTCAAACCATCTGTGATAATTACGTATTACAGACGGTTTGAACCACAAACCGTCTATGATAATTATGTATCCCTGATCGTTGGGCTCGTCGATTCTCCCCAATCTAATCCCAGCCAATAGAAACTCATCAATCCCCACCCCACGAATTGTAGCATCCATTCCGCCAAAAAATTTTCACTCCCGCCTCTCTCCCCTCTATACATACTCATCCATGCCCTCGCTGCTCCCTCACCTTCCTCCTCTTCACGTCTCCTAGTGCCACAATTACCGCCTTCCTAAAGTGTAGTGCATCGGCGAGCTTGTTGTCTCGCTCTCACCGCCACCGCCACTTTTCATCGAGGTCTTCAAATTTGGACGAGATTGTGGTGGATCAGCGTTCAAAATTTTGATGAAATCTTTCCACATCGTCCTCCTCCTCGACCCCGACCCTGGTGGCCCTTATGAAGTAGATGGCACACAAGTCTACAGGCAGCAAGGTATCGCGGAAGCAGTTAGCTACCAAAGACAGTACTCAAGTCGGCACTGGCGACGTGGGCATCAAATACAGCTCAGCACTGCTTTTTCTATGTTCTTGCATACCATATTTAAAAGTTGGGTTCGTAGGATTAGGGGATGTGTTCTTACTGTGTTAGATGGTAACCTGCTCGTTATTTTATTATGCTGTAATGGTGGATTCTAATATTAATAAAAATGGAATGTGCTATTGTGTTTGCTGTTGTATTCACTTGTTTTCAAATAGCATAGCTAACATTTCTTGATGCTAGCCAAAAAATAGAAAAAAAAGTTAGGTATAGAATGAACTATCACAGACAATTTTGTGGTATAAATCGTCTATAAAGGACTATCACAGACAACTCAAACCAAAAACTATCTATGATACTCGCACATCACAGACGGTTCTATTTACCAATCATCTGTGATGGGAAATTATCACAGACGGTTCTATATATCAATTGTTTATGATACTTGTCCATCATAGATGGTTGATAGCTAGAACCGTCTGTATTGTATGAGTATCACAAACGATTTTTTTGGTTCGAACCGTCTGTGATAAATTAGAACTATCAGTGTTGTATTTATCACAGACGGCTTACAAACCGTTTATGATAACTTATGATTATCACTAACACATAAATTCAAACAATTCAAAAAAATTATCTATGATAATAATTCCAATCATCTATAATGAGTTTTTTAGTAGTGTGAACGCCCCATAGCTTTACCAGCTATGTTCTTTTGCATGATTATCCTCTTCCCACGTTGTGCTGGTGACAGGTATATATACATGCTAGTAAAACTAAAGGCTCCAATTATTTCGGTTTGAGCTTCTGATTTCTAGCTTATTTTTTACTATTTTTAAATTTATTCTTTTCTAGTTTCTAGCCAATTTATATCAGTCTAACCAAGCGGCACCAAAAGCGGGTCACGTAGGTAGATACACAAGATCAGTTGCCACATTGGCATTGGCATATTGTGGTGACAGGTACTGGCTGACAGTGTCTGTTCCCTCTCTGTCAAGCTGGAAGTTGGAAATGGGCAGGCAGTAGGCGTGCACTGGCTCTCCTGATCTTCGCTACTCCAAATAGTTTGATCTCCCGACAGAGAGAGACTACCAGGAAAAATTCAATCGAATCTTCTTTGGTTATACTTATGTATGGATTCTGAAAGGCCGTGGTTTTAGTTCGCATCTATGTGCCTCGATGGGTCTGATGTCCATGGGCCACCAGAAACTAGATGTGTGCCAGCCCGTTGCATTTCAGATTGAAACCTGGGAGCTGCAGTGAAGCTTGTAATCAACACTGCCTCGCATGTTATCTGCAAACGGCAATGGAGTTTGTGATCGAGATGGAACGAACAATTTATCAGTAATCGATCTGTACCCTCATATACACAGGTGGAGAAGGCAGCCGGCTCAGCACTCGCTCTAAGCAGACCTGAAAGCGAGCTACCTGCTGACATGATTAAATAGCTTCCTAATACATTACCGATCTTTCCTTTGCACCTACCTACATGTGTCATGTATAGTGACGCATCATGAATCATGCTTTGCGTCCGTCAAGTGTACTTGATGGAACTAGTATTAGTAGTGTTTTTTATTTTTTGCAAAATTAAATGGTCTAGGAAAAAGTAATAGCCATTATAATATAATTTTAATCAAAAGTTATCGTACGAAGGTCTCTAAAAAAAAGACGAATGAACGGATCCAAGTCTTGCTTCTCAGTTCAGGTGCTCCTTTGACCACTCTCTGATCATGCCATTATCGAAACACAAATAATAGTAGATGCACACTAACCATTCACTGATTCACAAATTCACAACCTTAAATTATTTGGCTACATATACGCTTCACAACTTAACAGCATCTCAACTAGCTTGAGGTCCATGATCGTTCATGCTTGACCCTTCTAACCCGCGCAATGGCGACGCGACGCCGAGCGGAGGAGAGGCGACATCAGAGTGGCGGCTCTTTCCGGCGGCGACGCACCAGGAGACGGAGCCAACGCGTCGGCGCACCAGCCGGAGTCGCAGAACAGCAGCGCGTGCGAAGGCGACGACGCGTACGGAGCCTGATCGTTGTACATGACTACATGAGGCTCCCCAGAGCGACCTGCCTCGCCTTCCTAGTTCCTATATTCCACTATGGCTCTGTACACGAACGGTATCAGGCCTTCCATTGGAAGCAGAGCTTAATCAGCCAAGAAAGCTAAGCTAGAGCAAGGACTGTGCCTCAATGATGGTATAAAAGAGGCCAAGTCTCCTGAACAACTCGTGTGTTGTTCTTTTCACCTACAAAAACGTATACGTCTCACCAAATCCACTGATTCAATTTTTCAAGTGGCATTCGGTGCATCAGTGCTTATCTGCTTTGATCAGGCTCTTTTCTTTCCGGCTTTTGGTTTATCTATAGTAACTAACTTTTAAACAGTGCGTCTTTTTAAAATGGGCTTTACAAGTCGATTCAGCCAAAATGGTACATGAGTATCTCTCCGTACTCTCACACGAACAGCTAGAATTCAAAATTTTAAACTAAAAAACCAAAAACCACAACCTAAAAGAACCCATCCAAATATCATTGCATCACTTGTCAGGACAGGAGTCTCAGGCCCTGATCAATATGGCTTCAGCTTCTGGATTCAGCTTATTTTTGCACTATTTATAAATTTCGTCTTTTTCTGAACTTTTGGCTTTTTTTTGAGTTTTTTTACCGGTTCTTTTTTTCCTCGTATTTGTTTACATTATACGTGATGGGCTAATATGTTTTTTCTATTTTTAATTTTTTTTAAATTTAATTATGGTAAATAAGCATCTGTCAGCTACAGTGCTTTTTTCAGCCAGCTACAGTGTTTTCAGCCATAAGCTATGAGGCTTTCAGCCGAACCGATCACCACCTCATTCTTGCCCTGTACACAAGTGCGCATATGACATTACATCATAGACTTGTAGGGTTGCAGCATTAAACTAGATTGGTGTGGAGTGGAAGAGATGTGAGCAGTGCGTTCTTTGGAGCTGTGGCTTATGAATTTTGATTTATGACTTTTGAATTCTAGTTGTTCATGTGAAAGAGTACGGGGAGAGAGACAGTCGAGTGCGATTTTACCCAGTATAGTTGAAGTCGATAAATTGTCTACTACAATCGACTAGTAGACGCCACTTTAAAAAGACACTTCGTTTGAAGGCTGATTGCTATAGTATAAATCAAAAGCCAAAAGAACGAGGCCACTAGTTACAATAGTTAAATCTTTGAATTATTTGCTGGTGGTGGGTAGCTTTTAGCGGGCAACAATGGGTATGCTCTTCTTGACTTCAGCTTATGGTTTAGCTGTGGCTTATGGCTGTTCGTGAGAGAGGGTATCATATGAATACAATATTCACACTGCATGGTTTACCAAGCGTTAATATTTTATTACTCCCTCCGATCTTTTTAAGTGATATTTTTATTTTTCACAGTCTACGAGACATGACTTTAACCATTACTATTTGTAACTTTATTTTATTATATACTAATAAAATTATAATATTATGAAATTATTTTTAGCAACAAATCTAGATAACTTTAAACATATTAGCAGTTAAACTTTAGGAAATTTAACAGCATGGATTATAAGATATCAGTTAAAAAATTTCTATAGATGGCATGATGAGATAACGACTGGAAGGGTGTGAGCCAAGGGGTGCCCAGCGGCCGCGGTGAGAGAGTACAACCAAGGAAACGCGGCACGGGAGTTGAGGGCGCATCCAAGGAGGTACAGTGTGTGCAATGTGCACACCCAACGAAATTTTTCTAGCTCCGCCACTGGTTACACTTACATAGAGTATCATATACAAACACACACGTATGTCCTACCTACTAATACCATTTTCGACTTTGTTAATCTCATAATAGCATAGTTCAATAATCAGAACAGAATGAGAATGGTATGTACACACATTTATGCAAGTTGAGAATTAAAGCAGCACATGTGGACACATTTTTTCCACTAAATAATTTCGTGTATAAAACTCTACTCGTATATGTGTGCAGTCATTCCCTGTCAGAAGAAAGTGGTAATATGATATCAGTTTGCATTTTTTTTTTGGTGCTCTAGATGATCTCCATAAAGAAATTCAGACGAACACGTTCACCCACGACAACTCTCTGGCACAATAGTGCATGGTGCAGAATTTTTGCACCGTGGAGAGCCGTCTTCCTCTTCAAGAAGCGTACTTCTGGACCAGGAAGGCGTGTCGTAATGGAGGATACGCTCCGTGGGATCCGGACAAATCAAGCAAACGACGCAGGAAAAGGGAACAAATTCTCTGGGAAAAACAAGAAAAAAAAAATCCTTGGAGTCTTCGCTAGCTAGTTCTATCCTGCAGTGGACTGTGGGTATGTTCTTTTTGGCTGAAACTTATGATTTTTGGCTGCAGTTTGTGGCTTTTGAACTGTTCGTGCGTGAAATTACAGAGTAACAGAACTCGCGTGCGGTTTTTGCTGATATAAATGAAGTCGGTACAGTATGTACTACAATTAACTAGTAGACTCTATGTTGAAAAGATATTTTGTTTAAAAGCTAGTTACTATAGAAAAATTAAAAAGTAGCTTTTAAAAATCGAAAAGAACAGAGGCAGAGCTTGTACCTGAAGACAGATAAATTGATCAGAAGAAATAAAAATTCAGTTTATACACAGCCACCTATCAGGGCCAGAGGTCTGTTAGGACGTGCATCAACCAAAAGATCGTAGGCCGAAAGCCCAACCTGGGCCATAGCCTAAAAGACTCTGCCGGACAAACCAGAGACGATTCTGTCCAATCCGTTTCAACGTAAAATGCATATATGTGAATATACAGTGGAAGTATCGCGCCTCGTCAAACACTACCTCAAAAAATATTTTATTTTCTTGGTCTTCTGGACCAAGAAAATGAGTTTTGCTAGCTCTAGAAAGATCGTAGTTTTTGGAACAACTAAAAAAAGGCTATGAAATTGCTATTCTCCTAGAACGGCGCTACGAAATGAACAAGGCGAAGACACAGAAATGTTAGAAGAGTGCTGAACATTTAATTTTGAGATTTTTTTCCCTCGATAATGGGGCGAACCCACCCGGTTTCTATCATTACAAATTAACCACAAAGTATCTTACAAAACGGAAGAAGAATATACTGCAGAAGTTTCACACAGGAAAGAAAAAATATCACGCTGCTACTAAGGAACAACCACCACATCGCATTGCAAGCTTCCTCGTTACTTCATTCTGAAGACAAATTAAGCTGACACCAGAGTAAACATTACTTGTTCTTCACAGTAACTTGCAGATTATTAATTCTTCCTCCGGAACGCCTTCTCTTCGTTTCGCACACGTACCCACCCCTTCATGCTTGTCATAGATGCTTCACCATCGGGCTCCAACCTTCCTTGCATTATAATTAAACCTCTCGCGCCACCTGTTCCGAGTAATCTGGCCCCCCAACCATAATAAGGCTCCTCTGTCTTCCTCCTTTCTCTGCAATACAGCCCCGTGGTTCAGCCAATTTGCAACCTGGATTACCACAGCAAAAGGATCTGCAGGCATTTCGTTTTGAAAATAAGCTGCGTTACTGTAGGACATAATAGTAATAGAGAGATAAATGGTGCCTTATAAATTTTCTCCAAGTATTCTTAAACTCTTCACTCTATCTAGTAGCTACAGAGCTATAAATATCATAGTTGAAAGCCAAGATCAAAACAACAACCACAAGAATCAAGAAGAAAAAATCTTCAGCACTAGAGTGGTCTGACCAATGGCAACACAGCGGTCTAACCGGCGGTGCCTTGACGGTCTGATCGATGGTAAGAATGTGGTCTGATCGGTAAGCAGTACAACTAGGCCAAGAAGCGGTATGACTGCTCCCCTATTCTCAAAATAGGAAATTAACCGAATCTAAACCACTTTTGGTGCAACTCGAAAAAACCATAGCTAAATGCATTGAAACTTTACACACATTTTGTTTAGGGTCCTAGGAATCTATTCCAACCAAGGATCGATTGAATTCTTATCAAAGCTAAGACATTTCTCAAGAATATGCAACCAAAATCGGGCAAAAAAAGAAAACTTGGGTTATGACTTGGTCGTAGGTAGATTACGGCCAAGATGGTTCTAGATGTATTTCCATATTTCATAACAAGCAAAAAACTCACAAAGATTCAAAGTAAAAAAAACTTTAAAAATTAAGAAACTTCTTGATGAGACCAAAACTAATCAAAACCGGGTAGCTTCGAAATCCTTCAAGACATGATGCCTAGATGGATGTGATATGATCTTCATGATCATCCTATCACTTATATGTCATCGGTACACAGTAAGATCAAAAAGGAGAGAGAAGAAATCAAAACCAACAAAGAACAGGTGCAAATCAACAAAGACAAAGAGACACCATGAGAGATGAACAAAGTTAATAAACTGTCACTTGAGAATGAATGTTTTACAGTCACTCCACCTAAACGACAAGAGAGCACACCATTGTTAGAACCCTAGGATCACCTAGGTGTAGATCAGAGGGTGTTCTTGATTGGATTCGAGAGAGAAGGGGAGAGGGAGAGGGAAGTACCGACCGTCCGATGCATTGGAGGAGGAGCTGGCCATCGCTGCTTCGTCGGTGAAGTCTGCGCACGGGCAGCGACGGTCGGGGAAGAGGAGGGCGGTGGCGGCGGCGTAGATCCGGTGAAGGAGACGGTGATGGAGCTTCCCGCCGCCGACTGCGCGTCCCTCTAGATCGGTCTAGGGTTTGTGTCGGTGGGGATTTGCGGCTCAGGCGAACCTCGTGTCTTGAGCCACCGGCCCCCACCCCTCTATTTATTGCGCAGCGCGACGGGGGCCCATCAGCCAATAGATGGGCTGGGCGCCCCCGATCAGGGCGCGGATCAAGGTCCCGATAAGCCGTTGGGCTAATCGGGAGAGAGATCAATCCAACAACCGTATCACTCACTCTTCTATAACCCTAACCCTAAAACACAATGTTGTAATAAGAGATGGTTGGATGGTTAACTTGCAAGCCTATATCCCAACCCGTTAAATAGATAAGACAATCAACCCACATCTAACCATAATAGATACTATCCGCTAGCACATTTAGGGAAAACCCATTAGCCCCACACAACACAGATTTTACTCATGCGCGTTTTTTAAAGCATATGAGCCCAAATCTGTCAAGTCTTTAGCTTTTGGTCCACTTAATCTTCTCAGCATCTCCTTGACTTATACCTCTTTCCCAAACACCGCGGTTTTAATCCAACACAATTTTCAGTATTTGGAAAATGGCCAAAATACCCTCACCGTAACTCAGTCTTCATCTTCCCTTGCAAGCAATCACCTTACTGCCATGTGTAGGTGCATCAATAGCTTGCCACACATCGGTAAGTTTCTTCCATTCTAGTTCCACTAGACAACACCTCACTTGAACCGACCAAGCCATTTGTTGCAACCGATCGATTGAACCTTCCCTTCAATATTTTTCGCATTTCTTGTGACATGCTTGAGCTTTACTATCTCGTTCTGGACATCGACTTTTCCATGAGCATAGCCCATCCTCACTGTTGATCATAGTTGACTCCAAAGCTTCCTGTACATCCAAACACAAGGAAATCTTTCTTAACCATGTTGAGCCAACTATCAAAAAGCATAGAAATATCCGCCGGAACATATTTATTTTTGAGACAACATATGGCTGTGATCGTTTTGGTTTCAGCTTTTAGCTTCCGGCTTATTTTTCACTATTCATAAAATTTCGTCTTTTTCTAAATTTTTGGCTTTTTGTTGAGCTTTTTTGCCGGTTCTTTTTTTTCCTGTATTTGTTTGTATTATACGTAATGGGCTAACATATTTTTAAATTTTTAAATTTTTTAAATTTAATTATACTAAATAAAGCTCTGTCAGCTACAGTACTTTTTAGCTATAAACCATTAAAAAAAAGCCCAAATGATCATCAGAAAAATAAATTACGACAGGTCACTGCATGCAAGAGCGCATGCATGTGAAGCTAGCACGCATGCACCTTCTGAGCCAGCCAAAGCAGGCACGGGGCGATGGAGCTACGCCCCCTAGCCTAGCTAGCCTTTGTCCAAATCCGGATCAGGGTCTGCTAAAGCCTGCACCTACTGCAGGCTACGTACCGGACACGTACGTACAAGCGTGATCCATCTACAGTACTCTCATGCTCCTGTTAACTGCACCTACGCCTACGTACAAGCGTGATCCATGTACTAGCATGCTCCTGTTAACTGCACCTACACCTACGTACGTAGACTGATATATAGAAGCCAAGTGCCGATGGAAAGCTAAAAAAAAACACAGGGATACACCCTACAAATTGAATGAGGAACTTTTCTCTCTCGATCTCACTATTCACTAAGCTAAACCCTATCAACCAAACTGGCACTGTGTTTTTCTTTTCGTTTTTTTGCTACTACCTGGGAAGGATCGAGGTCTAGGTTCTACCTTGGAGTATACGATATTTACCAAAGTAAGACCTAAATAAGTTTAGGACATAACTTTTCCTCCTAGCCTAGGTAGTACTTGTATTTAGCCTTTTACTGTTTAGGGCGTAATGAAATCCTAGATCTGCTACGGACTACTATGGTCAGTTTCCATTAGGTCAACATTGTTTAACTGCTTAGTTTAAGAGACTGCTCATTTGGACTTTTTTGATAGCTTATGGCTTATTTTGTACTGTATCTGCTAGTGTCTTTTTGATGTAATTAAATTTTTAAAAATGAAAAATGAAAAAACATGTTAGTCCATCACGAATAAAGTAAATGAATACGGAAAAAAGAAAAGGCAAAAAAAAGCTATAAAACTATGAAATTAAAGAATAGTGAACTAGAAACCAAAAAGCCAGCTGCTGAGAAATGGAGCTCGGCTTATTGGCAAAGGCATTTCCCCCGAGATGAAACTAGAATGCTCCATGCATAAGCTGATCGATCTCGCATTGCATGCCTATAGAATATTGATGGATATGAAGCAGAGGGAAGCTGTCTAGCTAGGGAACATGATCACACAACCCAACAAAAGACAACTTTTACCAACATAATCTCTGTCCCAAAAAGATGCATGGACGGATGGATGCTTCAAGGCTAGCTAGCTAGGCCATGCAGCATATATGCACCCGGCCGCGGACGCTTTTAGCATGTTCTAGACATTTGGGACACTGTGAAAGGCAATAATACTGCCCCAAGATCACACGACACGCACCATGCATACATGCATGCATGGTTGGCTGGGCAACCAAAAAGACTAGCTACCACCGCAGAGGAGCAAGCATCTATATATCTCAATTATTGTGTCTAAATAACTCTGTGCCCAAACACCCGTTTAGGGAACACACTTATGCCCCCATTCTCCAATCCGTCTTCGGGCTCTGCAAATGCTTAATTATATTTTACATGCATCATGCATGCATGCACGTACTTTAGGGCTTTGGTACGTCCGCATGCTAACTAAGGTAACCTTTATATGTGCAGATTAGGTGTGTCTAGGTAACTTTTATATGGCCGTTGGATCTCTAATTCAACAGTATTAAATCTGGATGATAGTTAGGAAGAAAACATCCAGATGATATTTATCAATACACGTGCAGATTAGACGCTGATCAACCTATTAGTTTAACAATTGTTTGTATTACTTTATCTAGGTATCTATCATTATCGTTATTATCAGGGGCGGAGCCAGGATCCAGACAAAGGGGGGGCCGACCCGTCAAGGCGCCGGCGTCATAGGTCCTGGGCGTCGTGTGTCGGCAAAATTAGACATACACATATATAATTAAACATACGCATATATATTGTCATATAAATTCAATCATAACACATATGGCAAAATAATGTAGCATACGTCTAGCATACTGAAAAGACTCTCTCAGTGGTCGCTGTTGATACTGGAAGAGTTATGACTAATCTTAGCAATCTATCGACCATTGGATAAATAGAATTTTTACCTAATCTCACTAGTCCCTTTGTTAGATCAGCAAGTGATGGCAATGTACTTAGCTCTAGATGGTTGCATACATCAAGTTGAAAATGTGGTAGTTGACACTCCAATTGAGCTTGATCTTGACTTGAAAAATCAGCGGGATAGTACTTTTCCACCAGAGTACTTATCTTTGAAATGTCAAAGCCATCTTTTCTTGGATCTAGTGAGGCACAAAGTGATAGAAGCTCTGTTGCTTGAGAACTGAATCGATCTTCTAACTCAATCAATTGTTGGTCGACCGCAACATTAAACACATCTATTTTATAATGGTGAAGAGTGGTAGTATTATCATTTTTGTTCCGAGATTTGGTCACATCCACACACCTACAAATTGCGACATGTAGTTAAACATGTTAGATATGTACCATAAGAATAAAAAAATATGTATTTGTGCTCATATTAAAAAACTGAAGGTAAGATAATAACTTACTTGCGATTTAAATCCGAAATCTCAATCTCGTGCTTGTCACAAAAGGCTTTCACCTCCTCAAGAAGTGGTTCCCAGCCATCATTTCTCAAGTCACTAAGCAATGATTTTGTGTTAGAAATGCAGGGGCCTAATTGACTAATTGACTGTGATCAAGGGTGATTAAGGGGTCCTATTAATACATTTGGTGGACCATTGGGGGGGGTCAGGCCCCTGCCCGCCCCCCTTGTCTCCGCCCCTGGTTATTATAACCCCCCACCCCCACACACACACTACATTTGTCTCGGATATAAGTCGATCGTTACGTTGTAATGCGTAGTCATTCTTAGTTTTGACCATCAATGTGTAAAAGAATATACCTAGATCATATTAGCCTCATGAATTTGGTGTAACTAGCTACTCCGTTTGTTTCCAAATACCTGGTGCTTCGAACCGAATCACGCCTACCAATTGAAAGCAATCACATTTTGGATAAAATATGACCAAACAACAATATCTGAAGCACGAGAAAAGAGGCAATAAAGTGGGATAACATGAACAGAGCAAACTTGGGTAGTTTGCGAAAACATGCGTTAATTAGGATAGCAGAGCTAGACCAAAAATTAAGAGGACCAATTATAAGATGAAACACCAACGCTTAGCAACATAACTCTAAACATGAAATGTGACGGTTTAAGAGGGTCAAATTAGTATATTTTAAGATTAATATATAGTATAACTAGTCGGCTTACTAATAAATGCATTAACGTGCATGTATGTTTAAGCCAGTATGGCCTCCACAAGGCTTCGCCAAATATTTGAGGGAGAAAATGTTGGCCAAAAGTGCCAAGAACTTTGGAAATAATATATAATTCTACGATATATATTTGTTTGTGATTTATAATAAAACAGGTGATATAAAATATCAGCGGAAGAAAGTGGTACTTTGGAGACCATGCCCACGTGTCTAAAAAACTTCAATTTGGTGTGAAAATTTCTACATATGTAACTTTACGTGAACAGTGAAATTAACCTAGCTAGTTTGCGTTGCATGCATGCATAGTTAAATAATTGCCAAGCGAGAAACATAGTCACATATGATGCGCCATCACTACTACAGAAAAACTCATTATAAACAGTTCGAAAATGTCACCACTGATGCTTTTCTGAACCATTTGTGCTTATGGATCAGTAATATTCTAAGGGCATTACAAACGGTTTTTGAACCATTTATGATAACAGTTATCACAGACAGTTCTTACTATGAACCGTATGTGATAGTCTATTATCACAGACGGTTCTAGTTAAAAACTGTCGGTAATTACGTTCTCGCGACATCATAAATTGACCTCCTTCAGTTCATCAACATTCTCTAATTGCGCTATAAAACAGTGCAATCAGAGAACACAGATAAACCACAGCAGGCCTTGCCATGTCTTTGGTGATTCGTTATTTAGGTTGTCTTTGCTATTGTTTGGTTGCTTTGATATGCCGTGGTTGTAAGCCGTGGTCGTAAGCCATGGTCGTAAGCCATGGATACGTATGTTCAAGCCCATTTTATGGTCTTACAACATATGTCTGAAGTATCCCTGTATATCGACCAGCACAAAGACGTGCTTCGGCTATAGAATTTGAAGTGGCCAGATGTTTGGATCACGAGACAACACAATAGTCGGTTCAACCAATGGTTGAAGGAGTGACTCGGTAGGAGCTTGTCAAGTGATATGCTGACATGGTTGGCAAAATGACTAATATTTACAGTTGTGACATGGTAAGGATATAACATAAATGGATACACATTTTATATGCAGGCTCAGGATGTAAAGAGCACCAACCAGAACAGCGTATATGCATAGATACGTTCAGTACCGATAGGTTGAGGAACTCCTACTATGGGTTCATAGAGGAAATTTGGGAGCCCAATTACGTGCTTCTCAAGGTTTCCTTGTTTTGATGTCATTGGGTCCATCTCGCACAGGTGAAGATCAACAAGCACAGTGTTACTACCGTGGACCTCAGACGTGTCGGATACAAAGATAAACCATTCATACTCGCTAACCAAGTTGTTCAAGTTTTTATGCGACTGACGAGGCAAATAAGATGCGTCACGTAGTTCTTCACAAAAAAAAGGATTGTTAGAGTTGAGAATTTAGTGGACGAGGAAGAATATAATCAATTTAACGAGTTGCCTTCTTTCGAAAATGGCATAAGGGTTGAGGAAGAACAACATGACAAAACTAGCTACATACGTGTCGATTATCATGAAGGGCTAGTTTTTAAAGGAAATAAGCAAGTGAAATGATGAATGAAATGTTTATGTATGAGATGTTTTGTATTTGCATTTATATATGTATATGAGAATGCGTGATATATATCTGAATTTGCATTTATCTATATAAGAATGTGTGATATATATATGAATTTGCATTTTTGTATATGAGTATATGATATGTGTGTGTGTGTGTCAATTTACATTTATGTATATGAGAATGAGTCATATATGTGTGTGCGTGTGTGTGTGAATTTGCGTTTATGTATACGAGAATATGTGATATATATGTGAATTTGTATTTATGTATAGGAAAATGTGTGCATGTATATGAGAATTTGCATTTATTGTGTCATATATATATGATTTTGCTTTTATATATGTATATGGGACTATGTCATATATATGTGAGTTTGCCCTTTTGTTTAAGATGTTTAATTTTCACAGACGGTTCTAAAGTAAAACTGTCTGTAATGTTTAAATTCCATAGATTGTTCTATAGTAAAATCATATGTGATGGTAGCTTATTACAGATGGTTGTAATTAAGGACTCTCTGTGACGTTAAATATCATAGACGGTTGTAGTTAAGAACTAGTGTGATTATTCCCTTATATATTATGCTCTAGGGTTTAGCCCCACTGTACTAACACGAGACCCTACTCTAACGCCGCCACCTCCCCCGAGCCCGTCGCTGCCTCCCCTGATTTCGGTGGCCCTCCTCCCCCGCGCCTGGCACCCTCCTCCTCCCCCGAGCACGCCGCCTCCCCCGAGCCTGATGCCGCCTCCTCTCCCAAGCCCGACGCCCCTCCTCCCCAGGCCCGAGCACACCTCCTCCTCACATTTGTGTCTGATATATTTATTTATATATTCTATTCATGTTTCAAGGGTATGGTCTGGTAGATGGATGTTCTATATATTCATGTGTAAATGCAATGTACTATTCGTGTATATTGAGTCAAACGTCTCCCTATCCTACCAGAAATTATTATGAAGTAGTGATTGAGAGAATGGCATGGATGCCACTAGGGTTTGGTTCATCACCTGCATTTGAGCTTCAATTTAGAACTTGTTATGGCATATGGATGACCTATTTTTCCTAACAATTCTGGTTTAGCTGGCACATTGATTTTTAAAACATATTCCAAATCACCAAACGATACAATTAGCTCAATTCTGCTAACATATTAATTAATTGTTATTTCAAAATGCTCAAGAATTGACCCTGCATAGTCTTAATTTAGCATTAAATTAGGCTTCGTCACTTCTATTATCTTTTGAAGATGTCGTCTGTTCATTCTTCGTCATCGTCGCACGGATGCATGTGATGCACCGTCCTCTAAAACATACATGGGCCATGGAAGAGGACAAACGAAAAGATCTGAGGACCGATTTACCATCATGGATGTTGATGCTTCTGGGACACCTCTCAATCCTCGTCAAGCAGTGTCCGTATTCTGGAGAATGGTCAGAATAGTTGCATGGGAATGGATTGAGATCACGTACGATTCGTGGAAGAATGTGATTGAAGTTCAAAAAATGAGCTGGTGACGAAATTTTTTTTTATCGTTTGAGATCCTAGAAGAACACCAGGCCTCCGTACGACGATATACATTGCTAGCAGTGCTTAAAGTATGGAAGAACTTCAAGAGTATGCTTATCAAGCAATATGTGGAGAAGGATCTGAAGCCCTTCCAGGAGTATCCATTCCTGGAACCGTAATAGCAAGAGTTTGTCGTGATGAAGATGATAGTTAATTTTAGGAGTGAAAATATGGTGCATAGGGCCCTCCAAGCAAAAAACACACACCCACACAAACTCGGCAATGCTGGGCATGCGAGTAAAATACTGCAATAGAAGAAGGAGGATGAGTAGGCAATTCTACGGGAGGCCTACCCATCATTTGCCAGGAACTTTGATAAGCGCACCCGAAACTAGATGAGAGCGAGGTCAACTACCATGTTGTCAGGGCACTACAACAAATGTGTCATTTATTGACATTTTATTTTTGTCATAATATATGGAATTCATGTCACAATTCAAGATTTGTGACATTCGGTTGACGAAAATCCTAATGTCAAAAAACACGCGTCACAAATTTATTATGTAACGTTTGTATAGTTCATGTCATAAATCTATGACATTGGCTTTTAGTGTCACAGAGG
Organism: Dendrocalamus latiflorus; assembly: GCA_017311315.1. Taxonomy (NCBI): domain Eukaryota; kingdom Viridiplantae; phylum Streptophyta; class Magnoliopsida; order Poales; family Poaceae; genus Dendrocalamus; species Dendrocalamus latiflorus. Next base: position 11,577,695 of record CM029672.1, read on the forward strand.
TTTATGACATTCATTTATTGTCACAAAATCCCAGGCCTTGCCACATGGGCAAATGCCACGTAAGATCAAAAACTGACGTGGCGCTGACATGGCAGAATATAAAAATGTCATAAAATGAATTTTGGCCTGTTAAAGCCCACGTAGCAGGCAGCCTCTTCATGGGTCACAACCATTATTTGGGTTGTTTCTTCCTGGCCCATTATTTGGTTTTAGATTTTTTTGGCCCATACAATTTTTTTATGATTGCAGCCCATACAGTTTTTTCAGCCCGCACAATTTAGCCCATATATTTTTTCAGCACACACAATTCAGCCCATATAATTTCTTTCAGCCCATACAAAAATCAGATTCAAATCAACCGACAGCATATGGAAATATGATTGCATATCATAACCAGTCCACAAGTGTTAAATTAACTATCAAATATCATTACATCCATCACCCAATTCAGCACACATCCAGACCAAGTCTCAAAGTCTCAAATTTCAGGTTGCTGTTGGAGCTTGCCAAATTCACCACACATGGCATCTACAACATAGGCCTCCATTTGAGCCTAGCAGCAATAGCACAAAAAATTCAGGTTTCTATCCCTACTGTTGTTCATCATAGTACCAGAGAAGATAGGGAAAGGTACTCACAATGGCATCCTTCGCATTCTCACTATAACCTGACTTGCTGCTGCAGTGGGTGTCCTTGAAAAGATCAATCGCAGTTGGTGGCGCATCCTTATATTTGGTTTGCTTATGAAATTACATACAAACAGAAAATTAAATAACTAAAAGCATGTGAAGAGTTATTTGCAAATGAATAGCATTTTAGTACAGCAAAGTGGCAGCAAACAAATGCAAGACACCATATTCAGATTTTAGTACAGCAAAGTAGCAGCTAAAAAATACAACTATTGAACAAGGAATGTGGCAGAGGATCAATGCAAAGACATACTAGTAGATTTTATAGTAGCAACAGCCATGGGAGAGCCTAATTAAAATCAAATAGATGAATGATGTGATTTTTTTAATCAAAAGCACAGGCAGCAGATGTGGTTTTCATTGGTAATTACTTGCAACACACGTTACTCATGCATTCACTAAACAAAAACTTCTGAGCTTACAAGAGAATGTATTCTCTAAACAAAAACTTCTGCAACTAAACAAGAGAACTTGAGTGGGATGTCTGCTTTGCTAGACACAAACCGGCAACAGATTACTTACTTGACATGTCATCATTCTATAAAATGCATAAACGATACCTGATGATTTGTATTGCCTCCCACAGAAAACATCATCATCTATTCGAGGATCCGTATTCAGGTATGGGTTCTTGATGCATGGTGGAGGCATCACCCGGCAGCGCAGAGCTACTGCTGATTGAGAGACATAGCTACCTCTCTTTTGCAAACTAGGTTGTCTCAGCTGTGCTTCCTCTGAATCATCTTGGCTTAGACCACCCCACTGGACTGGAGTAATCTGCTGGTTGTCCGTAAAGTTTGTGGATTGGAGGCCTTTGGGGGAACAATCTGTAAGGATTTGCATTCATTCGTTTATACATGAACACGGAAACGGAGCAAGCACATCAAACTTAGGAATTTACAAGGATTTCCAATCGATAGTTGGATCTTGTGGCAGAAATATGATGATGCATTCAGATCGATTGGGAATCAATTCGAGGGGGTCACACTCTCACCTCTCTTATACCTCTTGCTACGCGCAATCACTGACTTCTCCGGAGATTTGGGGCAAGGGATATTTTCCTGCAGATAACCCCCAAAAATCAGCAAAGTAATACATGGAGCTCTACTCCAATCGATCAATTACCCCAGAAAAATGTCCCGTCCGTCCCACCTTATTGGCCTCGAAACCACTCGCTAGCTGCGGTGCGTCCGGCGTGATGCAATCCGGGGTACTGCAAAATAGCGGAAAGAGGAATACGGTTAATCCGAGCACACCAAAACCCAGCTCGGATCGAATCGGAACGTACCAGAAGAAATCCTGGCTAAGGATGCAGCAATCCACGGGCTTGTCGGCGTCCATGGGCGAGGCCTGCGGCGGCGGCTGCAGGGCAGGCGGAGGCGGGTCGCGGGACTCCTCCAGGAGCTCCTTGAAAGGCGTGAGCGCGGAGCGGGGGCGGTCGGGGGCGGAGGGCGTCGTTGGGGGTGGAGCGCGGAGGGCATCGTCGGGGGCGGAGGGCCTCTTCGGCGGCGGAGGGCGGCAGACCCTCTTCCCAGGTTGCAGCCGATGGGGGCAACTTGTGCGGCTGCTGAGAGGAGTGAATTGGATTGTTTAGGGTTTGAGGGAGCAGTGACCTGAATAGGTCACGGTATGGGGCAATTTTACTGTACCACCCTTGTCCAAACGATACCTGTTGTAGTATATGTCTGGATAGAAATGACATTTTGGCTCTGAAATTTTTGGTGTGGCGGGGAGACATCGCGCCACTGCGCCAGGGATCCAATCTTTGGCGCACACCCTGCTTAATATTGTTGCTTCACGCAATTTTGTATTTGAATAAAATTAGACATAGTTGTGTTTGGTAGATGGGCAGGATATATATAGAACTAACTATTTGTAAAGTCCAGAGAAAAAAATAAGAGTACTACTCAGAAAAGAACCGCGACGTGTCCGATCGCAGAGTAGTACTACTTAGAAAAGAACCATTTCGTTCTGCTGCCGGTGGACGATTCCTCTGTAGTCTTTTTAGGTGTAGAGATTAGCTTATAAATCTTTATCAATTTTGAGGCATTTTGCTTGTGTCTTGGAAGATTTCACTTAAACCCCTTTAGATAGATTACTATAGAGAGGATTGACAATTATTCCGTCGGTCGTCCCCCTTACTCGGCTAAGATATTATGCCAACATGGATAAGAATATTTAAAATAATTCAATAAAATAATTTGTGACACACAACCTCTGTCATAGATTTATGACATTCATAAATTAGTCCTTATGACATAGCAAATACCGTCACTGGATGGAATTGGACTAGTTGTATGACATTTTTTGTGACATACAATTTTTTATTGTCACTAAGTCGAAATGCCTAAAACATAATGTCATAAACCGGATGATATAATGACATTATGACCTGTTGTCATGCTAAATACGTCAAAAAATGACACATTTCTTGTAGTGGGGGCTGTCTCCTTTCAAAACCCCGCAGACGAGGAAATGTCCCACCGCCTAGTAAGATATTGAACTACCTAGTTTGTAATTACTCCATAATTTTATAGAAAGTGAAATAACATATCGGGCTCTTGCATGAAGTGCTGAGTGTAGAATCTTTCCAATGCTCATTTCAGATAGTTAAGGAGAGAGATATACTCTCTGCGGCTCTAGGAAACAAGGAGCACCCGGGTCGCATGAGAGGCCTTGGTATTTTATGTTCCTTAAAAATGTGGTTTCTCATAGGACTCTGAAGCGCACCAGAGTAGGAAGAGATCTAAAGCCCAGCGTGAGGTGTGGCTATGAGAGGATATTAAGGCATCCCATAGAGAGGATATCGATGATGCTGTCAGAGATAAGATACAAAGGTATAGGAAAAATCAGTCAGAAGCCACCACTGCTCCTATGCTAGCCAGCCCCCCAACCATCTGAGTAGCTGCGCATCCAACCCTACCTCAAAAAGCGACCACAGATTTTCTGTCGATGACACCCTAGTAATAATTATTATCTCTAGAATACTCGATCCATTGATAGGCTTATTGAAATAGCTAATTTTGTATCGTTGTATAGATGCCTACAAAGTGCAAGCTTCAAGTGAGATATGACTCCGTTGCCCTGTACATTGCTTGAGGCCAGGCGTATCCATCCAGTGCCAGGGTTTTGGTGCATGATGATACTGTGGCGCCAGGTTTTGCAAAAGTGAATGTGGATGGTGTTCATGCCAATTTTGAGGTCACCAAGCTGCAGATGCCCCCAACCGATGAGGCCATGACTCTAGGATAAGCCATTGAAACATTCATCCAATGGCCCAAGAGAGACATCTGTCTAGAGGCTTCTACACCTGTGTCAAGTCCACGAGAGCTACCTGCACCAACATGACAAGGGCACGGCACATCTACATCTCGTGCTCGGTCGACTACCGTGAAGTCAACCTCTAACAACCGAGCTGGCAAGAAAAACTCGGAGAAGATTGATGATATCACCTACTTGCCGTTGACCCAAAAATTCGAGCTAGGCAAGCCGTTGGTCGTCCCTATAGAGCACCTCCAAACCCTAGGACTGAATTGCCAAAGATTGCATGCATGGTACATGGAATATGCCAACAAGCCAGAGGGACAATGGCGCTCAAGTGTCAATGTCAAGCATGGGCCGCATCATCTTCAGCACGATATTCATGACTATGTCTTCACGGTGACCTTCTGTAAGATCGAGAAGGTCGACTAGAGAGGAGTGCATAGGTGGTTTTAAAAATTATTTTAGGCTACCACCAAATTTATAATACGAAAGTATAAGCTATTTGGTTTTCACAAGTGATGCCTAAATTATCTAAGTTTGACTAAGTGCAACAACGATATAATTGTAAATCAAGATAAGCTAGCTAGCCATGTATTCATGACACAATAATATTACGCAAGAATATATTGAAATAAACTAGGAGTACTTACTAATTCTGAAATTGAGCAAAATACCATTATCTTTCTAAACCTAGCTAGCTAGATCTAAACAAAAACCTATCTATCATCTCTTTCAATTACAAGGCATATAAGTTATTAGAAGCAATTGAGTACTAACCTCTGATCAATAACATGACGTATATAAATCTACAAGCGATATGTTTTCATCAAACTCCCCAAAGCTGGCCGCCTCGCTCCACCGATGCAGTGCAATGAAAACAGATCTGTGTCGAGACCACGTACACTCGGTATTTAATAGCATAAATTATCCCAGACAGTTCCAACCACAAACGGTCTATGATACCAACATTATCACAGACCGTTCGTATTAATAACCGTCTATGATAATTCACAGACGGTTATTCATACAAACCGTCTATGATAATTCACAGACGGTTATTCATTCAAACCGTCTATGATGTCTGCAATATCACAGATGGTTTGTTATAAGAACTGTCTGTGATATCCAGAATATCAGAGAAGTGTTATGAGTTAATAACCGTCCGTGATAATACGTATCACAAACGGTTCGAAAACCGTCAGTGATAATCTCATGTCATTACTGACTCATAAACTTAGACCGCTCATAAACTATCTATGATAATATTTTTGAACCATCTATAATGATCTTTTTTTGTAGTAGTAGTAGTAGTAGTATGTGATCCCACCACCCGTGTCCGCCATTAACGACCGTGCATGCACGTACCAACCTTTTCCTTTTGCAACTCGCAGCTGCATGTCATGCACGCATTGCAGCTGCAACATGTATCAATCTCTGCAGAGGGGAGCCTTCGACGGCGTCACCCTCTGATCAATAGATCGACTGATCGATGCACACATGTACGCACGTCAAGGCGATGCAATTGGACCGGCTACGGTCGATCTATCATGCATGCAGCATGCATTAACTGATACGCGCCCTTGCAAAGCGGCCGGGGCGCATGCACGCACGCAGCCTTTCGGCACGCACGACGCGCCATGCAACCCACGTAAATCAAGCACAGTATTGCAGGGGATCGACCAGCCGATCGATCTCCGCTGATCCACACCAGAAACGACACGCGTACGAAGAATTAGCTAGCCAATGTAGTAATTGTGAGGCTTAGGAACAATTAGGCAACGTAGTAATTATGAGGCTTACAACCCGGCCCACACATGTCACGGATTTAAATCCCGGAAAATCACGGTAAAAAATTCACACAAATAACCCATCTAATTCATTGGTGCTGAAAATAAAACTCTGGTTATCGGCCAGAGACACACGTAGAGTGCCACACCATTTAGATTATGCTACGGTCCATGTTAATGGGAAACAAAGCATGTGTGAGCCAAAGAAAGAGAGATAGAAACGAAGTGAAGGGGGCCAGTCGGCCGGTCTGCGTGCATGCATGGTCTGGTCTGGTCTACTAGTGATTCGGTCCTCGAAACGGTAGGGCTAGGCATGCAATGCTGCTACTGCTACGAGGAGCTGGTAGCTTTTGTGCGCGCGGAAATACAAAAGGCGCTTTGCTTTTCGGGTCGCGAGCGCGCAAACGGAAGAAGGCGTCAAAAGGCATCGGCATCGGGCAACGGAGTCGCTCCCACCCGGAGAGAATGGCACCACCACGCGATATCCGGCCGGTGTCAGGTTCGCGTGGTCCGCATCGCATAAAAAGCCAACGCGCGCAGGCTAAAGTACTCGCCTGCATGCCTGCCTGCGCACTGCCCAGGAGCCCAGCATTTTATAAAGAACGTGTGAGTCACGCTTCTCTTCTCTCTACCTCTACTATACTAGCGTGCTGCTACCTGTATTTATACTACAGATGTAATCTGTATTCTTACTTTCTTCAGAACACTTAGGGCCGGGGTACTAGGTATTCATATGGAATATTAACACGAAGAAAAGGCACCAAAATCCGACTCGAAGAGGACTCTGCACCAACATATTTCCCGCTCATTTCGATTTTACCTTCTGGATTTTAGGTTCTGGTTCGCTACTTATTAATTTAATTTTTTTGGTTCGTTAGTTTTTTAGGTTTTTTTTCTTTTTTCTCGTATTTATATGCATTGTCTGTAATAGGTTAACATGTTTTTTCTATTTTTAATTTTTTTTAATTTAATTACGTCCAAAATATCATTAGCAGTTATAATGTAAAATAAACTTGCTATTATATAAAATAAATAATAAGTCATAAAAAAACTGAAATGAGCAGCCCATATGATGAAGTACAAGGTATCGGTTTGCTTTCTAGTGGAAAAGAAACGTCGTCTTGTTAGGAAATGGTAGCCATCCGAAACGACCAGCTGTTGTACATGCTTGTCTTCTACCCGGAAGTATATATATATATATATATATATATATATATATATATATATATATATATATATATATATATATATATATATATATATATATATATATATATATATATATAACATATGACCCCTTCCGAGTTCCAATCCAAGGTACTACCCCTGGCCTGAGGATGAAGGGTCTGTTTGGTTGGAGGCTGAAAAAAACTGTCTGGGTCAAACATGCATCCCAAGCGTTCGATTTTAGATGCTTGGGGTGAGGATGTGTTGCCTGGTAGGTATTTACTTGCGATGCCTCCAACCAAACAGGCCCGAAGTGCGTATATAGGTTATATGTACCTCCCACGTAGTACGTGCATGACAGGTGGGACCAGAACGCCATGTGGCCTGACCGGGTGGCGGCCATGCATGCATGGCACTCTCTTTCCTTGATTCTGTGGCTCAAAGTTTAGATGAATTGTCTGTTATTTTTTATCAACTAAAAGTTTTGGAGACTGATTGGTGTATATAATCCAATATGATTTTTTGGTTCTGATACCATATTAAGTTTTATATGTCAATCAGTGTATTTAAAAACTTAAGCTAACGATACTTCAACAGTGTACAATGCAGGAGTGATTCTAGATCAAGCTGGCTTGTAATGTTAACGTAGCTACCTAGCTAGGCAAAATTATGATAATCATCCGAGATTTGATTTAGTCGGTCCCTAATTAAACCTGAAGGATTAGTGGATTACTATGATAAATCAGCAGAACTGTAAAGAGAAGAAGAATGCAGCGTAGGAAGGGTGCATGGGTAATCGTGTATTAATGCAGTGTAGGAAGGGTACACGTAGTATGCGTAGAGATATGGACGTACGAGGAAAAAGTTGATGGAATCAGAAGCGTGTAGGGCGCGACCGGGCGAATCGCACGCAAACAGAGAAAGGGACGCAGAAAGTGGGGGATGGTTCCTCCTTCGACCGCATTTTCCATCCCCTGATGCTGCTGCTGGTCGATCAGATCTAGGGGTGAAAACGGATTGGATAGTTTCTATCGGATTCGGACGGATACAGATACGAATTGTGTCGGATCGAATTTTTTCGGATAGTTCTCGGATCGGATACGGATACGGATTTTTTTATCGGATACGGATACGAATACAGTAAGCCTAGTATCCGTCGAATACGGATACGGATTATCCGGATAATACGAAAACGGATATCCGAGGGGAGGGGAGGGACTTTAATTTTTATTTTTATTTTTGGATTTCAGAAAAGCCTGGGAAATTCATTTAAGCTCAGAAAAATATGAAATAAACTCCAAAAATTCCAGGAAAATTCACAGAAGTTTCTGGTGACATTTTGGACTTAATAAAAATATTTCTAACTAATGTTGGTATTTAATTTTTATACTTAAAAATACTTTTTAATTTCAAAAGTAGACCTTTAAACTCCAGAAAATCCAGGAAACAAAATAAAAGCCAAATAACTTCAAATAATTAATTTAAAGTACGATTTTTATAGAAAATCAAAATATCATTTTATTTAATATCTATTTTTTTGGTTTTCACTTAATTTACTTTTCAAATCAGGCTTTTTCAAAAACAGAAAATCCAGGGCAAAACCCAAAAATAAAATTTAGGCAACAAAAATACTTATTTTAATTAATTTTAATTAATTAATTTATTTTTCTTTTAATAAAAACCTGGGCTGTTACAACTTGATGGATGAAATGGAGGAATGAAATGTTCTTATGTTTGTTCAAATTGCTATCATGTCATCATGTGTATTCCATGAATTGCACGTTGTTGTTACTTATGTAGTTATGTTATGATCGACTATTGAGTATATTTTCATTGTGGATGAAAAGACTATGCTTGTTTAGATTTCATGAATGTTTTGACAAGATGAATTATTTATGTATTTTCGTTAATTTTGGATGTATAGTTTAAGAGGTTTTCATGTTCCGATAAATATTTGTAACCGTATTCGTTTCGATTCGTATTCGATCCGTATTTGTATTCGATATTATTCGTATTTGTATTCGTATTCGAGTTATCCGTATTCGTATCCGTATCCGAAAAAAATATGAAAACAAATATGGTAGATGCATTATCCGTCCGTATCCGATCCGTTTTCACCCCTAACCAGACCAGCCAGCCTCGTGCGTGCATAAATATCCTATTCTTTTTATTTTTCAATTGATTTTTCACTTATCTTTTACCAACTGTTACTATTTATTAAATCTATTAAGTACAACTAAAAATCATCAAACATAACACGAAAGAACATACCTATATGTACACAATCCTAGTGTCTCTAGCTCCACACTTCACTCTACAGCACTCATCCATCCCTTGCTCGACCGGCCTCTCTGGCTCCTTTACTGGTTTGATGCACTCTAAATTATTCTGAATCGTTTGTGATTCTTGCTACTCTCACTTGGGCACATGATCTTGTGAAAGATTTACTAGGACTGGCCACGTATATATAGAGTGGGTTCTTTTAAGTTGTGGCTTATAATTTTTAGTTGAAATTTTTAAATTTTGGATTGTTCACAAGTGGCAGTACGTAGAAAAAAAATAGTCGTATATGATTTTGATCGATATAACTGAATTTGGTATAGTGTTTATACTAAAATTTATCTATAGCCCTAAGTCCGTTCATGGGGCAAGGCCTCTGGGGTGACCTCCTAGGCCCTCGATAAAAGGGGGCATAAACCCCAAACCTTAGGACTATTCAGCTACTTGTATTGACTACTAAATATTATATGTGTACTACTTAATTATCCATTTGTCCTAGACTGTAGATAAGCAAATACTGTAGGCCCATTAGTCATAGCCACTGCTGCAACGTCAAATTAAGAACTTGTAGTTCTGTTCGTTTAACCCCTTCTCCCAAAATGCTGCCACCGTAGATTCCATTCAGCGTTGTCATAGGAGGAAGACACTACAATATCATTAATTACTTGAGGTTTTTAGGTCATTTTCTTAACCCATTCACTCTTAAACAGAAATTCGACCATAGATGCGCTCAAACAGAAAGCCAATGTTTGCTTATAGTTTTAGTTTTGTTAGCAATAATTCATTTATTTTTTGAAGATCTCTATTAGGTTTGAGAGAGTTAATGAGTAGGGGAATGCGATAGCAAATTGTGGCCGACCGTTCACGGATGTGTAATATCACAAAGTTAACTGCATGTTTAAAACGCAAGAATTTAACAAGAGATATGTTAGTTTTTAAAAGAAACATGTTAATCTACACATATTTGAAAAAAATCTATGTTCCAAATAGGGCTATATGTTGGATAATACATCATGTTATTATCAAACTATTGTGGCTACTGACCAAACAACATATGAGGGGATTAACTAGAGAGAGCTAGAGACATGAGAGAGAAAGAGAGCTCGTGTGTAAAATGAGTAGATCCCCCTTCTCATACACCCCTTTGATAATTACAAAAGGTGAGGATACATTAGTACATTTATCTATACTATTGGGCCTATTACATATTGGGCCAGTTGCGATGCCCAGTCATAGGGGTTTAGGCCACCCTACAACAGTACTCCCTCAACAGCAAGCGCAGAGGTCCCGATGGGCAAGCTGACGTAACCAACTATCTCAGCCCTTGTCCCCTGCCAGCAAAGCACGAAGATCCCGATAGGCAAGCTGATCCAATTGGTACCTCCAACTCTTGGGGGTGTGGATGTTGTAAATCTCCCAGCGTCGAGTTCTTTCACATGGCCCGATCTTGGGCGCCGCATAGGCGGGTGCGAGGAAGTTCAACGCTGAGGCTGCGACCGTGATGCCGAGGTCATATTCCCAACGTGGGTGGCACATGTGGGCAGAATCATAGGTCGGGTCAGTCTTCTGAGGTGATGCCTACGAGGACTGTGAAGTCCCCTAATGCAGCCGAAGGCGCCCCGTCGAGGTCATGCTTTTGAGGTAGAGCTGCGTGTGAGGCCACCCCTTCGAGTTGATGCCTATGAGGAGGGTGGTGAAGTCCCATGACGCAGCCAAGGATGATCCATCGAGGTCGATTTTTCGAGGTGTAGTTGTGGGTGGGGCCGTCTCTCCTAAGCGATGCCTACGAGGGCGGCGAGTCTTGACCGCGAGTTGGTCGGATGTGTCGACGAACACGAGGTGGTCAGATGAAATTTGTGTGACCACGATGCGGTTGAACAAAATTTGTGCGACCACGAGGCAATCAAATGATGTGTCGACCGCGAGGCGGTTGAATGAAGTCATGACAGTGATGCAGTCAAACAGTCCTAATCGTGAGGCGGTCGAACGAAGCATGTACGGCCACGATGTGGTCAGACAAAGTCCCGATCGCAATACGGTAGGACAAAGTCTGGATCACGACAAGGCCGGATGAAGTGTGTACGATCACAAGGTGGTCGGACGAAGTCCTGACCATGATATGGAAAGTAAGACAGTTAGACAAAGCCACAACCACGAGACATCGAACGAAGTCACAACCGTGAGGCGGTCAGACAACGCTTCTGCGATCACAAGGCAGTCGGATGAAAGTGGACAAAGTCGGCGGTGGGCTGTCCCGCACAGGCCAATGACCGACACATGTGGTCCATCCTGCATGGGCTGAAGACCTGGGCGCATGCTCCATCGACGTAGTCGGCGGTAGGGTGAAGCCTTGCGCACACGGCCCATCCCCCACCCTTTGGACATGGTGTCGACGAAGTCGACGACGGGTCGAAGCCTTGCATGCGCGGTCCGTCCTCCACCCTTCGGACTTGGCATCGATGAAGTTAGTGATTAGACAAATCTCTAACACAGCGGTTGGTGTGCACGGTGCGTCCCCACCCTTCAAACTTGGTAGCGAGACAAATCCTTACGCGTGTGGCCTGTCCCCCACCCTTCAGACTTGGCATCGACGTAGTCGGTGGTGAGACAAATCCTTGTGTGCGTGGCTCATCCCCCACCTTTCAGACTCGAGGTTGATAAAAATAGCAATGTGTTTGCTAAAAATGTTAGCTCACATAAAGTTATTGCTAGAGCCATTTGGATGTCCAAATTTGTTGTGACTAACATTCATGAACCCAACTAAATTTTGGGTACTAAAATGCATTTAAATGCTTAATAGGTACTTAGAGAGGCATTGAAAACTTGGCTTATTCATGAAGAGGTGAATCCTACCAAATGCAAAATTGGAGCCAAACTTAAGAATGATCAAGTCATATCATGAACTAATGCCATCTCAGAAACAAATATCTACATTTGATATAGTTAGCCCTAAGCTGGACTCGACGGTCACTACCATCGTACTTCTCTTTCACTTGTTTGCCGTTGCTTTCTAGCGCCTTCTCTTGCGTAGCTTCTCGCGCGCCCCCCACGGACTGCGCCAACTGTTGTGGTTACTGACCAAACAACATATGAGGGGACTAGCTAGAGACAGGAGAGAGAGAGAGAGAGAGAGCTCGTGTGTAAAATGAGTGGATCCCCCCTTCTCATACCCTTGTTGGGGATTTATATATATGAATGGGGTAGGATGAAAAATTCCTACCCTACCACTTAATAATTATAAAAGGCGAGGGTATATTAGTACATTTCTCTATATTATTGGGTCTATTACATACTGGGCCAGTTGCAAGGTCCAGTCACGGGGTTAGACCACCCCTACAAAGCAAACATGTAGTATCTAGGTTGTTTATGATTTTCTATAATCATTTTTTTAATCCATGGTGTGTTTCTTTGCGTTGCATGCGAGAGGTGATTATGTTTGTTTTGTTACTTGGTCTTTACTTGAACATGTTATAATTAATGCTCATTATTAGTCTAGGTTATTTGTGATGTATTTCGTGCAAATGTTATATTTGACATTTGAAAATACAAACTACATATAAATTCAAATAAAGGGCCCTTGTTTTTAGTTTGGCCAAGGGCCCACCAAACATCAGGACCGACACTTTGCAGATCCCGCTTTAAAAAATATAACGTTTAAAAGCTAGTTATTGTAGCAAATATAAATCAAAGCCAAAGTTAAGTCTTGCCGAACACACCAATATACTATGTATTTGACAAGTTTGTTAAAATTGCATGTACTACAAGTTTGTTAAAATTGCATGTACTCCTAGCTAATAAGAGGAGCAAGACTCACATTCTCCCAATATGCATGTGCTGCAAGCTGCTGGCTTTGTGGGTGGTTTGGGGCCACTCATTTCGGTTTGATCTTTTGGCTTCTGGTTTATTTTTCACTATTCCTAAATTTAATCTTTTTCTTTTTTTTTACTTTTTTTGAGCTTTTTTGCCGGTTCTTTTTTCCCGTATTCGTTTGTATTGTCTGTGATGGGCTAACTTTTTTATATTTTTAATTTAATTACGTCAAATAAACCACTATCTACTATAATGTAATTTTAACCAGCTACAGTATAATTTTACTCGTAAACTAATTTATTTCACTCCAGTCTAGCGGCCTCTTGATCGTTCGTTGGCTCGCTCGCTCGCTGTGATCCATGCATACAATGGGCATGTACCGTTTGATGCCGATCGTTGGTAGGGCGCATGTACCATGGACGGTTATGCATGCATCACGTACACTACGTACGTGGCATGCCGCTCACGGGAATCAATCACGTGAAGGTACGTCGAACATTGCGACGGGGAGACCGTACGGAACACGCGCACACGCACAGAGGGGTATTACCGAATAGACGGCGTTAGGTGGTCAAACGGCGGCGGAGGGGGACGTTATGCTGTCGGCCTGTCGGCTGCTCCGCTGCCGCCGGCCGGTGCGGTATCGCCGGCGTACGTGTGTACGTACCTATGTACGCTGATTGATGCCTCTCTGTGCCGATCGATCAACCTTATACACCGCGCGTACGTCATCCAGTACCACGTGCGTATACATGTACCTACACACAGTAGCTAGTGTACTACGCCGGAAATGATTGAGATACACCCGTTCTGCCCCCCACCACCTAAGTAAAGATCATCATATATGTGTATCTTTTTTTAAAAAAAAATAAAAGAAGTTAAGACATGACATGAGGGCAATGGCAAATTAAGGGGACAAAAAGAAATCCTACAAAGACGTACTAGCGTATAAGAGCAAGTTTAATAGTATAGATAGCTGCTACCTCCAATACATTTCTATGTCATCAAAAGATAATGATGCAGTCAACTCATACAATAAACTGGCTATTTAGAGCAAGTACAATAGTATAGCCAATTAGTGGCTATAACACTTGTCCATTTCATCTATAGCCTTCAAAAAAATAGTTCATACAATAAGGTAGCTATTACAATAACTATTTGGCCCCACGTGTAAGAGAGTGAAATGCATATTTTTACGTGCTATAGCTAACTGTAATTTAGTAGCCAGCTTCCTTCTCTCTCTTCCTTTCTCTCTCTGCCACGTAAGATTTTGTTGATATTATATTTGTTATAGTCTGCTGACTAAGTCTTATTGTACCTGCTCTAAGTTGTCGCCACAAGAGCTCTCAATCATTTAATACATACATGGGTATTGATAATTTAATACATGCATAGGTATAGCAATTAGTTCTATAGGTACATGCATAGATAATGCCTCTTTTCATGTGCTATAGTCTGACTCTTGCATGGGAGTCGGCTTGGCTCTCTCTCTCCTTTTCTCTCCCCTCCATATAGGACTATGCTGACATGGATTCCCTTGTAGCTAGCACAGTCAGCCTTATTAAACTTGCTCTAAGCATTTTGCAGCGTATAAATCTGGCAAGAATTTTGCATGAAACATACATGACATTCTCCCCTCATAATTTCTACTAAATTATTCTGTTCCAAACAAAACTCACTGTTTTAATTGTACTGAACATGTGTGAGCCTGCTGGGCAAAATTGGTTGCGGCAAAACACACACGCGCGCACGCACACTAGATTGAAGTCGGACAGGAGAATTCTGCGTGCTCTCCAAAAACATTACGCACTGCGTAGATTCAACATAAAATTAAGTTGCGTGTTTTTTTAAATTTAAAGTAAACAGCACCGTACGTACGTAGTCACATGGCCATGCATTCTACAATCATCAGATCACGCAAGCAAAAGAAGTTAAGCACCGTAACTGTTTTGCTTTCCTTGCATCAGTTGCACTCATGTACGTACTTCGATCTCGTCTTGGCAACTCATCGATCGATCGACTTGGATGAACAGATTGATCAGTAGGTCAGCAACTAGTAGGCTAGCCAGTTCATGTACATACATAAAAGCAAGCAAACTAATGGGGCAAGATATATGCATGCTATGCTGAAGCTCGGCATGCACTAGGCAGGCCGGCCTGCTGCCCCCCCCCCCCCCCCTCCCCCTCGATCGGGCGCCTCTGGGCATTTTCCTTTCCTCTCCACCAACTTTTCTCCTCTCTCCCACAAATTTAGATGTGTTTTTTAAGTTAATGATTGATGATTTAAATATTTAAATTTTGCCTATTTGCAAGGTCTAGTATGCACAGAAAATAGTCATATACGTTTCGATCAATACAACTGAACTCAGTACATTTTTTACTGTGATTTTTCTATTGATTTCACCTTAAAAAATACACTGTTTAAAAAATAGTTACTATAGATAATACGAACATAATTCATACATATAAACCAAAACAAACCCGCCGAGCAACTCTAGTCTAGCTCGGAACAGCCACTTTTAAGTTCACCCTTGCTTTACTACTGCATCTCTCTCTCTCTCTCTCTCTCTCTCTCTCTCTCTCTCTCTCTCTTCTATCTCTATCTTTTTCTCTCTCTCTCTCGTAACCTGATAACCGTAGCAGAAGGAAGGGGTGGAGTACTAGCGGTCAGAGAGTGCCGGCCGGGTTCGTTGCGGAGCTCGCGACCGGCACTGCAAAAAGCGAACCATGTCGCTTTGACTCCCCCACACCTCACACCCTTCCTTTCCCTTCTCCATCTCCATTCCATTACACCTCTCTCTCTCTCTCTCTCTCTCTCTCTGGTCTCTATCTCTCTCTCTACACACACACCCCAAGGCACACCTGTGTTCAGTTCATCCTGCCTAGTCCTCCTATATAAGCACACTGCAGCCACCTCCTTCCTTTGTAAATTCAACTGCCTTGCATTGTGCCAAGAAACGACTAGCACTCTAGCTAGCTAGGAAGAAGGTCAGGAGAGGCGGAAGAGAGAGATGAGGATGCAGGTGGTGGAGGGCGGCGGCGTGGAGGAGGAGGCGGACCAGGCGACGATGGGGGTGTACGAGCGGGTGGCGCGGATGGCGAGCGGCAACGCGGTGGTCGTCTTCAGCGCCAGCGGCTGCTGCATGTGCCACGTCGTCAAGCGCCTCCTGCTCGGCCTCGGCGTCGGCCCCACCGTCTACGAGCTCGACCAGCTCGCCGACCGAGGCGGCGGGCTCGAGATCCAGGCGGCGCTGGCGCAGCTGCTGCCCCCCGGCCAGCCCGCCGTCCCCGTGGTTTTCGTCGGCGGGAGGCTCCTCGGCGGCGTCGAGAAGGTCATGGCCTGCCACATCAACGGCACCCTCGTCCCCCTCCTCAAGCAGGCCGGCGCGCTCTGGCTCTGAGCGCGCTCTCGTGCATCACCGGAGCTGAGCTGAGCTGACTCCATCATCAACGACGACTGATCAAGCTAAGAGAGAGATCGATGGCGTGTGTGTGTTCTTGTGTGCGAAGTGCAGCGCGGGGTGGTAGTTAAGCTTTAGCGAGCTGTACATATAATTAACAAAGCTTAGCCGTGTCACGCACCTGTGTGTGCTGGTGTTTTTACCTGTTGGTTAGTTACAGTGAGTGGAGGGATACGTGGAAGGTAGTGCAGTAAGTTCGTGTTTCGTTTACTCGATCGAACGGTGAAATGCAACGCAATGCAATGAAGCCATAAACTAAGCTACCTTTTCATAACCAACCGTGTGATCTTTTTCTTGTTGAGAGCAAGCACACTAGTGCTAACTCTGTATACGTTCAAATCGGACGTATTCACGTATACATACAGCTAGTACAAAAGAATAGAGACAAAGAGTATCGCTAGCTGGTGTAAAATTGAATTGAAAGGAGCCGGTAGAAGAAAGAAGGTGGCCGGAAAGCGGGAGATGCGTGCGTAGATGACGCATGCGGTCGTACCGTGCGTACGTACGTACGTAGTACTGTCACGCAGATGCATGCAGCCTTGAAACGTTTCTCTCTTTTTTGCTTCGTTCGATGTGAGATTCTCATCTCATTTCTTGCATGCAGTACAAGACACGAGTACCGGCTGGTCATGGCTAAGACCAGTCTAGATGCCGCAAGCACGGCCCTTGTGACGACGACGACGCCGCATATACAAGCCGATCGGCGGTTACTGTGGTCGTCATAGGTAAATTTTTTAAAAAAGAAAGACTAGCACTGGTAATATTACACAAATTTTTTAGCTTGCATATGTGGTAGCCAGTTGTGTGTGCCGATCACGCATGCACCTCGATCGATCGACTCACTCTCGTGATCAGCTCGTGCATGCATGCATGAACAAATCAAGACCGGCCGCTCAATCGGTCACAAGTCGCAAACCGACGCCGTCTCAAAGTCAGGGGCAGACCTGCCCTTCGGGTGAGGCCGGGCGACCGCCCGAGCTCCCCGCCGGCCGGAACCCCCCACGGCGGAACCATCACGCCCCCTACCCCCGGCCGGGTGTGATTGCTGGAAGCCCGGAAGAAGAAGAACGCTAGGCGTCAACCGTCAAGGCCCAAGTCCATTAGTCCAAGCAAATAAACACACGGCCCAAGTGCCCAACAAAGCAAGAGATATACTAGTACTAGCGACACACGGGCCAAGGCCAACACCAAGTCGAAGAGTACCGGCGCTAACCCTAGATCCCAGGCGGCCAGGCGGAGTTGTAGGAGCCTAGGAGGACGGCGCGGCGGCGCCCAGGGCCCAGGCGGAGGAGTAGGCTGTCGGCGGGAGCCCGGGAGGCGGTGGCCGGGCTGTCGGGGAGCGCGGGAGGCCGGAGGCGGGAGCAGTCTTGGGCGGGAGGCGGGGAGCCCGGGAGTCGGGAGGCCGGGACGGCGGGACTGGAGTCTGGAGGCGGGAGGCGGGGAGCCTAGGAGCTGGGGGATCTGGGGAGGATTTGAGGAGTCGGGAGCGGGAGCGGGTCGGCCGGTGAGGCGGTGACTACTGACTAGTACTACAATCTATCAGCTGCCGGCTGGGGAAGTGTTGCTTGGCTGAGCTATCAAAACAAGAAGAAAAAGAGTTTGCTTTTGAGGAGCAGTCGGCTGGGGAAGTGTTGCTTGGCTGAGCTATCAAAACAAGAAGAAAAAGAGTTTGCTTTTGAGGAGCAGTCGGCTGGGGAGTTTGCTTGGTCGGGGGATTTGAGATTTTGAGGAGCAGTTGGCTGAGGCACAGAGGCAGTTTGAGGAGCACTCGGCTGAGGCACAGAGGCTGGGAGTGTTGTTTGGACTGTTTGAGCCTTTGATCCTTTGAGGAGCTGAGGATTTCTATAGTTTTTATTTTATAAAGGTACAATAAATTCTATTTATTCTAGATTTCAGATTTGTGTACTTAAGTATTAGTTTTGATAGCTTGTAAAAATTTTATGTAGATTGTCAAGACCGATTTGCGTAATAAGATGTCCGATGATTGGCTTAATGACTTGATGGTGTGCTATATCGAGCGAGAGATATTCAAAGGACTTGATCGTGAAAAAAAAATCAAGAAACGATTTCAAGACATGAAAACTCGAAGAATGAAAATGCCTCGTTCTCCTAGATGTAGTTAGTTATTTACTGGTATATTTTTTGTCTTCTTTTTTATTGCATCTTTTATATTCTATTATCGAATTGTGACACTACTGATTTATCTATCTTTCACAATTGACAGATTATTTCTTTTACAACTCATCTACAATTGTGGATTAAGCTTCATTAGTGAGGTATTTTTTATTGTCCTTCCGTTATCCACATATGTTAACATGCGAATTGTAGTTGTTGTTTCTATTTCATATCACATACTTTTATTAGTGTGTTTGTAACATAGTTTAATCATGGATTGTTTTACTTTTGGGTACTATTGTTTATTTCACACTTCCGACTTTAGCCTACCTAGTTTTTTCCTGAGTCCGCGCCACTGTGACTTCGCCCTACCTACAATTTTCCCTGGGTCCGCCACTGCTCAAAGTGGTCCTTGCTATATATCTAGCCATAATAAATTCATAATAATTAACTATACAGTTTTGCTATTACACAAGCGACTAAATTTTTTTTATCTTTTAGTCACCTGAAATTACATTCTCAATCAACTGAAGTTGCAGCCCCCTTCAAAAAACACCTGCAACTTCAGGTGATTCAGAGCTCAATCAACTGAAATTGCAGCCCCCATCTAAAAAAATCACCTGCAATTTCAGGTAATTCAGAGTGCAATTTCAGGTGACTAAAAGATAAAAAAAATTCAGTCGTCTGTGCAATAGTCACTCCCTTAACTATATCATGTAACGAACGATCCATGTACATGAACTGATCGGCATGGTTAAACGCAGTGCATGCGCTGCTACACGTATCATTGTTTCATAAAGTAGGGAGTATCTTGCGTAACGGAGGGTATGTACATGTAGTATATGAGTATATAAGACTATCTAGGTGATATGTATACTTTTTAAGGAGGCATGTATAATGTTTTGAGCATGCTCTTTTTTATGTATAAATATAAATGTATTAGGAAAATATACCAAAAACTATGTGCTCTTTAGCAATTTTTTCATATGGTTGACATTGTAGTATCTTAGAATTAGGATATGAGTATAACTAAGGTGATAAAAAATAATATTAAATTTATTTAGATGGTATATCAAAGATAAACGTAACTACACCAAGAGTTGAATGTATTTCCCCCCTCCCTCTGTATATATATATATATATACCGGTAGTCGTAGTAGTAAGAATTAAAGTACCAGCCGGTCAAAGTGGTTACTACTACTACTACTACTTTAACTAGCCAGTCTCACAGAGCAAGCGAGACAGAAAGATCAGGATGGAGTCTGTGCTTGTACGTACGCGAGGATGGCGTGGTTGGTTCCCTTTCCGACAATAGGGCCGGCACGTCGCTGCTGGCTCGAAAGAGAGATGGGGCAGCGCCCACTATTCATGCATGGCAATGCAGAGACCAGCGGCCGGTTCATGTACGCTACTAGCTAGTATATGCCACTGTTCTTTTGCGCTTTTAAGATAGTTTTTAGCTTCGATTTTTTTAAAAATTGAAATAAATTAGATGAATTTTTTAATTAAGTGAATTCTCTAAACGATCTTCTAAACTTAATATCATAGGCGCTATCTATATAGAGTCTCTATCGGCCACATCTGTGTCAAAAATTATATATAAAAACTATGTCGTACGGTAAAAGAACATGCTTGCAGCTAGATCGATCGGTCATGCAATACGTACAAACGGCCGGTCGTTTCCAAGTGGCTGGTTTCCCTTTTGCAGCCGCTCCGGTACGTGTGCGTACGTCTTATGTTCAAACGCTAGCTTGGAATTGGTTAATGCATTGGCTGATCGATCGATCTATCTATCTATCTCGTTCGATCGATCTACGTACATACATCGTTTAATGCTTGTTCTTCCTTTCTGTACGTACGTACGTGGCTTCAACTTGGGAGAAGATCGAGATCGATCGATCGAACGACAGAAGCGCGCATATATGTAGCGTAAGCCATGTGATCAAGTGCAGAGATATACGTATCCATCTCTGACCAGAGCGAGCGATCCGAGATTGATTCAGCTAGCTGTTGATCCGCCACAAGGCACAGATCGATGAGCCAGCGATAGCATCCACTGACGACGACGACCATGGACTACTACTGATCACTGAACCCCTCCCGGCCCTCTGCTGCATGCATGCCTTGGTTGGTCGTCAGTGCTAGCTCGTCACTTGCATGGTCTCTGTCCCCAGCTCCAAGACATGCTTACGCACTACCCTACCCCATGTACGTACCTTGCATTGCATCGCTCATGCATGCATGTGCCTGCCTCTACCAGCCGGCCGGCCGGGACCATCTCAAAGCTGAGTTGCAGTGCTACGACGTACTAGAGGAATACTATACGTACAGCGTGAAGATGAGCAGCAGCAGCAGCAGTCGAAACAAGCACAGCGTGAAGATGAGTAGCTGCAGAAACAAGCTTTGGAATCTTTGAAAAGAGACTAGATGAAATGCAGAGAAATAACCTTTTGATTAATTCGATCTCTTACCTTTCTTTTTTGTGAGAGGGGCGAGGCCGGCGCATGCAGCGCAACCCGTATGTACATCAGCTGCTTCTGCAAAACAGAGGGTATACGCATTTTTTGACTAAGGAGATAGTGACTTTGAACAATCTCCGGCCTTTGTTTTCCGCAGAAACAAATAACCCAAGTCGCACCACAATCTTCTACCTACTAGTTCCATGAGCAGTACGTACAGAGCGAAAAGGACGCAGCCATTGAAGAACTCTTAGCTCAGTTTCAACCAGGCTACGTCAATGTGGAAACCACACTGTTGGTTAGAGGTGCAAACGGAGTGGATACGAACGGATATTGTTTATATCGTATTTTTTTATATTTTTTATCAGAGTTGTAGCTGGACACGGATAGTGCCAGATACGAATACGAATATGGATATTCTCGGTCAAAAATACGGAGCGAATACATACCGCTCCGAATACGGTTAGTCTCGATCACGAATATTTAGTCGGATAATACGTGAAAGCAAATTTCACATGATGACAGAGACAAGTTAAGTAAACTTCACCTACCGTAACTGTGGTTGTTAATGCGCCGGCATTCGGTGGTGGTGGCGGTGGTGTTGGTGCCGAGTGGTAGATTTTAGTGCTATAGGCCAGACAAGCATATGTGCGGTGGTAGATTTTAGTTGCCACTGTTAACCTGAAGAATAAGATGTACTAGGAATGTTAAAAACTAAATGTACATTAGTATACACATGATTTGCTAACCAAACTGAGTTGTTTTATACTTACTCTGTGTTTGTGCAGTACCAGAGGCATAAGTAAACATCTAGCATCACCTAGTGCCAGCTTACATTCTCGTAGTTTTAAGTTTGCCATACCAAATCCTTTTGTTTATCAGATATTCAGATTTATTCAAAGTCAATTTTCAACTTTCCATTTAACACTGTACATTCAGATTTTTGAAAATTTATTTTTATGTCAATTTTCAATTTTTGTTTATCAGACATTCAGATTTATCTCTTAAACTTTGCACCCATTTCTACCATTAAATAGAACAGTGTCGCAAAGTTGCTATTACAGTGTCCTTTAGTTAACCAACAACCACTTCCAAGAGCATACATCATTAACATATTGTTTTCTGAACCTAAATGCAATTAGTCTTTTGTTGAATCACTAACATGTTGATTTGACATACTGAGCTGAAGCTGTGAGCTATTTCTTTTGCCTTTCTGGTTTGCTTATGTTATTGCTTAAAAATGCCTGTTATGCTGACATGGAATTTAAAATCTTAATTGACAGGATTTCTGTTCCGTACTTGGTGCGTCCAGAAATACTAGTAAATCTGAAATCAAGAGTGGTGGCCTGGTGGGTATCATTTATTGTGAACATTGCTATTGTTATCCCGTAGTTTTAAGTTTGCCATACAAAATCCTTTCGTTTATCAGACATTCAGATTTATTCAAAGTCAATTTTCAACTTTCCATTTTAATACTGTTCCAATCATGCAGTCTATGTGTAAAATAATATTAGTACTGCATTAAGATATGTTATCACTGGTAAACTAATAACCGGTTTCATTAGCATATAAAGTAATTAAATAATTATTGTTTGGTGCAAACTGGATCAAAGTGAGCTTTAGGGTCATTTTATTTGGGCTCAAAAGTATACTACATCTACTTGTTATTTTGAAAAGCTAAATGGTTATCAATTTATCATGTAATTTGAAGGCCATAGTATCCTAACAATTGATGTATTACTGATGTAGGCCAAAAGCCAGTATGTGTAGAATACAATGCACACATGAGTCTGGACTCTGAACCAAACACAATATGGTATTAGTAGTAGTCTTATACAGTTATATCCCTGGCATTCTCAATAATGCTGACGTCCCCCGCGCCGGCGCAGACCACACTGTCAGCCACAGACCACACCGTTGACGTCCCCCGCGCCGCACGTGATGGCGGTATTGGGACTGCATCGTCGTTGGTGAGGTGGGCGGCACAGCTGTTGCTCCAGCACTACTGCTTGATCTCGGCTGTTCCATGCTTCATGCCGAGGCATTGCTGCGGCTCCTTGACTAGGATCACCCTAGGTCCCTGCCAGCGTAGCTCGTCGATGACGACTCCAGGAACCGTAGCTGCTGTCCGGCGGCGTTGAACAGCGTACTCCAAAGCTAAAAGTACTTCTACAGCATAAAACCTGCTCAGGGTAAACACAACAATCATGTCAGTGCTTCAACCAGAAGACATTCATGTATGCTCAGTAGTAGTTATTGCACAAAAGAAGCTCGTTGTGGCCGCGTCCCACGTGGCCATGTCCACGGCCGACGCATCCGCCTCCTTATTCCCGTTGAACCAGTGAGTATCGTCCACAACCACATACGTACATCACTTTGTGTTCCACACTTTACTCCATCTTTCCCTCCAAACTAACTTCACAATACCTCTCGCAGTCATCCTACGTGTCAGTGATCTACGGCAGTCCCATCGAGAGAGAGGGGGAACACGCCCCAGTATACGTATACTTGCAGTTGGCTGCTTCCATGCATACATCCATCGATCGACCGCTTCTTCCTTTTCGGCATGATTTCGCCAAGTTTATTCCTCACGTTTCACGCAGAGGCAGAGCTGCTCTACCGTGAGAGAGGTACACAACTGCAGGAGCAAATCGGTCGCCCAAGGACGCGTTTAACTTGAAGCTGCCGTTTCACTGTAGATGTATATACATATAAGCTTCACAACTTCTCCCAGGAGCTAGGCTCACTTCTCAAGTATGCTACGCCCGGCCCCCACTCTGGGAACAAGAATGCATGATCCATGAGCAACGAAATTAACCTCCTCGATCGCCGGCCACCAAAGGTGCATGATGGACGTCAGACGTCAGTTTCGCTATTTGCATGCCTCGGAGGAAAATTGTGTTCTTCATATACCTTTTTCCCCCATACCATATACCCTAACAAATGTCTGAACTGATGAATAAGAAACTACGGCTTGTACGTGCAGGCCCATTTTCTTTAGGGATCTGTTAAACATCAACCGAATATTTTCTTCCTAACTATCATCCAGATTTAAGACTGTTAAATTAGAGATCTAATGGGTATGAATTCTCCCCCCTCCTTGAATTCTGCCTCCTCCTCTTTGAAAAAATCACCTCTCTTCAAAAACAAAGGCTCCTTAATCTTTAATCCAAGAGTCATAAATTTAGATGATAGTTAAAAAAATATTTAGGTGATGCTTAGACACTCCCTTTCTTTAATCTTTACACGGATCGGTGAAATTGAGAAGAGAGTGGAAAAGAGCATAGTGTTTTATATCTCGGAGCCCATTAGTTGTGGCCACGATTCACCGGCCCATATCTGATCATTTCATAGGAGCTCAGATGCTTTCTGATCGTCCAGGCAGTGATCATTGCCCTAAGATTACTTGATTAATTAGTTTGATCAACAGAGACAGACAGAGGAAGCAGCCAAAATAAATGTCTCCTGTGTGTGCACATAACAATCAAGCTACAAAGTCTAGTGATGTGACCAAGCCTTTAGCGAAGGATTCTATATTTTAATCTGCAGATTGTGACCACCTGGGCCAGATCGCTTCCTCTGCTCAAAGGTTTTCAGCATGCTTGTGTCACCAAATCAGGACAGCTCATAGAGAAAGAAGAAGAAGAAGAAAAACTACAAATTGTGTGCTAGGATGGGCACATCAAGAATAATATATAGATTAGTTGTTCAAAAGAGCAGGGTAATAGTTATGTAGGAAAAGAACATCCTAGCGCCCATACTTGCAAGGTTCTTCAGTTCATGTGCACATGACATGTAGTACTATATTGTGAAGTTTTCAGAGTTGTGGATTGGATAGCAGCTAAGGATTCGTGTCTTCACTTTTCTTTGGATCAGTGGTCTAAAAGACTAAAATAGTAGTAGGAGGAGAAAACCGACCAACACGGAAGCCAACACTTGGCACACACGAGACGAGATTATGCCTGGATATCGATGAAAAAGATGTTAAAATCTGCTCTTTTCCTTGCCAAGCTGATGATGCAAATAGATAGGCATTTGGGTGGTTGTTGTCTTGACCCCAAATCCTTGGGGGATGTTTGGCCCGATTGAATCCGGGACCTTGCTTTTTTATCCAACGGTTCTGCTTTTCTTTGCTCCTTGATGGTTGCATTTTAGTTTCCAATCTTTCTAAGCCGTCTTGTATTTCAAGTTATAAGAAGCATTTTGAGAATATTTCTTGCGCGTGCGGTACAAAATAGTTAGCAATCTAATCGAGTGAAAAAGAGGCACATGCAGTGCGCATCTAGCTGTGCAGGAAGGAAGTGATCATGCATGATCTATCTAACGGTTCAGACTTTAGAATTGAGTTTAGGTGTAGAGTACATCGTGCCATGCATACAGCTATACAAGAGCTGAAGTTGACACTTGTATCTCTTGTGATGAACTGCACTACGCAGCGAGCCCATGCTTGCTGTTCCTCGAGATAGCTCTCCATGAAGAGTAGCTTAGCCCCGCTCAGTTGGACTGAAAAGCTGTGGTTTATGGCTGAAATTACAGTATAGCGGTTAAAATTTCACTGTGGCTAAAAGTGGCTTATTTGGCATAATTAAATCTAAAAAATTTAAAAATAGAAAAAATATTCTAGCTCATTATAGACAACGCAAACGTATACGAAAAAAAGAACCAGCTAAAAAGCTCAAAAAAGTCAAAAGTTCAGAAAAAGATAAAATTTATGAATAGTGAAAAATAAGTCAGAAGCCAAAAGCTGAAGCCGAAATGAGCGGGGATAAGTAAAAAAAAGGAAAGAAAGTGTACAACGCACTAGAAGCTAGTAGAACAAGCAAGCAACACATTCAGCCAGAGAAGTCTCCATCCATTTTCCAGGGATGCACGGCGAGTTCTAACATACAAGGCATATCCATGGCCTTCTCTAGTGGCTGCTCTTTTTAATTCTATCACATCTCGAGAATTCCTCCTTTTCTTAAACTACATATCAGTAGCTTTAATTTACAAAGGACCAAGGAATATTTCTTCCATTATCAAGCGTTGGAGAGACGCTTGGGAGGTCAAAAACACCTTACTATAGGACCAATTATTGAGTGTTATATTACATATACATGGATATATTCCCACTTAAGTTGTTCAAACTTAATACCAAACACTGATAGCTTTTTTGACCGGAAGAAGAAACTCTAAATGCTTTTTAATGAGGAAAATCGTTAATTAGGCTACGATTGGTTCGGGTTTAAATAACTAGGATAGTTAAGCTTTGATTCAAGTAGGTTAGCGTAACTCAATTTTTTGTATTTTGGCAACAAATCTAGTTAGTCTAAAATATTGATTGGCTAGGTTAACTATATTAACAGCAGAAAACGGAACTAATGAGAGCTTATTGTGGTCCAGCTTCATCCTGGATTAGGGGAGTTAATTAAATGCCTCTTGTTTAATCTGTATTAGCTCCCTACATTTTTGTTAGTAACAGAAATTGGCTTGCCTTGTGTGACAGATATGGTACCTTCACTCTAGCTTACACCACTCATCCTGTCGCAACTCGCAAAAAATGGCCAAGTAGAGGAGACCATGAGTGACCATTGAAAAACACATTGCAATTCAGCGGCGGACCTACAGTAGGTCATGCCACCCTTTTTTTATAAAATACCACGTACATAATATATATTAGGTATATATATTAATAGTTAAGTCAAAAATATATATTTGTGCTCGCAAATAAATTCAGCCTACACTCTCTCATATCTCGCGCATAGCACATGTAACACATTAGGCTTATTTTCTTTCTCACCTCAACCCTCCTCATATAGGTCAAAAGAGGCAAAGATACAAACCAAATATTAACATTTGTTTTCTCTCATCCTGTGGTTGTCTATGTAGAGGCGACTCATGCCTCCGAGTGGTGAGCAGACAGAGGCGTGGACTGCAGAGGCAAAAGATGATCGATGGGTGCGGCCTGTGGAGGCGAGCGACAACCGGTGGACTTGGCGCCATGGCATAACGGCAAGCATGCATGAGATAGCGTGGGCCACAAGGTGAGCGTACGGCGGCGTGGACGAGCAGAGCGGCGACGACGCGAATAGGGAGGTAGGGTGCGAGCGGAGGAAAGGGAGCAGCACGGCTTCGGGAATGGAGTTGTGCCTCCAACTCACTATCATAGTCCTCTCTCCAAATCTAGGTGTGCTTCACCTACTTCACTTATTTTCTTTCTTGCTCCGCTTCACTATTCTACTTTGCTCCTGCTCGGTTCTTTCTAGAGTCTAGTCTCTACTTTCTTTGTTCTTTCTAAGAGATGCTGTACAAAAATACAATCTTTGCCTTGGACAATGGGTAGTTAGTTGGACCCTTGTTACATATGTTTACATGCTAATTTTAATTATCTTTTGCTCCATAAAAGGAACATATAGCTTCCTCTTAGATAGGGGTTCTTACCGACAGGGAAAAGAGAAAAAAAGGTAAGATTAGTAAGGTATGCAATTTTCATTAATATCTATAATTTGCCATTTAATTTTGCCATTCTGCTTGTCTTTTATCGCTCATTTTCTTATAAGAAATCATTAATTTATATATTTTTTGTATTTTTATTATATCTTTATACACGCATTATTTTATATATATATATATAATGTGTGTGTGTTTTTTTGGGTAATAGTATGTCGCGGTCAAGGTTGTCAGTATCACGACACGTATCGTAGTGTCGTATGAGTTTGCCAGAGGTAGATGATACGGATGGTAATATGGATCGGAATCAGGTAGTATCACAGTGGGATCACTGTAACGCCCCCGTTTCCAGGGGCGCGTACGGACACGGCATTCCGCAACTATTCACGCATGAACAGTTATGGAACGTCGCGCAAGAGTATACCATTGCATGCTTACAACAAAAGTCCAGCATATATTTCACATAAAGATTAACATCCAGTTTTCGACAGCGGGGCGTGCAAGCCCAAAGTATACTTACATCACAAAAACTCCAGAATCTGCTTGAGCGCGGCCAAGACCTAAAGCCATGGGTCCTCGTCGAAGAAGCGATCCTCAGGGGCGTCCTTGACGGGGAAACCTTCACCTTTGTGTTGATCCTCGAAAGAGTGGATTAAGCAAGCCGTGAGCCAAACAACCGGCTCAGCAAGCCCCAAAGGGACTCTAACTTACTACATGCACGGATTAACAAAGGAAGGGAGTATATTTGGTTTATTAACTTTGAGTGGATGCAGTTTTATTTGCAAACATTTTGATAAGACGAACCCAAAACCACTACTTCTTAAGATCTCTGGGGTTTTTCATGAAGAGTTAATTAACCAGCTAATCAAGTTAAAGTATTTACAAAACTACTTAAACTTCACTGCTGGAATCACCTAAGTGACACAGCTCCATTAACCGGGAGCACGGCGTATTCGAATACCATTTATTTGACTCTGCAGAGTTTGCTCAGCTTTACCCACACATCCTTTAACTCCCGCTAAAGAGTTAAGAAAGTCAGGTCGTTTCACTGCTCAATTCTTTATATAGGCTCTACCCGGTAGAATTCACTCGGGTCTGGCACAATAAAACTCCCGTCCGCTTCGAGTGAACTCTACCGTTGTTAGGCACCCGCAGCACGGCCTACCTAACCTCGTTTTCTCAACACCAAGCCTTTTCAACACCTGTAGAGTTTCAATCGAGTTGAGCAGCTACTAGACCAGTGTTGACAAGTCAACTCCTGTGGTTGAGCGATCACCATGTCATTTGCTCAGCGTAAGGGTCTAGTTCTATATTTTCCCCTGGTCCGCAACCTTGCCAGGCCCGCGACCCAACCTAGGGTAAACGGTGGGCGAAAGCCGTCTCGCGGCGCCCCACAACACCCTTACCCTAACTTCGTTCCTAGGGTAAGAGATGGGCGAAGACTAACTCGCCAGCTCTTCCCCAACCCTTACCCTACCTTGTGCACGCCGGCACTCTCCGCTCCAGGGCACGGTGTCCCATACCACCCTACCCTAAAGTCGGATTTGCAAATCCTATTGGCCCGCAGCCACAACCTTATTAGTATAAGACTTTGTATGATAATAATAACCTACAGTTATCTAGATTCACAGATAATTATCTCTAAGGTTACAAAGGTATGGCTACAAGTTTAACATGACATTTGTCGGTGGTAGGTTTAACTACATATCATGTCATTCTAAACATTTTATTTTATTTTGAACTAACATTTCGGAACTAGCTTAATGAAAATAGCATAATAACATAATTAAATAACATGGGTTGCAACATGATCAAAGGATTTGGGACTTGCCGTGAAGTTGGACGATCTCGGCTAGCTCGAACGAAGAAGCGTCTGGATCCTGAGACTGCACTTGAACTTCCGAGATCTCCGACACTAGCGTAAACATATGAAATAAATTAAATCCAGCTTGAGACTAATCAAGCGAGGGAAAATAAACTATTTAAAAAGGAGTAAAAAGCATAAATCCTCAAATTGGAATTTTTGGAATTTATCTGGGATGAATTTGTGGAAGTGGAGATCAAAAATGGGTCTCGGACATTATTTGGAGCATAGTGGTGAAATTTGGGAATTTTAGGGATTTTCTGTGATTTTCTAGGATTTATTTGGATTTTTCTGATTTATGGAAATTGGAAAATTATTTGGAAATTCAATGAATAGTGTCGGGCCGCCCTAGGTGCTACAATGCAGCTCGGCCCGAGGAGCGGCCCGCGCGGCCGACGCGGACCCAAACGCGCGCGCGCGGGAACGGAGCAGGCCGAGGGGGAAGTCGGCCCACGTCCACGCGCCCACGCGGCCCGGATGCTTGACGCGTGGCTCGGGGTGGACGGCAACGAGGCGGGGTGGGGCGAACGGACGAGATGCGGAGCGGGGGAGATCGGACGGCAGCGATACAAGGAAGGCGGGCGAAGCGGTACGGGAGGATCGGGCGGATGAGAGGAGGCGGGGTTATGATGATCAAACGGTGGCGGAGGAGGGGCCATCCAATGGCTGAGGTTAGAAGGCACGGAAGGGAGAGAACGGTGGAGATGCGGCCACGACGGTCGTCTTCCTCCTCCGTTCGCTACAGCGCCTTCGGGACAGGGCC
This sequence comes from Dendrocalamus latiflorus, assembly GCA_017311315.1. Classification (NCBI taxonomy): domain Eukaryota; kingdom Viridiplantae; phylum Streptophyta; class Magnoliopsida; order Poales; family Poaceae; genus Dendrocalamus; species Dendrocalamus latiflorus. The sequence continues at coordinate 11,607,783 of CM029672.1, forward strand.
ACGACGGCGACGGTGGTCTGGGCGCACGGAGGGCCGTCGGCGACAACCGAGGGCACCGGCGGGTAGGCCTTCGAGAGGGGAACCCGTTTTGGGGCTTAGGGAGGTGAGGAGACCAGTGGGGACGGCAGGAGGCAGAGAGGGGGAGTTCGGTTTCCCGGCGGCGAGGAGGTTCACCGGAGCCAAATGGGCCAAATCGGGGGTAGTTACACGGTCACGGGAGTGTGGTGCTCACATTGGTGGTGGTGGCGGTAGCTGGGGAGCTTCCTGGAGGGCTGGCCACGAGAGGGGTGCGACTGCCGGAGGGGAGCTGCGTCGCCGGCGTAACACGGGGTTTTACCTGGCCAGAGAAGAGCGCCACAGTGGTCAAGGAGTAGCAGAGGAGCTCCAGGCGAAAGCAATCGAAGAATGGGGGCGGAGAGGGGAAGATCAGCTCACGGGTACCGCCGGCGCAGGGGAGAGGAATGGCGGCGCTCCGGGCGGTGGGGCTCCAATCGGCGGCTCAGGGAGGTGCTCCGGAGTGTTGGGAGGATATTGAGGGCGGTGGGAGAGCTCGGGAAGCAAAGGAGCGAGAGGGAGCCGAGAGGGGGTTTTTATGCCCGAGCGGAGCAAGCGAAGGCTTAGGGGAGAAGGCAACGGGCGGGGCGCGGAGTCAACCGGAGTCGGTGGGGAGTCTCTCCGCGGGATGGGGAGGGGTGACGTCGGCTCTGCACAGTGGTAATGGCGATGCGACGGGAGAGGGAGTGGGTGAGCTGTGGGCATGGGCGGAGGAGCGTCCGCGCGCGGGAGAGGGAGGAGGCAGGGACTGACGGGTGGGGTCGGGGCAGAGAAGAGGCGACGCGTGGCGCGGAAGCTCTGCCGCTTCAGACCGGGTGACGACGGGGGCGCGGCGGTCCAAACCGGGGGCGCTGAGGGAGTATCCGAGGGCGGTGCAGGCGGTCTGGGCGCGGGCGCAGGGTGCGCGCGAGGGAGGGAGGAAGCGGGGAGAGGAGCGGCGCCTGCGAGGGAGGAAACGGGGAGGCGCCAGAGGAGGGGAGAAGCGGAAGGGGAGGCGGCGCCAACGAAGGAGGGGAGCGGAGGGAGGCGCTGGGGCGAGGGGAAGGCGGAGTCGGGGAGGGCGCCAGCGTAGGAGGGAGGCGCCAGGCCGAGAAAGGAAAGCGGCGGCGGGGAGAACTTTCCAAAAAGGGAAAGTTTCCAGATTTCACTCAAAAGTGCAGCAAAAATCACAAAAAATTTTGGGGTTGAAATTTTGGGGCTTTTCAATCACAATCCTACTCATAGAATCATTAGGATCGCAGTAGGATCGCAGTGGGATCGTGATCCTGACAACAAACTGTATTAGCATATAAAATTTGATATTACCTATTGTTAGTTTAAGTTGCATTAGTTTAATTTACTTTGTTTTGTTGTTTACATGTTATTCTAGGGTAAAAAAGTATTATCTTTGACATATTCTATTTTTAGGTTATTAGTTTATTGAAAATAATTAAGTAAGTTTCAAAAATCAACCTTAATTCTATATAACATGAATAAGTGTACTCAAATTATAAAATTAAATTCAAAAAATCTACTATAAACTTGTATATTTAGAAATTTAAATTATTTTTTATATAAAATATATACGCTTTTAAAATTTTGATAGAATCGTGATTCTACGATCCATCCCGTCGGACGAAAAAGATCCTACTTAGTATTGCGATCTTGACAACCTTGATCACGGTATCTACATATCGATATGGACGTATCCGAGCAACTTAGCTTTGAAGTTCGATCACTCATCTTAAAAACCTAGATGTCCATATACGTCCATCTATGAGAATGTCCATGGTATGGATTGGATGATTTGGAATCCCCTTTTGCACGAAATTTTGTTGTGTCGACCACCATGAGAAGTTGATAGGCAGGAATGGTAGGCATGCATGTAGCTTTCCCACTCGCCTTTGGTACCTTCTACCATCCACTCAGATGAATGAAAAGCGATATCTCCATCATATGAGTGTCACAAAATCGTAAGTTTAAGGTGTCGTTCGATTGTGCTAAAATAAACTGACTTATGATTAAAATTATATTGTAATTGACTGAAATTACACTGTAACTGATAGTTGGTTATTTGACGTAACTAAATTTAAAAATAGAAAAAACATATTAGTCCATCATAGACAACGCAAATGAATACGGGGAACAAAGAATCAGCAAAAAAAAACTCAAAAAAGATAAAAAAAACCAGAAAAAGAAAAATTTAAAAATAGTAAAAAATAAATCAAAAACTAGTAACTTAAGTTGAAATAAGTGGACCTAATTATATTCGCCCTAAGTTCCCAACGATGTATGCTCCCTGGCATCACTTTTCATTCTAATCCACATCTCTCTCTCTCTCTCTGCCTCTCATCTTATATTTATGTGCAAGCCCTTTCCAATACGCAGGAAATTGAGATTGAAATTTTCCATCGTACAGTTTGCGGTTTGTTTTTACACTGTTCGGCTATCTTCTCCAGAATATCAACATATCCACGTGCTTGGTTTAGACCGGCCTTCCATGATTTTTGCTTTTACAAAGATTGATCCCTCAGCCCAGTAGTGCTGCGCTGTAATGGCCTTCTTCCATACTGTTCCATCTCCAGAATCCTGTGTACCTTGAGCATTCCAAAAAGGTGAATAGGAAGCTAAATCAACTTTGCATCCAAGCAAAGCGTGACACGTACAGCAGCACAAGAGGAAGGATCCAAAATGGGAATGGAGAAGAAGGTATAATCTACAGGACACAAAATTATGCAGGGCCGGAAACCTGCACACGAACCACAATTCAGTACACAGTTGCTTGCAAAGCAGACATGTTTGATCCTTGAGTCCTAATTATTTAGAAATCTTTGGAAACTTTTATACACAGTACACAAACGTAGAAACCGTAAGGCAAACAGCCCAAAATTCCCAGTCCATAATTTTGAGCTGCCAAACAAGGTCTAAGTGGGGTACCAGAGGATATTCTCTAGTTGGTTGGGTGTGAAGCACGAGCGAGAAGATCACGGGAGCTGGGGAGCGATCAGCTGTTTGGGCATACGGAGACGTCAGATTTTTTTCTTCTTCTTCAGTTTGAGGGCACTTGGAGACAGATTTAACTTGGCACGAAGAAATGGACAGGAAACAGGTCATCCAACTCGCCAACCATTGACAGATTCTCCAGCCAATACCCTATCCCATCGGCCATCGTCTCATCGCTCGCAGTGTCTGACATTTCCGGGACTGTGCTTGCTATAAGCAGTTAAAAGAGTTCAGTACCACTAGGCCTGAACATCCACATCAGGCAGCATATGCTGATGCCTTCTTCCCCTGTAACTTATTGGATACAGTAAACCAATGAATTAATGGCTGTCATTTTCCAACTACTAATCATCACCATCAGAGCATCGCCACCACAAGCCATGGAGTCGAAGTTTAAGTCAATTCCCTACTGGAATCTTATCCTTTTTAATCAATCAATCGATCGATCTCTTGCGCTTGCGCACCATCCCCTGCTTCTACGTATCTGCCACATATGACACAAGCCGACAATGGTGTGGGGGGCTATGCTACGTGTATACATGTACTGGTTTCAATCAGTCCAACTTGGACTCGTCATTTGTAAGCATTGAGCAGTCCAAGAAGCAAGGATAGAGGGATAGCCATGGAGGGAGGCGTGCACGAGTTCGACGGCTCGACCTTCAAGGAGTGCTTCTCCCTCTCATGGAGGAACCCCTACGTCCTCAGGCTGGCCTTCTCCGCTGGCATCGGCGGCCTCCTCTTCGGCTACGACACCGGTAATCCATTCAACCGATGATCATTTTGTTCCTCCTCCTAGAAAAGTTTCAGACAAGTTCAGAATTTGTGTGTTTCAGTGGTTGCCAAATTGTTCAGGTTCTTTCCAGTGCCACTAGCATCGTCTGTACGTATACTGTAACTTGGCAAGTTCAGCTAAAAGATGACTTTTTTTAGTTCATGTAATCTCGCCTTTTTGAGCTAATAATCAATTAATTGAAAGGGCCCAAATGATCATGTTCCACTGAGTAGTAGTAGCTGGAGTAATCCTTGTGATGGCTAGTGACGTGATCAAGCTGCGGTTGTGGTATTTTTATCTGCAGGTGTCATTTCAGGAGCTCTGCTTTACATCCGTGACGATTTCCGTTCGGTTGACAGGAACACATGGCTTCAGGTAACAATTAGTTTCTTCAATTCTGGTACAAATCGCTCGATGCAACTGATACAAACGAAGCTAGTGACAATTAAGAACTTGCTGGTGAATTCTGAAACAACACCGAAATGGTCGTGTAGGAAATGATAGTGAGCATGGCGGTGGCCGGCGCGATCATCGGCGCGGCGATCGGGGGCTGGGCCAACGACCGGTTCGGACGGCGGACGTCCATCCTCGTCGCCGACTTCCTATTCTTCGCGGGCGCGGTGGTCATGGCGTCGGCGATGGGCCCCGCGCAGCTCGTGGTCGGCCGCGTCTTCGTCGGCCTCGGCGTCGGCATGGCCTCCATGACGTCCCCGCTCTACATATCCGAGGCCTCGCCGGCGAGGATCAGGGGAGCCCTCGTGAGCACCAACGGCTTCCTCATCACCGGCGGCCAGTTCTTGTCTAACCTCATCAACCTCGCCTTCACCAAGGCGCCAGGGACATGGAGATGGATGCTCGGAATCGCCGGGCTCCCTGCCGTGGTTCAGTTCATCCTAATGCTCTTCCTCCCTGAATCACCAAGATGGCTTTACAGAAAGGTTAATCAATCTCTGCAATTAATTATAAATCTACTTGTGTTTATTATACCTCTTGTCATCTAAAAAGTTTTAATCTTTACAAATATGTGCATGTTGTTGATGAGCTCAGGGGAGGGAGGAGGAAGCAGATGCGATCCTGCGCAAGGTATACTCGGCGGAGGAGTTGGAGAGGGAGATCCAGGAGCTGAAGGAGTCGGTGGAGGCGGAGGCGCGGGAGCGGAGCTCGTCGGAGAAGGTGGGCCTGGCGACGCTGTTGAGGACGGCGACGGTGCGGCGGGGGCTGGTCGCCGGCGTGGGGTTGCAGGTGTTCCAGCAGCTGGTGGGCATCAACACGGTGATGTACTACAGCCCGACGATCGTGCAGCTCGCCGGGTTCGCGTCCAACCAGACGGCGCTGGCGCTGTCGCTGATCACCTCCGGGCTCAACGCGCTCGGCTCCGTCGTGAGCATCTACTTCATCGATCGCACCGGCCGGAGGAAGCTGCTCGTGATCAGCCTCGCCGGCGTCATCCTCTCGCTCGGCGTGCTCTCCGCCGTCTTCCACGAGACCACCTCCCACTCCTCGGCCGTCGGCGCCGTCGAGACCAGGCACTTCGACGGCTCATTGACGTGCCCGGACTACCGGGCGATGCTGCCGGCGGCGGGGAGCGGCTCCTGGGACTGCACCCGGTGCCTCAAGGCCAAGTCGACCGAATGCGGCTTCTGCGCGTCCGGCGCCGGCAAGCTGCTCCCCGGTGCGTGCCTGCTGTCGAACGCGACGGTGCTCGACGTGTGCCACGGCGAGGGGCGGCTGTGGTACACGCGCGGGTGCCCGAGCCGGTACGGGTGGCTGGCGCTTGTGGGGCTGGCGCTGTACATCATCTTCTTCTCGCCGGGGATGGGCACGGTACCGTGGATCGTCAACTCGGAGATCTACCCGCTGCGGCACCGCGGCGTGTGCGGCGGGGCGGCGGCGACGGCGAACTGGGTGTCGAACCTGGCCGTGGCGCAGTCGTTCCTGTCTCTGACGGAGACCATCGGGACGTCGTGGACGTTCCTCATCTTCGGCGGGCTGTCCGTGGCCGCGCTCGCGTTCGTGCTCGTCTGCGTGCCGGAGACCAAGGGGCTCCCCATCGAGGAGGTGGAGAAGATGCTGGAGAGGCGGGAGCTCAGGCTCAGGTTCTGGGCCCCGCGGGGTGGCGACGAAGGCGACCACGAGCGGCGGCGGGACGACGGCAAGAACGGCGGCGTGTGAGCGGCCAGAAGGGTCATGTTGCGCGCGAAGCAACGACACGGCACTATTATACATGACATTTCGTTAGCTTTTGCGTTGATTGCTGCCAAGGCTATAGATTGTGGGGTGTAATTCTGATCATGCACACACTTTTAAGACCTGTTTCTTGTCATCCTTATGGTTTAGATCGAATTCGAGCTAAATCCTAAAATTTCTCAAAGAAATCCCATTCATCCAAACACCGCAATGTGTTAATTGCGTCTGCAATGTATATATTGTCTCTTTTTGAGAGGAAATCGCAACGTGTTAATAGTCTTTACTATCTAAGTGTTGTAAAAATCTGTTCAAAATGCGGCAGCTCATGAATTAGGCGCGGCATGCTAGGAATGTTGGCTCCTCAACTATTTAGCTTGCAGGGTTTCCTTTTTGTGTTGAGCACGTAGTGTATGGTGCTTGATAACTGTAACGCTATCCCTTTTTAATCAAGAAAATCTCTATTCCTTGTCAAAGAAAGAAAATCTGGTCGAATGCTAGCATAACGTTGATCCTATCATTTTCAGCTTAAGGCTTCTTATGAATAAATAAGTGAAGTGGTTTTTGGGTTTCATTAATGCAAACGTAGAAGTACAGAGAGGAAGGATGATGCGCAGCGCAAGGCAAAGAGTGTCTGGCCGGATTCAATTATATGACGCCCGGAAGAGAATAACCGGGAAAGATTACAAAAGAATGGAAGGTGACGGGATTACATGCTATACATATCCCATGCACCAAATATATACATACTATCTTTGACACCCCCCCCTCCGGCAGTCAAAGCGTCGGGCTCGCGAACGCAAAGACTGGACCGGAAATCAATGAAAAGAGGAGTCGGCAATCCCTTGGTCATGATGTCGGCGAACTGGTGCGAAGACGGGACGTGGAGTACACGAGCCTGACCAAGAGCGACCTTCTCGCGAACAAAATGGATGTCGATCTCGATGTGCTTCGTACGTTTGTGCTGTATAGGATTGGTAGACAAGTAGACAGCACTCACGTTGTCGCAGAAGACCACGGTCGCACAGCGGAGGGGAACCAGAAGCTCACCAAGGAGCTGGCGCAGCCAACAGCTCTCTGCCATGGCATAAGCGACAGCCCGGTATTCCGCCTCGGCACTGGAGCGGGAGACGGTGGCTTGGCGTTTGGATGACGAAGACACAAGGTTGTCGCCGAAGAAGACACATTACCCGGAGGTGGAGCGCCGAGTGTCTGGGCAGCCCGCCCAGTCGGCGTCGGTGTAAGCTGTGAGCGAAGAAGCAGCCGAGGCATGAAGGAAGATGCCGTGATCCAAAGAGCCCTTGACGTTGTAAGATCGAGGAGGCCGACTAGAGGGGGGGTGAATAGGCGGTTAAAAAATTCTCTACAAATTAATATTAGCAATTTAAAACCTTTTCTATTTGCCTAAACCAAGTATACAATGCGGAAGCTAAATTCAAGTTGGCTTAGCTCAAATAGTGCCTACAACAATTAAATTCGCCTAAGTGCACTAATAGTTCTAGTCTAGGTCAAGGTTTGCAATTCTAAATATACAAACAATCAATTTAATTCAATGAATGTAAATTGCTTGAATATAAATGGAACACAAGAAAACAAACCACAATTGACACAATGATGTTTTACCGTGGTGTTCGGAAACTTGCCGGTTTCCCCTAGTCCACGTTGAGGTTAGCCCGAACGAATCGAACCGGCTCCACGAATTAAGCCGAAACACCTCGTATCCACTAGTGGTAGCTCTTTCCCGCTCCGGGAAGGTGAGCTCCAACCTTCACAACTTCGCCGGGTCTTCTCACAACCTTCTTGAGAAGATCACCGCGCACGACGCCTCCCACGCCGTCTAGGAGTCGGCAAACTCCAAGAGTAACAAGCCAAGCCTCTCGCTTGACTCTCACCACGTGCAACGAACGCACAAGCTCAATTGGACACTAAGTCCACCTCTAGATGCAACACATGCACTCTAGAACCTCTCTCGCTTCTCACAAAGTGCAACACATGCACAATTGAGTGGAGAGCCTCACTCTAGCTCAAGAACACAGGAATGAATGAAGCAACCACCTCTCCAACCGGCCACAAGGGGGTATTTATACCCCACACAAGAAAACTAGCCGTTGGAGCCAAACCCCTGAAAAAATCAGGAAAAACGGAACTACCGCAGTACAAATCGCGGTACTTCCGTTTTCCTCGCCAACGGTCAGAAAACTAGCCGTTTCTCAGCGAAAACGGAACTACCGCAGTTCAAATTGCGGTACTTCCGTTTTCCCCGAGGCTAAGTCATTCAGAAAGTCGCTCTCTGGAAAAAACGTTCCGCTCAGAAACCGGAACTACCGGAAAAACGGAACTTCCGGAAAAATCGGAACTACCACAGTACAAATTGCGGTACTTCCGCAAAAAACGGAACTACCGCAGTACAAATCGCGGAACTTCCGTTTTCGATTTTTCAGCACAGACGACACTCGGAAAAACGGTCATAACTTTTGACTCCGATGTCGGAATTGAGTGATCTTGGACTCTATGGAAAGCTTATTCAGAGGGCTACACAACCCATCTATTTGCATGACCTCAAACACATTAGATCAATGCAGGAATCACAAGACATCCAAAGAGTCACTACCATGGTCTAATATCAAAGGAAATAGCAACAAACAATTTTAGACCATGCCAAGGGATAATGCATGATCTCCAACTTTTGCAAAACACATTTGCAAACTTAGATCATGCTACAAGGATTAGGTACATGGATTTCTCACATTTGCGAAACACATTCGCAAACCTAAGTCACATGCCGCAAGGATTAGATACATGAGCCTCAATTATTTGCAAAACACATTCGCAAATAATGGCATCATGTCAAAATGAGCTAGAGCAAGTGAGGTTTGAGCTATCAACACATGATGAGACTCAAACTACTAGACATGACCCCTCTTAATAGTACGAAAACCTACACTAGCAATCCGGTATTCCAACCAAACACCAAGACCAGTAAAAGACTAGGAACGCATCCTTAACCCTAACTAGTCATACCTTTGCCTTGGGTCATCGTCTTGATAGGCATCAACTCATGATGCTTTCTTTTCATCAACACCATCAACACATGATGGTCTTCCTTGACTTGATGATCAACACATGATCATCTCCTCATGCATCAAATCATGATGCGTCTTCTTCTTTGATGGCCTTCAACACATGAATCCATCTTCTTCTCGATCTTGACTTGATGACCTTCAACACATGAAGTCATCCCAAGTCGTTCTCATTTGTGGAACCTAACATTTGCATCCAACTCATAGAAACCGTTAGTCCACAAAATAATTGTCATCGATTACCAAACTTCACAATTTTGGTAATTCATGACAATCTCAACAAATAATGAGATATAAAATTGATTTGTGAGTATACAATATGTACACAATAAATGTATACTCCAAGATAAGCTTTAAATAAAGCTTACTTATCCGGTTGTCATAAATCATTCATCCACCAACACAAAATGGAGAAGCTAGATGACAACCCGATTACACATGAGTATATATGAACTACACAAGATATATATACTCAAGAATGTATTTCAAAGTAAAGATCCTAAATATGCATATTAAAAGAAGCATGGATCAATACTTATGAAACTCCAAAATATATAGAGAGCTCCCCCTAAATGTGTGCATGCAAGTGTATATAGTGAAGACATATGCACATATTCATTTTAGACTAATTGAGGATTTCAATCTATATTTTGGATCTAAGGAATGCATTTGTAAATGAGAAAGCGATTTCGAATGCATACCTCTTTGATTTCACCTTTTCATCCAAATGAGACTAACCAAAGATAAACTCAAATAAACATATTAGTCTCATAAATTCATTTATCATTTTCACCAAAACATTATAAAGTATATGTCATTAATATCATAATGTCATAATGCATTTGTCATTAACACCAAACCAAGTTAAATGGAGCTTGATCTTTCAGACGTAGCGAAGAATCCGCTTGATCAAGGCCATATGGGCATCCCGAGGGGCGTGCATGTGAAGGCACACCTGCTGAACAGCATAAGCAATATCCGACCGTGTGAGAGTGAGATATTGTAGCGCCCCAGCAAGGCTACGGTACTCAGTCGCATCAGAAAGTAGCTCGCCCGTCGAGGAGGAGAGCTTGGCCTTGGTGTCAACCGGAGTCGCGGTCAGGTGACACTCGGCCATGCCAGCACATTGAAGAAGATCAACTGCATACTGGCGCTGAGAGAGATGAAGACCAGCTGAAGTCCGCCTGACGGAGATGCCAAGGAAGTAGTGTAGATCGCCCAAGTCAGTCATGGCGAACTCATCGTGAAGGCGGGCGGAGAGGCGTTGTAGGAGACGAGGCGAGGAAGCCGTCAAGATGATGTCGTCGACGTAGAGGAGTAGATATGCAACATCTGCGCCGTCGTGGTAGATGAAGAGAGACGTAGAGGAGTAGATATGCAACATCTGCGCCGCCGAGGTGAAGCCGAGGGAACGAGCATGAGTGGCAAAACGCTGATACCACGCCCGCGGGGCCTGCTTGAGGCCGTAGAGAGACTTCTGGAGGCGGCAGACGTAGTCGGGGCGGGCGGGGTCGACGAAGCCGGACGGCTGCTGGCAGTATACCGTCTCATCAAGATGCCCGTGGAGGAAGGCGTTCTTCACGTCGAGCTGATGGATGGGCCAAGACTTGGAGGCGGTGATGCTGAGGACGACGCGAATGGTGGCCGGCTTAACGACGGGACTAAAAGTCTCGTCGTAGTCGACACCGGGCTGCTGGGAGTAGCCACGAACCACCCAGCGGGCCTTGTGACGAGCCAAGGTACCATCGGCGTGGAACTTGTGCTTGAAGACCCATTTGCCGGAGACAACGTTCGCACCGGGCGGACGCGGAACAAGGGACCAAGTCTTGTTGTGAAGTAGCGCCTCATATTCTTCACGCATAGCGTGATGCCACTGGGGATCAGCAAGGGCAGCCCTGTACGTCCGTGGCACCGGTGAAGCTGCAGAACAGGTGGCAGAAAGGTTAAGCCGTTCGATAGGCCGAACGATGCCAGCTTTGGCTCGAGTCACCATGTGATGAGGTCCGGGTGCAGGCCGAGCCATAGCCGAGGGCGCTGGAGCTGGTGCAGGCATGGCACCGATAGCTGGAGAAGGCGACTCGCACCAGGAGCCTCCATCATCTTGGCTTGATGCAGCAGATGGCCCAGCCGGCGAGCCAGGCGTGAGAGGCGGCCTAGTCGACGAGGCCGGCGTGGGTGACCGCCCGAGTTGTGTGAGTAGGCCGGGAAGCCGCCCGGTGGACTCGAATGGACCGGAAGCAGGGACACCAGGGAGCGCCGTAGAGTTTACAGGCGCCAGAGGCCTGTGCAGCGGTGAAGCCGTGGGTGGCGCGGCCGAGGGAGGCGCGTCGAAGCCGGATGACCGCGGAGGCGGTACGTAGTCTCCATCGGCCACCTCATCAGAAGGATCTCCCAAGAAGTCGAGTGCACCCGGTGACTTTGCTCCTGTTGTGGCTGCATCAAACGGAAACACCGATTCCTCGAACAAAACATGCCGGGAAACAACAACCTGGTTAGTGTTTGGATCGAGACAACGGTATCCTTTTTGGGACATGGGGTATCCGAGAAAGACACAGGCTGTGGAGCAGGGTGCAAGTTTATGTTTGGCTGTAGCGGAAAGGTTGGGATAGCATAGACAACCAAAGACACGAAGATGGGTAAGATCAGGTGGAGAATCGAAAAGTTTCTCATAGGGAGATAGGAAACCTATGGGTTGAGATGGTCGGCGGTTGAGAGTATATGTGGCGGTGGCAAGAGCTTCGGCCCAATAGGAAGGAGGCATGGAGGCTTGGAACAAAAGACACCGAATGATCTCATTAATGGTGCGGATAGAACGTTCGGCTTTACCATTCTGTTGCGAGGTGTAGGGACAAGAAGAACGCAAAAGAATGCCATGAGTGCGAAGAAGAGAGAGAAGCTCGGTGTTGATAAATTCGCGGCCATTATCAGTTTGAAGACATTTTAGAGGAAGTTGGAATTGAGTGTGAACATATGAAACAAAGGTTTGGAAAATATGAAACACATCAGACTTATGCCGCAAGGGGAAAGACCAATAGTACTGAGCAAAATCATCCACTATGACAAGATAATAACGAAAACCAGAGTTACTAAGGATAGGTGAAGTCCACAAATCACAATGAAGTAACTGAAAAGGAGCAGTAGTAAAACTAGAGGACCGACTAAAAAGAAGTCTAACATGTTTGCCTAAGCGACAAGCATGACAAGTAGAGGAATGCAAAATAGCAGACGGTATGGAAGAAGCTTTGTGAAGGTGATGAATGACGTCCCGGTCAGGATGTCCAAGACGACGATGCCAAGTGTCGGAGGTGGTGGAGGAAGCTGAGAGGAGGGCACACGGGCGACGATCGGCCGGAACGGTGTAGAGATCATCATCACTATTGGAGCGAAGTGTCACGATCCTCGAGCATAGATCCTTTACAGAGAAGCCAAGAGGGTCAAATTCGATAGAACAATTGTTATCACGAGTAAATTTGCGAACTGAGAGAAGATTTTCAATAAGAGATGGAACAACAAGAACACTGTTTATAGCCAAAAGGAGTGGCTAGAGAAGACAAAGTAGTACGGCCGATACGAGAAACAGGAACTGAAGATCCGTTACCAATAGTGACGTGGGTGGCTGAGTCAAGAGGATAGGAGGAGGAAAGGATACCGTCATTCGAAGCCATGTGAGAGGTTGCGCCCGAATCCATAACCCATCTGCCATTGTTTGGCCACTGCATGGACAGGTTGTTCATCGCGTTGATGAGACCAGCTTGGTCCCATGACACCTGGCTAGCCGTATCCATGGAGGAGCCGGCTGTGAAAGCTTGCTGCGTCAAGAAATTGGGACGAGGCCCAAGGAGTCCTGGTCCACCGGCCGGGCGCCAGGAAGCAGTCCATGGCTGCGGGGCTGTCCACGGTGCTGCAGCCCAAGGATTGTACAGCATCCAGGGGCCAGAAGGAGGATGAGGGCGCGGTCCAGTGGAAGGGCCACGCTCGGCAGACGAGCGATCGCCACCCGAGCGATCAAAGCCTTGGCCGCTTTGGTCGCCGTCGCCGCTGGAATCGCCACGGCCACCGCGGCCACGGCCGCGCCCACCACGGCCGCCTTTGCCGCGTCCTGATTGGACGCCTCTGTTGTCGGAGGAGGAGGGGGCGCCGGCAGCAGTGGGAGTTGCGATCAGCGCGCTGTCGCCAGAGGTATCTGCAGGATGTCTCATCTCCGCAAGAAGCAGAGAGGAGCGTGCTCGAGCGAAGGTGGGAAAGGGCACCTGGAGAGGAAGAAGCTCGGCTTGGTTGGAGAAGCGTGGACTGAGGCCACGAATCATGTTGAGGACGAGTGTTCGATCGAAGACCGGTTCGCCGAGGTCGCGAAGAGCGTCAGCGAGGTTCTTGAGACGCCTGCAGTACTCCATCACGGACATGTCTCCCTGGTTGAGACTCTGGAACTCCGTCTTGAGGTAGATGATTCTCGTCTCTCAGTTGTCGCGGAAGACGGCCTCAGCGGCGAGCCAAAGGTCACGGGCCGTTTGATCCGGCTCCATGATGATGTCGAGGACGTCGCCGGAGATGGAGCAGTAGAGGGCGGTGAGGATGGCGAAGTCGTCTTGCGCCCAAAGTCCGATGCTGGTGTTGGAAGGGAGGGGGCCGAGCACATGGGGCAGCAGATCGAACTTGCCGAGGAAGGCGACGAAGAAGGTGCGCCACTTCGTGTAGTTGGGGTTCTTCATGTCGAGGACGACCGGCACATGTGTCTTGACGTTTGCGGCGCTGAGGGTGGCGGCGATCGGAGCCAGCGGCGCCTGGACGACCGCTGCCGCAGACTCTGCTGTGAGTGCGGCTTGACCGCCGACAGCTGCTTGCGCGGCCAGAGCGTCATGCGTGGCCTCGCCGGCCAGGGCGCCCTGGAGTTCTTCGGGAGGAGTAGACATAGCGGAAGCAAACAAGAAAAAAAGAAGGATCGAAGGTAATCAGACTTGCTCTGATACCATGCAAACGTAGAAGTATAGAGAGGAAGGATGATGCGCAGCGCAAGGCAAAGAGTGCCTGGCCGGATTCAATTATATGACGCCTGGAAGAGAATAACTGGGAAAGATTACAAAAGAATGGAAGGTGACGGGATTACATGCTATACATATCCCATGCACCAAATATATACATACTATCTTTGACAATTAAATATCATCATATTGATCCTATCATTTTCAACTTAAGGCTTCTTATGAATAAATAAGTGAAGTGGTTTTTGGGTTTCATTAAATATCATCAGTATGTTTTCTTCCTAACTATCATCTAAATTTAGGATTGTTGAATTAGAGATCCTATGACCATAAATTCTTCCACCCAAAAAAATCTTTCCTCTTAAAAAAGCAAGAGCCCCTTTCTCTAATCCAAAGGTCACAAATTTGAATGATAGTTAGAAAAAAATATTAGGTGAGCTAGACAGCCCTGTGTTTTTTTACTGTTATTTCGAAATGACTTATTAAAATAGTTTTTTTAAAACGTTTTGTCGGTTTATTGGTGTTTCATTCATCCATATAAATATTTATGCTAGGGAAAAAGACATCAGTCGCAGGCGCACAGGTGCGCGGTGGCGCGAATTCGCTCAGGTGCGCGCGCATCTCCGCCTCCCCCGATCCATTCGGTTCGATCCCCCCTCCTCTCCCGCGAGCATAGGGTTGTTCTGCTCCGCCCCCCTCTTTTCCCGTGTGATTTGCTGTTCTTGGATTGGGTCGGATGGCGACCAGCGACGGCTACGCCCACATCGAGATCTCCACGGAGGTACGCCCTTCTTTCTCCTCCTTGCCCTCCGCATTCTACTTCGATTCGAGTTCTGCACAAGGATGCACGCAAGGTGTTCGACGTTTTGATTCACCCAACCGAAGCTGCAGGAGGAGGACAAGCTGGTGGCCGAGGTGATGCGCTACGTGCTCTTCAAGACGCACCAGGCCTCCGGCTGCCCCATCAAGCGGGAGGAGCTCACCCAGATCGTCACCAAGAACTACCGCCAGCGCGCGCTCCCGGCCGTCGTCATCAAAGAGGCCGGGGACAGGCTCGCCGACACCTTCGGGTACGAGATGAGGGAGCTCCAGAGGACCCGCGCCCCGTCCACACGCTCCGGCCGGCCGTCCCAGCAGCAGAGTAAGCTTGCTTCATCTTTTTCTTCTTTCTCTTCTTGCAATGTCGCCGCAGCAGCGGCTAGCTAGGGATGTGTACCGGTGATGTAGCAAGGTAGATTTTGGTTGAATTATAGAATGAATGGTGAATTGGGATGTGTTTAGTTAATGTCGATGCGAAAAGCTACGTCCTGGTCAGTAAGCTGGAGCCTGAGATGTACAGCAAGTACGTTGAGGATAAGGAGGCTGCCCATGTGTCTGGTCGCTCGGGATTCTCTGACGTAAGTCACCGTGACGTTGGGTCACTGACGCGTGGGCCCCACGGCTTGCGGGCCCACACGTCAGTGACCCAACGTCATGGTGACTTACGTCAGAGAATCCGCGCCCGTGTCTGGTTTCGCTAAGCATTGTTCATCTTGCTGGCGGCAAAGTTTCCGAAGGTAAGGATAGCTGCCTTTTTCTTTTCTTTTGGTGCGTTAGTCAGGAAACTTCATGGTTTGATGTTTCTGAATTTTGTCAATCACATTTCAGAGGACCTCTGGCATCAACTGAGACGGCTGGGCTTAAATGAGAACGATGAGAACCACCCTGTTCTCGGTAACAATAAGCAGGCAGCAGGCACATGAACTACTTATGCAGCAAAGGTTGGTGGTACCTTTGGTTTGTGCTGTGGAATCTGTAGTTCGCTTGTAAGAATTTTGTTTGATTTAAGTTTCTTTATCTAGGTACTTGCTGAAGGAGAAAACAGCTGGACCAGAGGGCAACGTTATGATGTACCAGCTTGCGGAGAGGGCATTGGACGAATCTATCAGTGGGAAGCTTAAAGATTACATTTCACAGGTATGTAGCCACAAACCTGTCACAGTATGTTTCGCCTTTTCAATCTGTAGAAGGCATTGCCTTTTCCATAGCATGCAACATCAAAGATGATATAGTATCCTGAAAGCAGCCTCAGAAATGTTAATGTTTGATATGTTCCTAGTTGGTTCCTTGCTCTACAATAGACATGTCTAGACTATGGACAACCAACTCTGGGATTCTACATAGAGTGATGAGTCATGATTGAAATTTCCAGGACAATAGTGCCAGCTTCATCTTATTATGCCCCCCGGGGATTTCCTTGATTATCATTACAGAAGTATTGTTTGCATTAATTTGGCTGTACCATTTGTATGGTACATTGGCATTAGAGTTGCTTGTTGCTGCTTCTCGTAGTTCATTGGCATTTATTTCATTTTTTAAAAGAGAAATAGTGCATCTGGTAGCAATTTTTTGAATCTGTTGCTTAGAAAACAATCAGTGGTAGGCAAATTGCCTCCTCTTTTTTTTCTCTCCAAATGGGGATGCCCCGATTTTCCACTGCCGAATGGAAAACAAAGATAGTTTTACAGAACGCTTACATCCCCTTGACCTTGTTACGACTTAGTTTCACTTTTTACTGAGTTGTACCAAACAACCAGCAAAAAGGGAAAACCAAGCAAAAAACATAGACCTTAATTCACTACCTACGTGAATGTATTGTTACAGTGTTATAAAATCAGACCATGTTGAATTCATAAGCAAGTAAATTGTAGAAGATTGATTTGATCTGTTAAAAAAACTCTTGTCATGTACTCCCCCGTCCCACAATATAAGTCCAAAGCTCGCTATGAGCATTGACCAAGGAGACATTAATTTTTTTAAAAAGTTAATACCATTGGATCATGCATACCTCTATTAAATGGCATACTTCAATTACTTACTCATTTTTCTAGCATTAAAGTGGGGGTATAGGTGGAAATACTGTAATAAGTAATAACTACATCCTTAGTCTTCGCAATGGATTTGTATTATGGGATGGCGCTTTCTAAGAATAAGGACTTATTTTGCGGGATGGAGGGAGTATTAGGTTGTGAGCACAAGCAGCGCTACCGAAATAGATTGAACTGAATATGAAAAACCAACAGGTATTTCCCCTTGAACTCTCCGTTTCTTCTTTCCGAAACAAAATGATACGCCTTATCATTTACTTTTAGGAATAACTACTGAGCTATTTGCTTAACCTATCTTTCAGGCTTGTAGCCCGGTGTATGTTTGATCAGTGCAAGGATCAGACTCTAATCAGTCCGAAAAGCCATCTTCTTGCATGGACATGAGCATTCTACTGACATGCAAAAACTGGTGGAGGCTTGTTTAAGGGCTGTATAGGATAGGAGAGGAGATAAGTGTGCCTCTTAACAGCCATGCAGAAACTGGAGCCTTGAAATATGTATCTGCCATGCTGTAGCCATCATATCATGCTGGAGACGCGACCGTTTCCAGTAACCTAGTGTTGCAGATCTTTTATCGTTAAGCGAAGCTGCAGAACTTAATATGTTTGCATGGTGTTTGCTAGGGCTAAACTGATATTCTTTGATTACTCAGGCCAGAGTCCCCTAAAGAAAAGGTGAGTGAAAATAAAAGAGGAACAGCAAGTACCGAAGAGGACTGCCGTTGGACCCAAATTTTATTAATCCAGAATCGTCTATGATTTTACCGCACTATTCTCTATATCAGTAGATAGTGTTCATAGATATATTGCTAAATCAAACTCATATATCGCATAAGTCATACAAACAATAATATTACGTAATGGAGTTTCAATAACCTATAACAGGTAGAGTTTATATAATAGGTCGATCAGACTAAATGTTTATATTACAGAAGCGGAAGTGAATGGCAAAAGGTGAGGTCACACATTGCCACATGTAAATGAATAGGGGCAAAGAATGACTTACTACTTTTCAAAAGTTTAGATAATAGATGTGCACACAATCACTATCAAAATCTATCTATCTAGGGTAAGGACTAAGGTACTACAGAACGTCTTAATCTTTACCATTTTCTTCTCCGTCTGTCTCCAAGCAGTGTAGTGGTCATGATCCATAGGTTCTGAATTAATTGAGTGAACGATGGTGAGCACAAACAACCGTACTCTGTGAGTCAACGCACCGAATGTAATAACATAGATATATGGCTTAACAAATGAAGACTCGGGTTCTTTTATTTGCGAAATACCTTAGTTGAAAGTTATAGTAAGTCAAAATTCATGAGACTTAGTAGTTTAACTAAATCATATTTTCTAAAGAATGTGAAAGTATGCTATAATAGTAGTGCATGTTTCATCCATATGTTACATGATTTTATCCACTATATGCTAGTTTGTTACTAGGTTTGAGCTAGTTGTAAATGGTTATATTGATGCTCGTTTTTAAACCGATAATGATATTTTTCGATCGCAATCTAGATTTGTGTTTTATCTTAATGGAGGACTAGTGAGCTAGAAAAGTTTCAATCAAGAGATGGTTCCTAATTCTACAATGTAGGCTGAGTATATTGCGACTTATGAAATTGCAAAGGAGGTTGTTTGGATAAAGAAGTTCATCTCTGAGCTGGATGTAGTCTCTAGTATTTCTAGTCCAGTGGATCCCTATTGTGATAATAGTGGAGCCGTTGCCAAGCCAAGAAGTCTAGATCACATCAAAAGTCTAAGCACATATTTTGACGTTTTCATCTCATTCACGAGATTATTGATAGAGATGATGTGAAGATATGTAAAGTGCACACGATTTTAAATATTGCTGATCCATTGATAAACCTCTCCAGTAGCCAAAACATAATGCACACATAAGAGTTATGGGTATTAGATACTTGCATGATTGACTCTAGTGCAAGTGAAAGATTATTGGTGATATGTTCTAAAGGCAATCATGAAGATAATTATATCACTTCTATGTTTATAATCTTTTGAGTGTAAGATCGAGGATGCCAACTAAAGGGGGTGATTAGGCAATTTTAAAAATATATTTGGCTAAAACCAAATTTATAATGTAGAGGCGTAAATCAGTTTGGTTTACCACATATAAGGTCTAAATCAAATAGATTTACCTAAGTGGACCAACAACTAAGTCTATGTTAAAGGTTTGCAATCTTATGGTGACAAGCAATCAATTTAATTCTCTGAATATAAATTGCTTAAATGTAAATTGAGCACGAGAAAACAAACCATAAAGACACGGTTTCGTTTACCATGGTTTTCGAAGACTTGTTGGTCTCTCTTAGTCCACATTAAGATAGGCCCAAACGAATCGGACCAGCTCCACAAATTAAGTCAAACACCTTAATTCCACTAGTGGTAGCTTTTTTTCGCTCTGGGTAGGTGAGCTCCAATCTTCACAACATGCCGAGACTTCTCACAACTTTCTTTGAAAAGATCACCGCGCACGACGCCTTCAACACAGTCTAGGAGTCGCAACCTCTAAGAGTAATAAGCCAAGCCCATTGCTTGACTCTTACCACGTGCAACGAATGTACAAGCTTAAGTTGATATGAAATTCACCTCTAGGTGCAATATATGCAATCTAGAGCATTTCTACTTGCTCACAAGGTGCAACACATGTATAATTGAGAGGAGAATTTCACATTAGCTCAAAGAAATAAAATGGAGTCAAGCTTCCTTATCTCCAAGTGGCCACAATGGGGTATTTATACTATGATATATGATATATATGGAGGAATATTAGCGATCAAGATAGAATTTGACCCTCCTATATAATAGAAGATATCTCTAGGTCCCTCTATGTGGTTAGATTAAAAAAGTGTGTGGCCATGCTGAATATGGTTAAGGAGTCAATCACAAATTGAGTAATCCACTACAGATTCGAGTAAAGGATCGAGCTATTATAGGATGATACGCTTTTCGCCTTGAGTTCGATCTAGTATCGTGAGTCAAAGGAATCGGTACATAAACACTATATAGGTTTGTCCGATATAATTTTGATGTAACCAAAAAAGAGTTTTCGGACCATGGTCGAATATACATGAATCTATAGGGTCACACGCTTAACGGGCTGGAACAATAAAGATACAGATAATAGACTATGAGTGGGATGCGATCTCTACTTGTATTGAATCTGGTCGAAGGCTCTCCGAGTAGGATACGATCTCTACTCATATTGGATAAAGATCAAGTCATAAGATTTTCGAGTTGGATATGATATTTGATCGCATCCGGATAAGGATCTGATTGAAGGCTATATATAAAGAGAGCCGTGGAGTTGAGGTAGATATCCTAAGACACACCAATCAGAACCCTAGCCGCAACCTCTTCAAACCCTTACCGTGCGTGCTAGTGCTAGCACACTGACACACAATGCTCTATTTGTGTACGTGTTGACTTTGGTAGAGGTGCTGCTGCGACTGTGACGTTGATTGAGACAATGGCGAGGAGATGGTGACCAGAGGACAATCGACTATTTTCACTACACCGACGCGCACTAGTTGAACCAGCCGCTTCAACTCTACTTTCACTGCACTGTGTGTCTAGTAGTAGCGTTCTATGATCTCTTACTCATATAGTTTCCTGATTTACGTGGTAGAAAATTTTAGTATAGTCTATTCGTAACTCAACAATAATCTTAATGATGCTTTTCCTGGTGGCATAAAAACCAAATCCCGCAATGAGTGTGCCAAGGCCTATGCTAGCATAAATAGGCACGATTGCGGCCCTCCTCTCGGCCCTGAGAATCTCTGGTAGCTCCTTGATACGCTTCCTTCCAAACAGAAGGTGGAAACATTATCCGATGGAGTTAAATCAAATAAGAATAACTAGCAGTGTCCTTTACCTCAAAGCTTCAAATCTAGCCATCGCTTCATCATTGTGTTTGCCCTAAAACTCAACAATTAAAGAAAAGAAGGTTGAGATCTCAATGTGCAAGACCAAACTAACTTCAAGCTATTGCTAACAGGGCCTGATTGTTCTTGAACAAAGTGAATAATCATTCACGCTAATAGTTCGAAATCAAACCCCCCACATCGAGGAGGGCATACATCCAGTTCGTCTGGAGTTGCAGCAGGCATTTCTGGCTACTAACGTGTAGATAGCTGCCATTCTTTTCTACTTAAGACATTAGACAGTAAAGATGTAATTAGAGAGAACATAAAGAGATTAATTGTCAAGATATCAAAGGAAGAGCATTCAATATTCTCCGCCTGTGTAGATGTGGTAATTCACCTATCTGTTATGTTGTTCTTAAGTGAAGTTACAACAGACTTCCTCATATCATTTAACATACAGATATATACGGACGGATATCACTTATTCTGTATCCTATTCCGTATTTTTTTCTCGGAGTTAGAGTCGGACACGGATAGTGTTGGATACCTATTTACCTATTTCGTATTCGCTCTGTGAGTCTTCGGTCGAACAAAAATTATCCGCTCTGTTTGCATCCTTACCGAGGGATAGCACAGAGACTATTAGCTCCCTATGTGATTGCTCTCTTAGCTGAAGTTTTCAGGGAAGTATCAACACAATTTAGGCTTTGATTCCAGGTAAGAAAAATAATGCGTATAATGATATACTTATTTCGTTTATTTTGAATAATGAGCTTGCAATATCCCGTCAAGTTGCAATGTCGTGTGCGTACTGGTAAGCATATACCTTTGTTTTATCCCTAGAAAAATGTCAATCTTGCTAGACTCGATCCGATACAAAGTAAATGCGCATGACAGGCAAAGAGGCATTGCATTATTTTGCCAAGAAACCAACAGCCAGCTACAGATTCTTGCTGCGTCAAAAGACATATATACGAGTTTTCGGCGTTGGAACCAACCGTCAGGACACAAAAAGCTTGCCATCAAAATTAAAATAGCCAAAAAGATAAGGTCTGTAACGCCCCCAGTTTTTGGGACCAGGGACGCCTTACCACCCGCAACCGCCCAGGAGTTCAGTTGCGGATCACAGAAGTATCATGCCTGCTTATAAGCCATTTAAAAAGAGTTAATTGGATTAAAGTAAGACCTAATGGCCCGCTTTAACGACAATAAGGGCATTCAAGCCCAAAACTTAACTTACATACAGAAGAGCCGAAGAAAACTCCACAGGAACGCTTGAGTGCGGTCGTAACCCTAACGCGAATCTTGAATTGCTTCCTTTTTCTTCTGGTATCTGTTGGGGGAAAAATTATGCAAGCCTGAGTACTCCAACCCCGTACTCAGCAAATCACATGTGGAAAATGCTATATAACTATATGCCCGGATTCTCAAGGGAAGGGAGTATAGTGTTTTATTAAGAGGTGGATGCAATTTTATTTGCAAACGAATAAACTTTTAAAACAATTGCTCCTTAAGATCAGGGGTTTTCTGTTATCAGATAAAATCTCATCATTACTCAATTTAACAACCTCAGAAACACTACTTATGCCTTGTTTTTGGAATCACCCAATTAACACAGCTTCTTTAACCGGAAGCACGGCGTATTCGAATACCATTTATCTCACTCTGCAGAGTTGCTCATCTTTACCCACAAGATCCCTTAACTCCCGCGACAGAGTTAAGAAAACAAGGTTGTTCACTGCTCATTTCTTCATGAAGACTCTACCCGATAGACCTCCAAACAGACCCGGGAGTCTGCTATCACAGCCAGACATTTTATCTGCCAACAAGGCCAGATATTGTGCCCGTCCTGAGAGGAATCTACCGTTGTCCAGTATGCTTTTACCGTTTTCATACCGACTTTCTCGTACCCGTTAGATCTCAACTCAAACCCGGATATCTGCCACGCAGGCCAGACTACCCGTCCTGGAAGGATCTAACGTTGTTCAATATGGTTTTACCGTTTCCATATCAACTGGTTGTACTCCGTTAGAGATTCAATCGATTTGAGCAGCTACTAAACCAGGTTTGACAAGTCAACGCTTGTGGTTGAGCGATTACTGTGTCTTTTACTTGGCACAAGGTTCTTGTCCTAATATTTTTCTGAGGTCTGCAACCTCCACTCTAGGATAAGGCGGTGGGCGAAAACCGCCGCACGGTCCCCCACAGTGGGCGAAAACCGCCGCACGGTCCCCCACAACACCCTTACTCTACATTTCCCCTAAGGTAAAGTCGTGGGCGTAGATCACCACGTGATTTCCCACAGCACACCCTCTACCTTAGTACCAGTTTTCAAATCCTACCGGCCCACAGCCAACACCTTAGAAGTACATACCAGCATCACCGGCCTAGGGTACGGTGTCCCATACCACCCTACCCTCTCCGGGTTTTTCAACTCTACCGGCCAACGGCCAGAGTCGCTTAGTAGTGTATCATACTGAATGAAATGATCTTGTATACATTTATATCATATGTTAATTCTTACTAAGGTTGTCAAGGTGAATATGGCCATCAAGGTAAACAAGGCTATTTATCAGTGGTAGGATTATCTAGATAGCATGCCATTCTAAATCTTTGTTTTAAGCAATTATCAGTTCGCAACTATCAATAATGAAAATACATTAAATAAATAATGTAATTTAATGGGATTCAATATGATCAAAAACATGTGACTTGCCTTGCAGACTTATGATTTCGACAATTTCGTATTCTTCGATTTCTGGGCCTTGACCTTGATCTGAGGCTTCGTATTCTTGAATCAGCTGATCCTCGACGTCACGTGCTAGCGTAAAATAAAAAAAATCAATTTAATTCCACGCTCGACGAAAAATGAGCTAGGAATAAAAATGGAAATAACAAAATAAATTCAACAAAATTCAATTAAAATAGGTTTGGGATTTTTGGAGTCTTGGTATGAATATTTGGAGCTAAGTAATGGATTGGCGGGCTCGAAACGGATCTGGGGAGCATAAATATGCATTTTTGGGTTCGGGTCAAGTACTATTCCTCGGGTTCGGTCGATTACTGTTCCTTGGGTCCGGCACTATTCATCAGGTTCGGGTGACTTGGTTCGGCTCAGACAGCTCGGAGCGGCCCGGTCGGATGCAACCGGTGCGGCCGAATGGACTCGGCTCAGCCAAGTCGGAGCGGTGCGGTCGGAGGAACAGTGCGCGTGCGCACTGTTCTTCTTCCCCGCATGGCTCGCACGCGCAGGGAGAACAGGGGAGGGTGGCGGCGGCTGGCGGCGGCGCTCCGGTGACTTGCGACACAAACCAAGGGTATGGTTGGGTTCGTGGCAGTGAGAAGAGTCCATTTTTGGCGGTTGGAGGGCCGGCGGAGGTGGCATTCGCCGGCGGCGAAGACTTTTCTCCCACGGCCATTTTTGAGCTTGTGTGCTAACGGGGGAGGTTCTAGGCAATTGGGTGGGTGCTAGAGCATCCTTGGGCGGTGGGGGAACTCGGGGAAGGGTCGGTCGAGGCTGGGGAAGCTCGTGCCGAGCTAGCCACGGCGGGGATGGGCTGCGGTGAAGTGGCTCACGGCGCCGGAGAAGAGCGGTGCTCGGGAGGCTAAGGCGGCGGGTTGGGAAGGTTCCTAGGGTTCCAGAGATGCTACCGACGGGAGGAATTGGAAATTAATTGGCCGGAGTACAAGAATCAAGAATTAGGGCACCTTAGGGAATTCCGGCACCGGCGGCGCTCCGGTGGTTTTCGGTGCAATTGGAGAGGGGCGAGGGCTTACTGGGGCTGGGGGAAGCTCCTAGAGGGGTGTGGGGCTTCATTTAGGGGCGGAAGTCGGTTGGCGCTGAGAGGGGAGGGCAGCGGTCGGGCAGGGGCACGGAGAGAGGGGCAGGGGTAGCTGGCCGGGCAGCAATTAAGTGCGGGCGAGGTGGAAGGGGTGACGAGGTGGAGCGGCAGCAGCTGGCACAACGCGCTGGCTTGGGGAGGAGCCAGAAGGAGGCGCGGTGGCAGAAGGGCGCAGGCGGCGGGGATATTTTCGGCGGATGAACAGTGGGCGTGTGAAAACAGGTGGAGGGGAGGAGATGCTTTAAGATTGGTGAAAATTTGCTTGAAGATTAGTGTATATTTGGTTCAAAAACTCAAATTTGCAATGGAGTTTAAAATTTCAATTAAACTTCAAATTTTTGAAAAATTCAGGTTATTACAAACTACCCTCCTTAAAAAGAATCTCGACCCCGAGATTCACCCAGGTTAGACACTGGTGTGTAAAATAAAATTTGTTACAGTTCTGATTCCTCCCACCATTGTGCCACAATCTCGTTAGGCTCATTCAATCCTCAACTAAACTCTTATTACCTGCTTCTAAATTAATTCCCTATCCTGTGTATCCACCGAGAGCCGAGAATAGCATCATGACTAGGGTTTCAATCCACTTAAAATTCATACTATTGATTCTTTCCGATAATCAAACATAACTCCTCTAATATTTTTGGTTATCTCTCACGTTATAATTTCATCCCTTATGGGTTCATCTATTCTCCTTTACTTTGCTTCTTTTGAATGGGATCTAACCTATTCACTGCAATCAGGAACTTGCATTTAAGTTCCTCCAAAATTTAGAGCTTGATAGATAAGAGGGGAATCAGAACAGAAGAAAATAGATACAAGCTGAGACGAAGTAAGGTAGGAGTAGAAAAATTTTCCACATAAACTTTGTTTAAAACCCAAGATTAATTTTAAATTTTTTTTTCACAAATTGCTCATATCTAGAAGCCTACCGGCTACTAGTGCAATTTGGCTACTATTACAATCAGAAAACTTCGTCTACTCAATTGGTTTTACCCGTTATATCAAGGGAATTAAACGGGCATTAGGTGCTAATTACTTAAACGGTGACCTCAACTTTTCAAAAGGAAAAATTTTGGTCAAGGTATTCGTGCTATCCTTCTTAACACCATCCTTAGCACTTCTACTAAAGTTAGTTTTCGTTCCATTTGGTTTAGACTTACAACAAGGAGTTAGTCTAAACGGTTACTCGTATATTTAAGATTTTGGTAGTTCGAAAACAAAACTTTTAATGCATGTCTAAGAAAGATAAGGCAGACATGGGGAGAACGAGGCAGCAATATTACTTATGGTTTTTGTAATTCTTTTGTATCAGAAATTAGGATTTTATAAAATCGCATTCCTACCGAAACCAAACCTATACTTAGGGTTACTTCCAACAATCAAGCATAGCTCTGATACCACTTGTAACACCCCCAGTTTTTGGGACCAGGGACGCCTTACCACCCGCAACCGCCCAGGAGTTCAGTTGCGGATCACAGAAGTATCATGCCTGCTTATAAGCCATTTAAAAAGAGTTAATTGGATTAAAGTAAGACCTAATGGCCAGCTTTAACGACAATAAGGGCATTCAAGCCCAAAACTTAACTTACATACAGAAGAGCCGAAGAAAACTCCACAGGAACGCTTGAGTGCGGTCGTAACCCTAACGCGAATCTTGAATTGCTTCCTTTTTCTTCTGGTATCTGTTGGGGGAAAAATTATGCAAGCCTGAGTACTCCAACCCCGTACTCAGCAAATCACATGTGGAAAATGCTATATAACTATATGCCCGGATTCTCAAGGGAAGGGAGTATAGTGTTTTATTAAGAGGTGGATGCAATTTTATTTGCAAACGAATAAACTTTTAAAACAATTGCTCCTTAAGATCAGGGGTTTTATGTTATCAGATAAAATCTCATCATTACTCAATTTAACAACCTCAGAAACACTACTTATGCCTTGTTTTTGGAATCACCCAATTAACACAGCTTATTTAACCGGAAGCACGGCGTATTCGAATACCATTTATCTCACTCTGCAGAGTTGCTCATCTTTACCCACAAGATCCCTTAACTCCCACGACAGAGTTAAGAAAATAAGGTTGTTCACTGCTCATTTCTTCATGAAGACTCTACCCGATAGACCTCCAAACAGACCCGGGAGTCTGCTATCACAGCCAGACATTTTATCTGCCAACAAGGCCAGATATTGTGCCCGTCCTGAGAGGAATCTACCGTTGTCCAGTATGCTTTTACCGTTTTCATACCGACTTTCTCGTACCCGTTAGATCTCAACTCAAACCCGGATATCTTCCACGCAGGCCAGACTACCCGTCCTGGAAGGATCTAACGTTGTTCAATATGGTTTTACCGTTTCCATATCAACTGGTTGTACTCCGTTAGAGATTCAATCGATTTGAGCAGCTACTAAACCAGGTTTGACAAGTCAACGCTTGTGGTTGAGCGATTACTGTGTCTTTTACTTGGCACAAGGTTCTTGTCCTAATATTTTTCTGAGGTCTGCAACCTCCACTCTAGGATAAGGCGGTGGGCGAAAACCGCCGCACGATCCCCCACAACACCCTTACTCTACATTTCCCCTAAGGTAAAGTCGTGGGCGTAGATCACCACGTGATTTCCCACAGCACACCCTCTACCTTAGTACCAGTTTTCAAATCCTACCGGCCCACAGCCAACACCTTAGAAGTACATACCAGCATCACCGGCCTAGGGTACGGTGTCCCATACCACCCTACCCTCTCCGGGTTTTTCAACTCTACCGGCCAACGGCCAGAGTCGCTTAGTAGTGTATCATACTGAATGAAATGATCTTGTATACATTTATATCATATGTTAATTCTTACTAAGGTTGTCAAGGTGAATATGGCCATCAAGGTAAACAGGGCTATTTATCAGTGGTAGGATTATCTAGATAGCATGCCATTCTAAATCTTTGTTTTAAGCAATTATCAGTTCGCAACTATCAATAATGAAAATACATTAAATAAATAATGTAATTTAATGGGATTCAATATGATCAAAAACATGTGACTTGCCTTGCAGACTTATGATTTCGATAATTTCGTATTCTTCGATTTCTGGGCCTTGACCTTGATCTGAGGCTTCGTATTCTTGAATCAACTGATCCTCGACGTCACGTGCTAGCGTAAAATAAAGAAAATCAATTTAATTCCACGCTCGACGAAAAATGAGCTAGGAATAAAAATGGAAATTACAAAATAAATTCAACAAAATTCAATTAAAATAGGTTTGGGATTTTTGGAGGCTTGGTATGAATATTTGGAGCTAAGTAATGGATTGGCGGGCTCGAAACGGATCTGGGGAGCATAAATATGCATTTTTGGGTTCGGATCAAGTACTATTCCCCGGGTTCGGTCGATTACTGTTCCTTGGGTCCGGCACTATTCATCAGGTTCGGGTGACTTGGTTCGGCTCAGACAGCTCGGAGCGGCCCGGTCGGATGCAACCGGTGCGGCCGAATGGACTCGGCTCAGCCAAGTCGGAGCAGTGCGGTCGGAGGAACAGTGCGCGTGCGCACTGTTCTTCTTCCCCGCATGGCTCGCACGCGCAGGGAGAACAGGGGAGGGTGGCGGCGGCTGGCGGCGGCGCTCCGGTGACTTGCGACACAAACCAAGGGTATGGTTGGGTTCGTGGCAGTGAGAAGAGTCCATTTTTGGCGGTTGGAGGGCCGGCGGAGGTGGCATTCGCCGGCGGCGAAGACTTTTCTCCCACGGCCATTTTTGAGCTTGTGTGCTAACGGGGGAGGTTCTAGGCAATTGGGTGGGTGCTAGAGCATCCTTGGGCGGTGGGGGAACTCGGGGAAGGGTCGGCCGAGGCTGGGGAAGCTCGTGCCGAGCTAGCCACGGCGGGGGTGGGCTGCGGTGAAGTGGCTCACGGCGCCGGAGAAGAGCGGTGAAGTGGCTCACGGCGCCGGAGAAGAGCGGTGCTCGGGAGGCTAAGGCGGCGGGTTGGGAAGGTTCCTAGGGTTCCAGAGATGCTACTGACGGGAGGAATTGGAAATTAATTGGCCGGAGTACAAGAATCAAGAATTAGGGCACCGTAGGGAATTCCGGCACCGGCAGCGCTCCGGTGGTTTTCGGTGCAATTGGAGAGGGGCGAGGGCTTACTGGGGGCTGGGGGAAGCTCCTAGAGGGGTGTGGGGCTTCATTTAGGGGCGGAAGTCGGTTGGCGCCGAGAGGGGAGGGCAGCGGTAGGGCAGGGGCACGGAGAGAGGGGCAGGGGTAGCTGGCCGGGCAGCAATTAAGTGCGGGCGAGGTGGAAGGGGTGACGAGGGGGAGCGGCAGCAGCTGGCACAACGCGCTGGCTTGGGGAGGAGCCAGAAGGAGGCGCGGTGGCAGAAGGGCGCAGGCGGCGGGGATAGTTTCGGCGGATGAACAGTGGGCGTGTGAAACAGGTGGAGGGGAGGAGATGCTTTAAGATTGGTGAAAATTTGCTTGAAGATTAGTGTATATTAGGTTCAAAAACTCAAATTTGCAATAGAATTTAAAATTTCAATTAAACTTCAAATTTTTGAAAAATTCAGGTTATTACAAGGTCAGACAAGGGTGTATTGGGTAAAATGGGCTAGCTTGCCACAGCTATGTTATAACCCTTTCTTTCCGGCTTATAGTTTATAGTTTTTCTCGAATAAATAGACAAGACGTCTTTTTCGTTGTTTTCTTGAAATAGCTTATTGAGATAGTCTTTTCGGAATGGCTTATCGGCTTTCGATTTGTTCACATGAGCGCTCACATTAGAACTAAAAGACATCAGCCGCAGTCCTAAACCATCATCTCATCGAATGAACCAAAAAGCACCCCTAGTTGTCTTAAATACGAAGCTGCAAGAAATAAAGAGAAACTAGAACAATACTAATAAGTACTGTTCTTTTAGGTTTTTGACTTTTTTGAAAGTCAAAACAAACGGTATGATTTCTTGAAGCAAATTCTCTAAACTATCCATGTTGGTGTCTTCGCCATCTGTTGTCTTATAAAAAAACGTAGACAAAAACTATCAGCCAGAGGCTAAAAGAACAATTCTTTAGGGCTTTTGGTTTATCCGAAAATCGAAACATTAGGGTCATTCGATGGAGTTAAATGAGAGTAACTTGCAGTGCCCATTACGTACCCCAAAGCTTCAAACTCAGCTGTCACTTCATCATTGAGGTATTTACCCTAAATTTTAACAGTCAAAGAAAAGAAGCTAAGATTTCAATGCGCAAGTCCAAGCTAGTTCTCCAAACTGTTGCTAGCAGAGGCAGTTTGTTCTTGAATTAAGCGAATTGCAATATGCTCCTATTAGTTCAAAATCAAACCCCATACATACAGGATGGCTAGAAATCAATCCATACCTGGGAAGGCCCAAGGACTGACCGGACAACCCAAGGACTGACAACCGCAACACGCACGCACGCACGTTTCCAACCTTTGTCATGGTGGAATTGAAAGGCCTTCCAAAAAGAAGACGAGAAGGAAGGTAGCAACTATGTTAGGAAAGACAAGGCAAAAATCGAACAACAATGAGATGTAATGCAATGCATGCCCTTAAAGAACTAATTACCTCGCATCAGCGAGCTGTTTCAGTAGCACCTGATGGTTACTGGTGGCCTGTTGCTCCATACTGTTTATTGAATTCTTAAACATGTCCAGACGTTCAGACAATTTTTGCGTAGAGACGACACCTCCTCCCAGTTGAATTGGAACGTGTAAACAAGAGGTGATGATGAGATGGCAATGCTCACTGCAAAACTTTTAGTATTCGCATCATTGCTGACAGTCTGAACTCTAAAATGGAATGTGTAAACAAGAGGCGATGATGAGATGGCAATGCGATCCTCCTAGATTCTGCGTTGCGCTCACAGGATCAAGAGGGAGACAAGAAACTCTCGCCTTCATCGAGAAGAAACTGCGGCGCAGGGAGCGCACGGACGCGGCTCCTAGGCGGCGCAGGAGGCGGAGCGCGGCGGCCATGGCGCCGCTTCTGCTCATGCCGTGCGGATGCGGGGGCTTTGCTTCGGTTTTCCTTCGGTGCGGAGGGGAAAGAAAAGATGGCGCACGAGCAGGTACAATTCTACCCGGCCGAGGAAGGTCCAATACATGGCCCAGCCCGATTGCCACTTGCAAAAGTTGGGCCTCGATCCCTTCCCCTTATTGGATGTTATGGCATTTGAGAGTAGGATTTCTTTTTAATCGAGAGGGATTTGAGAGTAAGGGTTTGGCTCTGCTTCTTTGATCATAATCCCAAACATAACCAAATGAGTTAATTCGAAAAATCAGCACAAAATACAATACAAGCAGTAACAGTATTTGATTGTAGCAGTGTTATAACATGTGGCAAACCTGGCCAAATGGATCGTTCGACACGGCACGGCATAGGCTTAGATAGAGCATGGCCTAATTAGGCCTAACACAGCTAGTCTGAATAAGTTACCGTGCCATATCGGCCCACTTGCCTACCCTCTGATCTAGGCATAGCATGGAGAGGAGCCGGACCATGCTAGGCCGGCCTAGGCACGCCTGGCCCAATGGGCCACTAATAGTCCGTTGAGCACGGTAGTAAGTTTACTGTCAGTTGCAAGTATTTTTACTGCCAATCACAAGTAATTCTACTGTCAAGTCACCTGTTTGTGCTCAAAAGAGTGTAGTAACCCTAACATAAGTAATTTTACTGTTAACCACAAGTAATTTTACTGCACTATCATAGTAGAGTTACTATACTAAGAGGGTTGATTGGGTAAATAGCGTGTCGTGTTGTTCTAGGCTGGGGCGTGCCTCGGCACTTAGTGCTGGGGTGGTCCGCCGGGTCGAGGTGCTGCCTAAACATGGCACACCTAAGAGGGCTGGGTCGACACACTTCTCTTACTGTTCTCGCCATGTCGTGCGTAAGTCGAGCCAATGGTACCTTGCCACAGACCGGTACGATTGGCCTGACCCGATGCCATGCATGCATTACGGTATCCATCACCTGAATGATATATGCATTTGATTATTGTTGTTGTTGTTGTTGCTGCTGCTACTTATAATTTTGTTGGCCTATTAATGAAACGAGAGTTTGGTTGTGGTGCGTACCATGGATTGTATTTTAAGCAAATAATTTGTTCAGTCGTTTGGACGACAATGTTGGATATAAGATTTGAGAATTAAACCGCAGACATTTTTAATTGAGGTCTTCCTCATATTGAGCACGAGGTCCTTTGAAGGGCCTTCTTTGGTGTGCCTCACACATTAGGCATGTTACAAGGTTGCCTCAATATTTAAATTTTCCTTTGGGGGTTCGCATTTTATCAAAAATACTGCTGATAATCTTAACAGCTATCTTGTTTCGGAGTAAGAAACTAAATGTATTTAGCATATATCTCAAGAATTTGCTAGAGTAAGCAGTATAAAACGTAAGCAATAAAGAGGTAAATTCATAGGTACATCTAATTCAGTGGTAGATCCGCTCTCAATAGGGTTCAAGCTCTAACGACTGTGATTCATATACAGCTGATTAGGTCATGCCTGAATTGGCTTCTAAAAGCTATTTTTTTAAAGTAAATAACTTTTCTATAATACCTAACTTTCAAAGGAAATATCTTTTTAAGGCGGG
This sequence comes from Dendrocalamus latiflorus, assembly GCA_017311315.1. Taxonomy (NCBI): domain Eukaryota; kingdom Viridiplantae; phylum Streptophyta; class Magnoliopsida; order Poales; family Poaceae; genus Dendrocalamus; species Dendrocalamus latiflorus. The sequence continues at coordinate 11,640,015 of CM029672.1, forward strand.
GTCTACTAGTCAATTGTAGTACACATTGTAGTGACTTCATTTATATCGGCCAAAATCGCATGTGTGTGTTTGTCTCTTCACAAACTTCTCTATAAAATATTATCATTCATAAGCCAAAGCCAAAAGTCAATATGAATGGGCCAAAGCACTCCTAATATTCCACCACATACAATATCCATAAAATTAGTTAGATATCTACATAGGATAAGATATGATGTGTAGGATAAGATATGATGTGGCAAAGATTTAACAAAGAGATAGAGAAAAGTAATGTCTTGCATGAGACGTTGCATGAGCATAAAAACCAACAAGACATGGCTAAACACATGTATTGAGAAGTAGGGTTGTGTCTATAGCATTAAATCTACCCAATAGATATGTGTGAGGGAGGGAGAGAGAAGATTGAGAGAGAAAAGGAATAATTATTGCATGGGCTTACCAATATATATTATGCATTGAAGGGATTATGTCTAATACTATTTATAAGTGATGTGGAACCACGTAGACATCGTTTTGCAATGTCACAATGTCATCATTGGGAGTGCCTCAAGAGTAAACATGTCAAATCTTAACCTTTTAACCAACACTTAGGAGTTAGGACTACTCACCGCTATCGAGAATTCTTAACTAGGGCGGTGCTCTAATGGGCTTCGGCTTTTAGCTTCCAACTGAAATTGTATTGTAGCGGCTGTTAACTTTTTCTGAGAAAATGAGGAAAAATATAAAAATTGAGAAAAAAACAAAACTAACTGTTATATCATCATGAACAATGCAAAGAATATATGGGAAAGGAAAAGGGGAAAAAGCTGAAAAAAGCTAAAAAAACCAAAATAAGAAAAAAAATTAGAAGCCTATTGCCATGTTTGTTTAGGCTTAGGTTTCTTAGCTTATAGCTTAAAGCTAGTTTTTTGGCTTAATCAGCCTATAAGCATCTAGCTTTTAAACAAAGCCAACAACATGTCCTGTTTGTTTAGGCTTTTCCTTGGGTTGGCTTATTGTCTTCAATAATGAATGTTTGAAATACACTTTCACAAATGAGCTAAGAAGATATCAAATTCACATATCACAGTTTGAGAATCACACATGAATATGTGATTGATCATGCATGAACACATAACAAATTCACAGATATTGTCGGTGGGAGTGGGACGACGAGGTTGTCGAGGCCGAGGGATGCCGGCGCGGCGGGCGTGGGGACGAGGGATGCCAGCGGCGGTGAGCATGGGGAAGAGGGATGTGGTGGCGTCAGGGCAGGGATGCGGCGTCGGTAGAGGAGGGGAGGGGAGGGTGTGGAGGCGGTGGCATTGGGAGGCAGCGTCGAGGCAGGGAGGTGACCGCGTTGGGGATGGGGAGGGGAGGAAGGGGAGGCGGGGGCATTAAAGGAGGAGAGCCGAGGCGGCGTTTAAGGGGAAGGGGAGGGGTGTGGAGGCGGCGGCATCGGGACGCGACGTCGGGGTAAGGAGGCGGCAGCGTTGAGGATGGGGAAGGGAGGCGGTGGTGTTGGGGGAAGAGAGGGGAGGCGGCATCGATGGGGGAGGAGAGAGGAGGCGGCGTTGGCGGGGGGAGGGTGTGGAGGTGGTGACGTCGGGAGGTGGCATCAGGGTAGGGAGGCGGCGACGTTGGGGATGGGGAGGGGAGGTAGCGGCGTTGGGGGAGGAGAGGGGATGAGGAAGTGTTGGGGGAGCCAGGGAGGAGATATGGTATCGGGTGTGGGAGCCGAAGGGGAGGGAAAAGAACGGGTGGAGAGGAGGAAGCAAGAGGAAAAAAAAGGTTTACACTTATATATGAATGGCATTTTCAGGGTAATTTAAACAAAGTTTAGTGGCAAATGGTTATTCTATTCCGTAAAAGTCAAAAAAGCACCTTTTAAATGGCTTTTGGTTTATAGGCTTAAAGTGGCTTAATTTTTTTATAAGCCAGTTAAAAAAGCCACCCCTTTATTTAGACTTTGACTTTTTAGCTTTTAAACCATACAAAAAGCCTAAATAAACAGTGTCTATGCGTTTCAAATGGCTTCTAATTTAAATAAATTAAAAACTAAAAAATCGTTTAAAACGGGACATAAGACGTAAAATTGGTCCCCGAAGCTAGAAAAACCTTCAGTTAAAGTAACAAGATCAGCATACGGATGGCTCGCCCTACCAGCCAGCAAAGCAGCCATTGGGGCTCCGAAACGTGTTCCTGCGCAGCCAATCAGAACTGGACAAGTGGCGTGAAACCAGCAGGCAACTTTACCATCCCACTTGGCACATTAGATTACGCAGGTACACGATTACACCGATTAGACTAATCGAGTGTTAGCTAGGCGCCGGACCTACTGGTGATTAAACTAGATTATTCCTCATGCTGCTCATCAATGCACGAGCTAGCGCCACTCTAGGATCTAAACTTGAGCACAGGCTTTTAAGCCTCTTTTGTTTACTCCTAATCCCCCTCATGGCACAGCGCTCTTGGCGTCTTCTCCTCCGGCGACGCCACCGCACCATCGGCCGGCCACGCATCGCCAGGGCACCGATCTCGATGGCTGATGCCACAGCGCTGCGTCGTGGATTTGCCCAAGGAAGCATGACCATGTTCATCTGAACCGCAGCTTGTAGCTTTCGTTTGTGTTTTTTTAACTAGTAACATATTTATGTGTTGTAACAAAAATTTATTAGATATATAGAGAATTATGCTATGGAATAGGGCTACTCTGATCAGTTAAAAAATGGAGAGTGATGAGAAGTTGTAAATGAGGCGGTTAGAGGAGAAAAGATGTACGGCCACCAACCTGTTCTTTTATAATGTTTTTTAATATGGTAGTGAATGGTGTATATAATTTTAGATTCGAAACGGCGCATATAATTTTAGACTAAAAACCCATTTGAAATCTTATTTTAAAAAATTATCTCATTTATTTTAATTTTTAGAGAAAAATAAAAAAAAAGCTAGAAGAGAGAAGATAAAACCCAAAGAATGGGGCTACTAGCGTAGATTTCCCCGGGGTTCATCGGCCCCAACGCTGGCATGGGTAAATGGGAGTACGAGAATACGCATCTCAAGCTTTCGGATATCGTTCCTTTCACGAGAGCTAGCCATCTTTTCCATCTTGCCACTCTCCTCTCCTGTACGGGCAGTGCCACTTGTCAAATTTATTTTCTCCTCTGCCCTATGAAAGAGGAACGAAATCTTTTTTGGTCTTTCCTAAGGGGGGGCGTCTTTTTATACAAGGCGATGCGGATACGGCAGCACATGACTTACCCCACTCTTTCGAAGCAACTTGCCGGTCAGGCGCGACGGCTGCGCGCCGTGTAAGTTATTGTGCGTCGATGGGTCGTGATATGATTTTGATATGGTCGCCGTTGTTTCTGCATTTCTTAAGTCGAGACTCTTTACCGCTGCGGCTAAATACATGGGAATCGATGCTCTTCGCTTATCGCATATTGAGTCGCAAAAGGGCATGCAGCTGCTCTTTATTATATTCCATGGTTGCATTGCCAACTTCAGAATAACTACAAACAACAGTATCAACAATTCTTGCCCTTTATTATATTCCATCGTTGCATTGCCAACTTCAGAATAACTACAAACAACAGTACCAATAATTCTTGCCCTTTATTATATTCTATCGTTGCATTGCCAACTTCAGAATAACTACAAACAACAGTATCAACAATTCTTGCTCTTTATTATATTCCATCGTTGCATTGCCAACTTCAGAATAACTACAAACAACAGTACCAACAATTCTTGCAGAACTGACTGTCGTAGACAGACCAGACCGTGCCTACAACCACTGACATATGATGCCGGCATCGGGGGGCTATGTACTCCATTTTTCAGATGCTTTCTGCTCCATATTTGCCCATGGAGCTGTGTGCTCCATTTTCAGATGCTTTCTAGATTGGAACCTATGAGTAGGGCGTGTTATCTTATTACTCCTTATCTTGCACAATTGATAAAAAGTGTTTGGAGATTCGTGACATGGCCCACTTCACAAGAAAAGTGGTGCTCCTACCGTGCATGCACATAAACTTTCACCTCTCTTTTAGTTCGTGTGAGATGATAAACAAATGAAAAGAGAACCTAACATCACCTGAAACAATATCTTAGTACACAAGTAGCTAGGGTTTTTATGATCGCTCTCACGAGTGTCGAGTAATAACCAAGACCGTTAACGAGTGCTCAAACATTATAGATGAGAAGTTATAGAACACTTTTAGTTTTGGCATATTATATATGTAGATGAATTGTATTGCATTTTCTATCATGAGGTTTACATGGGGTATAAATAGCCTTGGAAACAAGAGTTCCAGGCGATGAATGATAGAGTCCTAGTTGGCAATAAAAATAGAGACCTACTCGAAAACTGGAACAGTAATAGACCTACGCGGAAACTGAAACAATAATTTGTTTGAAGACGGGAATAACACCCCACTCGGGGACGGAACAGAGTCTTAGAGGATAACAGTGAAGTGTTGTAATTGGAAGCCCTCGAGTAGCCACGTCTGATTCCAGTTGGTGCATACTCCTTTGGACACCACGTTAGGTGCAAGTCGATGTAAAGTCTATCATAAATACAAAAATAGTCTCAATCATAATTTCCAACCAGTTCGCATTACCGGCCAATCATATTGGTTGAGATATATACTTTTGAGCGAAACCTAATCGGATTCAAGTGGTCGGATCTAACCAAATTCGGATCACAAATTAAGAAATTGAATATTCACAATAAAGTTATGAAGACTTTCATAGTCATGCCACAGGAGTCCAGGAGTAGGTACTGCAAATTAATGACTTAGAAATAATAACATATATGCTAAGCAGTAAATCATATAGATCGATCTAGTAGTAGTACGTCGCTAATTCAATGGCAGGTCAATTATTGGAAGCTTTTCCGATGGAACAGTGCCATTCGTATACACTAGTTCAGAACAATGTTTGCCAAGCCTGGGCTTGTTTGGAGAGTCTAACGCATGTTCTTTTTAGCTGAAACCTATAGTTTATTTTGACTTGTGGTTTTTAGGTTGTTTATGTAAGAGATTACATAGTAACAGAAACTCACATGTGGTTTTTATCGATATAAATGAAGTTGGTACAGTATGTACTATAATTAACTAGTAAACACTATCTTGAAAAGATATTCCGTTTAAAAATTAGTTACAGTAGAAAAATCAAAAAACAACTTTTTAAAACTGAAAAGAACAGAGCCTAAGTTCTCCTACAAATTTCATGGATGGTATTCTTCTGAAAAATTACTACTTTTCAACAGGAAACTACTCGGGTGATACTCCATGTCTCCATCTACCTGAGAAGATTCCATTACTGTCTGACAGCTTTAATTGTATGCTTAAACCCCTTTTACCTCAGCTCCTCGGAACAATCTCTTACGCATGCAAGTGATGACACAAGTCCCTTCTATTACAAAAGAATATTATTTTAAGGTACGTATAGTTAAAATTTTTAAAGTTTAGATAGCGCTAAATTTTTTAATATTTAAATTAAACACATAAAAATGATATGCATAGATTTATTTTAAAAAGAACTTTCATAAAAATATAATTTTATTAGTATTATAAAACTTATTATAATAAAAATTAGTGGTCAAAATTATGTTTTAGTATCTTATCAATATCTAAAATGATTTTTTATTATAAGAACGAGTAGTACATAATAAATGGAAGTATTTTCAATTATATGAAATAGGGCGGGCTGTCTCAGCGCAGCTCACCTCATTTGTTGCAGTGGCAGGGCGAAAAATGCTGTGGGCACCCACACATGTCACCGAAGGCAAAGGGAGGTGAAAGGCACAGTATTGGGTGCTCAATAACTGTTTGGCCCCAGCAGCCACCCTGTACGCAGGGCTCATCATTAAACAAGGCGACAGGTGCATTCAAGCCTCCGCCCCCTCGCTTCTCTGTTGCTCCATAGCAAAAATCTATGTATGGGTTACGCTGCGGTTTATGATTTATAATTACTATTTTTTATTTTTAATTTTAACATAAAAATTTATGTGAGCAAATCGAATATCGATAAACCGCTTCAAAAAGTTGTTATGATAAACCACTTCGAAATGATGGTGGAGAAGTTGTTCTGTTTATTTGTTTAAGAAAAGCCATAAGCTGAAAAGAGGGTCCGTTCTAAGCGGCTTCTAAAAATGGGTTTTGGTTTTTGCTACAGTAACTTGCTTTTAAGCGGAGCGTTTTTTCAAAAAGGGGTCTACAAGTTGATTATAGTATATACTGTAATGACTTTATTTATATTAACTAAAATTGTACGCGAGATTCTGTTACTTCGTATCCCTGCTAAAATCTATCAGGCACAGCCTAAAAGAACACGCCCATACCTTTGTTTGGCAACACAGCTACTGCACGGAAGAACAGGGGTAGTCTGATCTGGCAAGACTGTATACTGTATGAGATATCGTGTTTGCATCGTCCAGTTACATAACGCAAAGTTCAGGTATGCAATGTCAAGTATTTGCCAACTTATCATTGTTACAATTCAGGAGTATAGGTATTCTCGACGGAACAATCTAGCAATGTAGGCTTCGACAAAATCTTTGTGTTCCTAGAAACTAAGTCGATAAATCAAATCAAAGGCGGTATAAAAAATAAGTCATGTAACTCAACGGCCAGGACTAATAGATTCTTACATTTCATAGCCAGTGGAATAGTGCATTGATTCGTGGAGGAGCCGTGCTCTCTCACTCAAATTAAGTAACTGGAAAAGAAAAGGGAAACTGTACTAGAAGACATTCTCTACTCCTCTCTCAAATTCCTAGGATAATAAACAATTAGTTCTCTATCGCTCTCAAATTCTTTTAGGATAATAGATAAAATCGCCATGGTCCCCAGTAGCCAGATGCATCTGCCTGCACAACCAGATCTTAATACCTCCAAAACAATTCTTGTTTTGGTCCCAAAGAAATATACAAAGATCATAATCTTTTGTTATAGTACATTCCAAGTATGTAAACTACTTCGTTGGTCCCATAGGCATGAACCTTACATACAAGTTATAGGGAAAAAAAATAAGCACGTACAGAGATATCAGAAGCTGACTTCATCTACGCCACGTTTGTTTAATCCAATCAACTGACTTCTAGATAATTTAATTTCATCTCACAATATATTGTACTAAACAGTGTACAAAAGCAAAAAAAAAAAAAGAAGAAAAGAGCAAGCAATTTAAAATGACCACAATAATTGGAAATCTGGACATATTTGGACCTCTAAACACCCGAAATTCCACTTTTGGCCCCCAAATCAAAAAAATTCCGTTTCTGGACCCCTCCCCACCGCGCGTTCACGAGCTGGTGCCACGTGTCCCAGACGCGCGGTCGGCGGCGCGGTCGCGCGGGCGGCGGGCGGACGCGCGGTCGGCGGCGTGGTCGCGCGCGGGCGGGCGGGCGGACGCGCGGTCGGCGGCGCGGTCGCGCGGGCGGGCGGCGCGGACGCGCGGTCGGGCGCGCGGTCGCGCGGTCGGGCGGCGCGGACGCGCGGTCGGGCGCGCGGGTGGCGCGGGCGCGCGGTCGCGCGGGCGGGCGGCGCGGTCGCGCGGTCGGGCGGCGGTCGCGCGGTGGAGCGGGCGGTCGCGCGGCCGGCCAGGACACGTGGCGCCATCTCGCGAAACACGCGGTCGGAAGGGGTCCAGAAACGGAATTTTTTTGATTTAGGGTCCAAAAACGGAATTTTTGGGTGTTTAGGGGTCCAAATATGTCCAGATTTCCAATAATTGATTGCTCAGGTTTCCCTATACGGCTATACCACCTTCCCTTCCTTAGCAAGTACAGTAGTAAATACTAAATCAATTACATGGTGCCATCTGTCCATTTGAGAAACAATACAAACCGCTGGTGATTTGATTCCAAATAATGGTGTTTCATGAGAAAGTGACTTGGTCACAAATATGAGTGATCATCAAGGACTTTACAATGCTAAGCTGGTAGCTTTGCATTGCACCATATGTACTCAAGATTGTAGATAAGGTAACGTAGGAATAAAAATGGTGTGGCTAAAAACATCCTTCTGAACCGCTCCTGGGGTGACTTAGGGGGCGACCCAAGCCGCCCTCCACTAAGCCTCTCCGCCATCGTGTTCCTCCTCATCATCGCTATCGCCGGCGGGGTCTCTCGCTCCTCCTTTTTTTCTTCCCCTTCCTCCCCTCTCCCCTCCTCCCGAATCTGGGATTTTTTTTCTTCCAATATGTGTTTTCCTTTTGTAGCTCCCCCTCTCTCTCCCCTAACTGTAGCTTTGTTGGTGATGGTGGGTGTGGGTGGTGTGGCTTACGCCAATGGTGGGCTAGACAGCAAGCGAAGCATCAATGTCGGTGGCGCGCGAACAAGTGTCACACCAATAGCACAATGAAGAGGAGTCTAAGCACAGTAGGAGGCAGCTCGGCCAAGCTGCGTGAAAGAGCACAAGCGCCACTTGGTCTACTTCATCAAGAGGCCTCCTCCGATTGAGCCATTTCTTCGCTAGATCTACCTCCCCCTTGTAGATCTAGTCGGTCCGGAGATTATAGTGCAAGGTGGCGGTGCAGGCCAGCGGGGGCTTAGGTGTTGTCATCAACGGGTGTGATGGGCAGCGACAATGACACGCGACGGGCATCACGCTGGGGTGTCGGGGTGTGTTTGTGGCAGTGGCTTCCGGTTTTGGGTGAGCTCAGGCCTGGCCCAAGCTTGGGTCATCAATTTGGCAAGGGAAATGCATCAGACGTCACTTTGGACATTTCAATGATGCTTTTCGCGATGAAGTCGAAGCTGCCACATCGTGGGTGTGAGAAGGGCAACAATGATGACACGTGACAGGTGCCGTGGTGGGGCATTGTGGCGTGTTTGTGGCGACTATCTTGGGCGAGCTCAGGCTTGGACCGGACTTGGGTGTCATCATTGACTTGCCTAGGGCAACGCAATAGGCACCACTTTGGATGCTTTGGTGATGCGTGTCGTGGCGAAGTCGGAGCTGCCATGCTGTGAGTGTGTGACGAACGGCAATGGTGACACGTGACAGGTGTCGTGGTGGGGCACTCAGGTGGTGGCAGCTTCAGCAGTCGAGGGCGAGCTCAGGCTAGATGCGGTTAGGGCGTCAGATGGTGTGTTTCTGCGCATCGGCAAGGTGGGGCATGACGGAGTCAGAGCTGCTGCGTCGCGGTGCGTGACGAGTGGCAACGATGACTCGTGATGCACAACGTCGGTGGGTGGCGCATGTTGGGCAGTGCATGGTAGTGCTTGGCACATATTTGGCTTGTGCTTTGAGATGGCACGCTATTGGTGTTGGTCTTGGTCTTTGTTGAGAGGTGGGTTGTCCTTGCTTTGTGCGTCAGGTGGTCACCTGTGGTGACTTGTGTCGCGTTGTGAGTGGAGGAGCAATCCTCTCCCACTTGCGGTTGCAGTAGGTGCTTGGTACGAGTCCTAGTTGAGGACTCCTTCCCCGGTATTGGAGTCCCCCTCTGTTGGGGTCGTCAGTGTTGATGTCTTGGTGTTTCATCTTTGGGAGCTGGTTAATTCTCTTCTCTTTGAAAGAAATGGTGAAATGAAAAAAGTAGCTAGTAAAGCACAAGGATGGCAAGAAGCTGCTTGTAGCATGACTAATTTTCTTTGACATGGAACAATGCTAGCCCAATCTTTTCTTAGGACAATAATTGAAGCATGTTGGAAGCAATGACTTGATGCCGACTCGATCAGGGAGAAATGTGAGTGGGAAAAAGGCAGGCCATGTGCGATGACAACCACACAACGACACCAGAAAATAATCCTTTTTCTTCTTCTATCTTGGCAGACGAGATGAGAGGAGACGAGAGCTTGCACGAGAACACGACATGAGCTCACTGAACTGAAGGCTAGCTCTTTAGGTGTAAAAGCGTTGTGGTAAATGCTTGCCACTGTACTTCGTGTTTCCTACGAGCATGCATCACTGTATGAGTCACTGTATGACAGGCTCAGCTTTCGGTTACCAAACAGTAAGTGCATAATTGCGCAGTCTTAGGGGGTGTTTGGGACTGCTCCACAAACTCTGCTCCACTAATTCTACCGTGGAGCAGCTCCACAAAAAACCTAGAGTTTGTGGAGCACCCCTTTAGGTGCTCTCACAATTCCACCTTTTTTTTCCTCGAACAGAGTGCGTGGAGCTGAACCTGTTTGGCTAAAAAACATAGAGCGGAGCTGAAAAACATGGAGTGGAGCAGTTCCAAACACCCCCTTAGTACATGTTACGTGTGTTGGGTGTGCTATTTGTAAAATTTTCAAGATTTTATCACACGACAGCTTCTTTGTTTCGTTAATCTTTAATTAAACAGCTGAAAAAAATATGCGCCGTAAAAAATCGTCTGACCTATGTTTCCTGAAAGAATCGTTTTGCAACTTAAAATCAATGAATGTTAGATACGAAAAACTAAGAATAAAGAAGTAAGAAAGGAACACAAGAAAATGTTGCAAGTTTTTTGTAGTACATAACTATATTATCATAGTATATGGGGAAAAGGTTGCAACTTGTTTCAGGGGAAACTTCTTTTAATGATAAGCTGAAATAAAAAAAAGAAAATAGGCTGCAAATGATTCAAATGATGTAGTATCATGCATGCATGAACATTATGCTTTTTGTCAAGGGGTGACCCGGGAGAATCAGGAGAATAGGCCATGACAATAATTACGGTCTGCTAATAATGTTCCCAAAAAAATCTTTTGTTCAAAAGAATGCTCTACTACTATTTTTTTTGCATCAACAAAACTACAAAAGGTTCTTGTTGGATTTTTGTGGGGCATTGTCGTAATTTCTCAATTGAAGATAAAGAAAAAAAAGAGGGGGACGTGGGTCCCAGCAGTAGGTGGGACTAGCGGAAGTGATAAGGCTGAAGATTGAGTCTCCAGCCATATCCACTCACGCGTGCACTGAATGGCTTGCGGGCTATGGCGGCATGGAAACTGGGGGGGGGGGGGGCGAGTGGCGATGGCGCACGAGGCGCTAATTGCCCGGGTGCTTCAGCACTGGGCATTAGCAGCAGTCGCATGGGGCACTGGCGCTCAGCCTCTCCTCCATTTAAGCTGGCCTCTATCTTCTCGTCAAGGGCCAGGGGTAAAAAAAACACTTGCGGGCTATGGCGGCATGGCAAATGGGGGGGGGGGACGAGTGGCGACGGCGCATGAGGCGCTAATTGCCCGGGTGCTTCGGCACCGGGCATTAGCAGCAGCCGCATGGGGCATTGGCGCTCAGCCTCTCCTCCATTTAAGCCGGCCTCTATCTTCTCGTCAAGGGCCAGAGGTAAAAAACAGTGAGTTCCCACAATCCTGTGAGTAGAGTGATTCCCTGTGCCTCACTGTGAGTAAACCAGTATACCCTGGCACCCACTTACCACTGGTGATATCTGAACTAAACCTTTGCAAGTTAATCAGTTAGGTCGTACCCATATAGACTTGTGGTTGTACTGTTTTACACAAGAAGGTCATCACAAGATTCAGTCCTTAATTTGTCCAGGCGGTTCTTACCACAAACCACAGGTTCTCGTGCGGCATCGGCACCATCAACTCTCACCAACCGCCCAGATAGGAATAGCAGGTTTTTAGGGTTTTGAGAAGGATAAAACAGTTGTAGCAAAATACTCAGCCACGTACATCCCATGACTGTCCCAAAACAGGTACCTATGTTTTAAGAATTGATGATCAAGGCAACTAGCGCTCTGGACTTGACTGAACTAGCATAGCATTTTAATGTAATCTATAGCTAGTAAGGTTACCAATAAAATATAGGGTGACAACGGTCATGTGATTCAAGTATTGAGGAATGGCATATTAAAATTAATACAACATCAAGTGGGCATGTAACTACCTTAAGTTTTGGACATACATTTGCATAACAATAGTTTAAGCATGCAAGTTGATAATTTAAAGGAACATATTTTTGCATAAAATGTAGGATCAATATGATCAAAGTGATGACTTGCCTTGCTTGATTTACCATGGCCTTGATTAATCTAAGTCAAAGCCTGTTCAGTCAACGATCTTAACTTCCTAGTCGTCGCTTTTACCCGAGTCTTGTTTTTGTTCGAAACTGTCGCCTCGTCAAGTCTTCAGATTCTAATACGCGGCAAACAAAAGAAAGACCAAATAAATCCGAATACTTTAAATGCCCAATTTAATTATACATTCGTTACGATTTGAGAATAGAAGGATGATTTGAATTAGTGTGTTGTAAACACAGCGGTAGATGAATTTGGCAAGAGAACAAACTTTACCGTGAGGGAAAATTTTAGGATAACGAGGGATCAAAATGAAGAAGTAGCTATAGGAATTATCTGCTTGGATAAGAAGGTGGCCAAATATAGCCGATTGGGGAAAGGCGAGGCTCGATCTTTTATTTGATGACTTTGTTTTTATTGATTCACGTTTATCAAGGAAGTTCTATGAGTCAGGCAGGACTTATGGATAGATAAAAGAGGTTAGCGAAGACAGCAAAGAGGGACAGAATTTGTGATTTTAGGATGCGGAAGTTTTACAGGAGATGAGTATAATTTTAAATACTTAGCGTAACTTTGATATTTCATGTGGCAATACTTATCTAAGATTACAATAGCCAACTTAATGAATCGTTATGTTAACGACTTAATTAAATGATGGGGTTGACCATTTTGGTCCAGCCGTTATTTTGAGCCAAGTTAATTATTTGGTTTGATTAACAAAATTATTAGAAATGGCCAATGGTTGCGATTTATTGGAGAGAGGAGTTTATGATTTTAATAAGGATCTCCTTGATAAGACTATTTCTTTTATTATTAATTATATTCGGTCATTAAATTTAAATCCTAAGATAGTGATTGGAGATTTAAGCGTGAAACACCGATTACTGTAAATGTCTTGTTATTTTAAACCTTAGAATTTTAAGGTAAGTGTTAAAGTTTGTACCACAAATATTTTAAGCACTTTTGAAAAGACAGCTTTCATGATTTTAGAGGCGAGCAATTTATGGTCAATATTTTATGTGGCAAAATCTTGCTAAATTAATTTATTTAGTTTGCATAAATAGATTTAAATCGACAGATGAAAGATAGTATCAAACCACTCGAGATTGTATTAAAGTTATTATTCGAGTTTCTACAGTAAAGTTTGAAAGCATCGAAATATTCTTTATAAAGTTTCAAACATCCGTCTTTACTCATTTAGGATCAACTTCTAGTACATTTGATTTGTAAAAGAGAATCTTTTAATTAGTTTCACACATTTGATTTCTTTAACATCAACATCCATTGGATTCACATCGATTTTTTGTCATCTGAAAATAGACCATGTATAATCTTGTTTTAGTTGTACATAAAAATTAATGCATAAATCTCAATTGGCCCCATATGAACCATTGTTAAGTTTTCAATTTAAATTCATAAATCTTTTCATTATGAATTTATAAGTGATTTATTATCCTTATTATCCTTCACAATTTATTTTAATGTATGCATGCATGAATATTTCTTAAGCATGATTTACCACAATGGGCCCACATGTCAGAAAAGAGGGAGACAAAGGAGGGAGTTGTTGGCTGAGCTGAGAATAGAGCAAGGGGGCCGAAGAGGAGGAAACAGAGGAGGCGGGGCAATGGTGGAGCCGTGCGGCATCGCCGACGAGGAGCAGTCGGGGAGGTGACGACGGTCGGCAGAACGAGTTGCCCAGGTGACGAAGAAGCTCAGGGAGGCAGCAGCTCCGGCCGGGGAGGCACCAAGGCGAGCTGGCGGCGGCGTTAGGCGGCCGGCGATGAGAGGAAACAGGGCACCGATGGCCGGAAGGGAGAAGGGAGAAGAAAGGGCGCGCATGAGCACGGGAGAGATGCTAGGAGCTCACCTAAGCGGTCAATGTGACCGGGGGGAGGTTGCCGTGGGCTGGCGACAAGCATAGGCGGCAGCGCGGGGAGGCCACTATGGAGGGGTCACTCTGGCAGGGGAGAGCTTCGACCAATCGTTAGGAAAGCTCCGAGGCATCAGGGAGTTGCTCTCACCGCGGGGAATCGTGCTGGGGCTGACCAAGGAGGAGGCGGCGACGGGAATGGCGGTGGCTGGCCGGAAAGGGGGAAAGAGCTGGCGTGGCGGATTCAAGTGGCAATTTTTCGATTCAATGCGTGGGGAGGCAATGGGCGTTAGGGGGCGCGCCATGACGTGTGTGATTCGTGGGACGCTTGCCGGAGGCGACCGGGATGAAGTGGTGGTCGGCGGCGCGCACAGAGTCAGCTCGAGCTGAGCTCGGCTTGAAGAAGGAAGAAGGGAGCAGAAGGAAGAGGGCGAACTCGTGCTTCTTATAGGTAAGGAAGGGGAGGCAGGCGTGTGATTGGCGGCGGAGTGGCGCCGACATGGGCGAGGCATACTTCGGCATGGGCGAGGTGTCCGACGGTCTGAGCAGCGGGGAAACCAGGGGCGGCATGTGAAACCGAGGGCGGAGTGGGCCGTGCGAGCTGGGCGAGACCGGGGCGGAGCAGCGCTGGCTGGGCCGACGGGCGTCAAGGACTGCCGGTGGAGGAGGAAGAAACAGGGAGGGAGGAAGAAGAAACGGGGAAGAAGAGAGGCATCGGTGGCTTGGGCCAACGGCCGAAAGAAAAAGGGAAACGCGGGCCGAGCGGAAGAAGCAGGCCGGTCGGACCGGGAAAAAAAAGAGGAAACGGGCCGAGGAAGAAAAAGAGGATGGCCCGACCCAAGAGGAATTTTAGATATTTCTGAATTTGAATTTGTGAGTAGATTTTGAATTTGAAAACTTGGTTCAAAATTTTGGATTCACAATTTCATTTTAAGATTGTCGAGTCTTGGAGAATTTAAATCTTAAATTTCAGAATTTGAATTTCCATATATGAAAATTGGATGGAAGGATTTTCGATTTCTATTCTTGGCTTTGAATGACCAGACTTCAAATTTAAATTTGAAATGAATACTTCCATGGAGATTTGGACTTTCCAATTTTAAACTTTAAATTCTGGTTCTTGATTCCAAAGTTTGTATTTTTACTACTCGAGCTTTTTGGCGAGAAACCAACTCGAGAAATTCGAATAACGCCAAAAACTTTTGAGAAACGCAGGTGAAACAATTAAAAGATTTTATAATTTTTTGCAATTACACTAGTTCCCTTTTTGGGATGTTACACCTTTTGATTACTTCCTCTTCCCTGGTTTGATCTTGACATGAGTAGTAGTTCTGCCGTTGCGCCGTGTTCACCACCAGCGTGGACGGCGGTGAGGTCCCGGTTTCTCCTCCTTAGGCACATCCCGTGAGATTCCTTGTGACGTCTCTCTTTGAGGGCTGACTATGAGGGAGTTAGGGATTTTGCGTTAGAAGGTTGTATCTGGCCGACTCTAGATCAATTTGAGGAAGAGGAACCTTGTGCTTGATATTTGGTGTTCCACGGTGCTCTTGGTTGGAGCATCTTGGTTGGTCTTGTGCGGCATACTCCTGTACCTCGGCTTCATTCTTCGGTGTGTCCCAATTGCAAAGGTTGGCATTATATCTCCGTCAACCTTATCTAGCATTCGTGGCACAATGAGGTAATTGGTTGTCTGGGAGAACGCCTTTTGGCGTGCCTTGCCGATTTCTTCTAGGTGGCTTTGAGTACCATCGGCTTTGTGAGTATCTCTGGTTTTTGCCTATTATTTATCCAAGTGTGTTGTGCTAGTTGATTCCATATCTCTGACTAGTACTGGGGGACTAGGTAAATAATATTGTGGGCTCGGCTCTTTGCTTTGTGATGAGATTGTGTCAACCTGAAATTGAATGTGACAGTTAATAATTTGACTTAGAGTTAAGAAATATTTTACTGTTTAGTATTGTGTCATGCAATTCATGTTAAATCTGTACACTTGACTTATTGTTAGTTGTTCTCCGTAAGCCACTTTGTTCATTCAATTCTATATCTTGTTCACTATGATATTCAGCTAGTTGTTCATTGTACTGTTCACTATCATACTTGATTGTCAATTGCTTCAATTGTTTTTAAGTTAGTAGACTTTGCTTTCAAGAGTGAATATAGTTAACATGTCAGTCTTAACTCAAGGCCGAATTGATCTAGATTGGTTATCATACACCATTAGTGATTAAGGTTTGACATAATTGTCATGAGGGCCAAGACTTAATCTTGAGCAACACGTCATTGAGAGCAAAACAAATACTCTGAATCTGAGCATTGTGCTAATATTATTTGTTTTGTTGTCTCTTTATATGAGCATACTGTTTGGGTTAATTAACATGAAAGATCTACATGTTTATATGTTTATTGTGTCAATTAATTGTTGCCTAAATTGCGCTTTGATTATTCTATTTACTGGTAGAATTAAATATGAATGTTTGGTAAATCTACAAATTTTACAATAGTTCTTTGGATTAATATAACTCCAAATAATGGCTTCTTCTTACATCTTGCGTGAAAAGTTCTCTTCCTATAAGCTAGCTTTACCTAAAACTCATAGGATGCTATTAATATTGCATAGGCATATGGAGTGCTAGCTAGCTAGATGTGCATAGATAATAGAACAATGTACCACATGCATGGATAAGTGAGGACATTGCGTAGTGACTTAGGTGGTGATCGGTTCGGCTGAAAGCCTCATGGCTTATGGCTGAAAACACTGTAGCTGGCTGAAAAAAGTACTGTAGCTGACAGAGGCTTATTTACCATAATTAAATTTAAAAAAAATTAAAAATAGAAAAAACATATTAGCCCATCACGTATAATGTAAACAAATACGAGGAAAAAAAGAACCGGTGAAAAAACTAAAAAAAAAGCTAAAAGTTCAGAAAAAGACGAAATTTATGAATAGTGCAAAAATAAGCTGAAGCCATATTGATCAGGGCCTTATCCATTTCAAGGACTTGGGAGTTGCGATCGATCCCAATTCTGTTGGCAATTGAATTGGTATCCTTCAACTGGCATGTCGTTCTTTCAACTTTCAAACAAGTGACATTTTAATCATTGCCTTCCATTTCCCAACTGCATGTGAAAATTGTTCATAAATGTTTGCTCTCTTGGATGGAAAAACCCTACCAAGCAGAAGTAAATTATAGGGTTCCTTGCCCCGGCCGACGCCTCTCTTCGGTTCCTCCGCGCCGGCCTCTACTCTGGTCTCCGGCCTCCGCGCTCCCCTACGCTCGGCCCTCTCTCTCTCTCCTACCCGGACTCCTTTCAACCCGTCGCCGCGCCTCGGCTCCTCCTCACACCGCTGCGTCGCACCGGTGCGGCTTCCCCCTCTCCCGCGCCTCCTTGCCCGTCGGCGCTGCTTGGTGAGTCACGGCCCGGCCGCTCCCTCCTTGCCGCTCGGCGCCGCCCGGTGAGCTATGGCCAGATCCGGCCGATTTGGTGCTTTTTCCCCAGATCCGGCCAATTTGGTGCTAGGCTGGGAGGCCGGTGGTAGCTGGGGGCTCGACCGGCGCCCGGCGGTCGCACGCAGCCACCATCCTCGTCGGTATTCGGTAAGCCTCTTCTCCCCTCTTCTACCTCTGGTGATATGCTTGGATTGGTTGATTGGTTCCATGTGTTCTACTGAGGATGGATGCTTATGGTTTCTAGTTCAATGTTGGCTATAATGGATGAATGTAGTACATGGATGGTGATTTGTGGGGTTTACCTTTACTGGTGATTGCGAGAAGGGTTAGGGTTTGGGTCTGGTGGTGGTCGCTTGCTTGCGGTGGGGTGGTCGCCTGGCGATGACTCGGTGGTTGCCGTGCCTTCGTCTTCTTGCCGTCGGTTCCCCTCGGTGGTTGTTGGCTCGCGAGCCCGCTCGAGCTGGCTCGAGCCGCATCACGAGCCGAACCGAGCCCACAAAAAAGCTTGATACCCTAACCAAGCCGAGCCGAACCGAGCCTAGATTCCACCAAGCTTTCACGAGCCGAGCCGAGCCAGGCTTGGCTCGGCTCGTTGCCACCCCTACGCCAAGCCCGTCAAGCAGAAACTTCGCCGGATGTCCACGGACCGGCAGCAGGCGGCTAAGGCGGAGGTGGCGAAACTCCTTCGAGCGGGGGTTATCCGCGAGGTTCAACATCCGGACTGGCTCGCCAATCCGATGTTGGTTAAAAAGGCCAGCGGCGCCTGGCGCATGTGCATCGACTTCACCGCCCTCAACAAGGCATGCCTGAAGGACGATTACCCTTTACCGCGCATAGATCAATTGGTCGATGCAACCGCCGGATGCGAGCTCATGAGCTTCTTGGACGTCTGCTCCGGATACCACCAGGTCTACATGGCCAAGGACGACGAGGAGAAAACCAGCTTCATTACGCCGGTGGGGACCTTCTGCTTCGTAAGGATGCCCTTCGGCTTGAAGAACGCGGGCGCAACTTTCACCCGACTCGCCGCGCTGGCCCTGGCCGTCCAGCTAGGGAGAAATGTGGAGGCCTACGTGGACGACGTGGTAGTAAAAAACCCGGCAGCTCGCCTCCCACGGCTGGGATCTTCAGGAGACTTTTGACAACCTCCGGAAGGTGGGCATCAAGCTCAATCCGGACAAATGTGTCTTCGGTGTACAGGCGGGCAAGCTATTGGGCTTCCTCGTATCTGGGCGAGGCATCCAAGTGAACCCCGACAAGGTTGACGCTATCCTGGGCATGGAACCTCCCAAGACGACGCGGGAGGTCCAGAGGCTGGCAGGCCGCATGGCGGCCTTGAGCCGTTTCCTCTCCAGAGCGGCGGAGAGGGGCTTACCATTTTTCAAGACCCTCCGCGGTTGCGATGGGTTTCATTGGGACGACGACTGCGCAAAGGCCTTCGACGAACTCAAGAAACACCTCGCAACCCTTCCCACTCTGCTGGCCCTAGCACCAGAGGCTCCCCTCCTACTTTACCTCGCCGCCTCGGCAACGGCGGTCAGCGCCGTCCTCATCCTGGAAGAGGGCGCGCTCCAGCGGCCAGTGTACTTCATCTCCGAAGCCCTCCAGGGCGCCAAGACGCGATATACCGAGCTCGAGAAGCTTGCTTACGCGCTGGTCATGGCCTCAAGAAAACTCTGGCATTACTTCCTGGCGCACCCAATAACGGTGCCATCATCGTTCCCTCTGGCAGAGATGCTGCACAACAAGGAGTCCACAGGGCGAATTGGTAAATGGGCGGCGGAACTGGCCCCGTTCTCCCTAACATACGCCTCTCGAACGGCGATCAAGTCTCAAGTTCTGGCGGACTTCCTCGTGGAATGGACCCCCCAGCTCAGCCCGCCCTCCAGGTCGAAGACCCGGTGTGGACATTTAACACCGACGGAGCGTACGGTGTTGCGGGCGCAGGGGTGGGCGCCATTATCACCACCCCAGAGGGGCAGCGCCTGTTATACTCGGCGCGCCTAGCGTTTCTGGCTACGAACAACATGGCCGAATACGAGGCGTTACTCTCCGGCCTCGGGAAGCTCAAAGCGATGGGAGCAAGGCGAGTCCTCGTCCGCACTGATTCCCGGTTAGTGGCGGGCCATGTGGACAAGTCATACCAAGCCAAGGACCCGGAGCTAGCCAAGTACCTAGCAGCCGTACGAGCGAAGGAGCGGCACTTTTTGAGTGTCACGGTGAAGGCCATCCCTCGAGCGGACAACGAACAAGCTGACGTCCTGGCCAAGGCTGCCAGTCAGCAGCTCCCAATTCCCGAAGGGGAATTTTACAAAACCCTGCCAGCGGCGGCCACAGCACAGGATAATCGGGATGCGACCCTCGTCCACCAGATCACCCAGCAGGGTGACTGGCGGGAGCCCCTTCTCGCTTTTCTGTAAGGCATCGCGGAACCGGATGACCCCTCCGAGCTCCGGCGTTTGCAACACCGCGCCAGGTCCTTCCAGGTGCTCGACGGGGCGCTTTACAAGAAGGGGGTCTGCGCACCGCTCCTGCGGTGCCTCCCGCGCGAAGAAGGAAAGCGCCTCCTCGCGGAAATTCATGCGGGTCTCTGCGGCTCGCACCTCCAACCAAGGTCTCTAGTGGGCAAGGCCTTCAGACAGGGTTTTTATTGGCCAACAGCTGTCGCGGATGCCCAGGATCTCGTGCGCCGTTGTCAAGGTTGCCAATGGATGGGAAGGGCTATCCACAGGCCCCCGACAAGCCTCCATCCCATACCCCCGGTATGGCCGCTGGCGAGGTGGGGCATCGATGTCGTGGGACCGCTTCCCAGGGCCCCAGGAGACCTGCGATTCGTCGCGGTTGCTCTGGAGTACTTCTCCAGGTGGCCGGAGGCGGTAGCTCTGGCCAAGATTACCTCGGCAGCTCTGCAGCGCTTCCTCTAGCAGAACATCATATGTCGATTCGGCGTGCCCAGGGAGATCACCGTTGACAACGGGCTGCAGTTCGATGCAGCCCCATTCAAAGAATTCTGCGGCAACATGGGCATCACTCTCCGGTTCGCCTCGATCGGACACCCACAGTCTAACGGGGCGGTGGAGCGGGCAAACGGCGCCATCTCCGCCGCAATCAAGAAGCGCCTCGTCGTGTCACCAAAGGGGAAGTGGCCGGGCGAGCTCCACAGCGTCCTCTGGTCCCTTCGCACAACAGTCACACGCCCAACGGGGTTCACGCCTTTCAAGCTCCTCTTCGGTGATGAGGCGGTCACACCTGAAGAAATAAAGGCTGGCTCGCGGCGGGTCCTCGTCCAAGCACCAGACGAGGAACGCCAATTGTCCGTGGATCTCCTTGACGGAGATCGGGCAAGTGCAACACAGCACGTCATAAAATACGCGCGACAGATGGTGCGTGGTCGCAATCGTTCGCTGTACCCGTGCGAATTCAGACTAGGAGACCTCGTCCTTAAGATGGCACTCCACGCGGAGATGGTAGGCAAGCTCGAGTCCAAGTGGGAAGGCCCGTACATCGTCGCGGAGGCCCTGCAGAAGGGAGCGTATCGCTTAGCCACGTTGGAAGGGCACACGCTCCGCCACACGTGGAATACGGACAGGCTACGGCGGTATTACGCCTAAGTCAAGCACACAAGGGCAAGGGCCTTCCACGGCTTCGGCGAACGTAAGCGGCTAACGGTTAGTGCCTTAACCCTTGTAACCGCTCACCCGCGCAAACGGGAATTTAATAAAGTGCATCGTTCATGCAAATTCTCCCGTTTTCATACTAAAAGCACGCGAAGGGTTACCTTCGTGTGCACTGTGCATGAGCATGAATAAAGACGCGTGGGGGGACGCCCCCGCGCGCAGTCTACGGACTCTAAATAAGACGTAGCGTCGAGGTCCGCCTCCGCACGCACTCTTCGGAGTATAAATAAGACGTAGCGTCGAGGTCCGCCTCCGCACGCAATTTCACCACCCGCAACGCGCGGAGGTTCGCCTCCGCGCGCAGTCTACGGACTCTAAATAAGACGTAGCGTCGAGGTCCGCCTCCGCACGCACTCTTCGGAGTATAAATAAGACGTAGCGTCGAGGTCCGCATCCGCACGCAATTTCACCGCCCGCAACGCGCGGAGGTTCGCCTCCGCGCGCAGTCTACGGACTCTAAATAAGACGTAGCGTCGAGGTTCGCCTCCGCACGCAATTTCACCGCCCGCAACGCGCGGAGGTTCGCCTCTGCGCGCAGTCTACAGATTCTAAATAAGACGTAGCATCGAGGTCCGCCTCCGCACACACTCTACGGAGTATAAAAAAGACGCGGATGCTATCCCTGCGCACTCTACGGAGTATAAACAAGACGCGAACCCCACGCACGCATGGGCGTTGCCCCAGTGCGTACTCTTCAGAGTATAAATAAGACGTGGATGTCGATCCCACGCACTCTTCCGGAGTATAAAAAAGACGCGGATGCTATCCCTGCGCACTCTACGGAGTATAAACAAGACGCGAACCCTGCGCACGCATGGGCGTTGCCCCAGTGCGTACTCTTCGGAGTATAAATAAGACGTGGATGTCGATCCCACGCACTCTTTCGGAGTATAAAAAAGACGCGGATGCTATCCCTGCGCACTCTACGGAGTATAAACAAGATGCGAACCCCGCACACGCATGGGCGTTGCCCCAGTGCGTACTCTTCGGAGTATAAATAAGACGTGGATGTCGATCCCACGCACTCTACGGAGTATAAACAAGACGCGAACCTCGCGCACGCATGGGCGTTGCCCCAGTGCGTACTCTTCGGAGTATAAATAAGACGTGGGTGTCGATCCCACGCACTCTCTGGAGTATAAAACAAACAAACAAACCCAACGCGGACGCTATCCCCGCGCACTCTACGGAGTACAACCGCGGCGTGGATACTCCCAAGCACGCACAGGCACGCCCCTTGCGCGCACTCCCTGGAACATAAAAAACAAGGGGCGTGGTCGAGGTTCCCATGTATGCAACGACTACCTCGACTAGCCTGGGGTCCGAGGCGTAAAGTGTTCGCAAGCCCGTTGGCTGATACCCGAACGAGGGGCGACACGATACCCGCGCTTTACACGACCCCCCAGCTCACAGCATATTACATAACAACAAGTGCATGGGAGAATTGTCGCTCGGCCCGAGTAAGACAGTTACATTACAGAAGCAAACACACGCACGGCGCGGAACGTGCCAAAACCTGGAATCATTCCTATGAGTCCGCGCCATCTTGGCCGCGACGAGTGCCCGCATCGCCTGCGCTGCACCGAGGGACCTCTTCGAGCCAGCGAAGCACGTCCCCCTCGTTCCGCAGCAACCGCCGTAAAGCAACCGCGGCGGCGCCCTCCCTGACATAATTTCAAATTCGGTCATGGAAGTTTCGGGTCGCGGGCTCCGCGGCACGAACGGCATCAGATATCACCCTGGGCTGGGTAGGCAAGTCGAGCTGAGGGTTCGCCAGCTCGTTGACATGCTCGCACCCACTGGCGTGCAGCAAAGCGAGGGCAAGCTCAGCACTCATGTAGCCGCAGTGGGTGCCGAAAGCCTTGGCACCGGGGAGGGCGATGCTCGAGCCCTCCTCGATTCGCTCAAGCGTCTCCATCAGGTCTTGGCGGCCATGAGTGGCGTCCTCCACGTGCACGCAAAGCCCCTGGAGAGCCTGCTCCAAAGACTCCATCGTATTCCACGCGGAGGTGCACGCGTTGTTCCAGGATAGCGTCTTCTCAGCAAGGGAGGCAGTAAACTGTTCCTTTTCCGCCTCTAGCGTGGAGATTCGCTGAAGAAGGGCGGTCTGCTCCTCCGTCGCAACGCGCTGAGCCTCCTCCATCGCGCGTTGTGCGGCCACTGCCGCGTTCTTCGCGTTCGTGCCCACCAGCTGCGCGTCGTCAATAGCCTCATCCCGCTCCGCCATCAGCACCCGAATGAGCTCGTCCTTGGCGGCGTTGGCGTCGTCCGCGACACGCAGCTGGTCCTCCAGTGCCCTCCGCTCGCGCGCGTGAGTCTCTTCGAGGGCTTTGCCAATTGCAAGCGTCTACACGAGTGTAACAACAAAGGTTACCTATCAGATAAGCAAGAGATATGCAGCTAGAACAGAGACCATTACCCTCATCTCCGAGGCACCCAGTGCGAGCGCCAAAAGGTCGCCCCAGCAGGAGTGCAGTGCCTGTCGATCTAGGCGGCCGCCAGCATACTCTGCCACCTCGCTCCAGGCGCGAAGCACCTCCCATCGAGGTACGAAGTCGGAGACGTCAGGCCCTAAAGCCCCAGCCCCTTCCGCAGCAGTTGGGGCACACACAGTCCCCGGCTCAATCAGGCCAGCGACATCGCGGGGCCCCCCATTGCTCAATTTTTGGCCTCGTTTGGGCGACCCTGTCTCGCCTGGTGTCGACGGATTAAGCGAGCAAATCGGGGAGAGTTTCGCGAAGTCACGCGAGGAAAACGAACTACGCCTACCTCCAGTGCCCTCTACCGCGGCCTCCACCTGGGTCATGAGCGCCTCGCTGGCCTGAGGAGCAATAACCCTCCCGGCTTCAGGAGCATCCCCGCTAGCCGTTAGGGCCGCAGTCACTGGACCCGCCACGCTGAACCGGCCCCTAGATGATGGCGGCGACTGCACCCTAGGCCGTTTCGCCCTCGGAGTCGTAGGTGAAGCCTCCGTGGCTACCTTGGCAGCCGCGGAAGCCGTCGTCAGCGACAACGCTGCGGTTATCGCTGGAGGTGACGAGGCGTCATCTTCAAGAATGGCGAGGCGCGCGCTCGTCGCCTTGCCACCATATACGGCCTCGTCGGGAGCTACGCCCCCCCGAACCGGTCGAGCCGAGCCCAGCGCCCGTCTCGCCCCCCATCCTCACGCTCTCGACCGGCGGCACGACCGACGAACTGAGGGCGATGGCCTCCGACTGGACCCTGCACCGAGAGGATGGCGCCACCACCGTCGCACCGCTCGGCGATTCCGCAGGCACTGGGAGCTCCGGAACGGGGAGTTCCAAAGCCTCGCACACCCGATTAATCCGCCCTTGCTTCGCCAAGGAAGTCGCGGACTCACGGGCCAAGCATCGCAGCCACTGCGCGCTCCGCATCTTCTAACCGGCGTACTGCACGCACAAGCGGAGTATCATGCCTAAGGGTCTGCAACCACCCACGTGGTACTTGGCATATCGCAGGGATACTTACAGGGCGCGGAGGGCCTATGAAGCGAAGACACCCCCGGGTGGATGCCGTCCTTCCAGTTACAAGAAAGCGGGGATATCCCGTACATGGTGAACACCTCGACGAGGTCACGCATGTTGAACCGGAGTGCGACCCCAGCAAGTCTCCGCGCCTGCTGCTCGTCGCTGGGCCGAGGCGTCACATTCGGACAGCGATCAAATGATATCGGCTCTCCACGGCTCCGGAGGCCGCTCGTGCTCGTCACGGTGTAGTAGAACCACCGCCGTGTCCAGCCGGACTCCCACTTTTCCCGCGTAGCCAACGCGGGAAACAGGTGCGAGCACTCCGGCCTTAGCACGAAGTCCACGCTGCCGAAGTTCGTGTAAGCCCCCCTTCCACTCTCCTCAGTTGGCACCGTGCGTCGTGCAGGATGGCGAACAACTCGGCGCGGGGACGGGTACCCTCCGTCCGCATCGCCCAAGTAAAGATGGCCAACCGAACGACCGCAGTCGGAGTCAGCTGCGCCAGCTCCAACCCATACGCTCGCAGCACTTCGCGAACAAAGTGTGTCGCGGGGATTCGGAGCCCGGCGTCGAAGAATGCCACGAAGACGATCGCCTCCGACTCTCCCGGGTTCGGCTCCATTTCGTCAGGCCTAGGCAGGCGAGCCCCGGCACGCTCCTCCAGCTTCTTCTCCTGAAGAAGGGTTCGGAGGGTCTCCTCCGTGACGCGGCTCCGCCCCAGCACACGGGAGCAGCGACCCTTGGACCTTTTCACGGCGTCCCAGCGGTAGGTAGTTTGCTTCCTGTCGCGCGGAACCAGGCGGTACTCCGCCGGTGGTGGCGTCAGGCAGCGCTGGCTCGACGAGGTGCTCTCGCTAAGGCGACGCGCAGGGTCGTCAAGGGCGGCACCCCTGTTAGCTGGAAGGTCGTCGCGCGCAGCCATCCCTCTCTCTCACGGCGGCGGGCAGGCGCGGAGGCGAGAATAGCAGCAGGAGGCGCAAGAATAGGAAGGAACGCACAAGCAATCAAGCAGCCAAGGGGAACGACTACATGTCCACAGGGGTGATTTATAAAGCCCCCCGTCTCCCCTGCAGGCAGAAGATCGAACGACAGAATTACAGCGGTTCGGCTACCCACGATCGGGCAGTGCAACCGCTGGCAACCGCGGCAGGTGGCAGTAGGTGGCCGCTCAGCGCCCAATGCGCTGATACACTCCTGCCGCGTGGCCACTTTTCCTGGGGAAGAGGCGAACGGCCGTGGTCGTGGGAACGCTGGCATCCCACGACGCTCCAAGTACAGCCGGCCACGTGCCCACATCTAGTGCAGGGCAGGCGGAGCAGCCGTGCCAGCCTACCCCTGACAAAGGCCGACGCGATTCCAGGTGTCATTAAAGCGCACTCCCGGACCAAGCAACCATCTCCCCGCGCTGGCGCCGCATCGCGCGAAGCATTTCCCAAGACTCGGCTGCCAAGGGCAGCCGACCAAGTTCGGCTTCGCCCACAAATATCCGGAGCGCGAGGTAGGGCACGCCCCGACCCCGGCCCAGTCGAAGCCCTCGGCCTACCCAGTGCCTTCGGCCTCGAAGCCGCGCCCGCCCCGGGTGCGGGAGACGGCCCTCGCACAAGCACGACCTCGGCCCCGTCGAAGCCTTCAGCCTTCCCGATGCCTTCGGCCTCGAGGCCGCGCCAGCTTCGGGACCCGAAGACAGCCCTCGCGCAAGCACGAGCGGACGTGCGAACTATCCAAGTCATCAAGCATCACAGGCCGATGGGACGGAGGGGGCCAAAGGACTCAGCGGCATGGCTTCGGCCCGTGAAGCCCTTCACCATGAGAGGCTCCTGTTGTAGGGGTGGCCCCCACCTAAGCCAGTAGGCCTGTTAGGTCTGAAATAGGACATGTGTAATGACATAAGAGCCCCCGAGGGGAATACTCATGTGTAAGGGTATAACTGTACAAGCACTCTCCATTTGGATATATATATATATATATATATATATATATATATATATATATATATATATATATATATGTGTGTGTGTGTGTGTGTGTGTGTGTGTGTGTGGCATAGGCCACGGGGAGGAGGCGGAAGCCATTCATTTGCTAAACTCTCCACCACTACACACTCTCTGTTTGGTCTGTAACCACAACAATTACAAAGTCATTTTCACTTAAGTAATTAAACATGTATTGCGAAAGGAAGTACAACCTCATTTTCACGTTACCCTCTATTATTAGGAGGCCGGCTTCACTCAAAA
The DNA here is from genome assembly GCA_017311315.1 of Dendrocalamus latiflorus. NCBI lineage: Eukaryota > Viridiplantae > Streptophyta > Magnoliopsida > Poales > Poaceae > Dendrocalamus > Dendrocalamus latiflorus. The sequence continues at coordinate 11,666,670 of CM029672.1, forward strand.
ATAAGTGACATCCTATAATGTGTACAGTCAAATCATTTTAAGACTAATAATATCTTTACGAGTATTTAGACCAGTCATACGGAGATGATATAAGTATACTTGTCTTAAAAAATACTTTTCATAATCTTTTTTAATTTTAACGTACATTTAATAAGATTGATGGTCAAAATTGTGTTTTAATGACAACGTTAATATCCAAAACAACACTTATTGGTAACTAGAGGAGCCACCATTTGCACATATTAATTGCAGTGAATACTAGTAGTATTTAACACAAGTGTTGTCATGTCATGCACAGCTCGAACAAAGGACTCAAGGAGAGAGTTTTTGTCACTTTTGATGGTATTTGAACCGGTAATTACAAGAATGGCAGTCGTCTCACCGAATTAGAAAAAATATCACTTCTAACGCATGTTGGCCGTGTGACAGCCCGGGGGGCAACATATGGCCTCCGCCGCAAGCCACATGACCACCCCGTGTGACAAAGGGGCTACTGCACAGATGCCGGCCATGTCACCCCTGAACCCCCTCCTCCGGCCGCCACGTGGACGGCCAGATGCCGGCCACGTCACCCACCCGATCCCGCCTACCCCTCTTCGTCACCACCACGCGTGCGGCCCGGATCCTCCCACACCCCGCGCCTTGGCCCATCCCGCCCTCCGCCTCGCATCACCCCTAGCCGCCCGATGCCCGCCCTGGCCGTGTGGCGCAATCGCCGCCGCCCACTCCTTCCTCTTCCACTGACAGGCCGGGCCCGCCTGTCAGGGCCTTCCCCTACCTCTGGACGCCCCTTCTTCCTTCCGCAACCACCGGCCTCCGCTCTTGCCGGCCCCTCCTCTTTCCCGCGCGTGCCGCCCAACTCCCTAACCGCCCCCGCACGCGCCACGCCCACCTCCCCTCTTCCTCGCGCCCGTTCGGCCACGTCCACCCGCAACCGCCGCCCATCACCTCCTCTCCGGCGACCAATCCCCACGGCCTCCCTCCTCTCCGCCCTATTTAAACCCCGCCTGAGCACCTCCTCACTCCGCCCCACACCCCTTCACCCTCCTCTTCCCTTTCCGGTGAGCCAAGCGCCCCGCGCCGTGTTTCCCCACCGCCACCGCCACTAACTTCGGCGAGCAATTGCCGCTGCCTCGCTCCTCCTCGCGCCTCGCCGATGACTTCCTCGCCTCACCGCGAAGCCCCTCCGCCACTCCGCCGTGTTCCCCGGTCACCGGAGCGCTATCTCCGCCGTCGCCCAAGCGCCCCCGCCGCCTCTTCCTCATCGCCGGCCATCTCCGTCCGCCTCGGTAATCATCGCCCCCCACCGCATTTCCCCGCGCCTCCTCAACCTCCTGCGCCACTCACCGCCGGCCACCGTCCGCCGGAGCGCCGCGAGCTCCCCGGGCCTGAGCGCTGCTCGGCCGGCCTGGCCACGTCAGCGGCCGAAGCTGACGTGGGCGCCACGCCCCCGGCCACGTTGGCCTCTCCTGCCCCGTCGGCGCCACGCAGGCAACTGTGCCACATCGGCCGTCCTCCCCCTCCTTGGGCCCGGTCCATGGACCCCTGGCCCACCTGTCAGTGGGGTTTACCCCAGGCTGACGCCAGCATGGCACAATTAACCTATTTTTTCCATTGAAAAATAATTCATACAAAAATAAATTCCCTGCTGACGCCATAATTCAGATTTTTCTTTAGAAAAATAATTCCAGAAAATTCCTTTTTTCCCCTGATTTTAAACTTCCCGAAGCCCGTTCTTCTTCGTCCTAACTCCGATTGAGCCCATTAAAATTTCTAAATTCATCAAAAATTACCCTCTATCCATTTCTGGCATCAATTCAAATATTTGAATTTATTTGAATTTGGTGGGTTATTTTCACGTGTAGACTTCGACGATTCGGGAAATTCTTCGACGAAGACTCACACCAAGTTGAAGAGCAAGGCAAGTCACACTCCTTGATCATGTTGATCCCAGATTTCAAAATAAAATTATGTTGGTTTAAATTATTCTGCATGCATAATTTTATTCAACGTATTTCAATTCAGTTTTAAAGTTAGTTATTGCCTGCTTGTTAAGTCCTCCATTGATGTTGAATTCCTCAATACCTTGTCACCCTAGAATCAAACTCTAGTTAGTACACTAGTATTGGCTAGAGAATATTATATCAAATGCTTAGACCTGCTTAGTTATAATATAGTTTTGGGATACCTTTTAACATGATATGACGAACCTTTTCACATAAAATGATAAGTTTCTCAAAGCTACTCTTGACTTTGGTGAGTCAAGGAGGTTTATGAAATATTTTGAAAACAAATTATAAAAACTGGTTTAGACTTAGGCAATTGGTTAGATTGGTGGGTGCAGGCATGCCATGTTGGTCGGAGCCGCAGTGGTTGATTGTCGTGCACAAGGGTATGTGGTTGGGCGTAAGTCAATTAAGGACCGGTCTGTGAGCTACTGTTGCAAAGCCCTATCGTACTACCACATGGCTGGTATGGGACAGCCCTGGCTGAATAATTTGCGAAGTCCCAATCTGAGTCAAGTCGTAGGTTGAAGGTGGGTGTGGTTGGTGCCATGTGAAGTCCCACTTGGGTGAGCGTGGTTGTAGTCATGAGAAGTCTCACTCAGGCTCAAGAGGGGGTTCCGGTCTGGTGGATTCCTAACTGGGGTGAAACCTTAGAGTTGGCTTGGCCAAGTTGAAGATTTTGCATTGTAAAGGCCTTGTCACGACTCCTCGCCGCACACCTAAGGAAGTGTGTAATCACGTGGCAATATGGGATGATCGTGTCTTGTGGGTAAAGTTGTACAACCTCTGCAGAGTGTATAATCTATCCTGGATTGCCGTGCCCACGGTCATGGGCATGCTGAGTAAAAGTTTTTCATGGATTAGATTTTGTTTTTCAAAAATGCCTTTGAAAACCTTATGGATGGATGGAATCCATGAGAGAATGAAAACCTTGTGGGTGGATGGAACCCATGAGAGAGACTGGAAGCTTGTGGATGGATGGAATCCACGAGTGTTTGGAAACGTGTGGATGGATGGAATCCATACGAGATCTTTTGGAAAAGATGGTCCGGGTGGGATGCCCGTGGATAGGTTGGTGTTTAGTCGGAGCCGGCACTGACGGTATTATTTTTAATTACAAGTATTGTTTTTACTTATTGTTTTAAATTCAGCATTTTCAATCTATTTACTGTATTTCATTAATTGTTGTTTTATGCAAACTAACCCTATAAGCCTTCCATTGAACCCTTATCATTATGTTGCATTTCTCCGTGTGATTTGCGGAGTACAAGTTTGTACTCACCTTGCAATCTCCATATAGAGGAAGATGTTGTCGACTACGGTGAAGACTTGGACGAGTAGGCCGCGTCTTACTGTCGTTTGCCTGTGGCCAGGCTTGGGCTTCGCTTCTTTTCAGTTTGCTTCCGCTGTTATATGCTTTATTTACCTTTGCCAATGGGCGTTGATGTAAGACTTGGCCATAAGGGCGTACTCTTTTATTTAATATATTTGGTCATTTATACTTGGTATTTATCTTTGTTGTACTGTATGCACTAGCTGATTCTGGACTAGTGCGATTTACACAGAGGATCCGGGAGTCATTACTTCGGGTTCCGACACCACGTGTCGCCCCCGGGGCTGCCGCACGGTCATTGTACGTCAGAATTGTCATTTTTGCTAATTCGGCTTAATGATTGCTATTCTTAAAATTATGGGTTCAAATACCATCAGGTGACAAAAACTCCCCAAGAAGCGCTCAGCAAGTACATAACAGCATACTAGGCCCCGTACAGTAAATGGGCACTAAATGTTGTTGCGCATACATTTTGAATAAGTTTTCATAGTACTTCTATAGACCAATCTTTAGGCTAATGAACAACAGTAGTAGTATCACCCATTAAAATTATAATAATATAAAAATATTTTTTGAAACAAAACTATAAATATGATTTTTATATATCTAATCTAAATAATTAAAAAGATATGGATAGCTAAAATTTAAAAAATTTAGCTACACGTATTCTATAACGATGTGCACATGCGACTGAAGGGAGTAAGGTCATAATCAGGGGTGGATCCAAAGTGCCCTATGGGAGTGCACAGGACATCGGGTCTAATTTTATTTTTCTATTATATAGCCTATGTAAATTTAAGTATAAACCCCCAGATTGAATCGAAGGACACTTGGCCAGCTCAAAGATTGAAGCTCTCGTCCTCCTGGCTACACTACTCCATTTGGTGCTTTTGTAGCTGGGCCCAAAATGACATTAATCGAGGCCCAGGACACAAAGCCATGCATACGCAAGTGCAGCCCAACTAATACAAGCATGGCCAAAAGCACTCGGCTAGCCAAGTTACTCTACGAAGAGAAGATAACAAGCAAAGACTGCACCACATTTGCATTGTATCGCATTGGCCCAATCATTTGCATCTCATTCCCTCCCTTCTTTTGTTCCACCTCGTGCAAAAGAAAAATCCACCATCTCGCTTTGTCGCAGGCTCATAGCCGCCGGTTGGCAGAGCCCAGAGGCCTAGGTTGCAACCCACCGGCTGCCACGTCTCCTGGTTGTTATCACCCATCGATCGTTTCGCCGAGCATTTGGTGATATAGATTCAGTTCTGAATCGACATAGGGTATTGTTAAATTTATCCCGATTCTTTCGATTTCTTTAAGTAAATGGGCTGAATTTATGAGTTATGGTTTGACTGTTATGATTGTTGGTTATTTTTTAATCAAATTGTAGGGTTCAAAATTAGGGTTTTAATTTAGATATTTGAAAACTGGAATACCCACTTACTTGCTGTAAATCAAAGATAAAATTATACAAATAATTATATCCATAATGAATTAATAAATGCTGATCATGTTCGTTCTGATTTCGCCCTGGTCATAATTATACTATCCAAGGGTGTGGCCGTCGTTTTCGTGACGTAGGATCGAACTCCTGCCTGGCTCCGCGCGTGGCAAACGTCGATCTTACCAAGAACCTGACTGGAGCAAGACGGCGATATGTGCATCAATCTACTGCTATCGTTGTTACTGTGAGCGTACGTGATCACAAGTGTTTGTAGGAAAGGTACATCCACCTTTTGTCAAGGGGAACAAGGATCGCAGAATTGACCGAGCTTATAGGTGTGTTTTTTAAACCATGGTTTATAATTTTCAGCTTAAAATTTTGAATTCTAATTATTCCTAAGAGAAGGTACGAAAAGACACTCACATATGATTTTGACCGATATAGATAAATTCAGTATAATATCTACTACAATCGACTTGTAGAATCCGTCTTAAAAAGATATACCGCTTAAAAGCTAGTTACTGTAGCACAAACCAAAAGCTATAAGTCCAAAAGAACTCATTCATAGTACTACTAGGTACTGCAATGCAACAAGACCAATGGGCCACTTCAAGTGACTTCGATTTCTAGCTTCCGGTTTTTAGAAGTAAAAAAACACTAGAAACACATCGGCGGTTTTTGACTTCAAATTTTTAGAAGTAAAAAAAATACTAGAAACGCATCGGCTTCTTATTATGTTTTTTTTTATTATTTTGCATTGTTCGTGAAGATATAACGGTATTTTTTATTTTATTTTTTAATTAAATAATATAAAATTTATTAACAGTAGTTACGATGTAATTTTAGCTAAAAACCAATAAAGCACCTGCATAAGCGCTAGTTGGAGCCGGGCCCAAATGCGATCGATACGGTGCTTGATTTTTGATTGACTGACTGATTGATGGATCGATGGATTTTACGCGGACATCGCATCGACATCCTAGGCGGGGCGGAATGAGTGACAGCAACGAACGGCGCGCGCAAGATCAGATCACACAACAGTCTGCCGATGCGACTCCTCCCGGCCGGCCGGCCGGCCGGTCGGCAGCAGCAGTAGTAACGGTAGCGTCGTCGTGAATCCATCCGCCGCGATTACTAGTACTCGGTCGGACCTGACTCGACGGCCGAGGCACGTCGTGGTCGCTCACCGCCGAGCCCCGTGCGGCCGTGCCGACCTCGGTTACCCGCACTGACACTGTTACGAGGTCGCGGGGGCGCCGGCGCACGGTACAGGTAGGCCAATCTGACGGCCGCGTCGCGGTCGCCCAAGCTTGCTGCGCGTACGTACGCGCACCCCATCGCACCGCGCGAGCGAGGAGAGGGACACTCGGACCACGACCGAGATAGTTACTTTTTTTTATAATTTAGCTTTCTGACAAAAGAATTTTTAATTTTAGTCTTTTTCACAACCGTCACAGCACCTATTGAGCCAGAGGAGCTTGACACATATAGCACATCTCGAATTAGCTGGCGCTTAATTAGTGTAATCATGCGCTTAAGGTAGTGCTCATTTGGGTTTATAAGTTCAGTCTTCTGGTATTTTTTACACTGTAGGCTAAAAATGCACTATAACTGCTTTTAGCTTTTTCAGCGTAATTAAATTTAAAAAAATTAAAAGTTATATTATAACAGACAATACAAAGCAATAAAGGGAAAAAAGATAGGCAAAAAAGCTCCAAAATCTAAAAACGAAATTAAGAAATTAAAAGCCAGACGCAAAAGCTCTTAGGAGAGGGGCCTAATTAGTGTAATCATGCGCTTAAGCTAATCATGTGCGTTTAGCTCGGCAGGTCGGTGGGCTCTGTGCGCATTGCTCATCAGCCGCCTTTGCATCGTACTGTCGAGCTCTAGCGATACAGCAGAAGACACGTGTCGTCTACCGAATTAGGAGACAACAAGATTTCCTAAAATTGAAAAAAAAAGTTGCTAGCCATGTAAGCAAACAGCTCCATGCGTGCACGCGTGCGAGCGAGGCTAACCCACCCAACGCGACCTACCTAGCCATAGTGGCCTATGACGATAGATAAGCCGCCCTTACCGCCTCGTTCCGCACACCTCCTCCTCCGCCCGCCCTCATAAAATCTGCCACATCACGCCCACCCCCTCATCTCGTTCACTCACACTCCCAAAAAACCTCACCTCACTGCAGTTCCACGCCGCACCGCACGAGCGAGGAGATGGACACTCAGATTGTGACTGAGAGGGGAGGATACTGTTTGTATATCTAGTCCCATAGTCATTTTTTTTTCAAATTTAGCTTCCCGACGTACGAATTTCCAATTTTGGTCTCTTCCAAAACTGTGATAGCACCTATTGAGCCAGAGGAGCTTGGCACGCATAGCACATCTCGAATTAGCCAATGCTTAATTAGTGTAATCATGCGATTAAGGTAGTACTCATTTGGGTTTATAAGCCCAGTCTCCTCGCTTTTTGTACACTATGGAGGCTAAAAATGTACTATAGATGTTGTTAGATTTTTTTAGCGTAATTAAAATTAAAAAATTTTAAAAGTTAAGTCATCATAGACAATACAAAGAAATAAAGGAAAAAACAGACAAAAAAGCCCCAAAAATCTAAAAAAATAAAAAATAAGAAGTTAGAAGCCAGACGCAAAAGCTCGTGGGAGAAGGGCCTAATTAGTGTAATCATGCGCTTAAGCTAATCATGTGCGTCTAGCTCGGCAAGTCGGTGGGCGCATTGCTCGTCTGTTGCCTTCGTGTCGTGCTATCAAGCTCCGGTGATATAGCAGAAGACATGTGTCGCTACCGAATTAGGAGACAGAGCAAGATTTGCTAATTTTGAAAAAAAAGTGGCTAGTCATGTAACCAAGCAGCTCTCTGCGTGCGCACGTGCAAGCGAGGCTAACCCACCCAACGAGACCTGCAAGGCCGCAATGGCCTATGACGATAGATAAGCCGCTCCCTACCGTCTGGTTCCGCACACCTCCTCCTCCGCCTGCCCTCATAAAATCCCCCCCGTCACGCCCACCCCCTCGTCTCGCTCACTCATACTCCCAAAAACCTCACCCCACCGTGGTTCCACGCCTTACCGCGCAAGCGAGGAGATGGACACTCGGACCACGACCGAGAGGGGAGGATACTGTTTGTATATCTAATCTAATAGTTTTTTTTTCTCCAAATTTAGCTTTCTGACATACGAATTTTCAATATTGGTCTCTTCCACAACCGCGATAGCACCTGTTGAGCCAGGGGAGCGTGGCACGCATAGCACATCCCGAATTAGCCAGCACTTAATTAGTGTAATCATGTGCTTAAGGTAGTGCTCATTTGGGTTTATAAGCTCAGTCTTCTAGCTTTTTTACATTGCAAAGGCTGAAGATGCACTATATCCGCTGTTAATTTTTTTCAGCGTAACTAAATTTAAAAAATTAAAAAGTTATATCACCACAGACAATACAAATGAATAAAAGAAAAAAAAGATAGGCAAAAAGCTCCAAATTCTAAAAAACGAAATTAAGAAGTTAGAAGTCAGACACAAAAACTCGTAGGAGCAGGGCCTAATTAGTGTAATCATGCGTTTAAGCTAATCATATGCGTCTAGCTCAGCAGATCGGTGGGCTCTATGCGCATTGCTCATCTGCCGCCGTCACATCATACTGTCGAGCTTCGATGATATAGCAGGAGACACTTGTCACCTGCCAAATTAGGAGACAGCAAGATTTGCCAAATTAACAAAAAAAAAGTGGCTAGCCATGTATGCAAACAGGTCCGTGCGTGCGAGCGAGGCTAGCCCACCCAACGCGACCTGCCCGGCCGCAGTGGCCTATCACGGTAGATAAGCCGCCCTCCACCGTCTCGTTCCGTACACCACCACCTCTGCCCGCCCTCATAAATTCCCCCGCCGCCTCGTCTCGCTCACTCAACACTCCCAGAAACCTCACCTCACCGCGGTTCCACGCCGCACTGCACCGCCCACTCGGCCGCGCCGGGCAGGCACACCCCGCAAAACGCCTCAAAAATCACACGCAGAACCGCAGAAAATGCCATAATCCACCCGCGCCGCGCCGCGCCGACCGGCCGCTTCCACCACGGGCGCCAAAGCAGATCTGAGCCCCTGACAAAAGCCTCCCCCCCCCCCCCCCCTGCCGCGCCGCAGCGCTCGCTCACTGCCCACTAGTTATCTCTCTGCTGCTCTGCCGCAGCTCGAATCCGCGCACTGAAACCGCCGCGCGCTGACGAGGACTGGGCACGTGTCAATGCGGGGCGGTGGCTAGGGCATGAGAGGTAGTGGCGGGGCGGTGGAGGGGCCATCGGGATGGAGGTGGGCGACGCGGCGCTCGACAACGGTCACGGCAACGGGCGGAAGCGGGGCCGGGTGAAGGAGCCCGGGGAAGGGGAGGAGGGGGAGGCCAAGAGGCTGGCGCCGCTGCCGTGGGCGCAGCAGCTCCCGTCCTCGCGGATCTACCGCGTCTCGCGGGCCTCCGGCGGCAAGGACCGCCACAGCAAGGTCTACACGGCCAAGGGCATCCGCGACCGCCGCGTCCGCCTCTCCGTCTCCACTGCCATCCAGTTCTACGACCTGCAGGACAGGCTCGGCTACGACCAGCCCAGCAAGGCCATCGAGTGGCTCATCAAGGCCGCCTCCGCCGCCATCGACAAGCTTCCCTCGCTCGACGCCGCCGCCTTCCCCTCCCACCCCGCGTCCGCTGCCAACAAGGGGGCTCGGGAGGAGCAGGATGCTGCTGATGCGGAAGCCGACGGGTCGCAGCTTCAGCAGCAGCAGCTCACGAAATCGGGCTGCAGCAGCACGTCGGAGACCAGCAAGGGGTCCGTCCTCTCGCTGTCCCGCTCCGAGAGCCGCGTCAGGGCCAGGGAGCGCGCGCGCGAGCGCAGCGCCACCGCGAGGGACAAGGACAAGGAGGCCAGCGACGAAGCCGGCACCGGCGCCGCCCTCGGGCGGCGCCCCGCCGCAAACACCTCTGCGCAGGCGGCTTCTTTCACAGAGCTGCTCACTGGTATGGCAGTGGCCAGCGCCGCCGCCGCCACGGCTCCGACCGTCGCCGAGCACAAGCAGCATACCTCCTGGCAGCCGATGACCGTGTCCGCGACCACCGACTACATAGGGTTCGCGCAGTCCCGGAAAGCCGGACACGCAATAGCGCACACCTTCGCCTCCCCCGCCCCCCACCTGGGCAACATTGCGCCCATCGCCATGGCGCCGGCGCAGCACTTCAGCTTGGCGGGCCATGGCGCCGCCGGCGGCGAGCCGCACGCGGAGATGACACAGTTCTCGTTCTTGCACGACCACTTCATACCCGTCCATGCGGCGGCGGCGTCGGGTCCGGCCGGAGACTACAACCTGAACTTCTCCATGTCCTCGGGTCTTGTGAGTGTCAGTAGTAGGGGGACCCTTCAGTCCAATTCGCAGCCGCACCTCTCCAGCCACCACCACCAGCTCCAGAGGCTGTCTACTCCACTGGATGCTCCGAACATACCCTTCTTGTTCAGCCCGGCCGCCGCGGTGGTCGCGCCCACCACTGCTGAGAACCAGTTCACCGCGGCCGCCGCATTGCAGCTCTGGGACGGGTTCCGGCACACTGACATGAAGGAGAAGGGGAAGAACTGATCAAGAACTGCGCAATGCAGAGCTTTCTTGGATGGTAAGGTGATGAACTCTCCAAAGGTTTCTGCTTTCTTTGCTTTTTGGCTGCTTGTGTTTAAAGGCCTTAGTTTAAGGCTAGGATGCCTCCCATTTGCCAATTTGATATGTTTATCTCGCCCTTTTGGTGGCTCTCGAGGTGGCCTTGTGCCCCTCAATCCCATAAAACACTCGGGCTGTTCTTGCGAAATTGACGAGTGTCAAAGCTTTAGGGGGAGGGGAGCATTCATCTCAACTTTACTAACAGGTGTCAAATCGCTACTCAGTGGAGAGGGATTGGTTTGGCGCTCTGTTCCCCTAACAATTATTTCATAGGAGACAGGCCAATCACACGGTTTCTGATTGCCCGGCATTGGATTTTTAATGCCTTAAATTGTAGTAAGCCCTGGCTACGTTGTAGTATTTCATGAAAGGGATCAGCTATATGATCAAATGCATGAACAGGAAATGCAGAATGAATAAAAATAACCAGCTAGGATTGTGAGATTGCCTAAAAGCATTTCCTAAAGGGCTTTTGATAGGTTTAGGTAGAAGTAGAGGCGCAGTTAAGCATTTCTTTCCCTATGTTGTTTTTCTTATTCAGCCAACACTAGAAAGTTTTCAGAAGAGCTGAAGATGTAGCTAAGCTTAACAAAAGCAAACTCTTGTTCATGTCATGAATGATGTGGTTTTTACTTTTTAGCATTGATTTCGGTTACTTGATATTTGAGCTTTACTTTCTTAGAACAACAGAGCTATGCGTCTTACCAAGTTAAACTGCTCGTTTTATTGAGTGAGATGCATTGAAACTTAACCTGAAGAATAGGAGTAGATTTTTTTTTTGTTGAAATGTATTGTTGTGCTAGAAAATGTAGCGAACTCAATTCTCATTGGCAAAAGTACTTTCTAAGCACTATTGCATATGTTACCCAAGTGAAGTGATTTTTCGTTGGGTCAGTTTTCGTGTAGGAGTTTCATTTGTTATTGGGAGTTCAGAAGTTGTTGGCCAAGTCCATCAATAGTAGAGATGGGCCATAAGGGATGGGCAATTTGTGTGCTGTTGAGCCATCGGCGCTAGAGGTGGAAACCGTGGAATTATGCGGTTAAAGAGTGGTATTAATTTCTTTCCATTGAAAAGAGGAACTGGGATTATGTTGCAACCGCACAAAGAAGGAAAAAATATTAGAGGGAAACTATCATTATACCTTTCCTGGTCAGTGGAAAATAAGATATAATTTTTTTCATTATGCCTTTCCTGGTCAGTGGAAAGTAAGACATAATTTTTTTAGTCTTGTTGCTAGGTCTAACACTGAGGTATTCACTCAAAAAGATCTCATGGTGAGATACATAGGCCAAGCAAACAAACATATATCTCTACCGAAGGGCGAACCATACGTCATGATCTTCTCAAATCTCAAGGTGTTGTCAAGACATGAACAGTTACAAATGACTATGATATGATCATGTTGTCATGATATGATCACGTTGTCAAGACTTCATTGAAGTTTCACTGTGAACTTCCAAGTGCTAATCCTGGAGTATTGAAAATTGCACAAATTAAAAGTTTTCTCTAACTTATCAGAAGACCATGAACACTATGAAAGGTCATCTTTCCTCACATAATCCATGGGTTCTCACCTCAGTTACATAGTACCTTGTTTACATAGTATTCTGTAATCAGATATCTTATCTCTTAAGTAAGCTGTAGTTCTTTAACTTTCCAGGGGTTCCTTTGTAAAACACGGGATGTTTGTGCTAAACTTTTGTATTATGATAAATGAATTCAGAGATATGGCCCATTACGGCCTCAGTTTTTTTTTTAAAAAAACTCTTAAAATAAGCTAGCTTAACTTAGTGGTTTACTCCATTAATTTGCCATCAATGGCGCTTAACCATTTTACTTCAAATAAAAACACCCACATGTGATAAAGAACAAAGTGAACAATAATAAACAATATCAAAATTTCACAGTAATCTTGTGCATGCTTAGCTAGTTCCTATTCTCATCTATGAGTTAAGAACAAGGAGAAGTGCTCCTATGGTCCTCCAAACTAACAAGTTAAAGTCTGGGTTGCACAGTAGCACCTAACATAGTCTGGGTTGCACGGAAGACATTCTCAGAATTTGTTATTATACTCCTAATGTGATATTCTAGAGGATATCATTGCTAAGATCGTATTTCTTAATTTATGATATGACACAAGCTTTTTGTAACCTGCCTTTTCTGTTCTGCACCAACTACAATGTTTACCTGTTGTGATACTTGACAGGGAAATGCAGTAAATGCCACTGCAAATTAGTTATGCTATCATGAAAAGGCCGAGTTAATCTTTATATATAGCAGAGCCCTGATATCTTATGCTTGTCTTTAATGATGCTATCTAAATTAGAAAGGAATCTAAACCCATAGATTTTATTGAATATAGTTTCCCCTTTCGTATTTCAGGAAGGTCTCCCTCTCCAGCTGGAAACATTGTATACATGACACAAAGCTGAGCACTTTAAATTATCCTACCTAAAGGCTTGTTTATACCACCTCGAGTTTAGGCTTATCAAGAAAATAAGGTCAACTAGCTAAAAGGTGGCTTGTTTTTTAGCTTAACTATAACTTAGGTCGCATTTCCACAGAAGCTAAGCACAGTGGGGTGGCTTATGAGGCTTCTAAATTTGAATATGCTTATGAATTGAGTTTGCCAAAAAAAAACTTCCAGTACTTATACCCAGTAATCATACTCATAGGATAAGCCTAATTAAGCCAATCATGCTCTTAGGCCATTTGGATAAAGCTTGAATGAGTGTGCAATTGTCTTCATATTTGTTACGTCGCTTGTGGTGCTTAAATTCAGACCTTTCTAGAAAAGTTGGTCACTACTCACTGGCAATTTTTAGCTTTTCACTGTCCAAGAACTATCATGGATTGCCATGGTTCTTTTACTTGTAAGATAAGCTGATTTATAACCGTAACGTGGTATCTTGCTAGAATTAGAATCTGTTGTCTTAAAGGTCTTTCAAAGCTGTGGTTTACCACGTTCGTTTGGACTCCCAGAATATATTTACACAAATAGATAAGTACAGAGCTGTTGTGAAGCATATCTTGGCATTATGCCCAACATGTATCTGACAGGTGAATGAACCTGGAATTTTAAAGAGGATAATTTTGCTCATCAATATAAATGGCTATCTATACTGCTATTGTGTTAACCTTAGGAAAAGTGCCTCCATGGTCTTCTATCAAGACAACTGGAATGACCAAAAGATTGTTCTGCTAAAACAGTTTGGTCCTCACTATCCTGTTCTGGTTAAAAGTAAAAGCCATATAGACTGAAGTATCATAGCTCAGCCTCTGTCGGCCGGTCAGCATTGTGACAGATCTGAAAAAACTTAGTACAATGTATGTTTTCCCATTGTTGATGATAATAGGTGCACAGTGTTGGCCTTTTGCCTTGTCATTACATCAATTGTAAGTTTGTGCACAATACCTTTTGAGGTAATATTTTCTAGCATTTGCACTACAGATTTATAAGTAGCATCCTCTTTTATCTGATGGAATCCATCATTGTTGACAATTACAGGAAGTGAAGACAACAAATCATTGCAACCTATTATTCCTGTGAGCTCATTCATAGCTTGAAGCTTCAATAAGTGCATTTGGGATGATTCCCTGCGCTCTCAGAAGTAGATCATCATTCACACATCTACTGTGGTCATCAAAGAACCTCATCATCGTTACTCAGATGATTTGTGCTTTTATTTTTCCTGCCTGTTGTATTCATTTTGAGGTGAGAATTTCGGGAGCAAGACTTGTTGGAGTGCCCTTGTAATCCTCACCATTCTAAACTCTGTTGATGTTTGACATTGTGGGATCAGTTATCCCTGTCAGTTTTTCTCGGTTGTGTGTTGCGAGAGAAGTAGAGAAATCATTGATCCAGTCTATCAGATGAACTAAATCTGTGGTGTAAGTCTGTTTCTACCTCGTGTGCTGAATGCAGTGCTCTACTGAGATGTAAATTTAATTCATTTGCAGTGATTTGTTTATATTGCTCAGTGATTTATCAGAGGCTAGTAATGTGTAGTTGACAAATGGCAGCTGGTTGCCTGCTTCAGCCAGTCCATTTGCTGAACTTACTGAACATTGTGCTGGAACAATATGCTACAGGCTGCCTCACATTACTTTTTATGATAATTTCAGTTTTCAGTATCATTAACATTTCAGTTGCAGGTTGTGCAAAATATATTGGATATTCGAACCCAGTTCTTTCTCATCAGTCTCACTTTCCTCTGATCTCGCTTTCTTGGCATTATACCAAGTTTAGACATGTCGACACATCAGCTGCAAAGCTTGTGAAAGCTACTAAGAAATTTTTTTTATGAACAGTTCTTTGTTGGGTGTGATTTGCTGTTGCAGTCTGATAAAAAGCAGCTAGTGCACTCCAGCCTGCCTTCGAGCCGTGTGGTAGCATGGAATGGATCAGCTCACTTTTATCGACGGCTTGCAGGATTACCTAATTTTGTGTGCTTTGCTGACCTGCTTGCAGTGCAGGACACCAAGTCAAACCCAACAGGTGCTGAAAAGATGGTCAAGAAATACATCGACTTTTAGCATTGAAGCAGGCTACAGGCTTGTCCGTACATTAGGCAGGATAATTTTTTTTGACGGTAATTTATCTATATCGTCTTATAGTAAGTTGGTTAGGACAAAAAGGAAAAACTAAATAATCAAAAGCTTAATTTGTCCTATTTATTGTAATTTATAACCATACTATGGTCATGTACGATGCAATGCTATTGCTACTATATCAGGCTTAAGTGAGTGAATCTGTATGGTTTGCAGAACTGAACCTATCTGCCTATCTGGAACACTAAGTATCTGCCTCCGTTGAAAGAGCAGTCACTGAAGAATGAACAACTTCACTTCAAATGCTTCAATCAGTGGTTAATCTTGGACAGAAAGACAGATCTCTTGTTCCATTGGAAGGTCAGGTTATAGCCACATCTTGTTGAAGCTCAGGTCATAGCCACAACTTCTTGAAGCTCAGCGCATACACTAGACGACGGCCTTAAGCTATTAACTCAATTAAGCAGTGGGTACTCCCTTAGTCCCTTGATACACGACTGGCAAAAAATTGAAGATATTGCCCTGCCAAACAAGAAGAAACACATAGTTTGAGCACTTTTTTTTTGTCTAATAGAAGATAATCAAATTACCAATCATTATTTCCAGTAAAAATGGCTGAAACTTGGTAATGATGGATATATCTTGTAGTTAACTAGGGAGCCTATGACTTCAAATTAGCAAGTGACTAGTCTACATTAATATGAGTTTCATGCCCAGCCAATTACTTGGAAAGTTGAGCTGTTGGGAGTCATTGATCAATAGCATATTTTGCTTTCACACTTGGACAATGCAGTAGCTACCTAATACTAGTATACTACTATCTAACTACAGAATGAAAATAAGAATCATCTCAAAAAAAGAAATGAAAATAAGAATGGGCAAGGGCAATGACAAAACTGCTTGTTCAGCAGCGTTTAGAAAAGCTTAAGGTCACTTCATCTCACCTCTAGAGTTTAAAAGATGAATCATCTTCGATAGGCGGCTCCGATGCTGGAGACGAAAATGAGTCACAAGAGGCTCTAGCATCAATCAACATTGATATCACTTCTCGCATGCTAGGCCTATCCAATGGTGATTCACTGGTGCAAAACAATGCAATCTTCAGCACCAGAGACATTTCTTCCACAACTCTCTTTGAGTTCAGATTGAGTCTGCTGTCAAACACTTCGGAATTTGGTGTCATACTGTTCATCATCCGCCTCACCAAATTGACAAGATCTCCTCCTTTCTCAAGGGGTTGAATTGGAGATTGCCCAGTCACTAGTTCCAACAAAACAACCCCAAAACTATAAAGATCGCACTTTTCAGTGACCTTCATGGTGAAAGCATACTCTGTATCACAATAAGAAGCACAGAATTAGAAACCGTAGACAAGGCTTAAGAAACGGAACTTTGACAGTACAATTTTGGAAAGAACAGCTGAATAAACTATCATGTACTACTGTGTGTATCAACTTGCAAAAACACATCTAGCTTTGTGTGCATGCTGTATGATATAGAACAGGAAACCAAATGGAGCTAGATGCTGACAAAGCAGATTGAACTTTAATCTGCAATTCCTAATGCAGTGATTCAATAACAGATCTAACCTGGTGCAATGTAGCCATATGAACCGGCAATAGCAGACATTGTTCTGGAGTTGGAAATGTCAATTAGTTTTGCCAAACCAAAGTCCCCCACATGAGCCTCCATCATCTCATCTAGCAGTATGTTGTTGGACTTTATGTCACGATGAATCACCGTTGGTTTGCAATCGCTGTGAAGATACCGCAGACCTTCAGCAGCCCCAAGAGCGATCCGGTACCGGGTGTCCCAGTCCAGTAGATATCCATCCTTGCTACCATGAAGCAACTCTCCAAGACTACCATTTGCCATGTACTCATACAGGATAAGATTGGAGTCCTGATGGGAGCAGAAACCATAAAGCTTGACAATGTTGCGGTGCCTGACATTTCCAAGGGTGGTTATCTCAGCTCGGAAGCTTCTGTCAACATTGGAGCCTTCTCCTTGAGACTTCAGCTTCTTCACTGCAATTCTACGGCCATCAGGCATGATAGCCTTATAGACAGTTCCACAAGCACCCCTTCCAATCACAGCACTCTCTGAGAAGCTGTCGGTGGCTTTCACAAGCTCCTGATACGTTACCCGCTCCTTCAGAAAGTAGTGAGGACCAGAAAACCCTGTCTTGCGCTCTTCATTTGATACAAGCTCTGGTATCTTGGATTTTAAGGACCAGCAAACGACTGCAATCAGCACCAGTGAAACCAATGCGATGACAATGGAAGCAATGCTGATAATCTTCTCCCTGAGAAACCGCTTCTTCTGCGCTGCTGCTTCCCTTCTTGCATAGGATGACTCTGATGAGCCTGGGCAAGCTTTCCCTTTGATACCACAAAGGCCATTGTTCCCAAGGAAGTTGCTGCTGTCCAAGTGCTCAAACTGCGTGGTGCTGGGGAGCGGCCCGACAAGATTGTTGTAAGAAAGGTTGCACTCCATAAGGCTTGAGAGCTCACTGAATGAGGAAGGAACTTCTCCTTGAAGCTCATTGTTGTTCAAGTACAGGTACTCCAGCATGCGCAAGTTCCCTAGTTGTGTCGGGATCTCACCAGATAGCATGTTATAACTGACATTTAGAGCAATCTGGAGGGCAGTGAGCTGGCCAAGTTCAACCGGGACATGACCAGATAAACGGTTGCCTCCCATCTGCAGCTCAGTGAGCCGGGAAAGGCCTCCAAAACTACTTGGAATTGTGCCATTCAGGCTGTTGTCGGACAGCTTCAACTGCTCCAGGTTCACAAGTGTGCCGAGCTCCTGAGGAATGAGTCCGGTGAGGGAGTTTCTGCTGAGGTCAAGCCTCTGTAGCTTTGTACACCGTGCCAACTCAAAAGGAATCGGTCCGGTGAGCTGGTTTGATGACATATTGAAGGCGACAAGCTCTGTCAGGTTGCCAATGCCAGCAGGGATCTGTCCGACAAAGTAATTTTGCGACAAAATTAGCCTCTCTATGCTCCTGAACTTGCCAATCTCAGGCGGTATCGGGCCCGAGAACCGATTCTGGTTCATCTCAAGGGCCGACAGGTTCTGCAGCAGCGAGAGCTCAACGGGCAGGCTCCCCGTCAGCATGTTGCCCCCCAACCGGAGCTGCGTCAGAGTCCTACAAGCCTTCACTCCTGGAGGGATGTTGCCGATGAGATGGTTCGACCCGAGGCTCAAGAAGATGAGCTTCTGGTACTTGCAGAGGTGAGGGGGGATGCTGCCCGTCAGCCGGTTGTCCGACAAGTCGAGCACTGAGAGATTGCTGGTGGCACCCAGCAATGGAGGGATGACACCATGGATTTGGTTGTCGAAGAGCTGCAAGTACTCTAAACAAGTGAGGTTCTGCAACTCCATCGGAATTATGCCGGTGAGGTTGTTGATGGACAAGTCTATCTTCCTTATCACACTCAGCTGGCCGAGCTCCGGCGGGATGCTGCCTTGTAGACGGTTCTCGAAGAGGTAAAGCAACCGAAGCGTCGGTATCCGGCCGAGCTCACTGGGGATGACCCCGACGAGCTTGTTCTCCGACAGGTCGATCTCCACAGCACTCTGCAGGTTCCCAAGCTCCATTGGGATGGTGCCGTCGAGCTGGTTCCTGTAAATGTACAGCTTGGCGAGCAGGGGCAGCTCCCCGAGCTCTCTTGGGACGCCGCCAGTGAAGGCGTTGTCGTTCAGGGCGACCATCTCGAGGTTGGCACAGTTGCCGAGGTCCGGCGGGATCTCGCCGGAGAGGGCATTCTGCCACAGGATCAATGCTGTGAGATTCTTGAGCCGGGAGAGCTCCCTGGGCAGCGTCCCAGCGAGGTTGTTCTGCGCGAGGCCAAGCACCTCGAGGCTGGCGCACTCGCTGATCTCGACGGGGATCGGGCCGGAGAGCTCGTTGAGCCCCGCGCGGATGATGCGGAGACTCTGGAGCGCGCGGATGGACGTGGGGATCTCACCGGTGAGGTTGTTGCTGTAGATGACGAGCTCCTCGAGGGCGGTGAGGTTGCCGATGCCCGGCGGGATCTCGCCGAACAGCAGGTTCTCGCTGAGGAAGAGCTGGCGCAGGGACGGCAGGCCGCAGAGCTCCGGCGGGATGGCGCCGTGCAGGGAGTTGGTGCTGAGGTCGAGCACCTCGAGGGCGCGGCACGCGGCAAGGCCGGCAGGGACGGGGCCGGAGAGCGCGTTCTTGGACACGTTGAGGACAGCGAGGCGCGGGAGAGCGCAGACGGCGGCAGAGAGCGCACCGTGGAGGTTGAGGCCGTGGAGCGTGACGCCGGTCACCTCGAGCGCGCCGGAGCAGGCAATGCCGGCCCACCCACACGGGCCGCCGCCGCCCGCCGCGTCCCAGCTCGAGATGCGCCCGTCCACGTCCTGCAGCGCGCGCTTGAACTCCCGCAGCGCCGCCACCCCAGCCTCCTCCTCCGCCGCCGCCACCGCCGTGACGACGGCAAAGAGAACCGCCGGGAGCAAGAACAGCGCCACGGACGACGCCATTGCCGCAGACGCGCTAAACCGCCACAAGAAACGAACCCAAGAGCTCGGGCAGCACAGCAGGACACGCACTGCCACTAGTACAACCCCTGAGCCATGGACAGAGAAACCAAGAAGCCAACCCGTCCCCCGTCCACTAGGCCACCACCGAATGCACGGAACAGTGAGCCATGGGCGGGCTGAGCAGGGCAAGAAGCAGCGAGCGAGGTGGGTGGCACTAGTCGCGCGCACGATAGGGAGGAGGGTGGTGGCGAGTCAGTGGGAGCTGCAGGGGAGGGAGGTAGGGGATGGAAGCTTTAAGGGGGGCGGGCACTGTGGGCGCGGAGCAGGCGTCAACCGCTGCGATGGCATTGACCACTGGAGCTTGCTCCGGCATTTCGCCGAGCAGGTGGCGCGCGGGACGAGGTGGGCAGGCCAGGGCCCACCGTCAGAGAGACAGGTGGCCTTCTCCTGTACACGCAGTACGGTAGTAGACGCGTAGAGGGGAGGGGGAAGGGATACGAGTTTTTGATACGATTATTGGATCCGTATTTACAAAAATAACGGTTATTATATAAAATTTGTAAAAATGATATATCTATCGTGTGGCAGCTCGGAGGGCGACATGTATTCCCTACCGCATGACTACTGTAAACGAAATCTCTAATTACAGTTACATTAGTACGATGACTGCGCGGTAGAGGGCATATGTTACCTCCTAGATGGCCATGTGATGAATACTTTATTTTTGTAAATTTATATAATAACTGCTATTTTTACAAATATAGATATAGAAAACGTCAAAAGTGCAACCAAAAAAAAAGACCTGCAGAGACGGGGAGAGTAGACTAGAGCAGTGCGTACGCTTACACGGAGACGCAGTCCAGTGCGTGTGTTCGTGAGGATTACGGATCGTCGTCCGTAGCCGAAAGCGTCTTTTCCGGGTTCCTTTTCGTGATCAGCCGGGGTAGGAAAAAAGCGGTTTTAGCATAAGCACTTTTTGGGGCTAACTGTTTCGTCTCACCAAGCACTACTAGTAGGGAATAGTGTCATAGTGGAAATAGTTATAAACCTTGGCCCGGATAACAGCACCTCTTTAAGTTTTAAGACCTGTTCATTTTAGTTTAAGTTTTTTGTTTCTGATTTATTTTTTTTACTATTTTTGAATTTTATTTTTTTCTGGCTTTTTGTCTTTTTTTTAGCTTTTTTTGTTGGCTCTTTTTTCCGTATTCATTTGTGTTGTCCGTAATGGGGTTAACATATTTTTCTATTTTTAAATTTTTTAAATTTAATTACGTCAAATAAGCTATCATCAGCTACAGTGTAATTTTAGCCAGTTACAATGTAATTTCAGTTATAAGCCATATTTTTTAGCCGAACTGAATGGGCTGTAACTCAGTGGGTTTTTCTTTTAAAATTATAACTAAGTGGATTTCGTGTGATGTGTACTGGCCACCCATTTAATTTCTAGCATGAAGCTTATGTAGTAGTGAATACAGGAAATAGGGATCAACCTCTTGATCCATGGCCAGGACAATAACACCTATTTGAGGTTTAACTAGGTGGATTTTTCTTTCAAAATTATAACTCGGTGGCGTAGTATGTCTTTACCACCTATTCTAGTATAAAGCTTAGGGTATCTGTAGTGTATATAATCTAAGGGATCTTAAGGTAGATCTCATCTAAACCTTAAGGCTGACTCCATAGTGTATATATATAACCCAAGGGGCCTAAGACGGTCCCACTTGGCAGATAAAGAAAAATTGTATTTTAATGCTTATGGCCAGGTCTTTAGCTTGAGGACCAGCCTTAAGCCTTTTTTGCTTATAGCTTGCTTAAGGTCACCTCTGTAATGTATAAGGTTGACCTTAAGGTGGCTTAAGACTATCTATTTTCATACACTACAGATGCCCTTATGGCTGGTACGGAGATACTGTACTCAACAACTTAGACCGATACAACCTCTTGTAGAGGCTTAAACCTTTGAACATTAATTGGAGGAACTCTACAGAAATTTCGCAGGAACTATAATGACTCGAGCAAAACTTAGTTATTAATAGCAGATGACTCCAACAATCCCACTTATCATGTTGCCGGTATGAGTATACTCTACAGAAAACATGACAGATATATATAATCTATAAGAAAATGGTAACAAAACTCGAACATAGAGTAGTGAATATTAGAGGAATTCTATAGAAATGTTGGAGGAAGTGTACAGGAATCTACAAAATTTAGTCGTCGAAAGTAGATGGCTACAACTCACTGTAAGTAGACTACCGAAAACACGGCGAATATAGACATATATCTACGTTAATTGAGTCCACACTTGTACTACTCGGCCATCGGTCGTTGCTCAGCGGCCATAATTCAAGGAAAACAATTCTTAAAAGCGCTACCTGTCAATTAACTTTGGCCAAGCAGGTCATTACCTGTCATTTCATTCAACCCCATAGCTCGCTAGGTTTCCTGTCGTGTCGGCCTGAGTTACATACATCCCCTAGCGACGCACAAAGCCAGCCAAATTTTACATCACATCATATCGATCGAGTCCAAATCACACAAACATCTAATAGTCTGGTACTATAACGGTGAACAATTCAGAGCGATCTTATCAGGCAATAATTAAACAAGAGAAATTCAGATTCTTGTGATCATGTCACTCTCCTGTTGAAATCTTCGGCACACAGTTTGGAAATTGTTCCCTTTTTGGCTCTATTTTATGCCCCTGTAAGCAAGATTACTTTAATGGACACAACCACCGTCTAAACTCACATGCCCTAGTCAAGAGGTACTTGGAAAGTAGGTCACCTGATCACATGGTTCCTGTATCCACTTGTTCTTGAATATATTTTCTTCAGGTTGCAACTAGTAACAATTGTACTCTATGTCTCTCTATATACACACACAGACATCTCTATATATACATACAGACATTACCACATAAACATATGTTGGAAATATTAGTAATATTTTAATTTTAAATTTTACTAGAAGACAAATATCACAAATAATTAATGATGCATAAAATAGGTAAATTATTGTACTTCAAAACTATATAGAAACCGAATTTAAATAAGTCGATCAGACACACGAACGACTTACAGTTGGGTGTGAGGAAGAATAGAAAGCAGCGCAGAAAGTAGATGTCGCAGCAAAGCGAGCGGTTGCGTAGATGTGCGTGCCCAGAAACCTTATTGCCGCCCCCGTGCAAGTCTTCACGGCAGCAACAGCTTGGAGATACTGCTCCCCTTCTTCACGGTGCACGCTGGGAAGAAGAGCCGGCGAGGTTCAGATGACGTAGCACAATAGCACAAGTTCGTAGGAGGAAAGAAATGGAGGCTTGTAAGATTCTTCACACTATACTCTGGATGTCTCTAAGCATGTATGTATGTATGTATGTATGTATGTATGTATGTATGTATGTATGTATGTATGTATGTATGTATGTATGTATAACAGCCATTTACCCACTGGTAACTGCTTGTCATCAAAACCCAATAAAGCCTTGAATTCAAACGTTTGAATCTCATTCAAACAAAGAGAGAGCGTGGTGAGTGGTTTAACAAAAATAAAGATGGACTTGGTCTGCCAAGTGGCGTGTCACGTCACAGCATGATTTAACAAAAATAAAGATGAACTTAGTCTGCCAATTAGCGTGCCAAGTCACAAGTCACGCGGAAATATGTGAATATGCGTGTGCGCGTGCGTGATTAGTCAAAACTCAAAACCCTCCTCATGCCATCTCTATCCATATTTAAGGAGTGGTGATGACTTCACCTTATAAATTGATCTTTTCCATCTTATCTTAGTAATATGGTACTAAACCATGTACACTTTCGAATTAAGGAAATGGATCTGGCTAAAATGGGCTAATTTAATTTCTAACAACATACACATAGGTAATTAACTGGTTATTGATTGGCTTTGTTGAGAATAAGCATAAATTTTTGTGCCGACATATCAGCACACATCATATCACTGGTACGCCAAGAATTTTTGGATCATGCAGATAATTCTATAGTTGACAGATTATGCATGAGAGTCAGTGCATGGAGGCAGGTACGCAGTTTGACCGTGTATATGAGCTTTGATCGGTATCTTGTTTGTTTAGTCAGGTCAATCTAGTGTTTTTGTTTAGTCAGGTCAATCTAGTGTTTTACATGAAATAATCCTTTTTAATAGGAGGACGGAAGCTGTAGTCCTTCTGTTTGGCCAAGATACTTCGTCTGTTCTGACAGAAAGTTAGGCCCTGGGCAACAAAGGTGAGCTAAAGCGTATTCTATGTGTGTTTGATACATGAAACCTAAATAAAGCTATCTACAAAGAGTGATGTTTTCTCAAGCACAGACGAAATGTTTGATCATATCATATGTACACGCAGATAAATTAGGTCAGTGTATGCAGCCCATGCCTAACAATCGCAATGGATGAACAGTGCAGTGTAAGTGTATAACTTGGTACAATTATAGATAGAGCTGAACAAGATCAAGTGCACTGTTGTTACTGACGCACCAACGAACAAGAGGGCAAAAGGGGCAAGCAAAGAAACCTCATCCTTTAATTTGTCTGTCGAGTGTTTACCACTGACCCTCTCATTGGGGATGTGTCCACTCAGGCGAGTGCCCGGCACTCACCCATCCTCCTCAATTGCAACGAATTATTAGGTCCACTGCGTTTGGAATTGCACCTGAAATGATGTAGGAGCTTTGCATTCAAGTCTTTCTCCAATCCAGGCTCTTCATTTCATTTCCAATTGGATCATTGGAGAGTTGACAGCAAGATATCTATTGGGCAGCACCCTTAGTTATTAGGGGTTGAGTGGTGTTCTCTCGCAAAGGCGTAAAAACACCAATTTTGTAATTTTTAACATTCTAAAATAAATTAAGAAATCGTGTGTTGTTTTCAGCGAGTATATTCAAAATAGTACGAAATCAATATGAACAGGCTAGCTGTAACCCTGTAACTATGGTTTAACATGGTGGAATTTGTTTTTTCGAGAACACAACTTGGTGCAATTCTGTGCGACTCAAGTTGAGTTGCCCAAACCCTACCCTCACTGGCTGGTATTGATTAATCCTGGAATTCACAACTCGACCAATTTTCACAATTTTCTCTAGCCCTACTTGTGAGGTATTGGCTTTAGTACTAGCTCCACATCCTACTCACATCCCTATATATAAAACACGCTCTTCTAAAATAAAATCAGATTCCTCGCAAAAAATAAAATCGAATTATCAAACATATCTGGAAAATAAGTTGACGAGATTGTGTGAAACTAACTGTGACCACATATGCGTTAGAATCATACAATTTGTAGGTTACAACTAAGACATGTAAAAATCCTACAAGCCGGAGATCGAGCAACCCTAACGACATATGTAAGTGAGTGCATGGTGATAGATCACCATCTAACTATAGAGGCTGAAATTTGTGCAGCAAAAGAGACGCTATAGCTACATGGTATATCTAACCTCACCATCACCATGAATACGACATTTCAGACCAAGATTGGGCTTTGCCTTACAATGACAGGGCAGAGATAGCCACAGGTCTAATGATACGAAGCCCTTTGAGAGCTACCATGCAATGTGTTCATATTGGTCGATCGATCGATGGAATATTGAATAATCATCCTCCATTGAAAACTTTTACGTGTCGATACATCAACTCGATCGATCGATCGTGTACTGCCATGTTCCTTTCATATGACAAGACGATGTTTAGATACTTTAGGTGACATTTAGCGCATTGTTTAGGTTTAATTTGTTTGATCGATATGCCTCATCGGTATTGCATAATATCACTCCAAGCAATTAATCAGTCACATGTTGTAAGCTCTCTTTCCGGACAGGAAAACCTAATTTACAAGGACTTTTATTATCTTGCTTCGTTAGGCAAGGAAGATAGAAAGATCTTGTAAAATTCACAAGCTTTGTTGGAAATCATAAGGTGGCAAGACACTCAATTTTCATGTGACATACACACACATACACATATGAAGCTAACTAGTTTTTCTTAACAAAAGCTCATGGCTTATACACGTATACATTAGATCCTTACATTAAGGTACTACTAACTCGTTGTTTGCATGGGAGTACATGTCTTTATATAGCATGTTGAACCGACTTGAGTAATGAACCTACTCAAGCAAACTATATCCACTTCCAACGGCTTCTAGCAAATAAAGACAGCTCACCATACTTGGTCTAGCAAACTTGATTTTTGCTACTTTATACATATCCAGGTATCTCTTAGTGAGCTCTTGCCAACTTATATCCAGGATCTTGTAGAGGTTTCTGATACAATCTCAAAAGCTCAGTTTTTTTACTAGTCTTAGTAGAGCACTTTAAAAACTCTTGAAGCTTCAAGTATGTATTAATATATTTAACAAGCTTGAAAATGTTTTTTTGGAGGGAAGGAAAGCTCAATAAGGACGTTTTGGGAGTGTCTATACAACATTCGACTATTTTTGAGGACAAAAACAGTCAGATTTTGAGCCGTTAGATGGAGATCCAACGCCCTAAATCATTTTTTAGAGGGGGGTTATTTTTTTTAGAGGGGGGCTTATATGGGTGGATCCGTTGGATGGAGATCTAACGCCTCAGATCAATCTGACTGTTTTTGTCCTCAAAAACAGGCGAATGTTGTATAGACATACACTTTTTTTTAAACCTAACAGTTAGCTAAGCTTTCGTTCTTCATATTTACGTACGACATGCTAATGTCAGGAGCTCTTCTCCTTCCTTACATAAACCAGCCAACTTAATTATCTCACTGCACTTACACGCATCCAGTGTAACCCAACATAACACCAGCAA
Source organism: Dendrocalamus latiflorus (assembly GCA_017311315.1). Lineage (NCBI taxonomy): Eukaryota > Viridiplantae > Streptophyta > Magnoliopsida > Poales > Poaceae > Dendrocalamus > Dendrocalamus latiflorus. The sequence continues at coordinate 11,693,017 of CM029672.1, forward strand.
AAAATGAATGTGCATGAGATGAGAAATTAAACTGTACTAGGATATCGATGCAACAAGCATCCAAAAAAAGGCCACATAAAATGCTACACCTGAGACGGAAAGAATGAACATTTTTTCTAGAAGCTGTCTTAACGAATCAACACAATTAAGCACCACACCTACTTAGTTAATCTTGCTCTTATGCGACACATTTTTTTTTCGATCCGGCCGTTTGGCACATCATGATGCCAACCATTGATCTTTGCAAAACCTCTCCTTTTCTCGTGATGGTACGTGAGAAAACAGCCATCCAACGGGTGGCTGTGCTTGCGCACGTACCACCAATCACTCGACTCGAACGCAGAATTGCAGAGAAAGAGAGAGAGAGAGAGAGAGAGAGAGATGGATGTGCATGCATGCATGGTGGGTGGAGGGGCCCATGTATGCATGACACCAACAAAGGATGAGACCTTGTTCATCAAAAACAGGGAAGAAAGAGAGAACCAAGTTAAGGCCCCGTTTGGCACAGCTCCACCACCAGCTCCTTGGAGCTGTTTGGAGCTGTTTGGAGCTGTTTTGTGCCAAACGGGGTAAAGCAAAATAGCTCCACCCAAGGAGCTCCTTAAAATCTGCTGAGACAAAAGTAGCTCCACCCAAGGAGCTGAAAAAAGTAGCTTCACTTGGCTCCACTTGTGAAGCCAAAAAAAACAGCTCCACTTGTGAAGAGGAGCCCTGCCAAACAGGGCCTAAGTGGAGGTGCATGTTGTCCAGTGTTTGCTTGGCCACTCTCTCTCTCTCTCGCGATCGATCTCACTAGTCACATGGCCTGTAGTGTCACATGAATCAACACAACACGCATGCACTTTACAACCCTCTCTCTGCCTTAGCACGAACACTCCACAAGTCTCCAAGCCTAATCATATCATGGCAATGTTGCTCTCTCTCTCTCTCTCTTCTCCTCTCTTCTCCTCTTCTCTTTTCTTTTCTTTCCTATAGGTGCGTGATGGTACAGAGAAGAGACAAGAGAGATAGAGGCACACAGTTCAACATTGCCATCCTAGCATGCGTAGTCCTCATGTGTTTGTGGTACGCGCGCTGTGCTTATTTGCCTTTTCGTTTGGCATCTTGGCATGGATCCATGGATGGTTGGTGCCTGCTGCTTTTCTTGTTCGGTAGCTTTCATGTCTTGGAAGGGAGCTAGCTAGCTACGCACAAACGCGAGTACTCATGCTTGAAGACAAGAGTAGCTACATTTTGCCTACGTATATCGCATTGCATGGGAGGATCGGAGCAAACAGCTAGCAGCGTATGAGGCCGAGGAACTCGGCTTTGTGAGATAAGATTTTACTCTTCTCTCCCGTTACCCGCAAACCCTAACTGCCACACCTTCTCCATTCTATATGCTGGTGCCAACAAGTAAGGCCCACTGTCTTCTACCTTCTTCCTCTTTTCGTCTTGAGGGACCATGTGAGAAGGTCCAGAATATTGTACGATGAATCATTACTAAATTTGTAGAGGTAGAATTTGCATTTTGCATTGTTTGCATTTTTCAGATGTTTTAGTTAGGGAAACTGGTCTAATAGCTGGGCACGGCCAGTCAGACTGCTGGGCATTGCTAGTCAGGGGTTGCATTTTCCAAAGAGGGGTTGTTTTGCACTGGGCTCGATCGGTCTAACCGGCCCCTAGCTAGTTGGTGGTCAGATCAGCCTAGATGGTTGTTTATCAGATTTTGGGAAATAGGTCTTGGATTGAATTGAATTATGTTTGTCGCTGTATTTATGTTACATGAATTTTGACTAATGTGGGTCAAATTGTGCAGAGCTTGTGCTCACAAATGATTTTTTGTCTTTGGATGTGTAGGAAAACTTAAAGTCAACCATGATCAACGGCGAGAATCGGGACTACACTTATCAAGAATTGAGGCCCAGAACAGTCAAGGATGCCGAGTGAGATGGTTGAGTTCTAGCATGATACAAAGATTGCGGGAAATATTGAAGCGAAAATTCGAGCGACGGGTTACACCAAGTGACTTGGTCGATCTAAGTGAGACACGGTCTGGTGGAACTAGAATAAAAGAGACTTGTCGATGTGTGGTAAAACATTGATGCACCTACACGTGGCAACATGGTGATTGCTTATAAGCTAAGGAAGTAACTAGGTCAAGGAAGAGTATTTTGGTAAAGAGACTAAATACTGAAAACCATGTGGATCAAAACCGCAGTACTTGGGATAGCAGTTTATGTCAAGGAAATATGCTCTGAAAAGCATGTATCTCTACTACTTAAAAATTGGAGTTGGTGTCAGTCCGTCCGTTCTCCACAGGGCTATCTCCCGCACCTGCCGACAAGTGGGCCGCTCCGCCTCTTCCCTTGCATCCGCCTCCGCTCCTCCCTCTGATTCCGCAGACCTCGCTTCGCCCTGCCCTCGATTCCTCCGCAGACCTCGCTCCACCCCCGCGCTGCCGCCTCCCGCTCCTCCGCTCCGCCGACGCCTCCTCGCTGCCGCTGCCACCTCCCGCTCCTCCGCTCCGCTGACGCCTCCTCCTCCCCACCCCGCGATGCCGCCGCCGACGCCTCCTCCTCCCCACCCTGCACTGCCGCCACCGCCTCTTGGGTATATTTCCACCAATAGAATCCTGAGACTCTAAGTAAGGTATGTGCAAAGTTTCATCTTTTTTGGTTGAGGATTTTAGGAGTTGCACTATTCTTGGTCTTGGCTCGGACTGATTTTCTGTTATGAAAACATGGGAGAGGTCAGATCGCTCTTGATTGTGGTTAAACCGGCCACCGGTCAGCCTACCATAGTAATGCCGGTTAGACCGGCCATTGGTCAAACCGCCGTGTGCACGCTGCTTAGACCACACCCCATGTGGCAGTCAAATTAGTGAGGTGCTTTGTCTCTATTTTGTTTTTTAGGTTGTTGCTTTGTAGTCTTTTATTTCTGATCTTATAGTTCTGTAACTAGTAGAGTGAAAAAATTTACAGATGCTTAGAAAAAATTATAAAGCACCATTCATCCTTGTGTTTTTAGGGCAGTCCCAGTGCAGAAACCACTTAAGTAGTTTCTATCTATGTCATGTCATATAGACACTACTTTAGACACTATTATCTCCAATGCACCATGTCTATTTATAACCCAAGCAATTAATTAAACATCAAAATCTCTCTCTCCTCTCCACCAATCATAATTTTTCTCCATCTATCATGAAGATACCACCATCTCTCCAATGCAAAATTTGGTAGTGTCTATTGCATTGGTTTTCTCATAGAAACTAGGTCTTGCATGAGACCCAGTTTCTTCCTCTTTTTTTTCTCTCTCTTATTTAATATAGCGCCACATCATCTAAAACTCCTACATGGCAATCTAATTAATGTCATAGACACTATCCTACGTGGAGCACTGGGATTGCCCTTATTCCTATCCTACACGCCTTGATTTCCACACCGCCCGCACTCCTTGTCCTCCCATGCTGCACCGTCGACTAGACCACCACCATCCCCATACCAACTCTGACACCACCACCGTTAGTCTCCTCGTTGACTATCACCTCAAAAAAAACCTAAAATGCCTCTCTCATCTCATCGCAGTTCTTCCCACCTCTAGACTACCGTTGCCCCACCAGAATAGTTGCGGATCGGTGAACCCCAAAATCGTAAACAACAACCTGAATCCTAATCTCGTTGGCATTTGTCACGGGAGTTGTTGGAGCCAATCGTCGAAGAATCCACTGAAGCTCGCATCACGGAGCAAATCAGAAGAGTCGAAATCCGAGTGCTCCACGTGAGAAAACATCTTGAGGACTAGCTAGCCATTGCAATTCCCTAGAAAGAATGGTTGTACAATTCTCTTGCCAATAAAAAAGCGAATGGTTGCATCAGAAGCTTGGTTCTTTAGTCCCGTCCATCGTTTCCAATGTGCTAGTTTAATCACTTTGAAGCAGTCGTCGTTGATGGCTAGCAAGCAACTTCTTCCACGGTAACCATAATAATACTTGACGATCGCAACGCAAGCTCAAGAACCTTCGGACAAGGAGCCGTACGTACATCGGCAGTCTCTATCTCTCTCTTCTACCAAGTTGATCACTTGCTTAGAAGAGAGAGAGAGAGAGAGAGAGAGAGAGGAGCAACGGCGAGCGATGAGGCAACGAGCTTGGGATGCGGACCCGCTCGAGAGTGCAAGCGCCAGGTTCTGGGCCGACTTCGTGGACCAAAATGTAACTAAAGAGGCCTCCGATTTTAAATTCCTTTGGCCTATTACATCCAACTAGTTCATGCAGATATAATATTGTATTAACAAAATTTCCGTTTTTGTCCAAGAAAACAAATCGTTCATCAAATTTATTTTATTTTCTTTTTTTTTGTAGAATAAGACATCTTTGCGTATAGTGAGAATAGCAATATCTTTAGAAAAACGTTTACATCTGACCCTATGAAAATGACATGTGCAAGATTTTCTCAAATGTAATTTCGTAGTACCGTAACCTTGTTCAGTTTTTAAAAATGTTAGAACAAAAATTGATGGTCAAAGTTGTTTTTTTACCACCGGAGATAGTGATAATTATAGGTGGGTTCTTTTGAGGTGTGGCTTATGGCTTTTGAATTCTGGTTGTTCGCGAGAGAGAGTCCGAAGAGAGAGATAGTCGCATGCGATTTTGGCCGGTATAGCTGAAGTCGATATATTACAATTAATTAATAGACACTGTCTTAAAAAAATACACCGTTTGAAAGCGAGCTAGCTCCTACAAAAATTGATGGTTGAAGTTGTTTTTTTACTGCCAGCGATAGTGGCAACTATAGTGTGACATGTGTCATACGGCTGGTTGACTTGTTTTATATATACATGACATGACTGGTGTTCAACGTGCAACATAGTTCTTCACGAGCAGATACGAGAAGGTGACGGCGGCGAAAGGGGTGCTCATAGACCACCTGAGGTGGCTGGAGAGGGTGCTGGGGAAAAAGGCATTCTTGGGCGGCGACAAGCTTGTGTTCCTAGTGTCGTTCTCCACCATACATGTTGTATATGTGATTCCAAGCAGTGGTAGATCTAGAATTTTGTCACGTCCTAGACTATGAAGAACTAAAGACCGCTATTACCTAGGCTAAAAAGAAGATTATGCTCTAGTCTTATCTAAACTTCATACTGGTAAATATTTTACATCGAGAGTTAGATTTTAGCCTACCATATGTCTTTTTTAGATAAAGGATATAAAATCCGACCTCTATATCCACACGGGATATACACAGCCAAAAGATACACGAGCTCTTAGGCTCAAATCCTCAAAACTGAGGAGCTAAAAACAACAAAAAAGATCTCTTAAGGACTATGAAAAAAGCTAGAAAGACTAAGCTTCAGAACTTCTTCTCCGTCCTTGCTCTCAAACAAGTCCATATCCCCAACCGACTGCGTCATCCAAACTTCGGTCTACTTTGCGTGGAGAAGGACCTCCGAGGCGACGCCTCCAAGTAGGCGACTAGGATCGCCGACGCCGCCCGCCTCACCGAGGCAAGGCTTTCACCCGGAGATCAACATACATGAGGGTTATGGAGTGCCATGACAACTCCTTCAGGAAGAAAAATGGCGCCCTAAGGCGTCATCGTTGTCGAAACCGGTAAGAACACCGGCAAGGATTTCGCCAGCACTTCCACAGCACCCCACGTACTACCCACACACAAAAAAGACCGCCACCAACACACCGGGATCCTACACGCCTCAAGGCCATGGCAAAGCCACCCATGAACTCCACAATGAGCCGCTTCCTGCAATGCTCGCCTTCGAAGAAACCACTACTTGGCGCCTACGCGTCACCACTGAGCAGATCTAAGAGCACGAACTACGGAACAATCCTATATCAATCACAATGCGACAACGTCGCGCCATGGCCTCCTGCTCGAGCTAACGCCGCACCATGGCTCGAGGACTAAACGCTGCAGCGCCTGACTCCTAGCACCAATGCCAGCTTCGCCTACTCCGGCCGCCGCGGGATGCCTCAGGAACCCAACAGTCAAACCGCCTGCCGCACGACAGGACAAGCACTGAAACGTCACAGCAGAGGAAGCCGCCGCCGACAAGGCGACCCACCGGCGACGCCGCAGCCAATCGAAGACACGCCCGCTGCCGCTCAGCCTTCCCCACAGGCGACGCCGCACCGGCACCAACGGAGCCACCCGAAGCCACCGCCGACCACCAGCTGCACCCGCCGGCAACGGGCACCGAGCCCGCGCCTTGCCGCCGTGGCGACCCGAAGCCGCCCGGCCAACCCAACCCACCTGCGCCGCCGCGCCCGATGCCGCCCACTGGCCGCCTCCGCTCGGCCTATCCCTCCAAGGGCGCCAACACGCACAAACCACCAAGACACCACAGATGCGCCCGAGGCCGCCTCCGCACGCTCGCGCCCTAGGAGCTCGCCTCCAACATCCACAGCGAAGACACGCCCCAGGCCGCCCGCCGCCTCTCCACCTCGCAGAACTGGGTCGAGAGACGCCAGATCCGGCCACCAGGCCGCCGGATCCGCCGCCGGCGAGGGGAGCCGCTGCCAGGGAGCGCTCCGGCGACGGCGAGGAGGCGGGATCCGGGAAAGCGGGGGAGCTGCCCTCTGCCGACCGAGGGGAGTGGCCCGAGAGGGGGGAAAAAGTCCCGCCGCCGCCCTCCTTGCGGCCACCGGCGACTGGTGGCGCGCTCCGGCGACGGCGAGAAGGCGAGATTTCAGACGGGGGGTGGGAGGAGAAGGGACGGGGGGTGGGAGGCGAAGGGACGGGGGGTCTTCTTTCACTTTTCCTGGAAAACGGAAACCTAGCCTACCATATGTCTGGATCCGCCCATTGAATTGAGGACGCTTTTATCGAATAAAGCGTATAAAAGCGTGACATCAAGTAGTGCCGCCTTGCAAATCCTTGTACATACACTTCGATTTTGCTGCACGTGAAAGAAGGAAGGCAAGACGCGGCGACAACCATCCCATCACAGTAACCAGTAACGCACTTGTCATAGTTTTTGAGAGACATGGTCTGTCTCTTCGACGACATCAGAGTTCAAGGGTTGATCTGCTTGGGTCCTGATCTTTCTTTGCCAGACCCCTTCCTCTCCCCTTCGCCTTGCGCGAAAAAGACTCCCACCCCTTCCTCTCCCCAGCGCCGACTCCCACCCCTTCCTCTCCCCAGCGCCTTGCCGCCGCTGGAGCACGCTGCCGATGGCTTGTGCGGATGCTAGGAAGGCGACGGCGGGGCTCTTTCACCTGGATCTAGACGGCGGCTTCCAGATCTGGGCGTTGGTTTCGAGGTGGCTGGGTTCCTGTGGAGGTCGTCGGCGGAGGCTGGGCGGCGGCCGGAGCTCGTCTCCGGCGTGCGGGGGCGTGGTGGTGGTGTTGGTGCTCGTGTGGAGCTGTGTCGAGGAGGTGCGGCGGCGCTTTGCGGCCCGGTCTGGATCTCGTCTGCATCAAGGTTGCCGGCAATCGGCGTGCGCTTCCGGCGAGCCGGCACCCGGATCTGGTTGAGCTCAGATCCGGCGGCGGTGCTGAGGCCTGGCTCGGTGAGGGTCGCCGGAGCCCAGCCTGTGTCTTGGTGGGAGGGCAATTTTCTGCGGCTAGCGGCGGTGGAGGAGGAAGGCGAGAGGGAGGTGGGGTCGGAAGAGTCCGCGGCGGCCAGCAGTGTCGAGGGGGCAAAGGCCGGTGGCGGCTCGGCGAGCTAAACGCCGAGCGGCGGTTTGTTCCGGTGGGAGTGAAGGTGCGGTGGGCTGGACTTCCCGATAAAAGGGACTGTTGCGCCCTTCTTCTTGCAGGCTCCGAAGGATCTCCCCCAAGTTTCTGCCCCCGTTTCGGTCTTCCAACATCTCGGCGAGACGTTCACATTGGAACCCCGCGGGTACCGCGTATGCAGATCTTGGAAGATTCTTGGAATCAGATCTGCTATACTTTGATGGAGAACATCAGTTGGTGAAAATCTTCAAGAGTTGGCTTTTGAAGCCGTTCCAGCTCCTGCGGTTGCGCTGGAGGCTGCTCAGGGGGGACGTTGCTCGGGGGCGGCCCTTCCCTCCGTATCAGATGATATGTTGAGGCATTGCGGAAGCGGAGCACTCGGCCCGGTGAGCACTGTGGAGGGCGGAACCAGCGTTGGGGGAGCAGAGCAGACTGGCGGAGGAGGTGGGCCCGCTGGAGCGTGCCGTCCGGCGGGTGGAGGAGGACGGTCAGCGCTGGCAGCAAAGGCCGGGAGGTGGCAGGAGTTGGGGCTGTTGGGTTTGTCCAGGGATTCATGGCGCGATGGTGCTCGAGCAAGAAGCGGTTTGTCGTGGAGTTCAAGGATGGCTATGCCATGGCCTTGAGGCGTGTGGATTCCCGGTGTGCTAGTGGCGGTCTTTGTTGTGCGTGGCTAGTGCGTGGGTTGCTGTGGAGGTGCTGGCGAAAGCCTTGCCGGTGTTTCTACCGGTCTCGACAACTATGACGTCTTTGGACGCCATTTTCCTTCCTGAAGGGTTGTCATGGCACTTCATAGCCCTCATGTACTCGGTTCTCCAGGTGAAAGCCTTGTCTCGGTGAGGCGGGCGGCGTCGGCGACCCTCGTCGTCTCTTGGAGGCGTCGCCTTGGAGGTTCATCTTCACGCGAAATAGACCGGAATTTGGGTGGCTCAGTTGGAGGAGGTTTAGGGCTTAGTTGAAAGCAAGGGCGGAGAAGAAATTCTGAAGCTTAGTCTTTCTAGTTTTTTCATAGTCCTTAAGCTCTCTTTCTTGCTGTTGTGTACTCCTCAGTGTTGAGGCTTTGAGCCTAAGAGCTCGTGTAACTTTTGGCTGTATATATCCCAAGTGGATATAGAGGCCGGATTTTATATCCTTTATCTAAAATGTAATGCATCGCTAATTCATAAGTATGCAGTGGTCGATGCACACCGACCGATCCGTAGCACTGAACTTCGATGCATTTGAATGATACATGTGAAGTTGCAAACGTAAGTTTGAGTCGACGACGATATCGTCACAGATGAACAACACGGCCAATACTAAAACTGATCGGCTTAATCACCTAATTTTAACTTGGTACGACCAATCAGTGACGAACATATCGATCGACAGGCAGTCCAAAATTGGATGCAGCCATACGTCGTTGTCCATATATATAGGCTAACATTGTGTCGTCATCAAATATGGACATGAAATCCTATCTCTTCCAAAAATCAAGAGACCTGAAACGTTTTCAAACACGGGTTTTAATCAATCTCTAAGTCTTCCCAGTTATGGTCTCCTTTCACAACTTCTAACTCATCATGTCACGAAGCCCCCAGGACAGCACCTCCCGTAGCCTCTCCATACATCACACATCCCGTGACAAAACATTCAGGATTGCACCTCCCGTAGCTTTTCCACATATCACCACTGTTGATCTCCACGTGCTCCAACGTGAGCCCGACTACCTTGTGACATTCTCGATTGCCTGAACCTCAGATTTCCCCATCCTAGTCCCAGTCCTCCTCGTCACCGACCATGACCATCTCTACGCCCAACCTGCACATTTAAAGACCAAATAACATTTTTGCTTAGCACAAATTCTTCCCAACTTGACCGACATTAGTCTACACACTCAAACCACACCTTTATACATCTATCAACATCGACTAGGTCAGCCACAACCACAAAATCTACCGCTTTCCAGAAATCAACCTTATACAACTCATTTCAACCGCTATGACCGCCATGCACAGGCCGGTCAGACCTCTGGCTCAACGAGTACTTGAAAACCACAAGTACTTGGGAATTACTATTGCTCTACTTAGAACACTCGTAAAACACAAGCATCGTACTACTGACTACCAACTAATCATAGTTCCATCGATCATCGACTATTGATCGCAAAATTTAAGACAACCGATCGCTAAGTCTACGACTACCGATCACAAGGTCTACAGCTATCCATCACCGACCAGGCACTGTAGTAACAACTACCGAGTACTGGCCAAGTACTATAGCAATGACTACATAGCACCTACATGGTACTAAAGGAATGACCACCGACCGGTTACTATCACTTTCGACTGGTCCACTGAAACTCACGACTCCAACCATACTAGTCGAAGCCCGCTTACTACTGACCATAGTCCATTGTATCTTGTGACCAGTTCACTATGTCATACGATCGGTTATCCATAGCATACAACCGATTCCCTGTAGCTATGACCGATTACATTGAAGCACACGACCGGTTCCTCTTAGCTTACGACTAGTTTACTTTAGCTACGACTGGCTTCTCCGGAGTCTCCACCTCGGGGTCTTCAACCTCCCCGACTACTCTCCGACTCTTCTAAAAAACTACTGACCAAAGTTGTTTTGATATGGTCGTTCACCTGTGGTTGTTCAGTCGTGCTCGACCTTTAGTGGTCGACCTGCCACCTGCACCTGCCGTGGTTGACCTACCTTGGTCATTTGTCATGGTCGACTTGCCTTGGTTGTCTACAATGGTTAGTTTGCCGTGGTCGACGCCTGTTGACCAAACCTGCTACCCTAAAAACTCTAGCAACAATAGCGCATCGATCAGAATTTTCACAAACACCAATTTTAATGCAACATAAATGTCAATTATCCATCATCACTAAATGCACGACCTAATCACATGGTCTAACAATATGCATTGATGCACACTAGCCCTTTAGTACGGAATTTGATATTCTAGGCATGTTAGCTCGTTTTTTGGATTATGCTATGGGTTAGACGTTCCATGAGACGCATCAGACATCCACACCTTCTCCCACTATTGAATACTATCCTCTTCTACTATCACAGCTACTCATTTTTCTTATCCTCTTCTCACAAGTCACAACCACTCATTTTTCTTATCCTCTTCCACTTAGGTTTTGCGTAGGTGAGTGAGAGCACGCTGGCTACGGGAAGGGGAGAAGATGAGCATCCGAATGGTGTGGTGCAAGATCAGCGCATGCGTGGATGAGCCCTAGCAATGGCTTGTGCTACTGTTGGCGCACGGGGACCTGTCCGTGTTCCCGGCCTTCCGCATGGCCACAGAGGCCGAGGACGCCGTCACCGCTGCGCTATTGTTCGGGGAGTTCAAATGCTACCCCACTGGCGTCGGCCTCCCCACCTTGGGAGTGTTCGCCGCCTTCCACGCCCACGGCTGCCAGGATGGTGAGCTCAAGGCTGAGTTGTGCACCGCCTTCGACATCTACAACATCGACGGTAATTAAATTGTTTGTTGTTGTTTTTTTTGATGCAACATTTTAATTTCATGTATGCAACAATCAACAACAACTAGCGCAATATTAAGATTTTTATCAAATATTTTTGTCGCATACATGGTTGAAAAATGCTGTATATATGGGCAAGAATTATTGCGGCCAACCATATGGAGCTGTCACCCAGATAGGGCGTCCGGGCTCTAGAAAATCCCCCTTTTTTGCGAAGGCATGTTTGCTCAGCAAGTAGATCACTGCAGCAAGAGTGAGGTGATGTGAGTGGACTTTTGGGCCAATGGTTACGAAATGCGGGTGCAGATCATGCTGCACGAGATGCAGGTCGAGTTCGAATACATTGAGGACTCCCGCAACTCGGAGATGAGCTAGCTCGTGCTTGACATGCCCATCCTGCTCCATCACAGCCATCCAATCTGCCTCTCAAGAAACATACTCAAGTACATCTTAGGTGTGGGCAGGGGCGAAACTAGAATAAAAATTATCAAGATTCACCACTTCACCATACATATATCAACATACATAATTTTTAAGTAATATTATACTAAATAGTAATATGTCCAATAATTTTTAGCATCAATACTTTAATATGATCGATGACAATGTATGATGATAAAGAAGTAGTAATTGAAATGCTTACCAAAATAAAGAAGCTCGATAATAATATTGGTTAGTTGTAGCAAACTGAAGGAACTAAGAGTGAAATCACAGACAAAAGTTAGTTGGTATTGGTAAATACATCATCTGACCTCAATGGCATATTAAAAGAGAACAAAATTACTTAAAATTTTCAAGTAAAAAAGAATAGAATGATCAAATGTAAGTTAATGCATTACCTTACAGTATTTACGTTCTTTTAAGTTCATAAAACAATGAACCACAATATCATTGTTAATTTTCATCAATTCTTATTTCTCCACATAGCAAATAAGTATATTATTAATGAAATCATAATCAATTAATTGAAAAAGTCAATTAGATATTTATATGTTCAACAATTCAAGAACAATATAATAGAGAAATACGTTCAGTATTTTACATTCACACTTAACTTATACATGTGTTTCGACGCATATGAACCCACTAAGTCATTATCTTTTGATCCACTTGATCTTCTCAGTATTTTATTGACCTAAACCATTTTTCCTAAGCGCTATGGGTTTGATCCAACATAGTTTTCAATATTTGGCCAACTACCAAAATACCCTCATCTTGATCCGGTAAACTTCTTCACTTACAAGTAATCGCAATGTTTGCCATATGTAGGTGTACCAATGGCTTACTACGCATTAGCAGGTCTCTCCTACTCTAGTTCCCACCTGACCATGCCTTATTTGGACCTACCAAACAACTTGGTGTAACTCATCACTTGAACCTTCCTTTCAACATTCTTTGCCTTTCATGTGCCATGCTTGAGTTTAATTATCTCACCCGATATCTTTAACCATTCTGAACCTCGGTTCCTCCATGTGCATAGTTCCGGTCTTCGCCGTTAATCATAGTTAACTCTAAACTTCCCTGCATATTTAAAAAGTAAGAAATTATTTTTGAACACAAGTTCTCCATAACTCGACCAACGTTAGCTCAACACATACTTCATGCAACATAAATACACTGACCTAGAACAATAGCTCAACACATACTTCATGTAACATAAATACACTGACCTAGAACAATTCGACTCGATCCACAATCAAATTCCCAAAATTCAAGACTCTCAACCAAAATTTAGACCTTAGCCAGTTTGATCACCATCATGTGGACGGTCAGACCGCTGGCTCGGTCTGACCAGCCCCATGGCTGGCCTGACCGCTACCATGTGGATAGTCAGACCGCTCAATGAAAAACCCATGAGTTTGGTCTGATTGCCACCTACGAGCCGATTAGACCAGTTGCACTGATCAAACTGCTCACAAAGGCCAGTCTGACCAGCTGAGGCTGAAACCAGCAGACTGAAAATATAAATCTGTTATAAATTTGAATTTTAACTCAACACACAATGAAAATAATTCATCATAAATATTTCTGTATCTTCTCACATAGTCCCGCAACCACCCTACTATCGGCGAGGTGCCTGACCATCTCCTTCTCAAATCAGCGGTAGCATGCGGTTTTGGAGAGGTTGTCAACAACATTGAACCCTTCATGCGGACGCGCTTGGCAATGAGGCAGGGAAGGTTGCGCATGCGTGAATTTTTGGCACTTTTGGCATGGTTTCAACTCGTATTTGCAAAAATAGCCATGTGCACGTGAAATTGGCAAAAATGACACTTCTGCCACCCAGTGACCGAGTGGCAGGTCATGTAGCTGACACCTGTCCATCGGAGCCCGGCCACCAGGCGGCAGGGGCCTGTCACCCGGCCACTGGGCGGCCACCAGGCCTGCTGCCTGGCCATTGGGTGATGCCCTTCCTACAGCCCCGCCATCGGGCGGTAAGTGAATTAGCCAGCTTAATATCCTGCTGAGTTTGGATCTTTATTTACCACTTGTTTAAAATTTTAAATATAGCAAATAAGCTCCAAAAAGTACAAAATTTTATGTGCGATCTCCCAACACAACGTACTTCATTATGTAATTTGTTGACAAGTTTATCTGCTATGAGTGTTGCTAAAAAAATCATAAGATTATAACATTTTAGGATTTATTACATGTAGCAAACAAGCTCAAAAAATTACGAAGTTTTATGTGCAGCCTCTAACATAGTTGACCTAATTGTTGAATTTTTTTTGGGATTTCATGTACTATGAATTTTCGATGTAAGTTCATGTTAATCTAATCGTAATTAGCAATATGTTATGCTCATTTAATTAGCTATTGAAATCGCTTGCCGCACGGCCACCTTGCGGCAGACATCTTTTGCAGTGTGTGACCTCTATTTTTTATACATATGTTGGCCCATTGCTGCTATCTTTCCTTTTGCGATGCCTCCTTTCCACAATTGTTACTCTGCCCGTGTCGTCCCTCTGGCGTGCTCCCCCATCCGCACATATGTTGGCTCTTGTAAATGGTCGCCTCAGGCTGGGAGCCAATTACGCAGTGAAGCGCATAGTGGAAGGCTGCTCTGAAAAGGTCAGCGCTCAACAAATCAAGATTTTTGGCTTGGTCTTATCGATCAAGGCGATGATAGGGGAGCCAGCATATATGCGGACGAAGGAGCGCGCTAGGGGTACAACACGGGCAGAGGGACAATTGTACGAAGGAGGCAGTGTGAAAGGAAAGATAGCAGCAACGGGTCGACATATGTGTGAAGGACAGAGGTCACCAACTGCAAAAGATGCCTGCCGCATGGTGGCCATGCGGCAGACAATTTCAATCACTAATTAAATGAGCATCGCATATTATTAATTATGATTAAATTAACATGAAATAACATGATAAATTTATAATACATAAAATTCCCAATAAATTCAACAATTAGGTCGAGAGACTGCACATAAAATTTTGTAATTTTTTGAGCTAGTTTACTACATGTAATAAATCCTAAAAATATCATAATCGTATGAATTTTTTAAGCAAAATTTGTAATAGATAAAATTGTCAAAAATTACACAATGAAGTACGTTATATCGGGAGGTTGCACATAAAATTTCGTAATTTGTGGAGCACATTTTCTATATTTGAAAATTCGAACAAGTGGTAAATAAAAAAATCCGAACTCAGCAGGTGATTAAGCCGACTTAATCACCTATTGCCCGATGGCAGGGTGGCAGGGAGGGTGCCGCTCGGTGGTTGGATGGCAGGCTGGTGCCGCCCTATCACCAGGCGACAGAAGTGCCATTTCTGCCAATTCCACGCGCATACGAATATTTTTGCAAATACGGGTTAAAAACATGCTATAAGTGCTAAAAATTCCGTATGCGAACCCCATCATTGTAATACAAGACCATGCCGCGCATGAAGACTTTCTTAGTCTTACACACCTCGAAGAACCTGGCATATGCGGTGAGGCCTGACATGTAGGGGTGCAAACAGAGCGGATAATTTTCGTCCGTCCGACCGACTGAAGGCTTGCAGAACGAATATGGAAGGGGTAGATGGGTATCTGACACTATCCGTGTCCGATTCCAACTCCGAGGAAAAAATATGGAATAGGATACGGAATAAGTGATATTCGTCCGTATATATCCGAATGTCGGTGATATGAGAAAATCAGTTGTAATTTCATTTAGGAACAAGATAACTTATAAGGCAGATTGTCACATCTAAATAGGCGGGAGTATTGAGTGTTCTTCCTTCAATATCTCAGTAATTAGTCTCTCCATGTTCGCTCTGATTGTAACATACTGTCCAATACCCTGTGCAAACAAGCAGATAATTTCCGCTCGACCGATCGTTTGAAAGATTATGGAACACGTACGGAATGGAAAAATGGATATCTGGTATTATCCCTGTTCGACATTGACTCCAAAAAAATATAAAATAGAGTACAGAATAAATGATATCTATTCTTATCTACTTCAATTGTCCTCCCTTGATATGCCTATTAGGGCTGTAAACGAGCCGAGCTCGAGCGAGCTTGACCTAGCAAGCTCAAGCTCGGTAGAAACTCGAGCCGAGCTCGAGCGAGCCTAAGATCGACATCGAACTTTAAGCTGGGCTCGAGCTCGGCTCGGACCAAACTCGAGCTCGCTCGAGCTCGGGCTCGTGTAGGCTCGTGTAGGACAAAACTCGAGAGGGACTGAGGGAGTACCTGCGGGCTGCGGCGGCCGGATCCGGGTCGAGGAGGGGCGGCGCCGGCAGGGGAGAGGAGGGGCGCCCGGGGGGGGGGGAGGAGAGGCGGCGGCGGCGGGGGAGAGGAGGGGCGCCGGGGGACGAGAGGCGGCGGCGGGGGCCGGGGGGCGAGGGGCGGCGGCGGGGGGCGAGGAGGGGGGACCGGGGGGGGCGAGGAGGGGGACGGGGAACGACGGCGGGGAATAGGAAGGGGACGGGAGGGGAGAAGGGGCGGCGGGGTGAGGGGTGAGGAGGGGGACGAGGGGGGGGGGGTGGCGGAGGAGAGGAAGGGGATAGGGCGGCGGCGGGGGGTGAAGGGGGGGGGCGAGGAGGGGGACGGGGGGGAGGGGGCGACGAGGGGGACGGGGTGGGGGGCGGCCGGCGGGGGGGGGGGGGGGGGGGGGGGCCAGGAGGGGCGACGACGAGGGCAACCGGGGGTCCGGGCAGCGGAGGCGGGTAGGGGAGAGGAGGGAGGGGGCCTGTCGTGGCCCGCGCGCTGGCCGCTTGGGAATCTGGGATGGAGTGGGGGATTTTGAGAGGAGAGGCGGGAGGGGTGTGGGGGAATTGGGGGGATTCGGGGAGGGTAAAAAAATCTTAAGCTCGCGAGCTTAAGATGAAGCTCGAATTCGGTTCGTTTGGAGCTCGAATCAAGCTCGAATCGAGTCTAGAGCGAGCCAAGCTCGAGCAACTCGCGAGTCTCGAGCTTTTTTTACAGCCCTAATGCCTATATCATGGTTATTACGGTGGAGCAGGAATTAATTGGTCCCGAAATGCAGATCTGAGCCTAAGTTCGTCTGCGCCCCCGGCAAAAACAAGATTTTCGGGCCAACCTACTACCTCGTGAACGCAAGCTCGCCGCACACGCATAAAGCGCGCGCGCTCTCTCCTTCGAAGAAAAGCCCTGACACGTCATGAGTTAGTTTATACTCGTGCTATTCGAGGTGGGCCCACCTGTCCGTGGCCGAGACGGACGAACCAGCCGAGAAGATACCGACCCCAACCGATCGGCGTGAGCCCGAACCCGATAAGCGCGACGCGCTCGAGAAATTTGACGAGTAGACCACCACTGCTACTGTATAAAACGGAGGTAATCCACGACCTGCGGGTTGGCTGGCTCGGATTTGGAGACGCCTCGCACTCATCGCCATGGCAGGTTCGTCTCCCGACCTTTCCCCTCCTCCCCAAACCCTAGATCCCCTGATTCGTCCTCGATTTCTCGATTAATCCGTGCGGTTTGGTCCCAAATCGGACCCCCTTAGTCGAGGATTCGGTCGATTGCTGGCCCGATTTCGGTCTCCTTGCTCGGTTCCGGGCCAGATTTTGGTTGTTTTTTTTCTCCCTGCAGGGGGGATTTTCGGGGGAACACGCGCGTGTAATAGCTCGGAGCTTGCGAAATCACTAATATTTCGCGTTTGCTTGAGCTATTTCCTCATGGATTCGGGAACTGGTGCCAATTTTGTTGTTCGATTTTGGTAGGAGTTGGTGTTAATGGTGCACGGGAAGATGTGGGTGCGAGTCTGTTCGATTCGGTCGTAATTTGGGGTGTTCATGGTGGTGCTTCATGTGCCGGTGCTGGCTAATTTGTTGCCGGTGCTCGATCCACTCTTGGCTCTGAGCGTGCGTGGTTGCTTGGCTTGATTCACGAGGTTTCCGTTCGCTTGAGGAATCTTGTCGCGTCTGTGGATTTTTTTTGCGGGCCTTGGGGCCCTCGGTCTTTCGTGATAGCAGTCTGCGCATTAGCCCTTAGGCTTACTAGTATGTTATTGCGTAATTAACCCATTCCATCCCTTTTTGCTCCACAAAACTAGTAGTGATTTTATCCAGTTTACCGGCTAAACGAGATTTTTTAGCTGAATTATACTCATCTATGTGCATTTCCCTTTGGAGCCTTTCACTCTTGTATTTCTGTACTGACTTGTAATTTGTTAGCTGTTGTTCATTCTTAGTTTGCTGCTAGCTCATTGGGTGCAAGAGTGCTTTCCGTTATGGGTACCATCATTATGCCTCTTTAAGTTATTGAGATTGTGTCTCGCATAATGATCTTTCTCGTTGGTTGAGATGAATTCTGATGTTCACTTGTGAATGCAATTTTCCAGGTTCACCACCAAAGCCATGGGAGCGTGCTGGGGCTGAGGGAACTTCTGGTCCAGCGCCTTTCAAGCCCCCATCTGGTGGCAGCACTAGCGATGTCGTCGAAGCTTCTGGCATGGCTAAACCTGGAGAAACCGTTACCGCTACGGAGAGGAACGTTTCTGCCAATGTAAATACCACTGTCTCGAGGCCTATGCCACAACGTCCTTGGCAGCAGACAGGCTATGGAAATACTTACGGAGGTAATTAGCTGCCTTGAAGTCATTATTTTGCAGATGTCTTAGCAACACAATGTTGGTTCTCGGAGTGTGACATCTCCTTTCTGAATGCAGGATACGGTGGATCCAATATGTATAGTTCATATGGTGGATTTGGCAATACTTATGGTGGTGGTGGGCTCAATACTTATGGTGGCGGTGGGCTCTATGGTAATAGCATGTACTCAAACTATGGAGGGGGGTATGGTGGCCTTTATGGAGGTTCTGGGATGTATGGTGGAGGCATGTATAACAGTGGGATGGGAGGCTCTTATGGTGGTTACGGTATGGGCGGTATGGGTGGTATGGGCATGAGTCCTTACGGTAATCCGGATCCAAATTCATTTGGCCCTCCTGCAGCACCGCCTGGTTTCTGGGTGTCCTTCCTACGAGTGGTATAATTCTTTTCCTACTAACTGGCCATTAATCATGATTCTGTTTTGTTTTACTCGGTCCAGTGCACATTAAAGTGTGACACAGCTTTTAAAAATGTTCATTCCTATGAGAATATTGATTATAATCATTTGCAGACCCAACCAACCCAATCTTTATTTACATTTTTTCCTTGTGAATCAGAATTACCCCCCTTCTTCTGCTCTGAAACTCAGCAATTTTATAAATTTCTAGTGTGTTGAACCTAGTTCAATATCGGTTGTTACATGGGAGTTGGGACCCTGGTGAATGTACTTATAGGTCCTCTAGTGCTTAGAATCTCAATACGCTGTTTAGTTTGATGCTGTAATCTGTGTGCTTTGTCATGAGTAACATTTCTTTTTGGAGAAAAATATTTTATCATCTTTATCCTGAGTATATGAGAGGTGATTTCAGCGGTGTCAGGGCAGATGATAGAGATGTTAAGCTGGACAGACAAGTAGTGCCTAGGAAGGATACGTTTTATTATTTGGGATTGATGCTACAGTGGGACGGTGAGATTGATGAGGACATGAGCTACAAGATAAGAACGTGGTGGGTGAAATGGCGCCAAGCATCTGGTGTCCTGTGTGACAAAAAAAAAGTCCCTCAAAAGTTAAAGGGTAAGTTCTATAGGACAGCGATTAGACCCGCGATGCTATATAGAGCAGAATATTGGGCAGCTAAAAGACAACATGTACAGAAGATGAGTGTAACAAAGATGATGCTGTGGTAGATCTGTGGTCACACAAGGCGGGATCGCATCTGCAATAATGATATACGTGATAGGGTGGAGGTAGCACCAATTGAAAAAAAACTTGTCCAACATAGCTTGAGATGGTTTGGACATCTTCAACGGAGGCTTAATGAGGCACTGGTACGTAATGAAATTTTAAGACGTACTGAAAACATAAGAAGAGGCAGAGATCGACCAAGACTGACGTGGGAGGAAGCAGTTAAAAAAATTTGAGGGATTGGAATGTATCTAAATAATTAGCTTTGGATAGAAACGTATGGAAGTTAGTGATCCATGTACGGTTTAGTATTTTAGCATTGTAGGTTTTCAAGGCTCTTGTCTCTTTTGACCTTGAGGATGTTTTATTCCTAGCCAACTCTAGCTTATCTGGGACAAAAGGTTTTGTTGTTGTTTGCAAGATGAAACACCATACCTGAAAGGTTACATCTCATTCTTACAGGATATGCATTCAAGAATCATCATTCTCCTCAATTCTTTAACCTGTGCTTAACCTGTTGGGGACAACACTTCATAACTATATGCTGAACTTGCTGCAGATGCATGGTGTTGTCAATTTCTTTGGGCGAGTTGCATTCCTTGTTGAACAGAACACACAAGCATTCTACTTATTCATCACAGCTATGTTGCAGGTACTGCTATCTTAGGCTTTTTCCCTTGTATTCGGTCAAATAAGTTGCTCATATTTGTACTAAATTGCTGGTACTGTGATTGCTACAGCTCTTTGATCGGTCTGGGATGCTTTACGGTGAGCTTGCTCGATTTGTCTTGCGTCTGCTAGGAATCCGAACAAAGTCAAAGAAGGGCCGTGTTCAGGGTGCAGAGGTCCCAGCATTCGAGGGACCTGGCCAGCAGTTTATTGAGGCACCAAAAGCGAACAACTCATGGGACAGTGTTTGGGGAAACTAAGGCGCCATCTGTGTGCTATTAAATTTAAATAGATACGTACAGTTTATGAAGGAAAGATTACGGGAGCTTGCATGTCACCAGTGAATCAGAAAGAAGAGTACCTGTTCAGATGAATTATCTGTTGAAACTAGGGAAAAACGCGAGTGGTACTCTGTTCTAGCGCTCTTTCCGATTTTCATGACTTATCTGCGATACACCTGTGGCCCCATAGACAGTTTCCTTGCATCTGAGAGCTTGGTGAAGTACGGTTTGCCGGAGGATGCAGTGGTATTTAAGTATCTCTGTTGTATCTATGAGTGTAAATAACACTTGCTTGAAAGGAGCGGAGCAAAATGTATTGTTTTGTTCCTTTTTGCCATCTTAACTTTGTGTTGATTTTTACTGATGTTGGCTTTGAATGTGCTGATGACGCTCAAAAGAGGAATGTGATGCAAGCATTTTCTGTTCTCATGGTTTCTTTTGTGAGCTTGTCTGAACACTCGAGAGCTGACACAACAGCATAAACGTGAATTCAAATTGTGCTCCAGCAAATTGAAGTTAAAATATTTTGATGTTGAATCATGTGTAGAGTGTTTGGTTTGAGGAAATGGACGATGAAGGGTCCCTTCGATCTTAGCTTCGGACCTAACCCATTTGTTTGGTTTGGCGAATGGAATGAATTGGTATATCACCATCTCATATCAACTTAAGGATGATCTTACGGTAAACCAACCCATTGATGCATCTGTCCTAGCAGCCTCGTCTTGGCCAAGTCGGAAGTGCTTTATTTGTCACTAATAAAGTGCCCAAAAGGCTGGCACATCGCTACATTTGTCACTAATAAAGTGCCCAAAAAGCTAGCAAATCGCCACGTCGGAAGCACGCAAACAGCTCTGAATCTCTGATGGCTCCTGAAACAAAACTGTCCGGCGTATGGCAATTGAAGGGGTAAATGATACAAACTCGAATTTTTTTCTCAAGTATTCAAAATTATATTTTTACACAATTATAGAGTTGTAGAAAATAGAGTTTTCATCCAAAAACTCAAGACAAATGGCACAAGAACACAAAATCTTGAAGCAACCACTTTCCAGCAGTCTAACTGGAATATAAATGGTGGTCTGACCAGTCCCAGGAGGTCTGACCGCTACTTAAATGGCGGTCTGACATCTGCTACAGTAAAAATCAGGCAAATAAATAGTATTTTCAGCCTGATTTCAAAAACCAAAATCGAAAAAATTTTAGATCCATAGATCCAAATGATATGAAATTTTGCAGAGAGCTTCTCTAGGGGATTGTGAACTTATTCCAATAAACGATAGTGAAAAACATGGACAAAGTTGATACCTTTTTTAGTTTGAAGGAGAGGTTCACCAAAATCAAGCCAAAATCCCAACGATAAATATAACTTATTCGTAGGTAGATGATGGCTAAGAAGGGTCTAGATATGTTCCCACGCATCATGTCAAGTTAGATCACCACAGAAACCAAGCTAAAAATCCTCGGATTAAGAGATAGACCAAAGTCAAGCAAAACCTAGTTTTCTCGTGAATGTTGCTATCCAAGTGCCTAGATGAGTGTAGATGTATTCCAAAGGATTATCTTTATATCTTATATGTGCTTGACACAGCAAGATCACAAGAAAGAAAGAAGAGAGATCAATACCAACAAAAACAAATCAAGCACATCAATAAAAAACAAAAGGGACTCAAGAGTTATACAAAGATTGATATATTACTTACTTAAAAAGGTAGCTTTTACAGCCACTCTACTTTCGAGGATAAAGAGCACCCAAAATACTTACTCTAAAACCCTAAACCTAAAGAAAAGAACACAACCGATGAGTTGGATGGTTAACCTTCCATGTCTCCATCCCAACCCCATTATAGATAGGTAATCAATCACCTACACATCTTAGTGGATACTATCCACTATTACAATGGAGAAAACTCGTTAACCCCACATACGTAGGTTTTACTCACACAAGTTCACTTATGCACGTTTTTCAAAGCGCATAAGTGTGTATTTGCTAAATTCTTAGCGTTAATCTGTCTTGATCAAACCAGCTCCACCTGGACCTAAACTGCTCTCCAATGCATCACTCATGCGCCGCGGTTTTGATTCAAGATGGTTTTCGGTATTTTGGTCAAACTATCAAAATACCCTTTCTTGACCTGACCATCACCAATCACTGGAAGCAATCGCCATGCTTGCCACATGTAGGTGCACCATTAGCTTACCACACGTCGCTAAGTCTCTCCCATCCCAGTTCCACCGAACCACAGCTCACGTGCCCCGTGCAAGCCACATGGTGCCATCCCGCCATTCGAACTTGCCTTTAACATTTTCTGCTTTTTTTATGCCATGCTTGAACTTATCGTCTCACCCGGCATTCTTGATCGTTTTTGGGCTCAATTCCACCATAAGCCTAGCCCCGATCCTCACCGTTAACCACGGTTGTATTCTCACTTGTACTGGTCCTGTCGGACGGTCTTGATCTGAGTGGTGCCCTCACGGTATACATCGAGGGTCACCCAAATATCGAACGTCGGCATGAGATGAAAGATGCGATCAAACTGACTCCAACTAAGATCTTAAATGATGACTGTTGTGGCTACAGACCAAACAGAGAGAGAGATGGTAGTGGAGAGTGATGAAGATAAGTGTTATGGCCTGGGCCTTCCCCATAGCCTGTATTCATATATATATACACATGGGGAGTGCTTTACAGCTATACCCTTACAACTTGTTATCCCTTCTGGGGGCAGTTATGTCATTACACATGGCCTATTATGGGCCTCATAATCTCCTACCAGGCCTGCTGGGTTTAGGTGGGGGCCACCCCTACGACAGGAGCCTCTCATGGTGAAAGGCTTCACAGGGCCGAAGCCATGTCGCCGAGTCCTTTGGCCCCCTCCGTCCCCTACGGCCAGTGAATTCCTCCAAGCTTGTGGCTGGGGAGCCTGAAGTCTGGGATGGTGGTAGCGGAGGCTGGCGCCTGCCGCCAGAGTCGAAGCAGGCGCGCACGCTCCGTCCCCTACCCTTCGAACGGGTGGCAGCGAAGCTGGCGCCTAGTCGAAGTAGACGCGCGCGCTCCGTCCCCTACCCTTCGAGCAGGTGGCAGCGGAGGCT
The DNA here is from genome assembly GCA_017311315.1 of Dendrocalamus latiflorus. NCBI lineage: Eukaryota > Viridiplantae > Streptophyta > Magnoliopsida > Poales > Poaceae > Dendrocalamus > Dendrocalamus latiflorus. The sequence goes on from CM029672.1 coordinate 11,716,420, forward strand.
GGCGCCTAAGTTGAAGTAGACACGCGCGCTCCGTCCCCTACCCTTCGAACGGGTGGCAGCGAAGCTGGTGCCTAGTCGAAGGGGACGCACGCGCTCCGTCCCCTACCCTTCGAACGGGTGGCAGCGGAGGCTAGCGCCTAAGTGGAAGCAGACGCGCGCGCTCCGTCCCCTACCCTTCGAACGGGTGGCAGCGGAGGCTGGCGCCTAAGTCGAAGCAGACGCGCGCGCTCCGTCCCCTACCCTTCGAACGGGTGGCAGCGCAGCTGGCGCCTAGTCGAAGTAGACGCGCACGCTCCGTCCCCTACCCTTCGAGCGGGTGGCAGCGGAGGCTGGCGCCTAAGTCGAAGTAGACGCGCGCGCTCTGTCCCCTACCCTTCGAACGGGTGGCAGCGAAGCTAGCGCCTAGTCGAAGTAGACGCGCGCGCTCCGTCCCCTACCCTTCGAACGGGTGGCAGCGGAGGCTGGCGCCTTAGTCGAAGTACACGCGCGCGCTCCGTCCCCTACCCTTCGAACGGGTGGCAGCGCAGCTGGTGCCTAGTCGAAGTAGACGCGCGCGCTCCGTCCCCTACCTTTCGAACGGGTGGCAGCGAAGCTGGCGCCTAGTCGAAGTAGACGCGCGCGCTCCGTCCCCTACCCTTCGAGCGGGTGGCAGCGGAGGCTGGCGCCTAAGTCGAAGTAGACGCGCGCGCTCCGTCCCCTACCATTCGAACGAGTGGCAGCGAAGCTGGCGCCTAGTCGAAGTAGACGCGCGCGCTCCGTCCCCTACCCTTCGAACGGGTGGCAGCGGAGGCTGGCGCCTAAGTCGAAGTAGACGCGCGCGCTCCGTCCCCTACCCTTCGAACGGGTGGCAGCGCAGCTGGCGCCTAGTCGAAGTAGACGCGCGCGCTCCGTCCCCTACCCTTCGAACGGGTGGCAGCGAAGCTGGCGCATAGTCGAAGTAGACGCGCGCGCTCCGTCCCCTACCCTTCGAACGGGTGGCAGCGGAGCTGGCGCCTAGTCGAAGTAGATGCGCGCGCTCCGTCTTCTACCCTTCAAACGGGTGGCAGCGTAGCTGGCGCCTAGTCGAAGTAGACGCGCGCGCTCCGTCCCCTACCCTTCGAACGGGTGGCAGCGAAGCTGGCGCCTAGTCGAAGTAGACGCGCGCGCTCCGTCCCCTACCCTTCGAGCGGGTGGCAGCGGAGGCTGACGCCTAAGTCGAAGTAGACGCGCGCGCTCCATCCCCTACCCTTCGAACGGGTGGCAGCGGAGGCTGGCGCCTAAGTCGAAGTAGACGCGCGCGCTCCGTCCCCTACCCTTCGAACGGGTGGCAGCGCAGCTGGCGCCTAGTCGAAGTAGACGCGCGCGCTCCGTCCCCTACCCTTCGAACGGGTGGCAGCGAAGCTGGCGCCTAGTCGAAGTAGACGCGCGCGCTCCGTCCCCTACCCTTCGAACGGGTGGCAGCGGAGGCTGGCGCCTAAGTCGAAGTAGACGCGCGCGCTCCGTCCCCTACCCTTCGAACGGGTGGCAGCGAAGCTGGCGCCTAGTCGAAGTAGACGCGCGCGCTCCGTCCCCTACCCTTCGAGCGGGTGGCAGCGGAGGCTGGCGCCTAAGTCGAAGTAGACGCGCGCGCTCCGTCCCCTACCCTTCGAACGGGTGGCAGCGCAGCTGGCGCCTAGTCGAAGTAGACGCGCGCGCTCCGTCCCCTACCCTTCGAACGGGTGGCAGCGGAGGCTGGCGCCTAAGTCGAAGTAGACGCGCGCGCTCCGTCCCCTACCCTTCGAACGGGTGGCAGCGCAGCTGGCGCCTAGTCGAAGTAGACGCGCGCGCTCCGTCCCCTACCCTTCGAATGGGTGGCAGCGAAGCTGGCGCCTAGTCGAAGTAGATGCGCGCGCTCCGTCCCCTACCCTTCGAACGGGTGGCAGCGGAGGCTGGCGCCTAAGTCGAAGTAGACGCGCGCGCTCCGTCCCTTACCCTTCGAACGGGTGGCAGCGAAGCTGGCGCCTAGTCGAAGTAGACGCGCGCGCTTCGTCCCTGTGCTGAGATCGGAGCTTGGCGCCGGTATGGTTGCGTTCCGGGGCTGTTCTGACCTTGCAGTCTGGTAGTGCGCTTTTAATGGCGGCTGGAATCACGCCGACGCCTGGCCTGGCAGAGGTTAGGCTGTCGCGTCGTGCAGTTTGCCATGCTGCAGGTGGGGCACGTGGCGGCTCACGACTGGTGCGTCGTGGGATGTGAGCGGTTGCGTGACCGCGGCCGTTCGCCTCGTCCCCCGAGAAGTTGGACGCATGTTGGAGATGTGGAGGCGTTGTGCGCTGCTTGGCCACCTACCCGGCACGGCTCTCTAGGTCCCGGCGGTTCTTCTTTCCAAATCTTGGACAGCCGAATCGCTGGGAATTTGATCCGTCTGTGCGTTGAGCCACAAAACAGGCGAGCGGCCTTTATAAGGTGCTAGTGTTGAGGTGGAGGCACCCTTTCTTGCTTGGCTTTTTGATCTGCCGCTTCGCTTCCGCCCGTGCTAACTGTCACGCCAGTTGCTCCTTTGCCTGCTTCTTCTTCCCTTGTCACGAAGAGCGATGGCTAGCCATGACGACGCCACCTACCACCCCAGCAGCGGTTCCTTGCCTAGCCAGGGCGAGGTGACCCATCCTTCCAAGGAGTACAAACTGGTGCCGCGGGGGAGCTCGTGCGCCAACAAGTGGTGGAACGCCATGGAGCACTTGGGAGGCTCCTGCTCCCGTGTGCTGGGGAAGAGCCGCATGACTGAAGGGACGCTGCAGCGACTCGTGGATGAGGGGAAGATCGTGGATCGCAATGGGGCTCGCCTACCCCGCCGGGACGAGACGGAGCCGAAGCCCGGGGCCATGGAGGCGATTGTTTTTGTCGCGTTCTTCGATGCCGGCCTTCGAATGCCCTCCACGTTGTTCGTGGGCGAAGTCCTGCGGGCCTACAAGTTGGAGCTAGCCCAGTTGACGCACACTGTCAACCCAGAAAGGTTGACGGGGCGGTGTCCAACTTCGGCGGTGTTGACTTCGTGCTCCGGGCGTCATGCGCGACGTTGTTCCCTGTGCCAGCCTCGTCAGGGCAATGGGCGTCCGGCTAGACGCGGTGGTGGTTCTATTACACCGTGACCGACAAGAGCAGAATGCAGTACCGAGGTGGGCCGATCTCGTTTAACAGTACGCCGAGTCTGAAGGCGGAGATCGACGACACGCAAAAGCTACAGAGCCTTGTCGGTGTCGCCCGTCGAATGAGCGTGCGCGACCTAGCCGAGGAGTTCACGATGTATGGGCGGCGCCACTCTCCTCCCGGGGGAAGTATGTTGGACAGAATGGCCCCCGCGAGGACGGGTTCCACCCATCCATATCTCGCCTGCTGCCGCCCTCCGCTCCTTGTAAGTCGCCCAGCACGCTTTACGCGTGCCATTGTATCTGTTTGGCTTCCGCCTGACTGACGTGATCTCCTGCGCAGTGGCTCGGCTAGAAGATGCGGAGCGCGCGGTTGCGGCACTCCTCGGCCCGTACACGCTTAAGGAGCACCGGGCTCGCGAGGCCGCAGTCAAGGCGGCTAAGCAGGGGCGGGTAAACCGCACCTGCGAGGCTGTGGGCATTACCGTGCCCGAGCGTGCGGTGCCGGAAGAGCTTCCTGCCGGGACTCCGGGCGCTCAGGGCGGTGATAGCCCTACGGGGGTGCTATCTTCGCGACGTCGGGCCCGTTCCCCGGCTGTCGTATGCGACCCGGCAGCTCCTCCGGCGGTTAGCCCAGTTGAGACGGGGCGTGCGACCGGCGGTGGGCCTGACCATACTGCTTCGGAGGGGCGCACCGCCGCGGATCCCCCGGCACCTTCTGCCGACGCCCACGAGCCCGTGCTCGGGCTCGCGGCCATCGTAGAGTTGGAACTCGTCAACCCGGGGGGTGGCGTCGTTCCTGGCGAGCAAACCACGGTGGAAGGTGCGTTATCAACTGCAGCGGCCGACGAGGGCGTGCCCCCTACAGAGGAAACCGTGGGGGCGACGGTAACCGGAGCTAGTCCTGCCGTGGAAGAATTGCCTGTGCCACCGCAGGCGAAACGCCCTCGAACTCAGTCCCCGCCTCCAGCGAGGGGTCGATACGCTGTTGCGGGGCCCTGCCGCGGGATTACGGCGTCTGGCGCGGCCGAGAAGACCTTCTCCCCGACCGTCGAGGCGCCCGCCTCCCCCTGGGTGGTCGAACCGGCACCACCTCCTACCGCGACGGGGGGCGCAGGAGGTAGGCGTGAGTCCCTTTCTTCTCTTGACTTCACGAGACTTTCTCCGATCTGCTCGCTCATTCTGCCAACATCAGACGAGACGAAGTCTCCCGGACGTGGCGAAGGATCGAGCAGCGGAGGTATGCGCGAAGTCGGAAGCCTTGTGCAGGGTGCCCCGCAGGTGTCTGCCGTTGTTGACGTGGCCGTGGCCTCGGTAAATCCTGGCGCGTTGGGGCCGGGGCTCGCTCGCTCAGACTTCCTCCCTCGCCCGGAGATATTTTGCGACCTTACCGCAGCCGCAGAGCGTGCCGACAACGGCCTCAATCGGGAGATGTTGTCGTCATGCGAGGGGGAACTCCTAGCGCTCGCGCTACAAGCCTCCGAGATGAGGGTAAGCATGTGCGCTTCAGCTTTGTAAGGTACTGCTGGACGCCTGCTGATTTTGTTGTGTTTGCCAAACGCTTGCCCTCAGCCGGTCCTTTGATGAGGCCCGCGTTCGGGAGCGGAGGGCTCTGGAAGCCAGCCTTCGTGAAGCAAACACTGCTTTCGTCGCGAAAGATGAGGAATGTCGCGCGCTGGAGGGCGCCATGGCGGCCGCACAACTCGAGGCCACGGAAGCTCGGCGCGCCGCGGCCGAGGAGCGTGCCGCCTTCGTGCAGCAGATCGCCGCCCTAGAAGGGGAGAACACCCAGCTGGCGGAGTCTGTTGCCGAGAACCGCCTCGTCTTGGAAAATGCGTCCGTGTCGGCATGGCGGGCCATGAAGTCTCTGAACCAGGCCCTCCGAGATCTGTGCGTCCGAGTGCCGGACACTACGCATAGGCCGGAGGCCCTGTCGGAGACGCTCGGGCTGATCGAGGAGGGGGCCGACGTTGCTCTTCGTGGCGCCAGAACCTTTGGCGAGCACTGCAGCTATGTTGGTGCGTGCTTCGCCCTCGCTCTGCTTCACACTCGTGGGTGTAGGCATACCCATGAGCTAGCGAATCCTCAACTGGATCCTCCCGGCCGAGCAGAGGTTATGTCGGACGCCATCCGCTTCATCGAGCCTAGCCTGCAGAACTTCCATCAACGGATCTGGGGCCGCTTCGGGGAAGATGCAGCGAGGGTCGCCGTGCAGCAGACGCTGCATGGGGAGGGGGACCTCCTCCAGTGGCTTGAAGGGGTCCTTCAGCGCCGCGGCGACGACGGCGCGGGTTCGTCCGCACCGCGCCAAGGCTGAGCGGTTGGTTGGGTAGGGCAGGGGGATGATGTACTGGTTCTTACGCTTGTGACCATGTAACCCCGTTGCTTTTATAATGGAACCAAGTAATACTTTATGCTTGGTGTTACCTGTCACCGAACGCGGAGGGCCAGTCTGCGCATCTCGTTTATACTCCGCGGAGTGGCGCGTGCAGAGGCGAACCTCGACGCTACGACTTATTTAAAGTCCGTGGACTGGTGCGTGCGGAGGCGGATCTCGACGCTACGTCTTATTTATAGTCCGGAGACTCTCGCGTGCGGAGGCGGATCTCGACGCTACGTCTTATTTAAAGTCCGTGGACTGGTGCGTGCGGAGACGGACCTCGACGCTACGACTTCCTTTATAGTCCGGAGACTCACGCGTGCGGAGGCGGACCTCGACGCTACGTCTTATTTAAAGTCCGTGGACTGGTGCGTGCGGAGGCGGACCTCGACGCTACGACTTCCTTTATAGTCCGGAGACTCGCGCGTGCGGAGGCGGACCTCGACGCTACGTCTTATTTAAAGTCCGTGGACTGGTGCGTGCGGAAGCTAAGCTCAACGCTACGTCTTATTTATACTCCGTAGAGTGCGCGCGGAGGCGTCCCCCCGCTGCGTCTTATTTATACTCCGTAGAGTGCGTGCGGAGGCGGACCTCGACGGTACGTCTTATTTAAAGTCCGTGGACTGGTGCGTGCGGAGCTAGGCTCGACGCTACGTCTTATTTATAGTCCGCAGACTCTCGCGTGCGGAGGCGGACCTCGACGCTACGTCTTATTTAAAGTCCGTGGACTGGTGCGTGCGGAGCTAGGCTCGACGCTACGTCTTATTTATAGTCCGCAGACTCTCGCGTGCGGAGGCGGACCTCGACGCTACGTCTTATTTAAAGTCCGTGGACTGGTGCGTGCGGAGCTAGGCTCGACGCTACGTCTTATTTATAGTCCGCAGACTCTCGCGTGCGGAGGCGGACCTCGACGCTACGTCTTATTTAAAGTCCGTGGACTGGTGCGTGCGGAGCTAGGCTCGACGCTACGTCTTATTTATAGTCCGCAGACTCGCGTGCGGAGGCGGACCTCGACGCTACGTCTTATTTAAAGTCCGTGGACTGGTGCGTGCGGAGCTAGGCTCGACGCCACGTCTTATTTATAGTCCGCAGACTCTCGCATGCGGAGGCGGACCTCGACGCTACGTCTTATTTAAAGTCCGTGGACTCTCGCGTGCGGAGGCGAACCTCGACGCTACGTCTGATTTAAAGTCCGTGGACTTTGTTCTGCTCGGCGCGGACAGGGGATGCTCTGGGAGCAGCAACCTTTATTGAATTCCCGTTTGCGCGGGCGAGCCCCGCATAACAAAGGGCTGGTGTCTCTACGCCTGCTGTCCTGCTTCTAGGCGTAGTACCGCCGTAACCTGTCCGCGTTCCATGTGTGCCGGAAGGCTTGTCCTTCGAGCGTGACGAGGCGGTACGCCCCCTTCGGCAATGCCTCCGTCACGATGTACGGGCCTTCCCACTTGGACTCCAGCTTGCCCACGGTCTCCGCCTGGAGCGCCACTCTGAGGACGAGATCCCCAGGCTTGAACCCCCGCGGGCATATAGAGCGGTCCCGAGTACGCATTGTCTGCCGCGCGTACTTCTCGACATGGTGGGCTGCGTCTGCCCGCATCTCGTCGAGGAGGTCCAAGGACACACGGCGCTCCTCTTCGGGTGCTTGGACGAGGACCCTCCGCGAGCCGGCCTTGATTTCCTCGGGCGTCACCGCTTCGTCACCGAAAAGGAGCTTGAACGGCGTGAATCCCGTCGGGCGTGTTACCGTTGTGCGAAGCGACCATAGAACGCTGTGAAGCTCGCTTGGCCACTTGCCCTTCGACAATCCAACCAGGCGCTTTTTGATGGCGGCGGAGATGGCGCCATTCGCCCGTTCGACCGCCCCGTTGGACTGGGGATGCCCTACCGAGGCGAATCGGAGGGTGATGCCCATGCTGTCACAATAATCTTTGAAGAGGGTGGCGTCGAACTGCAGGCCATTGTCGACCGTGAGCTCCCGGAGCACACCGAAGCGACATATGATGTTTTGCCATAGGAAGCGCTGTATGGCCGCAGAAGTTACTTTGGCCAGAGCGATCGCTTCCGGCCATCTGGAGAAATACTCCAGCGCGACTACCACGAACCGGAGGTCCCCTGGAGCTCGGGCAAGTGGTCCTACTATATCGAGACCCCAGCGCGCCAGTGGCCACACCGGGGGAATGGGGTTGAGGCTCGTCGGGGGCCTGCGGATGATGCGCGCCATCCACTGGCACCCTTGGCACCGACGGACGAGGTCCTGGGCGTCGGTGATGGCAGTCGGCCAGTAGAAGCCTTACCTGAACGCCTTGCCGACTAATGACCTCGGTGCCAGGTGGGATCCGCATACGCCCGCGTGGATCTCCGCCAAGAGCTCCTTTCCCCCCTCAGTCGAGAGGCAGCGCAGGAGCGGTGCGCAAACCCCTCTCTTGTGGAGTATCCCTTCGAACACCTGGAAGGACCGTGCGCGGTGCTGCAAGCGTCGCAGCTCGGCAGGGTCCTCCGGCTCGGCGAGGCCTTGCAAGAAATTGAAGATGGGCTCTCGCCAATCTCCTGGCCGCTCAATGCGGTGGACGAGTGCCGCGTCCCGGTTGTCCTGCGCAATGGCCGCCTTTGCTAACATCTCGTAGAACGCCCCTTCAGGGGGGGGCAGTTGCTGGCTGGCCGCCTTGGCGAGGGCGTCGGCTTGCTCATTCTCCGCACGGGGAATAGCCTTGACGGTGACACCCAAAAAGTGCCTTTCCCTCGCCCTCACCGCCGCGAGGTACTTGGCCAACTCAGGGTCCTTGGCTTGATATGACTTGTCCACATGGCCAGCCACCAAGCGTGAGTCGGTGTGGACCAACACCCGTGTCGCGCCGATTGCCTTGAGCTTCGCCAGGCCAAAGAGCAGTGCCTCGTATTCAGCCGTGTTGTTGGTGGCGGGGAAGGCAAGGCGCGCCGAATACAGCAAACGCTGTCCTTCGGGCGTGACGATCACCGCCCCTACGCCCGCGCTGGCGACGCTGTAAGCTCCGTCGATTGTAAGCGTCCAGACGGGATCATCGTGCGTCTGGCCGGGTTGGGCTGGCGGGGTCCATTGGGCGAGAAAATCCGCCAGGACTTGGGATTTGATTGCCGTCCGCGAAGCATATGTCAAGGAGAAGGGAGCGAGCTCGGCAGCCCATTTACCGATACGCCCTGTGGACTCCTTGTTGTGTAGCATCTCTGCCAGGGGGAATGAGGAAGGCACTGTGATCGGGTGGGCCAGAAAATAATGCCGAAGCTTCCTGGTGGCCATGACCAGCGCGTAGGCGAGCTTCTCAAGCTCCGTGTATCTTGTCTTGGCGCCTTGGAGGGCTTCGGAGACAAAGTAGACGGGCCGCTGCATGGCGCCTTCCTCTAAGACGAGGACGACGCTGACCGCGGTGGCTGACGCGGCCAGATAGAGCAGGAGGGGAGCCTCTGGTGCTGGGGCGACCAGAGTGGGGAGGCTTGCCAGGTGCTGTTTGAGCTCGTTGAAGGCCTTCGCGCAATCTCCGTCCCAACGGAATCCATCGCACCCGCGGAGCGTCTTGAAAAATGGCAAGCCCCGCTCCGCCGCCCTGGATAGGAAGCGGCTTAGTGCTGCCATGCGGCCCGCCAGCCTCTGGACCTCCCTCGTAGTCTTGGGCGGCTCCATACCCAGGATGGCGTCCACTTTGTTGGGGTTCGCCTGGATGCCCCGTCCGGAGACGAGGAACCCCAAGAGCTTGCCCGCCTGCACCCCGAAGACACATTTGTCGGGGTTGAGTTTGATGCCCGCCTTCCGGAGGTTGTCGAAGGTTTCCTGGAGGTCCCGGCCGTGCAGAGCAAGCTGCCGAGTTTTGACCACCACGTCATCGACATAGGCTTCGACGTTCCTCCCGAGCTGGGCGGCTAGGGCAATGGTGACGAGACGGGTGAAGGTAGCGCCTGCGTTCTTCAAGCCAAAGGGCATTCTGACGAAGCAGAACGTCCCAAGTGGTGTGATGAAACTGGTCTTCTCCTCGTCGTCTTTGGCCATGTATACCTGGTGGTAGCCGGAATAGGCGTCCAAGAAACTCATGAGTTCGCACCCAGCAGTGGCGTCGACCAACTGATCGATGCGCGGCAAGGGGTAATTGTCCTTCGGGCACGCCTTGTTGAGTGCCGTGAAGTCGATGCACATGCGCCAGGCCCCGCTGGCCTTTTTGACTAGCACCGGGTTAGCGACCCACTCTGGATGGTGGACCTCGCGGATGACCCCGGCGCGAAGAAGCTTCGCCACCTCTGCTTTGGCCGCCTGCTGCCGATCCATCGACATACGCCGAAGCCTTTGCTTGACCGGCTTGGCGTCGGGGCGGACTGCCAAGCGATGCTGGATTACTGCTCGGTCTACGCTCTTGATGTCCTCCGGGGACCATGCGAAGATGTCAACGTTGTTCTGAAGCACTTGGAGCAGATCCCGTTCGACCCCCGGTGGGAGCCCCTCGCCAATGGACACAAACTGCCCCTCCGCCTGGAGCGGCACCTTCTTGACTCCGCCTTCTGGCCGAGGCTTGGGCGTCCACCCGGGGGCGGAGGGCCCATCACCGAGCGCGCCGGAGAGGGCATGCACCGGGCGATGCGGAACGCGGCTGCCGCCTTAGGCACGTCTGGCCAGGTCCTGGTCGCCGAAGACGGTGATAACACCCTCCGGGCCTGGGAGCTTCACACACAAAAACGCGTAGTGCGGGATTGCCTCGAAAGAGTTGATGGCGGGTCGCCCCAGTATGGCGTTGTAGGGGTGCGGGATATCTACGACATCGAAGGTGACATGCTCGGTCCGGATGTTACCTTTGTTGCCCTCCTGACGGAAAGTGACAGGAAGGGACACGTGCCCCAAGGCCTGCAGCGGTTGACCCCCGAAGCCTTGAAGTGGAGCTCCTGGCTGCTCTAGTCGGCTTCGGGGGATCGTCATGCGCTCGAGGGCCTCTGCGAACAAGATATTTGCGGAGCTTCCCCCGTCGACAAGGACGCGCCTGACGCCACAGCGTGCTATGTGGGCCTGGATGACTAGAGGATCTTGGTGAGGGTACTCCACGCCCCTAGCGTCGTTCAAGTCGAAGGTGATGTTGCGGGGCGGCATCCACAGTTGCGGCTGCTCCCCAGGGGCTTTTGAAGAGGAGCCTCCGGTGATGACGCTGACGGTGCGATGCTGCGCGCCCTCCATTGCGGTGGCTCGTATGGGGCTATCCCTTGGGTGCCCCCCGTGGGCTCCGGCAGGGGCCGAGGAGGCGGAGCCCGAGATCCGGCCGTCACCCTCCGCAGCTCCATCACCGCGGTGCATGCCCTTGTGTAATGATCGCCGTAGCCGTGTACCTCGCACCACTTGCCATAGTGCAGGAGCTCTTGCTCTGCGTGGGGTTGGCCGCCGTAATCAAGTCCGCCTTCCGATCCCCGGTCTCCCCTCCGTGAGGCGGGGTCGGGTCCTTGGCGGGCGTTCTCGGTGTCGAGGACATGATGGGCCGCCTGCGACCGGCGCTGGCGGCGCCGAGGTTTAGGCCTGCTCCTTGAAGAGCCTTCCTGTACCCCGGCCTCACTGCCTCGGGGAGGGCCTCCTCGGGACTCTCGGCTGCGGCCCGGCTTCGAGGAGGGACCACCCGCCCCGACTTCGCGCGGGGGGCGCTCCTCATGGGCGAGGCCGAGGGCGGTGATGCTGCGTCTTCGCGCATCCTCCTCCGCCCGCGCATACTCGTCCATTTTGTCGAAGAGCTTGGCGATTGTCTTGATTGGCCTCCGCGCGTTGTACTCGGCCATCGGGCCCGGGCGAAGGCCCTGTATGGCTGCATTAACGACTGTGGCTTCATTAATATTGTTTACCTGGCATCGAATTTTGGCGAAGCGCTTGCAGTAACCCCGGAGCGTCTCCGAGGGTCTTTGCTTCACAGCGAAGAGTTGGTCCGCCTCGCTTCGCTCGACACAGTGTCCTTGGAAGTTGCTATGAAGGCGGTCGCGAAGCTGCTCCCACGCATAGATGGAGCCCGGCTCTATGGTGAAAAACCAAGAGAGCGCCACTCCGTGCAGTGCGAGGGGGAGCCCCTTCGCCTTCGTGGTGTCGTCTCCGCCCGCGGCCTCAATCGCGGTTTCGTACACGCGCACGAAATCGCAAGGATCCGTGTCGCCTTTGTACGGGTCGGTGATGCTAGGGAACTTGAAGTCTTCGGGCCACGCCGCCTGCTGCAGCCCCGCCGAAAGCGGGGATTCCGGGTCTACACGCCTCAGCGGGACGCGGCTAGGCGTGGGGGCTTCGCGGCTGTCCGCCTTCTCTGGCGTGGGCTCGGGCGTGATTACTGGCGCGGCCTGCTGGCTCCGAGCCTCTTGTATATCTCGGACGGCTCCGTGAAGGTCCCCTAGTTCCCGCTGGAACGCGTTGAGGGCTGCTAGTAGGGCGCTTTCCACCGCAGGTGTCGTTGGGGCCGCCGGAACGCCCAGCGGACGGGTCGGCGCAGGGACCATCGCCTCCCGATCTCCAGATCCGCCGGATGGTTCGTTGCGGCTACCCCCGGCCGTCTGATCCGCGCTATCGGCGAGGGTGGCGGGGGTTGTCGTTGCAGTGCCAGCGGCGGGGTTGGATGTCGTTGTAGCGGCGCTGGCGGGGTCGGTCGTTGCAACGCGAGCGTTGATGCCCGCGACCACGGCGCGTACGCCGTCGCCAACTCCTTCGGCAGACGCCGAGGCCCTGGTGTTCGCGCGCTGCTCCGACCCAGCCGTCTTCTTTCCCTTCGCCGCCGCTGGTGAAGCTTTTTTCGGTGCCATCTTTTTCCTTCGGTCTTCAGGCTTGTCCTCGTCCTCCCCACGGACGGCGCCAACTGTTGTGGCTACAGACCAAACAGAGAGAGAGAGATGGTAGTGGAGAGTGATGAAGATAAGTGTTATGGCCTGGGCCTTCCCCATAGCCTGTATTCATATATATATACACATGGGGAGTGCTTTTACAGCTATACCCTTACACCTTGTTATCCCTTCTAGGGGCAGTTATGTCATTACACATGGCCTATTCTGGGCCTCATAATCTCCTACCAGGCCTGCTGGGTTTAGGTGGGGGCCACCCCTACGACAATGACGTTCCTTGCATTAGCATTTGCCTTCACATCTAGTGTATTCACAGCAATGATGTGCTCATAGCAGGAACAATGAATTTGGTCTTAACCTTTTTTCAAATTACATAGCCTTGGGCCTGCATGAAGAATTCAGTCTTAACCTTTTTTCAAATTACATAGCCTTGGGCCTGCATGAAGAATTCATCCTACTCTTCCAAAAAGGATAGTCGACCCCATCGAAGAGAGATGGCTTGGTGTAATAATTGTTTGCTGCCATGACTCTAAAGACTGATTAAGATCTATAAAAAGAGATAACTGGGTTTTGATACCATTTGTTGGACCGGATAGCAACATAAAGGGTGAATCGTGCCAACTTGAATTTTTTCCCCAAGTATTCAAGATTCTATTTTCACACAACTACAGAGTTGCAAAAAATATAATTTTCATCCAAAAATTCAAGACAAATGGCTCAAGAACACAAAATCTTAAAGCAACTACTTCCCAACGGTCTAACCGGCATATCAGTCCCGGGCGGTCTGACTGATACTTCAATGGCAGTTTGACCTTTGCTAAGTAAAATTAGGCAAATAAATAGTGTTTCCAGCCCAATTTTAAAAACCAAAATCGAGAGAATTTTTAATCCGTAGATCCAAATGGTATGAAATTTTGCAGGGGTCTTCTCTAGGGGATTGTGAACCTATTGCAACAAATGATCATGAAAATTATGGCCAAAATTGAGATCTTTTTCAGTTTGAAGGAGAGGTGCATCAAAACCAAGTCAAAACCCTAAATAGTGAATACAACTTGCTCATGGGTAGATGATGACCAAGAAAGGTCTAGATGTATTCCAACACTACATAACAAGTTAGATCACAACAGAAATCAAGCTAAAAATCATCAGATTAAGAGATGGACCAAAAAGACTAAAGTCAAGCAAAACTGAATTTTCTCGTGAATCTTGTTATTAAAGTGCTTAGATGGGTGGAGATATATTCCTAAGCATTAACTTCATCTCTTACACGTCCTTAGCACAGCCAGATCACAAGAAGGAAAGAAGAGATATTAAAACCAACCAAAAATCAAGCACATCAATCAAAAACAAGAGGGACTCAAGAGTTGCACAAAGATTGATGTATTGCTTACTTGAGAAGGTAGGTTTTACAGCCACTCCATCTTGGAGGACAAATAGCACAGCAAGCATTCGCCATATTATCACGGTATGTGCACCACTAGTTTGCCATACGTTGCTAAGTCTCTCCCGTCCCGGTTTCACCGAGCCACGGCTCACTTGCCCCGTGCAAGCCATATGGCGCCATCCTGTCGTTCGAACTCGCCTTCAATATTTTTCATTTTTCTTGTACCATGCTTGAGCTCACCGTCTCACCTGGCATTCTCGATCGTTCTGAGCCTCAACTCCTTCATGAGCCTAACCCCGCTCCTCGCCGTTCATCACGGTTGACTTCAAACGATCCTGCACATATAAAGATACAGAAATAGTTTCTGGGCGTAAGTTCTTCATAATTTGACCCACGCTAATTGTAACATAGCTCATAAAACATATATCTACTAAGAAAAATGATCAAAATCCATTTTACGGCTCAAAATCACAAGATCAAGAAATTAGCCAAAAATCAACTGTCTGGATGGTCCGCTCGAACCATCCGGTCCAACCGGAATTAGCATGCTGTTGAACCGCCAGTACTGCATGCAAAATTACTTATTTCAGCTCAGCCACATACTGATCAAAGAGTTGAAGCCATTAATGCCTACTGCATGCACCAATAATGCAAAAGTAAGGCACCCTCTTGCATGCATATAGCTCCTGCTCACGTGAAACCAAGTATGCATGGCCTTAATTAATCACTATATGGCAAATGATTTTCAACTCTCTAAATTAACAATAATTTATCATAATACTTTCTCACATAGTCCTTCAAAAACACATTCTGGGAAAAAGAACAAATCCTGAAACCGAAGGCGATTTTTTTGCGACAACGGGAGGAGATAATCCCACTGCAAATATATTTCAGGATGCGTTTTTCTTTTCTGAGGTCGGGAGGGAAGGAATGGTGCTGCCGAAGTGGATGATGAAGTGGTGGAGAGCCATCCTCCCTTCCCACCTCCAATGGCTCATCCATAAACATCTCTCTCTCTCCCATCTCTCTCATCTCTCTAGCAATTCCACGGTTATTTTCGTTGTTTTGTCTGTACGTACAAAAGCTTCAGGAGTCATCACCTCATCTCTTATATTAGTCTGATCCCCACCACACCCTCCAATTCTTGCTTCTTCACTCGCTCACTTCCTTCCCCTGTACCCGCAGGGGACAGACACAGCCTGCTTCAAGGTAAAACTAAAAAGAGAGGATTTTTTTTTATCAAGTTGTTGATTCAGTACATGCTCCAATTCTTGAACCCTATCCATTGTATCTCACAAACCAATTGTCTGTCTTAGTTTGAAATTCATTAGCATGAATTCTGTGAGAAGGAATTGATATATTTTTTTTTCTGATAAAGCATACCTGTTCTTCATTTCTATGATTCTATCCTTGTACAGATCATGTAAACTTCTTCAGAAAATATCCAGTTGCATTTAAAATACATGTTGTTTTCATTCAGGGCTAATGGTTTTGTCTACTGTTTGGACAAATCATCTGTCTGGCTTTGTTCCTTGTTTTAGAGTGTAGGTGGTTGACTAGCTTAACAAGAAAATGGGGGAGATTACCAATGTCATGGAGTACCAGGCCATCGCGAAGCAGAAGCTTCCGAAGATGATCTACGACTACTACGCCTCCGGTGCTGAGGACGAGTGGACTCTCCAGGAGAACAGGGAGGCCTTTTCCAGGATCCTGTAAATCCTCCTTGCTTGATTTTGCTTTGTTACAGCTCCTGCCACTACTATTTTGTTGTGCATGGCATATGCTTGTGGGAATGTGTAGGAGCTGTGTAAAATTACCAGGTCATATTTAGTCTTGGTTAATCAATATCTAATTTTAGTCTTGTTTAGCCAATATCTAATATACCTTTTCTTCTTAAAAAAAGAAAAGAAAAGTTTGCTTCTCTAAGTTCTCTGTGAGACAAACTGCAAAAGGTTACTGAGTAAACTTGTTTCTTGTTGTACTTCTGTTTGTTATGTTTGGTGTTAAGAACTGTATTTCGAAGGTTCAGTATTCACTAGTTTCACTCTTCAAGTCTACCATGTTCAATCATGCTTCCAGGTAGAATATTTCTTCAGTTAATCAGCTTGCTTTCCTTTTAATGAATGTCATGTTATTTGTCAATCCATATTAAAAATCTACTCCGATGTCATATCCAAATGTCTAACGTTGCTAGTATTACTGATCTGTTTGTATCTTTTCTGGCTAGGTTTCGCCCACGCATACTGATTGATGTATCCAAAATTGACATGACCACAACTGTTCTGGGATTCAAGATCTCAATGCCCATCATGATTGCCCCCTCTGCCATGCAGAAGATGGCTCACCCAGATGGTATGTTTTCTTCAAAATTTCATTTGGTTGTGCTTAATTCAGCTTTATTTTCCACAAGGAAGTGTAACATAGTTAGATCACTGAAGAATTATCTGAAGAAGATTCACTTTTCAAAGCAACATGTAAATGCTTGCTGCTTTGCCTGCTATGTATTGTTGAACTAATATTGACTTGCCCATCCTGCTTTCAGGAGAGTATGCAACTGCGCGCGCAGCATCAACGGCAGGCACTATAATGGTTTGTCGCTGTTCCAATGCTTTACAACAGAATTCTACTGATGAAACTGAACAATCGAATGTGACGCGGTTTCATGTCATGTTAATGATACTGAACACACCCTTGTGGCTTATTTCTTCAGACATTGTCATCATGGGCTACTTCAAGCGTTGAGGAGGTTGCCTCAACTGGACCAGGGATTCGTTTCTTTCAGCTTTACGTAAATACGTCGCGCTACTAATAGAATTCTTTCTTCATTTGAATAGCCGTATCAATGATCATGTTTCATCTAATTTTTGCAGGTCTACAAAGACAGGAAAGTAGTGGAGCAGCTTGTTAGGAGAGCTGAAAGGGCTGGATTCAAGGCGATAGCGCTTACTGTGGATACTCCGCGACTTGGCCGTAGGGAAGCTGATATCAAGAACAGGTACCCTCATATTTTCCATGGATTAAACACACCAGTTACCTCTGGGCAACATTAGAGACCAATAATATCAATAGGCAATGTGCTCAACATGAGAACGATACACTGAAGTAAACAAAATAAGATTCATCTGTCAGGATTTGAAATAAATAACCTGCTTGTGGCTGCAGATTTGTTTTGCCACCATATTTGACACTCAAGAACTTTGAAGGTTTGGACCTCGGCAAAATGGACATGGTGAATTCATCTTTCAGTATACATTGCAAAGTGCATACTATGTCCGTGTAATGTCTTACAGAATATCTGTGTTATGATCAGGCTAACGATTCAGGACTGGCTTCTTATGTTGCCGGGCAAATTGATCGCACCCTGAGCTGGAAGGTAGCATTCTCTTAAGAGTATTTCCTAGGCACCAGTATTATTTCATTTCTGAAGTTATAGGTTGCAGATTTCACCATATGTCGACTACTACTGAATCATTGTGCTGATCATGTTATGCATCACACACTTGGTGGCACAATTTCTCGATAAAATATCTTACTTTAATATGATCTAAATTCCTGAATGAAATTTGTTTAATTACTGCGACATGCCCCGCAAAAAGCAACTCTGAACTGAAGAGCGTGTTGTGGTATTGTGCAGGGTGTCAAGTGGCTGCAGACCATCACCACGCTGCCAATCCTGGTCAAGGGAGTGATCACTGCAGAAGACGGTAGGCCCTTGTCTCTGCTGATTTGATGAGTAAAAAAATGTATCCAGTCAACTGAGATAGCGCTGTCTGTGGTGTGCATTTCAGCAAGGCTCGCCGTCGAGAATGGCGCGGCGGGGATCATCGTGTCCAACCACGGCGCCCGCCAACTGGATTACGTCCCTGCGACCATCAGTGCCCTCGAAGAGGTAGCAACCAACCACCAGCGTTGCTGTACTGAGTACTCGCATCTTTTTCTTCAGATATAGCAGTACTTCAGTTTGTCTGATTGCGACCGCAGGTTGTGAAGGGTGCTCGCGGGCAGCTCCCTGTCTTCCTGGACGGAGGCGTCCGCCGCGGCACCGACGTCTTCAAGGCGCTCGCTCTGGGCGCCGCCGGCGTATTTGTAAGTACTAGTAGTGAACTCAAGATTAAGAGTTCAGACAAGGATACGCCATTAATCTGCAACTGACGACTAAGCTGATGCATGCATGCAGATCGGCAGGCCGGTGGTGTTCTCGCTGGCGGCGGCGGGGGAGACCGGGGTGCGGAATGTGCTGCGGATGATGCGCGAAGAGTTCGAGCTCACCATGGCGCTCAGCGGCTGCACCTCGCTCGCCGACATCACCCGCAACCACGTCATCACCGAGGCCGACAAGTTCGGCGTCATGCCGTCACGCTTGTAATCAATCAATCTTGCACGATAGCGCTGCTCCGTCGACCGCGCCGCCCCTTCTGCCCTCATCGCCGGCCAGCAGCCACCGATCGACCGGGTTCATACATCTCGATCCAAGAACCGTTCGATCCTAGCTGGGACGGAAGATTTTTATTAAAATACGGGCATGGGTGCACGTTACTGTAATTTTTGGACAGCTTAGGCCATTCTCAGTGGAGAGTTTCATGGCGTTGTTTTCAAGACTGCCACATCATGTAAAATGAAATGAAACATGGATGAAACATCCATCCTCAATGCATAGTGTCATTCTATTGTTTCATAGACATTTAATTTCATGACTCATATAGAGTTGGTAATCGTGCCAAGAGAGTTTCATCTAGATGAAACTCACTTCTTCTCTCTTTTCTTAAAAATATTGCCATATCATCAAAAATGCCTATGTGACAGCCTATTAAATGCAGATGAAACTCCTACTGAGACTGACCTTATATGTTGCAACTCTCAAGTGACGACGATCACTGTACGTAGTTTCCTGGCGGATTTATACTGTAAATCTTACAAGATAATGCGTGCATGATGCATCGATCAAAGCATTATTAATTACATTGGGACTTTGCATTTGATCAGGAAAAAATATTTCTAATTGCCAAAAAAAGGAAAAAACTGATTCTTTGAAAACTATGCATGTGGTTAATTTTCATGTTTCTTGTTTGTTTTTTGTATATGCATGGGATTTTCAAATTCTTATGTTTCTAAATAAGCATGGGATTTCAACAACAGCGACAATAAAACAATAGCACTGACATATGCACCAAAAAAAGTCCAATGAAAGAGGAGGTTAATTGTAAGTTTGATTTCTGATTTGCTCATTTTTCTTGTACGTGCAACTGTGGAGTGACGGTTTTTGTGTTTCTATATATACATGTGGTCTAGATGTATTTTCACACGTCATAGCAAGTTAGAACACCGAAGAATCACAATCAAAAACCCTCAAAATAAGAGATGGACCAAAGAGGCGAAGATCAGGCAAAACCAGGTTTTCTTGTGAACCTTGCTATTAAAGTACCTAGATGGGTGGAAATAATTTCTAAAGATTATCTCTATCTCTTACATGTTCTTGGCACAACAAAATCACAAGAGGGAAAGAAGAGAGATCAAAATCAACCAAAAGTCAAGCACATCAATTAAAAACAAGAGAGACACAAAAGATGTAAAACGATTGATATATTGCTTATTTGAGAAGGTGGGTTTTACAGCCACTCCACCATGGAAACAAAAAGCACACAAGACACTCACTCTCAAATACTAACCCTACAGATGAGAGCACATGAGATGGGTTGGATGGTTAACCATACATGTCTCCATCCCAACCCCATTTATAGGTGGGCAACTAGCCACCTATACCTCTTAATAGATCATATCCACTATTACAATATGAAAAACCCATTCACCCCCCACACACAGGTTTTACTCTTATAAGTTCACTTATGCATACTTTTCAAAGTGCATAAATGTGTATCTGCTAAATCCTTAGCCTTCATCTAACTAGCTCCACCTTGACCTAAACTGCTCTCCAACGCATCGCCCATGCGTCGTAGTTTTAATCCAAGATGGTTTCCGGTATTTTAGTCAAACTATCAAAATACTCTTCCTTGGCCCGGTCATCATCAATCACTGCAAGCAATCGTCATGCTTGCCATGTGTAGGTGCACCACTAGCTTACCACGCATCGCCAAGGCTCTTCCGTCTCGGTTTCACCGAACCATGGCTCACTTGAGTCGTGCAAGCTACATGGTGCCATCCTATCATTCGAACTCGCCTTCAACATTCCTACCATTCTCGATCGTTTTGAGCCTCAACTCCTCCATGAGTCTAGCCCCGATCCTCATCGTTGACCACGGTTGACTCTAAGCGACCCTGCACATCCAAGACAAAGAAATCGTTTTCAGGCACAAATGCTTCACAATTTGACCTACATTAGCCAAGACATGCATCATGCACCCTTAATCCAATAAT
Organism: Dendrocalamus latiflorus; assembly: GCA_017311315.1. NCBI lineage: Eukaryota > Viridiplantae > Streptophyta > Magnoliopsida > Poales > Poaceae > Dendrocalamus > Dendrocalamus latiflorus. The sequence continues at coordinate 11,736,464 of CM029672.1, forward strand.
CCAGGTCAACCTAACTTAATTTATGACTCAATTCCCCAAAACCTTGTTTTTCTGGGAAAATCAGAAGTACCGCACTTACCATGCCAATACTTCCGATCTGCGGTACTACAACTCCCCAAAGTGGTACTTCCACACATTAAATACCTCACCTGATCCTCTCTGGAAAAAACGTACCACAACTCAACCCAGTACTTCCGCAAAGCGGAACTACTACACTTATGCCTATGGTACTTCTGATTTTCTTGACACTTGCAGAGAACAGTCCAACCAAATGCAATCTTTACAAAACCAATTGACTACTCTATAAAAATTGCAATGATTCATCACAACAGTATCATGGATCTTCTCACATGGTCCTTCAAATTTATCTCCAAAAAGAAATAGAACAGTAGCAATTGCCAACATGTCAACAGCTGCAATTACCTCGTTAAATAAGCACTACATTTGTACACTGCATGCTACCTCATGTCATCTCTAGAGTTTTTGGCGCTTTTGGCACTTTTTGAATCCGTATTTGCAAAAATAGCTGTAATCGCGCAGAAATGGCAAATTGCACTTTGTCGTCCGGTCACCAGGCAGTAGCAGTATGGAGCTGACATGTGGTCCTGCTGCCTAGCCACCGTGTGGCTCCTTGCCTATCGCCCTACCACCAGACGATAAGTAATTAAACCGGCTTAATTACCTTAATTAGTAGTTCCGGTTGCAGCTGCTTTTCCAACCTTCGACTACAGACAACGTTATCCCAACCACTACTGTATTCGACCACAGTCGTTCACGACCATAACCACTCCAACCGCTCTCAATCACTCTCGAGTTCCGACCACTCTTTGCACTCTGTAGCTTTCGACCACCTAAAGCCTATCGACCAGCTATTGTATCTCCGACCAATTCAGCCATCCGACCACGGCCATTCGACCACTTCAGTCGTCCCACCACAGCCATTCGACCACTTCAGCCGTCTGACCACGGTCATTTGACAACCTTGACTATTTGACCACTCCAGCCGTCTGAAAATGACTATTCGACCACTTCAACCATCGACCACGTTTGACCACGGCTACTCGACCACTTCAGCCATCAACTAATTAAGGCAGGTAATTAAGCCGGCTTCATTATCTGTCGTTTGGTGGTAGGGCAGCAGGCAAGGAGCCGCACGGTGGTCAGGCGGCAGGCCCACATGTCAGCTCTGGTGACCGGACGACAGAAGTGTCGTTTTACCATTTTCGTATGACTATAGCTATTTTTACAAATACGGATTCAAAAAAATTCGTCATCTCTATATACGTATGATCATACATAGATCACACATGTTCTTGACGGATCCTAACCTCTCAAGAACAACAAAAGAAAGAAGCCAAGTTTAGAACTCCAATGCAAAACTAAACCAACTAGTGTCGTCATTCAGTACTAAAAAAACTAGTGCCGTCATGCCGCACCCTGATTTAGGCACCGCCTAGGGTCTCATGAGGCTGGGCCGGCCGGCCGCCGGCGTAAGGCGACGCCACGGCGGCGGCCCTGGTCTTCCGCTTCTGCAGGAACCGCTGCAGCGACCGCTTCATCGACAGCCCCGTGGCCGCGTGGTTGATCATCGGCGGCGGCGCCGCCGCTTCGAGGCTCTGACGAGGAGAAGCCGGCGACGCCTGGCAGTGAGCAGCACGTAGCAGCGCCTCCGGCGCCGTCGGATTCTGATGGCCTCTGCCGGCGCCGCACTGTGCCGGCGCACCGCTGCTGCTGTCCTGGTGGTGGTGGCGATCGTGATCTCTATGCTGCTGCTCCGTTAAGATCTCTTGGTTCGCCATGGATATGATCGCCCTTGCCTGCGATTAATTAATTAATTAATCTTACCAAATCAATTAGCAACACGTACGCATGTTACGTGCTAAAACATGAGTACACGCATGCATGCATGTAAAAATAGAACGTGCAAATATGATCAGAGCTTGATAAGTGTTGCAGAAATTGACGTCAGATGGATCCGTCAAAGTCAAAAGGAGCTTTTTTTTTGTGTTCTTTCGTGTGAGCACGCGTTGTTTTCGTGTTTGGAAACATCGGACGTCGACTAAGACTGTCTTTTGTGTGGTTAATTAAGACTAAGACTGGTCACATTTTGTGAGTTGAACGTGCTTGCCATCTTAATTGGCATATTGCGTTATGTTGGTCAATTACAGATCTACTCTCCACCAACTAATGATACCCCGTCTTGTTTATTTGTTCGTTCTGTCCCCTTGATTTGGTACACCACGTGCATAATTGTTTTGCAAGAATTTTCAACCAAAGCCAAACACACAACGGGATCTAGCTAAGCTGTATTAAGAAGAGAAAAAAAAAGGAATTTTCAACCATACAACTGAAACGAACGTATATGTAATCTTTTTTGAACATGTTACGAACCTCCTTTCAGAACAAAATATCATGTTTTCTATTTGTAAGCTGTCTTTTTTATAAAAAAAAAATCTAAGTTGATTTTCTTGGTTTTTACATTAGTTTTGAGGTGTGTGTCAGTGTCAGGTTCTAGATTGATCCAACGGTCCAAGAGATGTGACCGAGGAAAGCATAAGCTAGTCATGTTAGAAATAGACACGCCGAAAATTGCATAAGTATAGTTCGCACACTATATATGTTTATCTTGTTCACAAGAGCATATATAGTTGTCGCACATAGCTCCTGGTGCTCCTAGGGATGAACTTTCACAAATTAGCAGTGAATCATGATCATGGATATCGCCGTACGTACTTTCAAGATTCAACTAGAGGTGAAGCCAGCAGGGGTATAGTAAAGTGGGTAGCCTACTGCCCTTAAGAGGCCCAATAAATTCATCTCATTGGTCCACCAAAATATCCACTCCAACTCACAAACCTAGCAATTGCAATTGGTTTCCACTCCCAGACCGGCAGACCTAGAGGAGAGACGCCATCGCCACAACGTAGAGGCCAGAGGGGGGCTGGGGCGACTGGGCGAGGGCGCGCCGCGCGCGCAGAAGGGGGTGCCGTCGGAGCTGGACCGAAGCTAGGGTAGCCAGATCTAGCGGCAAGCCACCGGCTGAGGGAAGGTTGTTTGTCAGATCCGGCCATCCGGGGTTGGGGCCACGAGGCCAGGGGCCGGGGGGCGGGGGAGTCGGATCAGGGCAACGAGGGGGGCCGAGCCGGGGCAGGGGGAGCTGCACCGGGGTGGTGAGAGCCAAGCTGTCGCCGGCGAGTGTGGGCGGCGGAGCGGCGCCGCGGAGGAGCACCGGGCGGCGGGCTAGCGCAGAGGAGCACCGAGACACCAAGTCCCGGAGGCCGGAGAAGGGAGACCGGAGTTGCGGAGACACAGAGACGGCGGAGTCTGAGCGAAGCGACGGAGCGAGACAACGAGTGAGCGAGAGCGACTGAGTCTGAGACTGAGAGACTTGAGACAAAGAGTGAGTGTGAGACAAGAGGCGAGACCGCGAGAGGACAGAGGAAATAGGGTCGACCGTCGCCCGTATGTAGTCAGAATGAGTAATTTTTTTCAGTTTCTTTCTTATCAATTTAGTATTTTAGAGTTTAGATTTTAGACTTTTACATTCAGTGTATAGAGATAATTTAGTTCCTATAATTAATTTATATATTTATAGCTTTGTATTGAAAGAAATTAATAATTTATTTATAGATTTTGCTATAATGGAGAAACGAACTTTGTGTAACTATTTTGCAAGTAATTCAAGTTGTTCTCGTCGAACCAATGAGAGCACAACTCAATCAAAGAAGTTTCGACTAGAATTTAATCCAAATAAAATAATTGCCGATCCGGCGCTGTGCATACAAATCGCCGATCTCGTGATTCAAATTAGCTTATTTGTGGTATATTTCATATACTCTAAATTTCCATTGTTATTCACAATTTTCTATTATATCACTAATTTTCATATGTTTTATACACAGGTGACTTATTGCTACTCCGTACTCATAGCAAAATAATTATATATTCTTGGATATGCGCTTTCTATTGTCAAGGTACCTACTTCGTATTTCTCTATTTCATTGTTTGTCTCCAAGACTCCAATTGTATAATTTCTGTATGAATTTGAAATTCTATAAGAGTAAAAGACTATATTTGTGACAACTTAGTTTAGCCTGATAAATGATTTAACCCACCCTCAATTTTATTCCTGGTTTCGCCACTGGATTCAACTACGCATGACCATGGATACTCTATTAATGCTCTACTACATGTCTGATTAACATGTCATATACTGATCAAGGCTGAACTGATTAAACATGCATGCAACAAATCGTATATATACCGATCGGATCGATCAGCCAGTTACCTGGAGCTCGGTGACGTCGACGGCGCACACCAGGCCATTGTAGAACATGGTCATGCTCCTCCTCTTCCTCGCCGCCGCCGCCGCCGCCTCCTCCTCCTCCTGCTGCGCCGCACTACGACTCCCGCCGGTCCTAAGCCGGAGACTGAGCTCAACAGCGCTCCCATCACCGCGGCCGGCGCCGGAGCCGTTGCCGCCACCGCGCCGCCCCTCCCCCGCGTCCCGGAAGCTCCTCCTCCCCTCCGCCATTGATCTCTCCACAAGATCGATCTCTCCTCCCGATCCTTAGCTTCTTCTCGATCGACCCGGCCGGCCGGTCCTTGGAAGAATAGCTAGCTAGGCGAGATCAGAAGGTGGTGGTCTGGCCCGTCTATATATGTCCCTCTCGTTGTGCGCGCGCACGACGGCACGGGGTGGAGGTGGTGCACGGGCGGTTTGGTTTTCGGCGCGCACGTGAAGAACGCGCGCGCGAGCTGGGAGAAGATACGAGGAGAGGAGAGGTGAGAAACGGAGGCTGGCCGAGCGCTGCGGTGCCTCTTTTCTCCGTCTTTTTCCCCTTGAATTGCTGGCTTTGCATGGCTGATTTGTTCAAACCACAAGCTAACCAAAATCAAAGACTTCTCTCTACCCATGTGCTCCTTTCTCTAACCCCCCCGCGCCCGCGTTTTCTTCTTCTTTTTACCTGTTGTCGGCACGTGCTTCTTTTTCCTTTAGTGGATGATCGCCGTTGCCGTTTTCTGGTGTGGGCCGGTGAAAGGGCCCGTGGGCCCACGTGTCACCAGATGAGTGGTTGGTTGGTATAGGCTCATGCTTATATGTTTGTCTCTCTAATAAGAGTAGTACGAATATCAAAGTAAATGAAGAAGTAAGTAACGTCTATCCATTATTCATCATGTTTTAAAAATTATGTAAATCACTATTGAAGAAAGTATAGAAGTATTTTTAAACCATTTTCCCTGCTCCTTATAGAACACATTCTACTTCATTTGTCAATAAATATATACGGCAACCCTAAATTTTCCCTCTTTCACGTAACCTCACGTCCTCAAATCCTCGTAGGGCCAGTTTTCCATTTGCTACGCTGCGTTTTGTTGCGGTATATATCTTGTCAGCTAGGGGAATCAATAATTTCAATTAGAAATCTCTGTTAAGACTCCAAGAATATCGTTTTCAAGTAGCTGTTTTATACCAAAAAAAGTAAAATAGAAGTGTTTTTCTTTTATATAAAAAAAAGATCACCTCAATACCAAACAAAACCTCTGTACCCAAAAAAAAAAAATAAGTGCTCTCGAAAACCCAGCGGCTATAATGCCAAGCTTGTAAGCCACTAGGCTCGCACATGCATGTATAGACGCAAAAGCAATATATGTATACGCATGCGGAGATGGACGTGACCGGCCGGAGTGCGACCCACCCACGATCGATCGAATTCGGCTTCGGCCGCCGCCGGCCGGCGAGCAGAAGAGGAAGGGGAAAAAATATCTCGCCGTCAACTGGATTCGTCGTTCCTACCACGCACGCACGCACGCGGCCGCGGCGTAGCACACGTTTCTTCGTCTCTCCTTTTCCCTCTCGTTTCTTTTGCCGCGGCGGCGGGGAACCAAAACAAAAGAGAGGAGAAGAAAAGGGAATCGAAGATGCAAAGAAAAGCTAGCGTACGTCCGCGTATAGCTCCGTGCAATCCGGTTTTTTTATATAGTTTTTATCTTTTAGTTGAAATAACTCTGCAGCCAATGCTATCTATTTTTCTAAATCATTAATTAAAGAAAAAAATACTATTATATCTCTATAAATAATCAATGCAGGAGAAAAAAGAGAGAGACAATACATTAAAAAGTCAATACGTTATAAACTGTTTTTGTTTTTTAAAAACTAGAATACAGAAGCAAGAGTCTAATTAGAACGGAGCCTAGTTGTTGTACATCTCTGAGCCGCTGAACGTACATACACTACTACAGAAATCCACATTACAGACGGTTCAGAAACGTCATCACAGACGGTTTTCAGAACCGTCTGAAATTATGGATCAGTGATAATCCAAGTTATCACAGACGGTTTTTGAACCGTCTGTGATTATGCGATATCACAGACGGTTTGTCATTAAAAACTGTCTGTGATTATCCGATATCACCGACGGTTTTGTACTAAAAACCGTCTGTGATTATCCGATATCACAGACGGTTTGTCATTAAAAACCGTCTGTGATTATCCGATATCACAGACGGAACCGTCTGTGATATCAGATAATCACAGACGGTTTTTAGTACAAAACCGTCTGTGATATCGGATAATCACAGACGGTTTTTAATGACAAACCGTCTGTGATATCGCATAATCACAGACGGGTTTTAATGAAAAACCGTCTGTGATACTCCTCCCCCCAGCAGAATCTATTCTGTTTATAGCTAGCCTCAGGAAATGCTAGCCATGCCCTCTGAAACAAGCAGATAATCACAGACATAAACATATACAACTCACACATCTCATTTCATTTCAGATACATTTTACATCTCAATTCATTTCACAGACATAAAACATCCAATTGACAACGCACTTCATTTCACAAACATAAAGCATCCATTTCGCAAATCAATTCATTGAGTTGAAATAAAATATCCATTAACAAATACACAATTGTAAAAGATCTACATTGTATTTGCACTTAGAATTACAATAAAAAATCATTCTGGGCAGTGGAACTCTCCATCTGATCTTACGACTTTTGACCACAAAAACCAAATGAGCTCTCCTCGAATTTTTGCAAAATCCGGCTGTGTCAATGCAGATGTAGAGATGGACGCAGCCTGTCGATAGGAATATCAACGCGCGCATATATAAAACTGACATGTATGAAATAAATGTGGGAAGATTGACAAACCTTAGAATTAGTGATCTTGGTGGAATCGAGGAGTAGTCTCATATGGTGGCACATGTAGTATCCACATGTGTTGCCCGGCTCCTGCTGGTGGCACTGCAAAAAATATAATGTGTTAAATCAAGTGGCATTACTACTATGTGTTGTATATGATTAATTAATGTGTAGCTAGCGAATACCCGAAACTTGCGATCATGTTTCAAGGCCTTGGCCCCTGTCGTCGAGTCACGTGTTTGTTGAACGTATGTGGCGAACGACCTTCGTTATTCGAAAAAGTTAGATTAGTTATTCGGAAGGAAAGAAAGAGTACAATGTACAATGTACGTACCTATCGAGTATTCGGGCGATAGCTGTGTACTTGAATTTGTTCTTACTTAGAGAATCAAGGTATATAGCCTTGTTCCATTTTGGTATAATTACAATTAAAATCCAATGAAAATTCTCATTGTATGGCATAAGAACAAATTCCTTATCTTGGTGAGCCAGCAGTGCTTTTGTAATATAGTCCTCGACGAAGGATGCATTCTCGATGATGGTATCAATGGCGACCAAGCGTGGGTCCAGGAAACCAATTTGTGATTTCGATGATCTAGCTTCGATCAGCATGAATCTATATATAACATAGGAAAGCAACAAATTGTGACATATATCGGTATTACGTGAACAGAGACTTTGATTGTACAGACTTACAGCGTCCAGCATCGAACGAGTGAGGCGTCGAGAGCGTTGAGCGTGAAAAGATGAAATATATCGTCAAAGGTCACCATGAAGACACAGTCCTGAGCTTCGTGCAAGAAATGTTCCGGCTTGAATTTGACAGCTATACCTGAGCGCCGTTCTGCCTCTGGCTTATTGGACACTTCCATATACCAAAGGTGGAATCTTTGGCAACCAAGTCCTAGTTTTTGGAGCTCTTCCTGGACTACCATCGGCTGAGCTAGCACGAATTTGCGGGCCAATGGCATGGACGGGAATTCGTCATCATCCTTCGTCTTTGATTTGCCCTGGCCACTGCCTCGATTGTGGGTCGACTTTATGCTAGTCGACTGTAATGGTATAGACGGTGCAAGTTGCTCTGGCGAGAATAGCACCCGTGGAGATAGCACCGGTGCAGGTAGCTGTGGTTCGCACTGCCCGTGTGGAGATGGCACCAGTGCAAGTTGCTCTGGCGAGAATAGCACCCGTGGAGATAGCACCGGTGCAGGTAGCTGTGGTTCGCACTGCCCGTGTGGAGATGGCACCAGTGCAAGTTGCTGTGGTTCGTACTGCACTTCTGGTCCTGCCACCGGTGAAGAAGCCTCCAGGGAGATGTCGGTTTTGGGCCACTGGATGAATGTTCCAATGGCCTGTCCTAGATTCACAATCTCGTCGTTGGGGGGCTTCGGTAGCGGGACCACCTCAAAATTGGCATACACACCATCCACATTAACTTTTGCGAAGCCTGGCGCTAAAGCTTGACCGTGCACCATGGCCCCGATACCAGACGAATATGCCTGGCCCCAAGCAGCGTACAAGGGAATGGAGCCATATCTCACTTGGAGCCTGCATGTCGTAGGCTCCTACATAACGATACAAAATTAGCTACTCGAATAGGCCTACCAATGGAGCAAGCATTCGAGAGGTAATAATTATTACCAGGATGTCGTCCACAGGAAATTTGGACTGGGTTTGCGTCGGATTGGACGCGCAGCTACTCGGATGGTTGTGCGGGCTAGCTAGCACAGGAGCGGCGGTGGCGGCCTGCTGACTTTCTGTCTGTTTCCGCACCTCATCTCTGATTATATCAGCCATCGAACCCAGTATCTCCTCTTTAAGAGATACCTTGAGCTCTTCTCGTAGCTGTGCGTCACGCTCGGCTTTGTTTCTCTTCCTGCGCCGATACATGTCGGAGTCATCTTGGAAACCATGTTTCCAAGGAACGTAAAGCCCAAGGCCTCTCGTACGGCCCGGGTGCTCCTTGTTTTCCAGGGCCATGGAGAGCATATCATTCTCCCTTGTTCCCTGGAATGATCCCAGGGTAGATTGAAAACTCAGCTCTTCCTGCAAGAGCACGACATGTCATTTCAATTCGTACGAAGTTTTGGAGTAATTACAAGCTACGTAGTTCGATCGATATCTTACCAGGCGCTCGGTCACTTGCTGGTCTGAAGGGTTTCGAAAGGTGATGTCCCCTGATGTCGTTGTAGATGACCTTGCTCTAATCCAATTTCGAGCGCGGTCGTCCGGGATATTGGAAAACGGCGGGGCGATGTCCTGTGCAGCTGCCAGCTCATCCTCCTTCATCCACTGCGCGATTTTACCCGCATACCCAGCTGTGCCAAGTCTGTGAGGGTGTGTATTTTTTGCCTGGAGGGCCTTGTGCGCCACACTTGTACTTTTGAAATCTTCGGTCGTTTTCATCGCCTTGAACTCTTCCCATTGTGGTTCCAGGAATGGGTATGTATGAACAGGCGTTTCGTTCGTCTCCACGTATTTCTTGACAAGCGTGCTCTTGAAGTTCTTCCATGCTTTGCACGTCGCTTTGTAGGTTTGTTGTTGCACAGCGTCCAGGTGTTCTTCTGGGAACTCGAACGATGCCAAAATTTCGGTCCACAGCTCACGTTTCTGAGTGTCAGGCACGTTCTTCCACGAATTGTATGTGATCTCAATTCGTTCTCGTGCAACTACTCCGACCATGGTTCGGAATGCGTTTACTGCTTTTCGAGGAAGGATAGGGACCCCAGATGCATTCACCGCTGTGATGATCTGTCGGCCCTCAAGCTTCTTTGATAGCCCTCTTCCTTGGCGTCTTGATGTTGGAGCGGACGCCTCCGGCGATGATGTTGAAGAATGCGCGGGTGACATGTTGCTCATTTTGTGGGTCTATTAAGATAAGATGAGAAAGTAATCATATTGAATTGCAAGACAAGAGAGGAGTAGAGGGGAGGGGGAGAAGGGAGGGGTGATATGGACATAGAGAGGGGGTGATGTGCCTAACTGAATCATCGCTACTGGCGTACGTGATCCAGAGACCAGAGATGAAGAGAAGGAGTGGGAAGAAGCAGATGCATAGTCGCTCACCGAAGAAGTCGGCTATATCGGCTGCTCACCGAAGAATCTGGGAATTTGTTTTTTTTGAACTTCTGTACTAAAATTTCCTTGAATTTTGTAATACTATTACTACAAGGTCTCTAAACAAAGTGCCTATCCTAGCACCTACTTTAGTTGCTAAAACTATAAACCAAATAGCAAAGTCCCTAAACAAAGGTCTATGAAGCAAATGACACAAACTGTGTATCCGGTTCATTGAACGGGAACACTATAGTATGTCACTTGCTTCATTTGCTGTTTTTTGTCTAGATACATGGAGCATTTGGGTGGAAAGATCAACTGTTTCGTCAGGCGCATGACTGCCAATTCGAAGCATAGCATAGCATCCGAGGCACATCCGAGGCCTGCTGCTGTGTCTTAAGGAATGCCAAGAGCTGGTATTCAGATGGGTTATGAGAATAAGATTCATAATTTATAGTTTGAGGAATGCCACATCTGAAGACCAGCTCTTGGGATTCCTCAAGACACAGCTGCAGGCCTTGGATGTGCCTCGGATGCTACGCTATGCTTCAAATTGGCAGTCATGAGCCTGACGACACAATGTATTTCTTTCCACCCAAATGGTCAATGTATCTTTTGCAATAATCGTAAGATTTCTTTATCCAGATACACTAGAAAGAGATCAGGAGAGGAGTAGAGGGAAGGGGGAGAAGGGAGGAGAGGAGTAGAGGGAAGGGGGAGAAGGGAGGAGAGGAGTAGAGGGAAGGGGGACCCAAATGATTTCAAACTATATACTATGTACTATATACTATATATTATATACTATATACTATATACTAACACAACAAGCAATATGTACCAATGTAAACTAAGCAACTGCAGTAAACAATGTACCAATGTAGTATGTACCAAATAGCAAACTAATTAAGCTACTGTAGTAAACAATGTACCAATGTAATATGTACCAAGCATCAACCCTAAACACTAACAGTAAGCATGAAGCATCAACCCTAAATATGTACTAAGCAACTAACCATAACAGTATGAAGCATCAAGCATCAACCCTAAACACTAACAGTAAGCATGAAGAATCAACCCTAAATATGTACTAAGCAACTAACCATAACAGTATGAAGCATCAAGCATCAACCCTAAACACTAACAGTAAGCATGAAGCTCGGGGAGGGATTTGATGACCTTACGGTTTTGGTGACCTTAGGGACGCTGGAGGAGGAGGCGGCGGCGACGGAGGAGGAGGAGGAGGAGGCGGCGACGACGACGGAGGAGGAGGAGGCGACGGGCTCGGGGAGGCGACGGAGGAGGAGGAGGCGGCGACGCAGGAGGAGGCGGCGGCGACGGAGGGGGAGGAGGCGACGGGCTCGGGGAGGCGACGGAGGAGGAGGAGGCGGCGACGCAGGAGGAGGCGACGGGCTCGGGGAGGCGACGGAGGAGGAGGAGGCGGCGACGCAGGAGGAGGCGGCGGCGACGGAGGGGGAGGAGGCGACGGGCTAGGGGAGGCGGCGACGGAGGAGGAGGCGACGGGCTCGGGGAGGCGGCGACGGAGGAGAAGGAGGCTGCGGCGACGTCTTCGTCCGGGGAGGCGGCCGGCGAGGGCTGGGGGAGGCAGCCGGCGAGGGCTCGGGGAGGCGGCGGCGACGACGGGCTCGGGATTTAGAATTAATCGAATAACTGCAGCGCACACGGAAAACCCTAGCGAGAGGGTATATGTAGGACGATTATCACAGACGGTTCTAAACTTAGAACCGTCTGTGATAACATATCACAGACGTTTTTGAGTTAAAAACCGTCTGTGATAGTTTACTATCACAGACGGTTCTAAACTTAGAACCGTCTGTGATATGTTATCACAGACGGTTCTAAATTTAGAACCGTCTGTGATAAGCCTTTGCCGGCTGTTGCAATTAAGACCACCAATAACTACACAGCTGCATTCATATCAACTACCAAACAGCTGCATTCATATACAACACCAACCAGCTACATTCACACAGTGTATTTCTTGATACATTTTGTCATTCTCAAATACATCACACATTTTCACATATACATCTCAAAATTGACTACATCACACATTTTCACATATATATCTCAAAATTGACTACATCACACATTTTCACATATACATCTCAAAATTGACTACATCACACATTTTCACATATACATCTCAAAATTGACTACATCACACATTTTCACATATACATCTCAAAATTGACTACATCACACATTTTCACATATACATCTCAAAATTGACTACATCACACATTTTCACATATACATCTCAAAATTGTCTACATCACACATTTCCACATATACATCTCAAAATTGACTACATCACACATTTTCACATATACATCTCAAAATTGTCACACATTTTCACATATACATTCTTATTGTACTTGCTTATTTCCTTTAAAAATTAGCCCTTCATCATGATCAATGCGTACGTAACTAGTTTCGTCACGTTGTTCATCGTCGACCCTTATGCCATTTCCAAAAGGAGGTAACTCGTCAAATTGATTGTATTCCTCCTCGTCCACTACATTCTCCACTCTGACAATTCTCCTTTTTCCATGAAGAACTACATGGCGTTTCTTATTTGCCGGGTCGGTTACATAGAAAACTTGAACAACTTGATTGGCGAGTACGAATGGTTCATCTTTGTACCCGACACGTTGGAGGTCCACGGTCGTGACACCGTACTTGTCAACCTTCACCTGTGGGAGATGCACCCAACGGCAGCGAAATAAGGGGATCTTGAAAACCACATAGTCGAGCTCCCAAATCTCTTCTATGAAGCCATAGTACGAGTTTCTCGACCCATCGGTACTGAATGCATCTATGCGGACACCGCTGTTCTGGTTAGTGCTCTTGACATCCTGAGACTGCGTATAGAATGTGTACCCATTTATGTCATATCCTTGCCATGTCACAACTGTAAATGTCGGCCCTTTTGCCAACCATGTCAGCGTCTCACTCGGCGAGCTCCTAGCGATTTGCTCCTTCAACCATTGGTTGAACCGACGGTTGTGTTGCCTCATGATCCAAACATCCGGCCGCTCCGGATTCTGTTGCCGAAGCACACCCTTGTGCTGGTCCACATAAGGCGCCACTTCAATCATGTGTTGCAACACCGTGAAATGGGCTTGAGTATACATGTCCATATCTGGAGTGATTGCTTTCCTTCCGATAGTTCCGAGACCCTTCAGCCTCCCCTCATGACGAGATTGAGGGAAACCTATCGGTTGAATCTGAGCCATATAATCGACACAAAACTCAATGACCTCTTCGCTTGCATAACCTTCGACGATGCTGCCCTCCGGCCGAGAACGATTCCGTACGTAGGACTTGAGAATTCCCATGAACCTCTCAAATGGGTACATGCTACGTAGGAATACGAGCCCGCACATTTTTATCTCCCACACAACGTGAACAATGAGATGGACCATGATATCGAAAAACGAAGGAGGGAAATACATTTCAAGGTGACATAGAGTCATCACCACCTCGTCCTGCAGAGCATCTAGTCCTTCGGAATCGATGACCTTCTGAGCAATTGTGTTAAAGAAATAACATAGCCTCATGATTGTCTCTCGGACTTTGATCGGCAAAATATTTCTAATTGCAATAGGGAGCATCTGTGTCATCAGCACATGATAATCATGAAACTTCATGCCATTTAACTTCAAATCTTGCATCGAAACAAGTTTCTTCACGTTGCCGGAGTAACCAGACGGAACTTTGACACCATACAAGCACTGGCACAGTTCTGTTTTCTCAGCCTTGGACAGAGTGTAACACGCAGGGGGAAGGTACGTTCGTGCATTATCAGTGCATGTCGGTGCTAACTCAGGCCTGATGTGCATATCAGCCAAGTCAAGCCGTGCGTTGACGCCGTCCTTTGTTTTATCACGGATGTTCAGTAAGAGACCAATCAAGCTGTCGCACACATTCTTTTCTACGTGCATGACGTCGATGCAGTGCCGCACATCTAGGTACTCCCAATAAGGTAAGTCCCAAAATATTGATCTCTTCTTCCAGGTGTTCTTCTCATGAGCCCTCAATTTACGTCCCTTTCCGAGGACAACATCTAAATCCTTAACCATATCATAAACCTCGCGTCCCCTTAAATGCTTTGGAGTTGAACCGTCTTCCTTCTTTCCGTCAAATTGTTTCTTCATCTTGCGGTATGGGTGAGCCCTCCGAAGGAACCGACGGTGACGCATGTAGACGGTTTTGCGTGAGTGTCTCAGCCACACACTCTCGGTACCATCTAAACAGTGAGTACAAGCTTTGGCACCTTTTATACTATGGCCCGATAGGTTACCAAGGGCAGGATAATCATTTATGGTGCAGAACAATAAGGAGCGCAGAGTGAAGTTCTCTCGTTTGTATGCATCCCATACCTGTACCCCTTCGTTCCACAGTACTTTTAGATCTTCCACCAACGGTGCTAGGAACACATCGATATCATTCCCAGGTTGTTTTGGCCCTTGGATAAGTATCGACAGCAAAATGTACTTTCGCTTCATACACAACCAAGGAGGAAGGTTATAGATGCAGAGAGTCACGGGCCATGTGCTATGTCGGCTGCTCATGCTACTGAATGGATTCATTCCATCTGTACTCAGTCCAAACCTTATATTCCTTGGTTCTGCACCGAACTCTGCAAAACTCCTATCGATGTTTCTCCACTGCGCGGAATCAGCAAGGTGTCTTAGCATTCCATCCTTCTTGCGCTCCTCCGAGTGCCAACGCAGCAGTTTTGCCTCCTTTGGATTTGCATAAAACCTTTTCAAACGGGGAATTATAGGAAAATACCATGCCACCTTAGCAGGAGGTCCTTTCTTCGCCTCTGTTCCCTCGCCATCATCTGATTGATTGTTACGTTTGTATCGGGATGTGTTGCACACCGGACATACATGCATGTTTGCATACTCTTTACGGTAGAGGATACAGTCGTTCGGGCATGCATGTATTCTTTCTACTTCCATTCCCAACGGACAAAGAACCTTCTTGGCTTTATACGTGGTTTTAGGCAACTCATTTTCCTCCGGAAGCATATCCGCTAAAAGACCTAGCAGCGCCGTGAAACTCTTGTCGGACCAACCGTTGCTTGCCTTCAATTTCAACAGTTCAAGCACGCCCGACAACCTTGTGTACTTGCAGCCCGTGTACAAAGGTTTCTCTGTGTCCTCCATCAAGCCACGGAATTTAACATACTCTCTCTCATCATAGTTCTCTTCTACATCGCGAAGCATCTGATCCAGATTATCATCGTGCAACCTATCCGAATCCGAGCCACAATCGACATCAGCCGGCGGCATGTCATTCACTTCACCTGCGATGTCATCCGGGGGCATATCATTCACTTCACCGGCGATGTCATCCGGCGGCATATGATCATTCACTTCGCCATGACTGGTCCAACACGTATAATCCTTTTTGAAACCCCTCCGAATCAAGCGCGCTTCAATTTGCCCTCGGTTCTTAAACATCTTCAAATTCTCGCAGTCAGTGCATGGACAGCACATATATTCCACCCCCTTATTCAACATATCCTCCTCGGCGGCTCTTATAAAAGCAGAAACACCATTAATGTACTCTTCACTCACACGGCTCGCGGCATACATCCAACTTCGGTCCTACGTTACGTACATATATAACAACTTAGTATTAAAATCTAGAATAACTAATTATAACTACATATATACCGGCCACATTTATTATATTGAGACTTAATTTCCTAGCTCAATTCATATTACAAACACAATAGCTATTATATAACCAACAATTTTGCAAATTAATTAACCATCTTCAATAACCACTCATGGATTACTTACACATAAATTGTAATGCAATTAAAAATAAATAAATTTCATTACTAACCATATCTACAGCAACCAGGAAAGTCTGAATCTTAATTGAAAGCTCAATCTCTGCCTCTTCCCACCAAATTAACTGGCCTGAAATCGCTCTAGCTTCCTCCCGAGTGAAAAAGTGCGCAGCAGTGGCTAGATCTGGATCGAAATGAAGACGATGCGGTCTGAGCAGCGCAATAAATGCCGTAGTCATTATCACAGACGGTTTTTAACTAAAAACCGTCTGTGATAATAAATTATCACAGACGGTTTTTTATAAACAACCGTCTGTGATAAGCTTCATACCAGAACGCTTCGCGCGTGTTCGATGCCAGAACGCTTCGTGTTTCGATCGTCTAATTAACGTCTCTCGATCATTATACGAAGCGTCTATATCATTAATGTTTGGGTATACGAACCGTTTGTGCTAAAGGTTAAATCGCTCCTAATCCAGGTCTCTTCTACGTACGTACAATACAATATACAATACAACATGGCTTCTACTACTGTTCTTGTGATCATCTCCTTCCTCTCATCTGTTCATCACGAATTGTTCGGCCGGAACCTTACACAGGCGGCCAGCAATTTGCATCTGGAGCAGCTTCTCCGCACCCGCCCTGCTCTCCTTCCCCGACTTTCTTGCATCCGTCAGCTTGACCTGATCCTCCGCCGTCGACGGAGGCGTCTCGCTGCCGCTCAAGAAAGGGAAACAGCCCTCACCCTGGTTCTTCTCCACAATGTGCGCAATGCGGAAGAAGCTCTACACGCATTGCAGAGACTGATGGATAGCCTTGCCGATCA
Organism: Dendrocalamus latiflorus; assembly: GCA_017311315.1. Lineage (NCBI taxonomy): Eukaryota > Viridiplantae > Streptophyta > Magnoliopsida > Poales > Poaceae > Dendrocalamus > Dendrocalamus latiflorus. Next base: position 11,753,334 of record CM029672.1, read on the forward strand.
AGCAGAAACGGCAGATTCTGAGGAATCTTTTCATGCTATCCTGTACAACATTATGGATGCTGCTGATCATTTGCCCAGGCTGCACGAGGAAGTGCTGAGGACAAGGGCAATCTTAACGGCGTTCGAGAATTTAGCGGTTGATCCTCCAAGTCCCCAAGTTGAAGAAGCTTACGAAGCCCAAAAGAATACAATCTGGGAAACTCTTTACCTGTGCGACTTTTGTAATAAATTTGCCTCTAATTGAAATTAATAAATTTGCCTTAAATTTGTGACCTCTTCTTTCAGTAGTTCTGTAGTTAAGTTATTAGAAGCAATGTGTACTTATATATTAACCTCTGATCTAGATTATGACAGACAAAGGGACATCACAGCCGGTTCTTGTGAAAAACCGTCTGTGAACATTCCCAGACGGTTCTTAACAACAACCGGCTGTGATAGTCGACACAACACAGACGGTTTTTAATAAAAAACCGTCTGTGATAATCCCAGATTATCACAGACGGTTTTTAATAAAAACCGTCTGTGATATTCCAGTATCACAGACGGTTCATCAATAAGAACCGTCTGTGATACTCCTTTTTCCCGCCATAAATACCACAGACGGCCTTCAAATTAAAACCGTCTGTAATAGTGTACATTACAGACGGTTTCACAAAACCGTCTGTGATTTGGCGTCTACTATTAGCCTTTCTGTAATAGTGATACGTACCGTGGCTAAGTACCTAACTGCGACACGTTTAATGCTTTTGTAGCTGAGCCGGCTGTGTGGTAGCAACTGGAAGAATGCATGTAGAGATGGCAATGGGTACCCGAAACCCGATACTCGGTGGATTTTTACTCTATTAGGACACGGGTCTGAGTCAATTTCCTAACTCATAGGTCTCTTAATGGGCAAAAAGCCCAACCCATCGGGTCTGCCGGGTTCGGGTACGTTCCTATAGTACCCAAACCCATAAACCCATGGGTAATATAAACCCAATCCATAGGAGTTATAAACCTAGGCTCCCAGCCTCCCAGGCAAACCAGCCCAGCCCATAGCTCATTAGCCATTTAGCCCCAAGCCCCCAAATCCAATGTGGCAATGCCTCATTACCCATACGGCTAACCCTAGCTAGCACTCGGTCACGGTCACTACTCACTCCTCCCCAGTCCCCACCCAGATTCAACAGTTGCCGCAGCGGCGACGCATCTGGCGCTCCGCGCTCGGTCTCCGGCAGTCTCCATGCTCGCCCTCCCGTCCCGCAGCTCCCGCTCCTGCTCCCGCCACTCTCGTCGCACGCTCGTCCTCCCGCACGCCCTCGCCGTCGCCTCGCCTTCCAGTTCAGCCCGCCGCCCCCACGGCGACAGCCTGCCGCCCCCATGCCGCAGTCAACGCGCATCGCAGCAGTAGGCCCTTGGCCATGGCGCTGCCCTCCGGTTCCAACGAAGATGGCCGGTGAACTTCTTACTCCTCTCCATTAACCATTGTTGCAGCTCGCATTACTGACCCCACGGGCGACCCGTGGGTACCCGTTAACCCAGTGGGCATGGGTCTGGGCAAAAATCTGCACCCGTCATGGGCATGGATTTTTTAACGGGCACGTCCAACTTTTATAGGCACGGGTTTGAAATAGCAAAACCCAACGAGTTTGTGCCCATTGCCATCTCTAAATGCACGCGAATTAGTGGGACATATTAGCTCGCATCGCGTGCGTTTGCACTTTAATTAATTTGTGGCTTAGTCTCCACAATTGCCCGCCAAGTCTTCACATGAATGCATGTATGGTCGAGTAGTACTCTACTCTATTATGTTAGCTAGCTCCATTGAGATGAGGTTATCGTGCCACTCTAATTAACTACGTCTATATACATGTATATTTCAAAGAAATGTCTATACAACATTCGACTATTTTTTAGGACAAAAACAGTCAGATTGATCTAAGGCGTTAGATCTCCATCCAACGGATCCACTCATACAAGCCTCCCTCCAAAAAAAATGACCCCCTCCAAAAAAATGATATAGGGCGTTGGATCTCCATCTAACGACTCAAAATCTGACTGTTTTTGTCCTTAAAAATAGTCAAATGTTGTATAGACACTCCCATATTTCAATAGGGGTCAAATGACTCAGATGGGGAAGGGGAAGAAGGCTTTCGGAGCTGAAACAGGCCAGGGTTCACAAAGCAGGAGCCAGATAGCTAGGCCACACTACTAGAATTCAACAGTTTCTCTCTCGCCGAAAACCCTAGGTAGGGAAGAGGATTCGCTAGTTGAGAGCAGCAAGGTTAATCAGCTGAGAGTTTGCAGTGGCAGCGGTTCTCCTGCGTGGAGTGCCGACGGCTGGAAGTGGGCGACGGGAGTTCAGAAATTGGAAGGTCAAACGAATTCCCTAATCCTACACATCCAGGCCTTTGGGTTGATCGAAAGAGCGGCCAATACCCACAGAAACCGATAAAAAAGATTGTCTATCGCTACTGATCGAGCGAGGTTAATTAGGTGCTCCATCGCCTAACAAGCACGAATGGTTTCTGTGCCCTAGTAGTGGATCTACAAATTAAATATCATCAATTCGTCCTAGTTGATACGATTTTTTAGAGCACCACACATACACACACGTGCTTATCCTGGTCGATCCTAGAGATTGAATCTAGGTGGATGGAAGCAAGCTCAAGCTCTCACCACCTGACCAATTAATGTCCAGTCATTTGTGCCAAGTTTCTACCTTAGAGCATGCAATACGGAGATACTAGCTTGCTTGACAATAACCAAATATTACAAGGAACGTACGTAGGCGCGCAAAAAACACAAGAAAACACATGCATGCTAAAACTGGAGTAACACTATATATGTGTAGGTTGCTGGAGTAACACATATATTTGATGTATCGTCATATCCGTGTTTTTGCAAACTATCATATTGCGGCATCGTTGTATCCTTGTTTTCCCATGTTTTTATTATTATGTTGTATGTTGAAGCATTAAGCTAAAGTTTCCTATTAATAATGCATTTGAAATATACTTTTGTTACGTTATCGTGTGGGTATAAATTGGTGTTATTTCTAGTCTATCAGTCTCTTAGAATTTAGCTTGGGACACAGTAAGATATTAATATGGCAGTGATCGGTTGGGCTTAAGCTTTTGGCTTCCAGCTTATTTTTCACTATTCATAAATTTCGTCTTTTTCTGAACTTTTGGTTTTTTGTTAAGCTTTTTTGCCGGTTTTTTTTCCCGTATTTGTTTGTATTATACGTAATGGGCTAACATATTTTTTATATTTTTAAATTTTTTTAAGTTTAATTATGCTAAATAAGTCTCTGTCAGCTACAATATTTTTTTCAGCCAACTACAGTGTTTTCAACCATAAGCTATGAGCTTTTAAGCCCAAGTGATCATCACCATTGATCCACCACTGAAGATATGAGCTAGTAATATCGCCGTACATATGAATTGATACGCAAATGCATGCATCGCATGGCAGTACCTGTTACTTGCAAACTTCTATCATTTAATATCTTACATTACACGTTGGAAAAATGGAAGATCGTTATATATACATATATACACATGTATGTATATACATATGTGTGTATGTATGTATTTGTATATATGTGTGTGTGGGGGCTTCCTTTTCAAGGACCATGCAACTTGGATGTGTGCAAATAGACCCAGCTCGCTTTTTGAAAAGTTCAATGAATTAGTATGAAATTTTCAATTTTTGTCGGCCTCAGAAGAAACATATGCGTTTCATGCGTGTTCATTCTGGCATAACAAAACGGTAGATATCTTTACCTAATTTTGGACGTACGAATCCTTCAGATCTCAAGATTTCTTTGCGATTGAGTGCTACCCAATCGATCTTTCAATTTGGCACGTTGGCGATTGAGTGCAAACGTGAGTATAAAATTAGAGCTTGAAGCAATTAACCTATATATGCAGACCTACAATTGCGTCAGTGGTAAAAATAATAGTACAAATGCAGCACAAGGGCAAGAGACATTATAACCAGAAAAGTTAATCAACGCATGCCCGCTGGCTAGAGAAGTGGCGGACAATTGAAATATAGTGCCTGTTCTTTTCGGCTGCTTCTTATGGTGTTTGGCTGAAATTTTTGAATTTTAGCTGTTTACGGTACAGATTACGGAGAGACAGATGCTCACTTGCGATTTTGGCTGGTACAGATATTGGGCTTTTAATGTGTAGATCGTTTAACTTGTAGACCCCATCTTGAGAAAATACTCCGTTTGAAAGTTAGATACTGTAGCAAAAGCCAAAAGCCGCCCGGCTTCTCTTCTGCCAAACAGGCCCATATATACCTAGGTTCTTTTAGATTTAAAGTTGACTTATACTTAGTAACTAACTTTTAAATAGTGTGTTTTTTCAAGTCGATGTTAATAGAAAAATTGTAGTAAAAAATATACTGAATTCATCTGTACCAGCCAAAATTGCATACGACTATTTTCCTCTGTGTACTGCCTCTCGCGAACAGTCAGAATTTAAATATTTAAGCCATAAGCTATCAGTCCAAAAGAATCCACCCTTTAGTGTCTAGCTCGGTTAAAAGTTTTACTTTTTCAACTTATTTGCCTCAAATGCTTCCTCTAATTGATGTTTTTTTTAAAAAAGTTTCAAGAACTCTTTGAAGTTTGTTTCGAATTGTTACCATGCATTTTTCAAACAACGACCTTCCGTAGGCGTGTAGCAACTTTCAGCCGAGATATAACCTTCAATTGTCCATCAACTTCTCTAACGACCATGCGTTGCATGACATCGACTTTTCGACCAACACTTCTCTAACCTTCACCCAGAAATTAGCGTTGCTCGTCCTTTTGACCGTCTCACTCATCACTGTTGGTGTAATTTCTCCGTTGATGGCGCCGCATCAAGTCATCCTTTACTCGCGCCAAATCAACACAATTTCTAATTGCAAAATGTGCAATCACTCTCTCTATCCTATAATATAAGTTCTTATTATTAGAAAACATCATTCCATAATATAAATCTATTATGAAGACTAAAAGTGTAGATATTATAATATTTTCACCATATATATTAACTTCAATACTGAAAAATAAGTAAAAGCATGCATAGTCTAATGATATTAATTTTAGATTTTAGATTTATATTAGGAAACAGAAACGAGGGAGAATTATATACATCGCATCTTTTTCTAGTTGATGGAGCACGCAACGAATGAACAACGAATGAGAGAGAGAGAGAGAGGTAGGCAGCTGTCCCCGTATGGCCGTATCTTATTTATGGCTGCGACGCAGTGCACGTTACGCGCTGTTCTTACACTTTCTTCTCGCACGTGGAAAATATGTTAGAAAGAGAAAGGGTCAAGCAAATTAACCACGTGTTTCGTTGGCGGTATTGGCTAATTTCGACGGCGTCCATCTCGCGCAAGGGTACGGGACATGTCAATGGTAACGCGACCAAGGTGGTGCTCACTTCGCTTTTTAGACCCTGTTTGAATCCCTTCATCTAAAGTTTAGTCACTAAAGTTTAGATCTAAAGTCTTCAAACAGGTGGTCTAAAGTTAGATCTAAACTTTAGCTAACCCCTAAAAAACAATTTAGACCATTAGTCCACCAAAGTGAACTAAAGTGGTCTAAAGTTTTGGGTTCTTAGGCACAAAGACGTGTTTACCCATGCATGTTGGTCTCTCACCTCCCATTTAATGGCTGACGCACAAAACGAGGAGAGGTAGGATGGTCTTTTTGAAACTTTAGTCCTATCCATTAGTACATGATCCAAACATGACCTTCTACTAAAGTTTAGTGGCTAAAATTTAGCCAACTAAAGTTTAATCCAAAACTTTAGACCATGAGTTTATAGGCTTTTTTACTATAGTAGTTTTTTATTGTAGATGCTGGTATATATTAAATTAAAAATAAAAAAATATTATATCATTAAGGATAATATAAAGGAATAAAAAAGGTTAAAAGCTGAAGTTCTAATTAGCGATGCGTAAAATTAATTATTAGTACTGCTAATCAAGGACAAAATAATAGTCCTTATGCTTTTAAGCTGCAACCGAGTGTTTTTTTTTGTGATGAATGATTTTTATCTATGTTTTAGAAATAATAGCGAACGATGAAGACTACGATACGAATGGTACATACAATTTTGAACTTAAAAAATCATTTTAAGAATCTGTTTTAAGGTGTAGCCCACTTATTTTGATTTTTGAAGTTGCCAAAAAGACAAAAGAACGTAGCCAAAAATCGGAGGGAAAATAGGCCCTGTTGGCACACTTTTCAACGTCGTTTGCTAATTCCAATGGGTTTACTTGTACGAAATTAAATCGCAACGCATTCAATTTAGCAATGTACTGTAGCGCACTTCACCCTTCTCATTTCGAGTTCATGCAGGCTCATCTTGTGGGGTCCATTTATGTTGGATTTTAGTTTTGATTTTTGAATTTAATTTATAAATAGTAATAGTTTGTAAAGAAAGAAATACTCGTGCGTGATTTTGACCGATATAAATGAAGTCATTAGAGTATATACTACAATCAACTAGCATACCACACTTTAAAAAGACACTTCAGTGGAAAATTAGCTCCTATAGAAAAATGATTAAACGTAGAAAAACATATTTTAGAAGCCAATTAGAGCAGTGACGTAGTATAGTCATTTGAGTCTTGCTACTGCAGAGAACTGTAGCATAGCACCGTAGTGTGGTAATCTAATGTAGCAACGGTGTTGTAGCACTTGATATGGACCCTTGGATTTTGATCGGAAGGTGGAGGGCTGCTCATGCATAGGATCCTTTTCCTCTCGTGCGCTTGGAAAGTTGGCAACAAAGCGCTCGAATGGTCGAAAAATCCAAATGTACAGGTAATACCTCTGCAAAATTCGATATCCCAATGGAGACCTCTGTGACTTCATTGCAGTGAATCATCAATTAAAAGCCAACCAGAAGATCGACATGTCGAAATCCTGAGATCTTGTTGGATGGACAGCACAGGCACCGATCATATCTCGTTCGATGGATACATGTCAGGCGTTGGGTAGCCCGTGTGAAACGAACAAATAGATAACAAATGGATTTGCTAGGAGATGGAAAGCCAACGAAATTAAGCTTTTCTCAGCACAAAGCATAGAAGACAGTCGCCCTGCCGGCCGGCTGGCCGCTAAGAATTTTCACGCTTTTTTCTTGAAATTGTAGCCTGAACATAGATTAGTACTTTTCAGTGCCAGTACTAGTGAATAAAATGACACGAGATACAACACTTGGGAGTTGGTCAAAAACTAGCCGTGTAAACTGAGGAACGTGCTTCTTCAGGCTAAACAAGTAACAAATAATCTCTTCTTTATCGGTAAACATGCAAGAAACAATGTCAATTGTCACGCGCTTGCAACTTGCGGCGTGTGCAAACGCATCAATGAAATGGCTCGTGATGTTTTTATTGCACAGGGAAGGAACTAACAGCAGTGCACTGAATAAAAATGGTCTCTCTTGGTGTTGTCATGACCATGGCCACCGAGCATCCCTCCATACGCACCACCTCTTCGTCACGCTCCCTTCACCCTTGTAATCTTGATGATTTGAGTTTTCAGTCGCTTCATCGGTTGTGCCGCTACTTTGGTTGTTCACTTTCTGTTTCCGAAGGAAACTGCAGGAGGAACGGATCTCCAGATCGCGCTTCAGAGCTTCATCCCTGTAACTCGGGTTCAGGTATCTTGGATGGTCCAGAAATTTTACATTCTTTAGCCAAAGCCTGAGGGCCTGGAGAGGAACAGCAGAGCACCAGTAAGATTACATGAGCTTGCTTAACATCAAGCACTTAAGAGGAACTAGTGCAGCTGACAAGTTGGAGATCGCATGTCAGTCGTCACCCATGCTATGGTCATCAGTTATCACTGATTGATTTTAGTTCAGTAACAAACACAATCTTGAACGACCAGAGCTTAGTTGCTTGAAGCCTTTAAAAGAGTTGATTCAAAGCTATGCCAAGCCGCAAACAATTTCTCCCAGCCCAAAGTAAGTATCACAAGCAACTAATTCCTGTGAACAGGCAAAATGCATAAAAGTGATGCAAAGAAGAAACTGCAAGTTAGGTAGAAAATGCTACTTTAAAGTTTGAAACAAGCTGTCTCCTATTTTTAGTCACAACTAGAATTATCGAGATCTATAATGCTCTTAGCAACCAGAATGCTCTTGAAGGACACAACCGCTAAGTTGCTTGGACTAGCTTGATGTAGAGGCAGTAGAGCCATTACAACTGCAGGTAATTTGATCTTAATCCTAAATCAAGTTTGAAGACAACCAAGGTACAAGGCACAAGTAACTTCCAAATCCTACTTGATTCCTGGCTCAGATTTCCCTTTTCCAACAAAATAAAACATTAAAGGAAGTTCTGTCAAGATCTGCTAGAAATCAGTCACTATTCACTACACAAAACCGATCAACCACTAGGGGCTGGCCAACCTCTGTGGCCTAGAAGGCTGGAACCCTGAGAACACAGGTCCATTTTGACTATGTGAAGAACTAGATCTAGATATAGACGTAAGAAGAAAATCCAAAGTTTTCAGACTTCCTGAATTGCAAGTAGGAAGAAACACTAGCTTAAGATCTGAATTTAAGCAGTAGCACTAAAAATTTTACTTCTGCCTCATGTAACTTGGATCTGGATATGCTCCAAATCTATTGTGAAAAGGTGACAGACACATAGCTAATTGAACAGCAGTATTAAAGTTAGGTCTTCATAAGGGGTATGAACATTGTATATACTTTTTTTGGCAAATGCTAATTAAGTGACCTCATGTTTCTGACAGCAAAGGCTGAATTCGAGTTGCAACAAAGATTCTCCTATTAGATGAAGATAATGAAATGCAATGTTTTACTTCAACTTTTGCTACAATACCAATGCAAAACATCAGCTACTTCTTAGCATTGTATAATATTATTTACAGAAGAAAAGGGACATTTGGCACATGTTGGGCTTCAAACTGCCAATAAAAGCATGGTTATTTTGCTGGTTAACAGCTGAAAATTGCATTTTAACAAGAGGAAATATGAGGAAACAAGATTGGAGGGTGTGTGCAGAACTGCAGATGTGTCTTTTCTAACGAAAAGGGACATTTGGCACATTTGCTTTAGGGAATTTTCTTGCAAGGTGGTTGTTGAGGTCCTCAGGCTCGGTCAGATCCTGCCATCTGTTGATGAGCTCCTTTAGTAAATGCTGTGGTGATTCTACGGCTAACATGAAGTTGATTATATTTTAGGTTTGTCTGAGTTAGGCTATTTTGTGTTTGTATCATGGTGACTTCTCAGATGTATCAGCAATGCAAGGTGCAAAGTGTCAGCTCAAGAATGGAATGCTACCACCAGAAGTGGAACTTGGCTCTGGGGCAACAGGGAGCAAGATGTGGATTGAAGAACACTATATGAGGGAGTAAATAACATAATGCTGGAGCGCCTACCAGGAGACAGGATGTTTTCAGTATTACCATGTTCCACTTCCATTTGTGTGTGAAGAATGTTAGCATGACTGCTGTGAGGACTTCTGTCTCGGAGCTGTAATATTTGCTGAGTTGTGTTGGGTTTGTAAGAACGATATAATGGAGCTCTGTTATTGTGGTTTCCTAATTGAAACTTTGCATGTAGCCCTTTTAATCTTTTAAAAAAGGGGATAAACCAACCCATGTTGATCTGATTCCCAAAGCAAATTGTGCTGACATAATGTTTTAAACATAATTCCAATCATGGAGATCATAAAATAAATTATAGAAGCTTTTGTCAATATTTTTTCAACTCGAGACTCGCTGCAGATCAAACAAAAACTATTCATTAATCACTATTATGTGCTCACATATTAGTCCAGTCGTCCCACAAGGCAGATTGTTCAAGAACCACAAGAGGGGGGGGGGGGGGGGTAGCCGGCAAATTGATCTCGTTTGTACCATCTAACACACTTTCTGTGAGAGTTTTTAGATAACATTATACATGAAAATGCAACCGTAAACGTAAGCATGGTATCAGAACAGGGACATATATACAGGAAAGTTACCTCCCAGTATATCCATGCAGCAACCTTATGAGGCATCAGCCAGAAGAATGCTGCTAGCCTAACCGAGTTACTCGTCTGCCCAACTAACTTGGCATGCAAAGCTACAGTAAAATAGTTCCCAAGTGTTGGATGCTGAACTGAAATAGCCACATAAATACCATCCCCTGGGGCATCAGCACGAATACTCCAATTGCCAAGCATATCCTACAGTTCATGCCAACAAAAAGAAAGCCACTAAGAAGATGTAGCGGTGGTGAATATATTGACCAAATTACCAGAAACTAGACAATTAGCATCAGAAACATCCATTATATGACTTAATTGACTATCAGAAAAGGATTTTGTAATGAGTTCTATATGCAACTGCATTGAGCAAAGAAAGATTCATTTGAAGAAAGCCGAACAAGGAAAGTATTTTTCCTATATCAATTTTGCCTTAAAATGATCACGTTTCATCACACCACATTGTCCAAATAGACAGTACCATATTATACTAGACCACATATTGATTCTTAGCTGAGGTCATACCATGAAGGGGCTGACATGCAAAGGCTTCGCAACGAGATCAGAACCAGGCTGGAAGGTAAACATCACCCTCTCGCCCCAGGGAGTATTTGTGACCTGAAACCAATAACAGAAGCTTAGAACAGTGCGAAGAACTTGCTAAAACGCAATCAAAACAAATCGAATACGCAACTCTCACCTCAGCAATGCACATCTTGAGGTCTCCATCTTGTTCTTGTGCTGCCGAATCGTAGCAGTAGTAGATGCTAATCGGGTTCTGCTCGTACCCCACGCTCTTTGGTATCGTCAGGAGATGCCTTCATCAAACAAAGAAACCTCAACTTATTGCACATGAGATATTTTCACAAGAAACGATTTTGACAACACCAAAAGAAATTATTTTTTAATATGAACTGTTGTGCTTTTGATTTGAAAAAATTGATCATATACCCACCATTTAGATGGAAATTGAGGATTTATCCTCTTGGCCCACGTGTCAGTGACTTATGAAAACCCCTCAATTTCCCAACTAAAGGGAGGGTATATGATCCAATCTCCCTGATTTTGATTTTTACAAGAAAGGTGCGAACGTTCCACAAGGAAATTGCCTTGGAGTTGGAACATGGACTTACACGGGGCCGGAGGTGGACGCGACGCGGCGGGCGTCGGCGGCCGAGAGGTGGCCGGGGAGGGGGAGGCGGTCGAGTTCTACGAGGGCGTAGCGCACGGGGTACTCGAAGGCGTGCGCCGCCGGCCGCCGGCGCGAGTGCCGGACGCGGCCTTCGTAGAGCCGCGCGGCCGCCGCGTCACCGCCCTGGGCAGGGCCGCGAGGGAAGGGGATTAGGAGGCGGAGGAGGAGGAGCAAGGAATGGAGGGTGGAGGTGAGTAGGGTGGTGGTCAGGGAGGCCAGCAAGTAGAGCGCCTCCATTGCTGCTGCTGAGCGTGTGGAAGACAAAAAAAAAACTTCAGGACTGGTTATTTTGGGATGAAGCCGCTACTGGGCTCTGGCTATCAATAACTTGGAAAAATCTTCGTAATGCTATTATCATTGTCATGTTTACATAAACTTTTCGTTTTACCAAATTGTTATCATCATCAACTAACAGATGTACAGCTAGCCAATTGCAAATGATGGCCACAAGAGGATATTTGGAACATGTGGACTGGATTCTTGTACTGTTCTGGATAAGCATTTGTGGTGTATACTGCATAGTAGCCTGCACATTTGTGCACTAGTAGCTGGGGTATTCGGTTGTAAAGAACACTCATATGAGTGGAGAGGCATCTTACTTCCACTGTGAAAAAAAAGACTGATTTTGATCTCTCTGCTCTCTTTATTTTTGAAAGCATTGATCTTTCCATTAGAAAAATTAAGTGAAAAGGTGTCTAAATAGAAAGATTAAAAATAAAACACTTGGGTTTTTCAGGAGCTGTTGTGTGTGTGGAAACAATGTGTGAGATCATGTGGAGGTCATCCTATGTTTGTGATGAGTAATTAACCCTTGCTTTAGAGAGATTAAGTTTGATTTTTGAGATTTGTGCAGAGGTTGGTTCTCTTTCTGTAAAGTCTTAAGCCTTTACGACTTGGTCAGCAGGTGCTCTTACATTCACGTGGTCGGCAGTAGCTTTTACGACCACGTTGTCGATAGCGTCGTGGTCGGCAGTCGATTTTACGACCACGTTGTCGTAATCGATTTTACGACCACATTGTGTGCCTCTGTGGCCGGCAGTCGAGTTTACGATTTGGTGATCGTAAGTGCTTTTACGACTTGCTCTTTACGACCACGTTGTGTGCCTCTGTGGTCGGCAGTCGAGTTTACGACTTGGTGGTCATAAATGTCTTTACGACTTGCTTTGTACGACCACGGTGTGTATCTTTGCAGTCGGCAGCCAGTTTTACGACTACGCGGCCAATAGTCGTAGATCTGATTGGATGTGGTCGATAGTCGTAATTCTGATTGCCGTGGTCGTAAGTCGTAGCTACGGGTGGCCCTGTGCACTAGTCACAGCGCTCTGTCTGGCTTAGTAATGGCCATAGCACTCGGTTGGTGTGGTCGTAAGTCGTAGCGACCATGTGCGTTACAGTTGTAGCTACTAGCGATGGTCGTACCGTCTGCCTTCATGGTCGTAGCGGCCTGCGTTGTGGTTGTAACGACTTGCTATGTGGTCGTAGACAGCTGAGAAGTCTTCTAGGGTTACAACCACCTCATGTCCAGTGCATACGCGAGTGGTCGTAAGTGGTTTACGACCAATTGTTTTGCTATGTTTGCTCACTGAAATACTTTTTGATATATGCTGATTATTGAATCTTGTTTATAGTGTGGTGCTATGTGATGATTTGCTTATTTGTGTTAGTTGCAGGATTTCAGAACTAGGTCATGGTGAGACGTAGGAGGACCGAGACTAGGCACAGGAGGTGTTGAGGTCCAGAACGGTCAGGAAGACGCCGAAAATGATCGAGGCTGGTGAGGTGGTTGCAAGCCGGGACGACGAGGAACCAGAGTAGGAGCTACCAGAGATGGACATGATGGGCAACAGCGAGGTGGACTGGGACTAGGCTCAGGGAGGAGTCGAGGTCCAGACGTCAAGGATGCCGGATGCCATCATGCGCAAGGATTGGACGGCAAGGAAACCGGAAGCTTCTAGGAAGGTGTAGAGAGGCATTTTGGGGAAATGCTCCAGATCTGCAAAAGAAGGCTTCCTATTAAACTGTCTCTATCAAAGCACTCCTGTCTGTGCTAACGGGTAATGCGTGTGTAAAACCCGATGTTAGGTGGGGTTAATGGGTTATCCCCGATTTGGACTAGTGGATGGATCCATTACATCTAAGGTTCATTTGTGAGCCTATAAAAAGGGGAGTGGAGGCAAGAGTTAGTTGAGGCTTGAGGCAGGCCGTGAGTGGGTTTGGTGGTAGGTAGCTCTTCCTCCCTCCATGGTTATTAGGCTAGAGAGTGTGGCGGCTCTAGGGTTAGAGCCTAGTCCTCCCAAGGGGAGTGGCTGTGAAACCAATCATCAAAGCAATACATCTATCTTTGATCTTCTATCTGTGTATTGTTGTCTGATTGGTGTTGAGTTGGCTTGGGTCACTGCGCTTTTATCTCTCTGTTCTTCTTTTTATTCTATGTTGTTTGGTCGTTTCTTTCCCTTTTTGTTCTGAAAGAATGTTCTTGTTCGATTTGTTCATGATCTAACTTGCTATATGTTGGGAAATCATACTCAAAGCCATCTTGGTAACTCTATTCCCATGAGCAAGGTCTGATTGTCTTTTCATCCTCTCAGCTTCGATCGTGAACGCTCTCGGTGAAATCTTGTGCAAATCTCTATTCTCTTGATAAGTTTTCAATTAACATTCAGAGCAACCTCCAGAGACCCTAACCATGTTGTGTGCAAAGTTTCTTGGCCAGTTGAACTCTTATTCAAATGTTATTTGGATTCTGGATCTGGCAATCGTATGCTTACTGGCTTCCTCTGTTCTTCTGAGAAGCTTTCGACCACGTTCGATTTATCGACCACAGTCAAGTTTCGACCGTAGCGCTTTCCCTCTCGACCGTGTACACTCTTTCATCGCACTGTTTTCCGATTGCTCGATGGTCGTAGATCTCATGGACGTGTGCCCCCACTGCATTACGAGTTGTTTACGACCGCAGTCGATTACGAGTGCTCGATGGTCTTCGTTCACGTTGATCGTACGACCATTCCATTGGCTTACGATCACATCGGTTCTGACTGCACCATCTTTCAATCACGATGGCTTTGGTTTTGATAGCTACCAACTACAGTGACTTTTGTCCAGTAGTCGATTTCTATCCAAACTGTATTTCGATCGAGTAGTCGAATTTACGACCACTGTGCAAGCTATCGACCATGTTGTTGGACTTACGACCACGGTGTAAGCTTCGATCACGTTGTCGTTCTTGATTTGATTTCTCCGATACTACTGCTTGCTGTGACATGTGGGATTGGACGCAAAGCCATCTTGACTGTTTTCTTCCCACGAGCAAAGAACTGTGCATTGTTCTTGTCTAGTGGTCGTGCGCCTCCTTTGGTACTTGTAATCGTTTATGACCACACTTGCTTTCTATCGCTCAATGGTTCTAAGTCATGTGATCATTCGACTACTCTGCAACCTCTTGTCATTTACGACCGCACCTGGTTTCGATCGCTCAATGGTTATAGTTCTCTCAGTCACTTTCTGAACTGTTACGACCACACACACTGGTGTTCACTGTACGTATTTTCTGTCTACACCTTGGTTAGTGACTACAGTGGTGTCGACCACACATTGGTCTTCGACCACGTAGTTCACAATCTCGTCGGTCTTCGACTGCGTTGGTTTTTTACCACTCATTGGTCCTGAACTACGCTGGTCTTTCGATCGCACATTGGACATCGACTACGTTGGTATCGACTACATCGATCTTCGACAACATTGGTGTTCGACCGCGTTGGTTACGACCACTGTGGTTACGATCACGTTGGTTACGACAACGTTGATTTTGACCACGTTGGTTACGACCACGTTGTTTGTTTCGACCATGTTGTTTGTTTCAACCACGTCGTCAGTTTCGATCACATCGTCTGTTTTGACCATGTTGCGTTTCTGCTGAGTGGTTGTAATCGACCACGGTGCGTTCCCGCCAAGTGGTCGTAATTCGACCACACTGTCATCTGATCAGGTTAAACGGTGGTCTGTGTTTCTCTGTTTTCCAGTAGACCTCATATCCTATTCTTTATAGCTTAATAGCTATTGGAGAAAAAGGAGTATGTGAATATTTAGAGGAAAAAAAATCTAAAGGCACTATTCACCCCCTTCCCCTCTGTTGCCTGTCTGGTCCTACACAATGTAAACTGGCAGGTACATAACTGGAGCTTGCAACCAAAGTACTGTATGATGCTTAGTTGCTTACTTCAGAGTAGAGTTGGGCTCCTGCACTCTTCTTAGTTGTTACTGCCTAACATTAGGAAAGCAGAATACCACATCACTAGCCTCCAAAATCAACATTAGTGTTCAGTTCAGGAGAGCAGAATGCCACAACACTGATCCCCAGAATCAACTCCAAGGTTCTGCAGAACTGATCTAGAACTACAGGCATCAATAGACAATACTCAATAGCAGCATATATACTCCAACACCAACTACAGTTCTGAATTTTGATGACAGAAGAGCTGTTTTACAGAACTTTATCTGTCACTACTTGTAACATAAGCACATTTATGCTGTGTCCAACAAACAATTCATGGATGCTTTCATCTGCTACAAAGGAAGACTGAATACAAATTTATCTGATTAGGTAACAGATTCTTGACAATATGTTGCAAAATTTAGTAGAGTGCACTCATCAGTGTAAAGAGCAAAATACAACAATTTTGTTCAGTACCAACAAACATCTACTACTTACAACAATGTCTCAATTTATTTCTTTACCGAAACAACATTTACAGATTATAGAACAGAATGGAAAGACTCTAACATACAGAATACAACAGTTATACAGCTCAAAAGGGCAGTTTAAATAGTTGACCAAATCAAATGCAGCACAAGGCTGATCAGTTGTGGTCTTTTTGCAGATTATCAGGGCTTCAGAAGCTCTTAAGCATGCAAAATCTGACTGCTTGAAGGTGTCAGATCGCTGAATTCCCTAGGAACATCCACATCTTGCCAATGAATCAAGTAGTTCGAACTCCTACTATCAGAATTGCTGCCAGGTTGCTTCTTGACGTGGCCAATCGCTACATGGAGACCTCGGCCAACAACAACTATCTTACTGTCCAGACAACTCACAGAGAAAGGTTTCATAATTCGCTCAGGCATAGGAGGGCCATTGACAGAATCCCACAAGTCTGTCTCTGGATCATAGACTTTAACCTTCATCCTCTCATATTCTGAAATGACAAACAAATGTTTGTCAATGACCACACTTAATCCCGTCCACCCTTCACGCATTCCAACTGGCATTGCCTCCCAACGGTCAATCTTTGGATCGTACACCTGTCCTCTTGGCGAGGAGAAGAAAGGCCATGCACAGCCTTCAGTGACATAAAGCCTACCATTGATGACAGCAGAATCGGACGAAGCCATGTTCATGCCCATACTAGCAACTGGTTGCCAAACACCCTTAACCGGATCAAGAACCTCTGCTGAATTGAGCTCAAACTGGTCCGCGCTATAACCTCCAGCAACGTAAACCCGTCCATCAATCACACCACCAGCAAAGAAAGACCTTGCAGCAAGCATCCGAGTCATCACGGTCCAGCGGTTCTTGTAAACGTCGTACTTGAGGACCAAGTGTAATGGGCAATCCATGTCAGAGACCAGCCCACCGCAAACAAGAAGGGTGCCATCGCTGGGGATAGCAACACAGCCAAACCCACGGGGGCAAGCCCTGTCCTGACACGGCATGGTGGGAATTGTGTGCCAGGTTAAGTAGTTCAGGTCCAGCACCTTCCACTGTATCTTGCCCGTGCAACGGTGGAATGCCAGGGTGAACAACCATGGTGACCGGAAGCCCATTGCCTTTCTTTGCATGAAGAATCGAGCCTTGTCGGCCAGGAGGTGATGCCACCGGCGACAGACAAGCCTGCAGGCATCATGGGCCTCAACAGGTAGCCGGAGGAGGCAATTGAGCGCAGCATCGTCCGGGAGACCAGGTATGAGGGGTGTCTCCCATGAGGACTGCTCCATATCTGAAGATGGCGTCGACGACAGCAGTACAGAGGTAGCGGCAAACCGGAATTTGGGCGTCAATTGCATCTGTGAATCACCCAGCTTGTGGAATGGAGACTGGTGGGATGAGACTCGGACACGACGCATACTCGTCTCAGATTGCAAGATTGAAGTGGACACCAACAATGCCCTGAACAACTGTGAATAAATGAACAGACCGTACCAATCCAAGTATTCTCACAGAACACACTCGAATCAAGGACCTCACAAGCTTAGTGCTATTTTGGTGAGGAGAACGATAGCATATGGAGAACTAAACACCTGTTCCTGCATATGTGAAAAATCCCAAATTTCCTCGCCTTACTGCACCCACTTTTACACCCATGAAATTCCAAGAATCGACCTACCTGGTAGAAATAACAAGAAATTAATTACTAGAGAACAATAATGGAATTGGAAGGATGCTGTAATTACTTTGCCCCCAAAGCTAAAACAAAATCGGAATTGCCCTTGCAAAATTGCAAACTAACCAAACCCTAGTTTATCCAATTCGCACTCAATCTTAGCTAAAAGCCATAAGCACCTCCTACAAAGAACCCGTTTACCAAAGATTCTAGGAATGAAGAAACACAACTAAGTTCCAATTCTTGGCAGAACTAGTGAACCATGATGATACTTCAAAAAGAAAAGAAAAGAAAAGAAAAGAAATTAACCTGACTTCCTGGGAAGAAACGAGGTCTCCGTGGGATCTACAGGAAGCCTTTTTGCTGTCCCTTTTTGCTCGGCGATGTTCTCTCTAATTCAAGGCTATACAGAAGGAGAGGTCTGCAAGAGAGGAAAAATACCTCCCTGGCATTTTCAACTGATGCTGTTCCTCTAACAACCAAAGAAGAGAGTCAAACCTACCAACCACAGGGTAGCAGCACCGAGGCCTCACCAACTGCATTTCAACACCTTGTTTGGTGACTGGGCCCCACCATCTGTTGGACCTACTCTCTTCTTTATTTCTTTATTCTTTTTGGTTTTACATTTTAGTAGGAAAAAATGCATAACATACCACATCGGTATTGTTTTTTTTTTACATTTTTTTGGAAAAAAAACAGGGACAATTACATTCACAGCTTCAGTCCTAGATTGGCCATTCTAAATATGCACAACATACTACATCATTTTTGTTTTGTAGACACAACTCCGCATTAATGCATTATCCATTGAACTCTACTATATGTTGCATCTTTGGTGGTGCCATTTTTTTACAACAACTGGTAAGGCCTCCAACAGCAAGTGTGAGAATAATTCTGGTTGATGCTTGTCAACCAGTAGCCATCATCCATCCACCTCTTACATGAGAGGGGAGGGATGTCAAGAAGGCGTCATCCTTTCTTCATCATCTATATTGTGTTCGTAATAGATTCCAGCTCAGGGTTAGGTAAGGGAGGTTGGTGAGCCAAAGCAATTAGTGAGCAACCCACTAACCATCCTGATTAGGGGAATAAATCAGAGTGACCCAAATTGATTTGGGCGAAAGAAAACACCGACGATCCATACCTTGTTTGGCTGGAAACTGATAGCCGAGCTCTGACGCATGCTCAAGTAATCAAGTTAACCTCTACTCAAAAGAACCTGCATAATATTTTCAAGGGAGATGTTATGGCATGGTCAACAGCAATGGAATAATAATGTTTAATTAACTTATTAACACCAGTAGTTCCTAAGAATATCCCACAACAACAAAGCATAATCCCTCCGTTTCCAAATACATGTTATTCTAGTTTTCAAACTATGTTCCCAAATACACGTCATCCAAACAATTTCGAGGCAACTTTTTACCTTTTATTTCCTTTGCATACCCTCCTATTTATTATTCCCAAGGTCATTTACTATTATAAACTATGGTAACACACCAAAAGCTATAAGTGAGCTGATCAACAAGGGCAATATGGTATTTTGTATATATGCCTTGGTTGTAATGCAAAATCCTAAAATGACATCTTTTGAGAAATGGAGGGAATATTTGGTACTGGCAAACTAACTTCCACAGAAACACACTTCCTAATTCTTGGCGCGAAAGGTTAGTTTTTTTTTAAGGAGGCACGAAAGGTAAGGTGATTTATAGGACTTGTCGCGTAAGGGTATGTATAATGGTATATGTCAACTGTCTGTAAATATATGCCACATAGAATTTTATGTGATATGGAGAGAAAAGGAAGAAAGAGAGAAATGATGTCTACTATTTAACAGACGGTCTTATAAATGGTTTTTTACTGTCTATAACATTGTATAAACAATTATATAGATAACACATAAATTGCATTAGGCTATTACAAACAACTATATAGACAACACATTGTATATGTTGTCTTTAGTCCTATTACAGATGATATGGAGGTATATTATAGACAACCACTATCTATACCATTGTACATACTCTAACAGCTATTCACCAATTCTCAAAAAGTTCACTAGCTACTACACCCCAATCGAGTTTCTTATCATCTAATCATGGGCTCAATGTATTGGTTACCCCTAATAGCTATACAGCTCACAGAAAACTGCCCATTTGGATCCAAAAAGGAAGAGGCCTACTGTTATTATTTGTTATGGGCTGGATCATTTATTTACTATCAGCTACTGGCCTTCATTCCTTCTGTTATGGGCTCATCAATTAGAAATTTCGAATTTTTCTTAAAAAAATTAGAAATTGTGGTTTTGCGGACAATCGTTTTTTAGAAAAATATTTTTATTTATATTAATAACACAATGAGTAAAATACAAATTATCCAACTTTTACATTGAAGATTGCAGACAAATAATATGTCACCATCAAATCCTTCAGTCGATGAACATGCTTGACTTCTTTATCTTCAACACCATCGACCCTGTATCTTGCAACGTTGTCTTGATTGTTGACAAACACAGCAATGGAAAGTAGATTAGTGATAATCTCCATTGATGTAGATGACCTACACCTTGGTACTAATGTTGTTCATCGAAAGAAAATTAGAGGTGATTTATGGCCTATTCTTTTTTGCTGAAGCTTATGCCTTTTAGCTACGGCTTGTGACTTTTGGGCTATTCGTGCAAGAGATTACAGAGTAACAGAAACTCACGTGCGGTTTTTGCCAATATAAATGAAGTCGGTACAGTATGTACTTCAATTAACTAGTAGACCTCATCTTAAAAAGGCACTCCTTTAAAAGCTAGATGCTGTAGAAAAGCTAAAAGCTGAAATCAAAAGCTGAAAAAACAGGGCCTTATCTGCACCTTTCTCAACCTAATGTTAATTTATGGCGTAGGCGTCATCATCGTCGTCCAGGCGAGTCAGTTTGATGAAACCCATCGTAGGTAAATAAAATCTAGTTAAGAACTCATTGGAGAAGAACAAACCTAGAAATTTTAATCTAGAAAGAAAATAGAAGAAAATAAATAAATATAAAGTTACTTGTTGAAAAATCAGCATGTCTCAATGTTGGTAAAGACTAAGGCCATGTTTGTTTAGGCTTAGGCCCTTTGGCTGATAACTTAAAACGAGTTTTTTTGTCTTAAGCAGCTTAAACGTAGTTCGCTTTTAAGCCAAGTTTTGTTTGACAGTCTGTCTTTTGTTGGCTTAGAGCTATGGCTTATTGTTGAAATATCTTAAATACCCTTGGTCCCAACGTTACAATGACTTATATTACGATCCAACAATTTCATAGTTCATGGCCTCATGAGATCAACAATGACGCGAATCATTCAAAGAAAAAATTGATCGAATCACAACAATAATTGGTAGAACACACCACAATTAGTGATAATTTAATTTATGACCATGAACTTGACAATCATAATTCAATTCAGAAAAATAAAGAAAATGAAAAAAACAAAAAGCCACATTTTCACCGGTGCCACCAGCTCTAGCGCGGGCCAAGCCTTACAGGCGTCGACGATGGTAGCGTCGGGGAGGAGGGAGGCAACGTCGGCATCGGGGGAGGAGGCGGTGGGCGGCAAGGCGATGACGTCGGGGTCAAAGTCGAAGGAGCAAGGTGACGTCGGCATCGGTGTCGGGGGAGGAGGAGGAGGAGGATGTGGCAGCATTGAGGAAGGAGGATGACAGTGACAGGGGAGGAACTAGCAGTGGCATCGTGGGAGGAGACCGCAGGTGGTGATGGGAAAGAGACCGGTAGCGGCATCAAGAAGGAACCAAGCGGCGGTGGTGTCGCTGGAGGAGCCAGCAGTGGTGTTGGGGAGGAATCACCATGGCATCGGGGAGGAGGCCTGCGGGGTAGTGGCACAGGCGGCAGGGTTGCAGGAGATTGGCGGCGTGTGCTTGCGAAGCCCAAATCACTTGGAGGCAATTTGGGCCAAGAGGGAGAGGAAGAATTGAGGAAAAAATGATAAGGGTTGTGAATATATATATATATATATATATATATATATATATATATATATATATATATATATATATATATATATATATATATATAATGGCATTTCATGGGTAAATTTGATAAAGTTGAGTGGCAAAGTGTTATTTCTATCACGCACAAGCCAAACGAGCATCTCAGGGCTAGTTTATGGCTTTTAGTTATGAGAGGCTTTTGGCTTTTCTGAAAACCTAGTTGAAAAGCCTCATGTTTGTTTGGGCTTTGGTTTTTTTTGCTTTTAAGCCAAATAAAAATCTTAAACAAATGAGGCTAAAGAGACAGCATAAACATAAGATAAAGAGGGAAATTAATAATTGGGCTTGGCTCAACCCACGAAAAAACAATGAAAGCAAAGAAAAGAAATTAGAAGGAGAAGAACTGCGTTAAATAATGGGCGCGAAATAAATGAAATGGACTAGCTAGTGTAGTCCAGTAAGTCTGGGATTAGGCCCAACTAAAGCCCCGTTCCAAACAGATTCCAGCTTTAGAAGCCAAAAGCCGTTTGGAACGCATTAGCTTCTTAATGTGGCATTTCTCCCTTTTCCCTCTCCCCCTCTTTTTCCCTTTTTCTTTGCATTATCCATGGAGATATAATGATGTTTTTTATCTTTTTCCAATTTCTATTCATTTCCATTTAATTGAATACCTCAGAAAAAGCTAACAGCCACTATAGTGCTATCTAAGCCAAAAGACAAAAGTCACAACACTTTTAAACAGAGCCTAAAAGGAGATGAAAATAAACTCGCTAGATGTGAAATAAAAGCTAAGTTTTTCTTGAGGGATAAAAAACAAAAAAAAATGTGATGGTCCATGGAGTGTTGTACCACCCTTGAAATTTAAACCTTAAACTCAAAATTTCGAAGGAATGAAAAAGGAGTTTCACTTATTAGTAACTTTTACTTTTTTTTACTTTTTTCATTTTCCTTTTAAATTTATCATTATAAAGAATTTTATAACTTTGTGGGAATTTTATACAATGATATACTAAATTAAGAGGTACATCCACAATTTTTTTATTTTTTAATGTTGATTTGACGTCTGAAAACTGAAGTAGCTTGTATGACTACACATAAGCCCTTTTTTTTTAATAAAAAGGAACACATAAGCTATGTCTTTACGGGAACATATCTAGTGCATCGTGAGTTTTTATTCATCCCCGTGCATCATCTTCAAAACACGAACCAAATGGTCATAAAAATTCTAGAACATTGACAACATTAACACAAAGTAAATCTATCATGCCACAAGATTTCAAATCTAAATTCGGGAGAAACAAAAATGGTAAATCCTACTGAAAAGGAAATCCGAAAATAAAAGAAAAGGAAAAGGCTACAATTCATTGAAATTTGTCTTTTGTTTTGTCATAATATACGTCACATTTTTGTCAAATCATTTATATTTCCTTTGTTATTTCTTGATACAATCATAATCATGTAGAAAATACTGGAGTCTCATGTCTTACTTCAGTGAATATTTCTTACACACATTAGGGGATATTTGTGCTCAATTAACTTTGTTGGTTGACCTTGTTACTTTTGTCGACTACATCATTATGTCATTACATGATACTTCAGATTATGCTACTTACATGTTCAGAGCTGTGCTCAAGAATTCCGATATGCTACGTGGTTGTGTTTGTGTATAACATAGAAGTTTTAAAGTTTGACGTTTTACAAAGTTCAGTATATTGCAGGTGCTCAAATTTCCTATGATAAGGCCTACAAAATTACGAGATGATCATGTCCAGTGACATCTAGATTGAATCATCCTTTTGTTATAATCACCAACATAAACACATTGTTTTACCTTCTTTTATTTTGGATGTAAATTACTAATTGTTGGTTGTACAATATTGTTGGGTGACTGAAATTAGTGTACTAGACTCATGTTCATGAAATTACTAAAGTGTAGTAAATTTCTCATTTTATCCTATTAAGGTAGGAGTAAACATCATTTTAAAAGGTAGTTTGATCATTCCGAATTCTGGCACAGTACTTCCTAGCGAAGTTTAGATGTTCCAACTAGTCATTTCACTATGTCTGAATTTTTAATATCTGAATATAGTTAGTGTACCCATTTTGTTTGTGTAGAGTAGAATCATTGGATAACCTTGGATATCAAATACAACTTCATGAATTGGATGGCTTCCCTCTGACATTAGTCGTTTTCCAGGGCTGATGAACATTTTTTGCCATGTGAAGGTATGTGTCCATCTAATATCACTCATCCTAATTATTGTGATGATGTTCCATTTCTTAGCTACTACTATTCATGCCCAAATTTGTTGTGTAAATAGGGATGACAGTGTAACAATGAGGTTTACATCTCCAATAGAAATGTTTAGGTAACCTTTTACTTGTGCACATTGGGGTTCCTGCTGTTCAGAGCTTTCTTGATGATAGAATAGCAATCTTTGAAGGGAATAAATTGTGGATGCACCATGAAAAGAAACCAGCATAGATCGTTCTTTGTCTCATTTCATATATTAACATCCAAACAACCTATCTAGGAAATATGTGTTGTCTTTCCTGGCTATTCTGATACTCCCATGAAAGGGGGTGACAAAACTAGAAATGTAATGACAAGCTGTTTAGCACTGCTAGCTGGAATTTTTGTGGTTCTTTAAAAGGGGGAAAGAAGAAAAGAAGTCAGGGAGGAGGGGAAATCACATCAAGAACCAAAGACAATAGGTGTGTTTCACATTAACTCAAAAGCCCAATCGAGCTGATGTGATATGCATGGAAATTGGTTGGTTTATGATGGCCAATCAGCTCTACATTTTTTGGCATCTCGGGTTTGTATTATTCTGATGTGAGTCTTTGGATGATGTGGTTGCAGGTTAGTCTACAACGGTGGGCAAAGTATCTCATAGAGGAACTATAACTATGACGAGCTCCTATTCCCTGGTAGCAAGGTCAGGTTATATGATTCATCTAGCTGTATATAATACATCCTAGATCAGTTCTAGAATTTGCTAATACATGATCAGTTCTACATAGGCAACAGTTAAAAATAGTTCTAGTTTTATAAGTAGTAGGGCATGATGTTGGTTCATGGCAGCAACAAAATTTGGTTTGGTTTGCAATGGAGAATTTAGTCTTTCTCATGTCCACTGTAGAGGACATGCTTAAGCATTGTGGTATAAGGTTATGAGAATTGCTAAATCTGTGCAACTAAATAAGGATGAATATTAATTTATTTGAAAGCTCATTTCCAAAAGTTTGAAGTTAATTTCCCTGCTAATAAACTAAAGTACATATATGCCTTCACCTATGGTTAATAATAAATTGTTCAAAGCGATAATCAAAAGTAAAAGTCAATATGCGGATGATCCTTCTTGCACCTTCTTTGCGAAACCTGAATACGTGTGACTATGTCATTTATTCTGTGAATGGCAGTAGCTAAATATATTTGACAGAAGATTTTAAGGTTTTTTTAGAAACACCTCAGTATGATCATCGATAAGGCACAGTGGCAAACTATCCCAAATGTGGATGTCTACCTCCCCGATCCAACTTTCTTGATGCGGATACAGACATACGTAGCGCTTTTCAGTTAAATATATTATTTAACTGGAAAGAATTATTTAGTTGCACTAAATATTGCCAGTGAACTCTAATTTTAGTAGGTCTTTAATTATTATACTTGAAGATACAGAGCTACTACTATTTTATTTAATTATATACAGGCCTATACTCGATCTATACAAGCCTAAAATGAAAATAAAAATAAAGATAGCACCGAGAGGGAGGCCGGAGCCAAAAGCTGGAGGAAACAAAAGTCTATGCAGAGAAGCAAAGTAAAATGGAGGAGGTGGTTTGCTCACGTGTCATGTTTTAGTTATTTAGTAAAGTCATACATTAAATCATGTAATAGATATTTAGCACCTTGAGCTCAGTCGTGTAACCGAGATAATCCCTAGCTAGCCCAAGGCCCAATCCATACGCATGTGATGGTATAGAACGCAATCTGCAGCCGCAGCCGGATAACAAAAAGAGGATCCGCCGTATATATACGCGACTAGAAGCAGAGAAAGAGGACGACGGCTTGATATCCATGAAGAAAACACTACGTGACGAGATAGCAAACAGAGACTAGATAATGGGAGTTCATGAGCCTTGTACACGTCTTTGATCTTTTGATAGCCATCAAATATCCAATAAAAAATTTATGAGTTTTTGCAAATTGAGATCGTTCAACTTTTCCACTGGGAATTGAGAGCGCGATAGGACTTTTGCTTGATGATTGTGAAGTCCGACACATGTAATCTTGCGAATTAAAGAGTATCCGTTCTTGCATTGGCAACAGAGGATCGTTACGATTTGAGAGACTGCAGGTGAGTATCCAATTCTACGTTAAGATCAGATGATCCCGTATCATCTTAGTATCAGAATACGGTTTCCTCGGTAGGATTATTTACCCTTATTTTCATATTGATTTATTTCTGTCCTATAGTCCATTAAACTGAAAAAATTGCAACAAAAAAAAATCCAAACACTAGTTTTTGCATATGTTAATTTTGTGAGTTTTGTTAAGTTCTCGTCCATTAGAAATTTTATTTAGGTACTGATCATCGTGTTCCTTTGCATCGCTTAATCATTGAGTCGTTTTCTTTATTTCATCCAAATCATAATTATCTCCAAAAAAATCACCATCGCATGCTACAGTACGCATTCCCAGTATCATTGATTTTTTGCTTTGGTGTTCGGTTGATTGCTAGCTCTGGCCGAATCAATTGGGAATAGGAAAACTCTTGGTAGCTTCTGATTGCTTGATCAGCGCTGGAGCTGATTTGCGTAAAAGGAGATCCAACCGAACTCTTTTGCTGTTTTCCTATCTGAATCTTTTGGAAAGATTGAATCCGAGTCTTACTCAATCAAAACCGAGACAGTTGTGTGGTCGGGTTTCAATCATTATTACCGTGTGCCGAATAAAATCCAGTCGAACAGTTAAAATCTTAGAAAGCTTCACTTAAATCCTTTGAAACTTAAGACTAGCTATTGAATATTACATCTAGAGCTGCTCTTGAGTATTTTACACTTTACTGAATATTTATAACTTGTGCAAATTTAAGGGTCAACGAAACTCTAGTTCGGCATTTGAGTAAAAAAAAAAGCAAAAAAAAAGGCAACCGTTAAAAAAAAGCCATGGCGTGACCATATTTAAAAAAAACATTGGCCGAATTTGGGTGAGTTTTTAGTCTATAAATTTAGATTGTGTAATTTAATTTTTTGAGCAATCTTGTGCCCTTACATTCATATTTTTGCAATTGGCTAGCGTCTCTCCCAGTACTTGGTGCAAAATGAGCTAATTAATTCTCAATTTCAGATTATTTCTATTTAGCTCATTCATTTGTTTGCATTGAGTCACACTGATCCTGCGTGTGCGTTCATACACTTCACTTAAACTTTGTAGAATAGCACTTAGGCAAAGTATTTTAGTTTGGATTATTACTTAACTTTACAACATCAAGAATTTCATATTGCTAGGATATAATTGATAATCACGTTGCTATTGTACCTTCTACCAAGTGTAAGTTTATTGGTCTTAATTCACTTCGGAAAGATAAGTACTTTATTTGGGAGAGAAAAGAGTGAGTATATATATATAGTAAAAATATTGAGGACTCCTAGGTGTCCGGACTCCTCATTCCTGAGCCGTCCGATCGCGCACGCACAGTTAGCCTGGAAAAGACGATTAACGGGTTGGGAGGCGCTAGACCCGTTGTTTGGGCCAAATTGGAATCTCCGTCACTCGGTCATGCATCTTCCCCCAAATCGCGCATTTCCCCCGGTCTCACCTCTCCCCCCCCAAATCGAGCATTTCCCTCGGTTTCGCCTCTCCCCCCAAATCGAGTGCGGATGCTTCATCGGAGGCCAGCTCCGTCGTTCACAACACCGAGTCTCGTCCATGTATTGGAGGCGATGGCAGACAGTGGCGGCCCGGGAGGCTAGTGTCGACCCAAGAGTGGTTGCCGTAGAAGGCGGGGACCTGAGGAGTTAGCGGCGGTGACCGCGGCGTCTAGATCCATCGGGGAGAGCTAGATCCGGGAAGGTGGCGGCGTCCCAAAGGTGGCAGCGGCCCAATAAGAGATCAGATCTGGCGAGTATTAGGGCGATGTCGACCGATGATGGATCCGACGTCAAGTGAGGCCGGCGGCGGTTTCGCCTCAACCCGATTGACATCACCGCGACGCCTCAGCCACGTCAGCTTCTTACCGCCGCCACCCATATCGTTTGTATTTCAACTATTTTAGAATTTGGGTATTTTGTCAGTTTGTTTCCTTTCACAAAGGGTCAATCGATGATTTATTTCCATATGTATGGAATGATAATTCTTGATGTGGTTATAGCAGTGTGAAGAGTTGTTTCTATGTATAGCAACGCAAATTATACCGTGATAGCATTTTCAACTTCCAATAAATGAGATTCCTTTTGTCTGTCAACAAGGATTAAATCGTGTGATGTTCTTTCCATTTAAGTTTGATTACAATATCTCTTATTGATTTTATTAAGCTCGGTGTCATATGCTATCTTCCTCGTTCCAATATCTGACGATCGTTTCTGGCTCTTCAATCCGGTTAAAGTTTTGCCGATCGGTGCTATCGTCTTGGTTTCTGGTTCATCATCCCAGGTATGTTCGCTATGAGAGTGTTTTGGTAAAGATTAGTTTCTTGATGTCATCGATGTCAATCTCTCTTTCATTGGTATTGAGGTGAAGTGTATGTTGAAAATAGAGATTGCAAAGTTTTTGTATGTTCTGTACTTTTTCTACAGAGAGTGTCATGAAATAATATGATATGTGATTATCTGGGATGCTAGAAATTTAGATTGCAAATGGTCAGTCTCGGGTCTGTAGAATTTCATTCTAATTGTTTGTCCATATTGCTTCTTTTTAATCGGTTCTGAAGCAATTTTGTTTGTTTTCTTTAAAATTGTCGATCTTGTGTTGTAAAGTAGAAGATTACTTGTCAAAGTTTACATCTGTATTATCTGAATCAATTCTTTGTTTGTATTGAACTACCATCTGCAAATCACCACCAAAATGTCACTAAAGAAGTTTTTGCTTGGATATTTGCTGGTTAAGTTGCTTGTTCAGTTAGTCCCGGTTGCTTGTTAATTTTGTTGGGTATTTGCGTCTGTGCCTTTGATGGTTGTCGAGTAGGTTTGGTTCTATGATCTCGCGTGATCTCCGAATTGTTAAGATCCAGTTGGGGATATTGTTTTGTTCATAGCTCTAGACTGTTGTTTTAGGTCATTTCATTGCACAATGAGCATCAGGTTGCCAAGGCAGAGGAGCATGCTTGGGGGGGGGATTAACTATTGCATGTTTCAGCTTATGACGCTTCCAGTTAGATTTTACACTCCCATTTCGTGTAAGGAGATTTGCACCAATTGATTGATTGCATGGTCTCTAGCCTAACAAAGAGCAAAACTAGATGACGTAACTCTAATTTCTAGAAGACAAACATTGAAATGCAGTCAGTGTAGCTCCTTGCATTAACCGCATCAATCAGTTTTCTGGGAGTATATATTTTTTTGCCATAATAGGATGTTGTCCTCATTTCCTTTTGTAATTCACTTTTTTGATCATATTGAATTGTCAGAAGAATAATTCTTGGGGCTTTTTGTGTTGCTAGAAAAAATTGATTGATTTTTTTTACATTTTTTACTGCTTGTCTCATTGTTTTTTATCCTTCAATTTCGTATTCAGGACAAAAGAGTTTTCTCAGAATGCCGAGGCTACCACGTGGTGCAGGTGCTAGATGAATGGGTAGGCGCATGTCCTTAATTGATGGAGTTAGACCTGAAGCATCGTACTCTGATGATGACGACTTCGTGTGCCCACCTACTAGGAATATTACAGGTCAAAAATATGTCCCACCTGTATCTAGATGCGTTCCGTCTTCTGTTTCATCAATTATTAAGGATTTCAAGGGAGAGAAAGAGCGTTTAGTAAATGAAATGGGTTTTGGGGGTTTGTTGAATATGCCGGAGATTACAACACATAGGGCAATAAGTTATTGGTTGCTCTCTAGAATTTCTTGTGATACTCATGCATTACAAGTTGGAGATGGTACTCTTCTTCCTTTTCTGAGCATGATGTACAGAAGGTTCTTGGAATTCCTTCATCTGGAAAGGACTTGGACCCTCCTAGCAGTGAAGTAATTGCTCAGGTTAAGAGCTTTATATGCACCAGATTGAAGGTTGAAGATTACAAGCATGTCAACAGAGCTGTCCTGGAGGATGTTCTTACAAAAAAACCATAGAGGTGTAATGTCTAAGGAAGACAAGGATGCTTTTAAAACTGCTTTTCTAATCCTGGTTATGACTAAATTCCTTGCTCCTCAGAAATTTTTGGACAACATTTGTCCGAAATATTTCATAGCCCTCATAAATCCGGACAACATATCTAGCTACAACTGGTCCGGGTATGTTTTGAACGAGTTAATTGCAGCAGCTCAAGACGTTCAAAAAAAATTCAGATGGCGAAAGATGTGGATATGTGAATGGATGTGTAATATTTCTACAGGTAACACACATATATATCTTAAGCTTAGAATACTATAGCATGTATTGTTCTTTAGTTGTACTATGTTCTTTGCTAAATAATTTGCAATTATGATTTGTCTTAAATGGTACACATCTGATTGGTCATATATATTATGTGTTTTGGATGAATAATCAAGCATATATACTGTCTTGTACGATGCCATGTTGCTTTTGTTTTTCGCTGGTTTTCTGAATACCTATTTGATGTCATTTTTATACGGGGAGTGCAATGAAATACTATGATATGTGGATCTGGAATTGGCACAGGAAACATGTGCCTAAAGTAATAGCACAAATGAAGCTAGCTTGGTTTCAAGTTTTGGCACATTCAGTCATATAAGGAACAAAGATGGCTTTATCTAGTACTGACACGGTAGAGCTTCTGGATTACAAATAGACACTTAATTAGTTTAATAACAAATTAATGACCGAATGGATACTCAAGAATGCAGACATGTATAGCTCTTTTTAATACTTCCATAAAAATTACATACCCTTTTTTTTATCATAGCTATGCATACAACTTTGAATCTTTTCGTCTTATATTTGTATATATGAGTCGGAAATCTCATAGTTCGTCAAAAGTGCCATGTTGAAGGGCTTCCCATGTTTTCTATCAAGTGCAGTGCAAATTTAGCAGCAAGAGGAAATGCGTTGAACTTTAATACTCGATGTCAAATTTCATGTTGTAGTGCAGTGCCATGTTGAAGGGCTTCCCATGTATGAAGACTGGAATTAAATCAATCCTCTAATACTCGATGTCAAATTTCATACTGTGATGATTGGGATGGGATTGGATTTATTTACTTTTTTCATATAAATGGTTGAACTTTTGATGCACTCATATATGTATGCATGGTTGAATTTTTTTTATTTCTCTATTCTTTTTATCAAGCGTTGAACAGATTCCACGAGTGAACAAACAGATATTCATTTAAGTTTTTATTGCCATTTCAGATTTTCTATTTAGACAATTTGGATTTTGGAAATCTCAGTCTTCCGCATGATGTTTTCCCACGAATTGCTGTTTATGATCGTGACAGCATTAAGAAAAGGTGCATTGTTGAACTTACATTGAAGGATAAATACACGGTTACACAGTTTGGGCAGATGCAGGTACGCAAATCGATATCCCAAAAATAATAAATACTTATGGCTGCCATTCTAATGATATTTCTATTGCATGACATACTCATTTTTGTTGCAGCTTCGTCCAAAACTCAATGTATGTTATACAAGGTCTAATGAGTTCATTAAAACTAAACAAGGCCAAGACAAGGGTGATGGCCCATCAAATGTGAATCTTCAGGAAGAATCACATATGAACATGTTGGTGTATACAATGTTTATCCAAATAAATGCGTTGACAAA
The DNA here is from genome assembly GCA_017311315.1 of Dendrocalamus latiflorus. Classification (NCBI taxonomy): domain Eukaryota; kingdom Viridiplantae; phylum Streptophyta; class Magnoliopsida; order Poales; family Poaceae; genus Dendrocalamus; species Dendrocalamus latiflorus. The sequence continues at coordinate 11,784,821 of CM029672.1, forward strand.
TACTCTAGTAAATATGTTGTTTACCAATGTGTATAATCATTGTTGTAGGCAATAGAGCATGCTGCCCATATAATCCAACAGGCCAAAAAGATGAACGTTCTTTGGGCTTCTTGTATTAGCAATCTAGACAAGGCAAGGGAAGATATTGTAAAGGTGGCAGAAGCTTGCAAACTGTTGGCTAACGCAGAACAAACCAACACAAATGAAGATGAGTTGTCTCATGGGTATACTTGTACCCTTGACAATGAAGTAGAGCATATTGACGAACATCACGTTCATGAACAGACATGTATTATTTAAATTCTAATGTGCCTCGATTTAATTGTCATAATTTACATTTTGGACATACTATGTCCATATTTTGTCATTTTTATAGGTCCTGTTTGTAACGAAGAGATTAACAACGTGGAGATAAATAATAACGTGGATGGTGCACCAAATGTTACAAGCAATAGACCCTCCTACAATAATTCAGCAAATCATTCAAACTCTGCACAAGAATACACTCCCACAGTATTACTTGAATCTAGGTCAAATGCTTCAATTGATTTGAACCGTTCTGTACATACTAATAAAGAGTCTGGAGATACCTCGAAGACAACTCTTTTTCCACCTAGAATGGAGAGGAATGTTGATTTGGACCGACCATCATTCGATATAGGTATCGATTTATCTCCATTGCAAACCCAAGGTTAGGTTTCAATCATATTATCCCTGTCATTACTATTTATCATTTCCATTGTCGATGTGATTGTATGACCAACTGTTTATTCCTGAGTTTCAGAAATTTGTTACATAAATCCTATCATCGGTACAATTCACCCATCTGAAGTTTCTCCAGAGATTATTCCAAAAAAGTCTTCCATTTCTCCACGTTCACGTTCTCGTGAAATTGCAGTGTCAAGTTTCGTTGTTTTACAAGATATATACATTGAGAACAGCAAAGGAGATATCAGGCCTGTAACTGGTATCAAGCGTGAGTATTCAGAGCCTAGGATTCTAGATTTTGAGCAGTTTCGTGGTAACAAACGTTTCATGCCGCCTACGGTTACACCTTTCCAAGCCAGCATAATTACCCTAGTTCGTGTTAAGCATGAATATATTTCAATGGTTCTAATTAATTGGATTAACAAATACCAGGATGTCAACTCTCTTAGGTATGACAACCTAACATTACTGTATATTCCATCTGAAACATTTTTCTGTGGCAATTATTCACTTCACTGTATATTTGTAATGTTGTATTTATAGATCTTCATGGGTCACACATGACACTCCAACATACATAACTGTGACGGGTATGGAGCTACGTATTTTCATTGCAGGAAATGAAAAACTGGACCATACAATTGCTACTTTGTACACACGTAGAATGATACAGAAGGAATATGAAATGTTCGGAAATACACCCGCTAATGGATGGCGCCACTTTCTAGAACCGGATTTTGCTGTGAGTTCAATAAGAATAATTTCAACCATTGCTCTTTTACATATTGTTTTAGATTTATCATGTATTCATTGTAACAATATTTAATTCATGGATGACTTTTATATGTAGATGCGTGCTATTGCCTCAGACAATTGGTGGGACCCTGAATTCTTTTGGGTCCAGTTCACCGGTGGTGCAATCAAGTATGATGTTTCCAAGTGCGAAATAGTAAGTCATTTCACGTTACGCCTAGTAAAGCTATTCATTAACATATATGGGCAATTACTCATTTCTAACTTTATGTAGATTTTTGTCCCATTATGTGATATGAACCACTGGTCATGCTATGCATTTAACTTACGTAAGCGAATGGTGCACATACTCGATTCAAACAAGACTGGTAAGGGTGAAGACATAGATACTGGCAGTAATCACGTTTGGATTCGTCCCATACTATTCAAAGCTGTGCAGCAATGCATGGCACTATTTTTCGGTGATTGGAGCGAAGACATTACTAAGTGGGATTGTAAGGAAGCTATTGTGCCTACACATTATTCTGAGTATGTAACTCAACTATCTTTTCATACCCAAGTTATCAAATAAGTGGGAGATTCATTCAAGTTGTATTTTCTCACTGCCAATTTGATTTTTGCAGAGTTGACAGTGGTATATACACAATTCAGTTCATGAAGAACTGGGATGGTAATATGTGTGTCCGAGATATAAATCAGGTATATTTCCCATACATTCACTCTTTCATTGCAACATCATTCTGTCATCTAACCAATGTATTAAACTTGTTCACAATATTTTTATAGGATTGTATGGACACTTTCAGAATGGAGATTTTGATGGACATACTTACCTTGGAATCTAATCTATCGTCACCACCTGATTTCGTCAAAGAATTATTGAAGCAGTGCAGTGATCATTGAGAAGCTACTGAACGATGCTTTGAAAATAAGAATATTTTGTTCTATTACGAGACTATTTTTTGCTTGATACTTTCTGGATTGTAATAATGCTATGTGTCAATACATCACATTTGGCTGGATGTAAAACTTTGTTGATGTCATACATACATTATATTTTTTCAATACAAAAATTGTGATGACTTCATACTCATGCTATTGTTTTTTAAGCACGTCTTTCATAATTTAAATGTTGTAATTACTACTATGTGCATCTGATCCATCATATATCTTTCATCACATACATTTTCTGTACTGCTTTATGCTAGAAAGTTACTTATCATATCTATCCATCCCTAACGAGTATGTCCAGTTTGTATCATCTATTTCGTTTAGTTTCTTTTGTTATCTGGTAAGCTGGTCCAATATACGAAATAATACGTTTACCGACGACTACCGAGCTGTACATGGATGCGATGCACGTTCTTGATTTGGAGTTATGGACTGTGCATTTGGGCTGTTCCAGCCATGGACTCTCCAGCGAATCGCCAAATGTTTCTTCGCTGATTTGGGCTCAAATAAAGGCAAAAGGGATGTTAGTATGCTTTCACTTTTATTTGTAAAATCACGTACAAAATCAATACTCTAAATGTATATACAAAATAATACTTGTCAATACTCGTGGTTTTTAACGTGCCGTTCGTCTGCATCAGCCATTTAATATAACATTTGTTGTCCGATTCTGCTAAAAACCACACACAAGATTTTCAACTACATCCCTAACATGAAGTACAAATTCGCCGCTCTAAATCAATTTTTGTGGCGTATAGAAAAATAATGGAATTCAACACACGTGTTTTTCCGATGCCATTCGTCTCCATCAATCATTTTAAGTTAACATTTGTTGTCCGATTCAGCTAAAAAAATCACATAAGCTTTCCACCTATAACCCTAACATGACGTACAAATTCGCCGTTCTTAATCATTCCGTACGGTGTACAAAAAATAATGGAAGTCAACATACGCGTATTTTCCTAGGCCGTTCGTCTCCATCAATCATTTTAATATAACATTTGTTGTCCGATTCACCTAAAAAATTCACATAAGGTTTTCACCTTTAAATGCTATCATCACGTGCAAATTCGCCGATTTAAATCACCCAGTTATTCGTATAAAAATTAATGGAAATGATCGCACGCGTTTTTTAAAATGAGATTCATCTACATCATTCATTTAAGCTAGCATTAGTTGTACAAATAATCGCAAAAATTCACATATAATTTTCACCTTAACCGCTATCATGACGTACAAAATTCGCCGGTATAAATCAATCCGTGACACGCATAAAAAATAATGGAAGTCTATATATGCGTTTTTTTACTATGTCGTTCATCTACATTAACCATTTACGATTGCATTTTTTGTCCGAGTGAGCTAAAAATCTCACATATAATTTTCAACTTAACTGCTAACATCTCGTACAATTTCGCGCTCTAAATCATTCCTTGCCAAATATAAAAATTAATAGAATTCAACACACGCGGTTATGCCTATTCTTATCATCTCGATCAAGCATTTAATGTAGCATATATTTTTTCCGATTGGACTACAGATTCTCATATTAGATAAGTAGGTATGTGAATTGACTACGTTGTGTAAAAGAAGGAATAATTTAGATGTATGGGATATGGCCTTTAATTTCTACATATACTGCTATAAATGCTTTGTATCCGTCAAGAATCATATTTTTCCATTGCTTTCCGTTTGAGCCTGGATATGTATTCATATGTTATTTTCCTTTTTGGACTCCTCTTCTACCATTGCGCGGCAATACGCGGCCAAGACAAAGATCAATACGCGGTCATCTAGAATACATTCATCTTGAATACATCAGTGTAGACCGGCTGCCGGAAGACGAACCATACCTACTACAAACAAAATCCTTTCATCTTGGCCTCGTCCGAATTTCTGAAACAGAGTCTTTGCGCAGTGTTATACAATGGAAGGTATGTTTCCGTCAAGAGTACTAATTCTCCATTGCTTTTCTAATTCTCCAATGTACTCTTCTCCCAGATCACGTCAATACGCCTGACGCTTAACCTGCGGCCAGCGCCGACATTCACAACAGCACAAGATGCTTCACCAACCCAACAGCTTCTGGTACCACCACTGCCATTTTCGTGATACCTTTTCCTCTCCTGCAATTACTGGATTTTTTTGAGAATTTGTATGCTTCTTGTCTGTTGGATGTTTCGTACAGACATGTCCGAATTTTCTGGATCCATGTTTGTTGATAGTGTATTACGGAGTGTATAGTATATTGGTTGTTGAAAGAGCACATGACCAGTTAGTTACCTTTTTTTCATTTGTTATCTGGGTAATCAGTACTGGAATTTCTGAGGCATAATGATCCTCACTCTTCATGCTAATATACCCTTTTTATTACTGGCAATTGATCATATACCCTCCATTTAGATGGAAATTGAGGATTTACCCTCCTGGCCCACGTGTCAGTGACTTATGATGACCTCATGTGTCATTGAGATGTGGAGGGTAAATCCTCAATTTCCTAACTAAAGGGAGGGTATATGATCCAATCTCCCTTTTTATTATTTCGGCAATCTAGTTCTGTAAATTTTGTGCCCAACTGATCCCCACTATTTATTTCTATTAGTCTATTACGTACCATTCAAACTCATGTAACAGCGCAATTAGTAACAATAATTTGTAAAAAAATATGCCATAAAAGTGGATGGTATGTACTCCCTAAATTGTTTTTCCTTCCCCAATACTATTTTTCTGTTTGAACTTTAATGAAATTCTTGCACTTGATACAACATATCACTTTAGATTTATCTGTCCGTATTGAGTATATACAATTGTGGTTTTGAGTGATTTGTGTCTGCATACCTCCGGATGGACATTTATATACTAGTTCGTAGTTGCTTAACATTTTAAGATAACATGCCATACCCGTTTTCTAGCGCCATTCGTCCCCATGACAAATTCAACAAGAATTTGTGCCTCGAATCATACTAAAATTTCACATAATATTTTCGCCATTACTGCTAACATTATGTACAAATTCACCGCCCTAAATTAGTTCGTGCAACGTACAAAAATTATTGGAAGTCAACACAAATGTTTGTAGTCCGATTCAATCAATAAATTCAAGAGGACATTTTGATGTCCGATTATTTTGATAAATTCACACAACATATAAACTGAAACTCCTATCATGACGTACAAATTCGACACTCTAAATTATTCCCTTTTACATATAAAAAATGGAAGTCAATATATGCAGTTTTTCCTACGCGTTCATGTCTAGCAACAATTCAATGAACATTTGTTGCTCGAATTAGATGAAAACTCCAAATAAGATTTTTGCACTAAGCGCTCACATGGCGTAAAAATTCGATGCTCTAAATCATTACATGTGGCTTATAGAAAATAATGTAAGCAAACATACCCGTCTTTCCTGTGCCGTTTGTGTACTACAACCATTTAAGTTAGCTTTTGTTGTCTGATTGAGATGAAAAAATCACATAAGTTTGTCACCTTAAATGCTAACAACACGTGCAAATTCGCCACTCTAAATCGTTCCGTGCGACATCTAAAAATTAATGGAAATAATGCAAGTCAACATACTCTTTATTTAAAAGCCTTTCGTATGCATCATCTATTTAATAAATCATTTTGTTGTCCGATTGAGTTGACAAATTCACAAAAGATTCTCCGCTTACCTGCTAACATCTCATATAAATTCGCCGCTCAGAATCATTTCGTGCATTGAATAAAAATTAATGAAAGTCAACACAGTTTTTATTATTCTGTCAGAAGACCACTTAAAATTTTTTTCTGGGTATAATACTCGATTTGATCACAATGATTCATCATATGTTACAAGTAATGATATTTCGCATGCACTATAAGATATTAAATTTTTATGTACAAACGAGCATATTTTAAATGCCGTACGGTTTTGCATACATACTCCATGTACTCCATGTTAATTAATACATGGCCAATACACATACCTACTCTACGGTAATGGCATGAAATCTATATATGGCACCAAATGATCTTAACACATAAATATTTTCACGTTACTTCAAAAGGTTCTACACACATACTTCAAAAGGATCATGTCGCTGGATATTTATGGCAGTAACAAATCCGGAACGCGCACGCACAACAAGCCAGAAAACTATTATAGCGCACGCCCATTCAGAACGCTGGATATTTATGGCATAAAATATTCCGGTTTGCACTAATCAATCAGCTGTTTCAATCGCTACGGAAGGAATGTATTGTCTAATGGGTATACTACGGTTTATGGCAATTAATAATCCGATTTGCATGCATTCAATTAGGCGTTTGAATACTACGGCAAGCAGTATAGGCTAATGGGTATACCCGTTAATATCTAACCTACTACAAACTAGCACATCTCAATTTGATCGAACAGTTGATAGGTTAGGTGTCTGGACTCCTAGGAGTCCCATTTCGCCTTCCTAAGGGCGAGTGTTTCATGCACCTAGGTGCCTAGGCACCCATATCAAGACCCGTTGATTTGCTTTGAGATTCGCAACGTTTGATGTTGGTATCTTCATATACCCATAAAAAAGTATATTTGAGATGTCAAACTCCGAAAAAAAATTAAATTCAACTTCAATTTAATTAGTTTGAACTATTTTTATGGTATATACTCACTGTAGTCGCATTGAACTCAAAAGTAGTCCAAACTAGTTTGAACTGAGTTCAAAACTTACTTACCATAAATATATCAAGGGTATAAAACATTTTCATACCCAAACTCAAAAAAGTTATCAATCATACACGTGTATCGGACGGTTCTTGATGTGGGTGCCTAGGCACCCAGGTGTCTTATGTAATATATATATATATATTGCACAACTAACCAAGACAAGATATTCAACAATTCGTTTCTCTCGGTGTGAGCCAAATGGGAATGAATCTTCAGTATTTTGTTCCTCTTGGAGCGATTCCGAGCCCAACAATTTGTATCTTCCTTTCTATGGAAGTGATGATCCAGATGAGTATCTTGAGTGGGAATAGCGAATGGAGAAAGTGTTTAAATTTCAGAAGCTTCCCGAAGACTAAGAGGTGATGTGAGCCACTATGAAGTTTGAAGACTATGCTTATAGTTGGTGACAACAATTATCTGGAAAATGATTCATTAAATCTTGGGTAGGTTTGAAGGTGATCACGAGAAATGAGTTTGTGCCATCCTATTATGAGCAAGGTTTGCTTCGTCGTTTGGAGAGTATCCACAAGGGAGTAATACTGTTCAAGAGTATTATTTTCTGCTGCAAGATGCGTTGTGCCATGCAGGTGTCACTAGTGAATTAAAAGAGATGACATACTTCAAAGGAGGCTTGAATTCTAAGATCGCCGCTACACTTCAACATAAATATTTTAGTAGTGTGCATGATCTTGTGAATTGTGAAGAGAAGAGACTTATAGAGATGCGTACATCACGGTTCAATCCATGTCCATACTTCAGTTCTTATGGTTCCACTAGTGTGACACATGAGAAGATGACCGAGCATGGGACTTTCCTTGCGGTAAAGGAGACATCTTATGCTGCCCCAATGACACATACAACAATTGAGATGCGTCAAAATCCATGTGAGAATGAAAGCCACATAGCCAAATTGAGTGAGAGTGTTAAAAAGAGTGAGCTGTGTGATTCCACCATATGTGAGTTTGAAAGCATCCAAATTGAGAGTGTGAGAGATACACCAAAAGAAAAGAGAGAAGTAGAAGATAAATAAAGTGAGGTTGATTTTAAAATTAACACATTAATATCTACTTTTAGTGTTGTTTCTCACATTGTGCAGGTTGAAATTGAAGATGAGGAATTAAACATTTAACAACCGGCACCATTGGAAGTCAAAGATGAGGAGATAGCTACGGTTGAAGATGAAGTACTTGCTGCCCCGTTGTTACATCATGATGATTTAATACCTATAGCATCTGCATCAACTGAGGAGAACGATAAAGGTAACAATATTGGTGCTGAAATTAATTGTGAAACGGTGAGTACTTGTGAGAGCTCATTTGTACAAATGAAAATTCCATGTTCTAAAATTTCTTTATTCAATTTATATAATGTGGAATTGATTACTTATAAGGAAATTCTTACGAGAATATCTTCTAATGATTCTTTGTACTATATCATGTTCGATGATCCTAAATAGCTATCTAGTGTGATTGAGAATGTGGCTGAAATTTCGTATTTAAAATCACTAGTTAGTACTTATGCCTACACATATAAGTTCAATTTGATTGGAGATTGACTTCCTACACATATAACATACAACTCTACGTCGTGCTCTCATGAGCTGCTGCTAGGAGCAATCTTAAAAATACTTGGTACACCAAAAAAGAGCTTCGATTCTGATGGCGTATTTACTAAAAATGTTGTCTACAAAGATGTTCTTACGTTGTAGATATCTTATATACTACTGAAAGATGTATTATACGTGTTCTTGTTGAACTATATTCAACATAAAGCCTTTGTTCGTCTAAATAAATATAAAACTTTTGTTTACGATTTGATTTATTTACTAGCTTGCAGAGAAATATTTCACTTGACACGTGTATAAAAGAAAATTAATATTTATGATATAGTTCTATTGCAAGGTACGAGCATCCTAGTGGATGCCGTCGCGTGTGGGCGTGGCGCCGTGAACTTGGCGGTGCGTGCGACGACCGGCTCGTGCGCGCGGGGTGAAACATACGTGGTTTGCAACCCAGACGTAGGCGGAAGCGGAGTTTTCCTTTGAAACCGACGACTTCGAGCCTGTTCTTTACCTCACAAGCCGGCGGCTTTTGGCCTTTGCTACAGTACCTAACTTTCAAACGGAGTATTTTCTCAAGACGAGGTCTACAAGTTAAATGATCTACACGTTAAAAGCCTAACATCTGTACCAGCTAAAATCGCAAGTGAGTATTTGTCTCTCTGTAATCTGTACCGTAAACAGCCAAAATTCAAAAATTTCAGCCAAAAACCATAAGAGCCTGTTTGGGAGAGCTCCACCAGCTCTAGATCCACGAAAAACAACTCAACTCCATGAAATTTTACCCAAACGCTTCAGCTCCGCGAAATCTGGATCCACCAAAATCCTGGATCTGAGGGCTAGATCCATGTATTTCATGAAGCTCCTCAAGGGGTGCTCCACCGTGGAGTTGGGTGGTAATTACCCACTAATACCACTGGTTACACACCCTATCGCACCAAAAGTGACCATTCTCACCAAAACCTCAATTTTGTGGATCTAGAGCTGCTGTACAAGCCAAACACTCCATGATGGGATCCCAGATCCACGGTGGAGCTGCTACTCCAGATCCATATTTTCAATAGTGAAACTCTCCCAAACAGACTCTAAGCCACAGCCGAAAAGAACATACCTTTCAACTCGTCAGAGAGAACAAAGGGGATCCGCGGAGTAAAAGCTGCCGAGCCGGCCGGATCCGGGTCCAACCACTCCTACAGTGACCGAATGTCACTCACTCACTGCCAGGCCGGCCCCACCCCCAGATCCCCCGTTGTCTGGCCCCTCCCCTGTCCGACCCAACCAGCCAACGAAACACTGCCGCGACCATCCTAACCCCCGAACGGGAGGAGGCCAGCAAATCAACCAAAAACTGCTACAGCCATCGTTACCCCCAGATCCGCACCAAACCCCGAAACGGAAGAGAAGGCCAGCAAATCCAGAGGGGGAAGAGGAAGGGTAAGGGGAGGATTTTGCGTCCGTACCGTCTGATTGGATGGGGGCTGTGGTGACGGCGGTGATCGCGATCGCGGCGGTGGTGCTGGGCTGGATCACCATCGAGATGGCCTGCAAGCCCTGCCTCGACAGCGGCCGCCGCGCCATGGACCGCGCCCTCGACCCCAACTACGACCCCGACGACTCCAACTCCACCGCTAACGCCAACGCCGGCGCGCCCGCCAACGAGCCGCTCCTCGCCGACCTCTCCACAGCCTCCGCCGCCGCGCCCGCCAAGGCCATCTGAGTTCTTCTGATCTGTTGATGATGCCTCTCAACCTCAATGCAGCTGTAGGCTTTCATTCTTCCTTGCTCTAGGCACGTTTGGTTCTCTGTCACTCTGTGTGCCTCTTTCTCTCTGGGTGTGCTTTGTTCTTGTGGTCTTCGTTAAGGAATGACATGAACCGCTTCCTATATAAGCTGCTGTGAAATGATATAAGATACGGTGATGCTGATCTCTATATATGTGTGATTTTGATTGAGACCTCATATTCCTATGCAAATGCAGCAAGTGAGATTGTGATATACAATTCTGAAATTGAGATTCTGTTTTCCCACGGAAGAAGGGTGTGCACTGCAATGTGCATGCCAGAGTAATTTCGGGGTCAAAATTGGGTGGTCAGGTTAGGTGTATTTACAGATTGGTGCTGTGTGCCGCTACTCCTCCATCGGTGTCCCGTTGCTTTCTTCCGCCACATCTTCGTCGATGATGTTGTCGTTTTTGTCAGCCAGAGTGTCAGAATCGGTCTCCATTTGTTCCTGCTCTTCGTCCGGGGTGTCGTCCACGCTGCCATATACCTGAGAGCTCACCACATGCCCTTGCAAGTCCCTGTGCTTCAGATTGCCTATCACAGAATGGAGGCATTGGAGCAATAAGTTAACAGATAGAAACACAGACTAGAATGAGACAGTTGATATATAACTGCATTCTTGTGTGAATATCTAATCTAGACATAATTAGGAAGGAATTACCCATCCAGAAACTGTCCTCGGTAGAGCAGTTGTGCAGAAGCGCCTTCACTTGGAACAAGAACCGCTCCATGGATCTCTTTGCGGCAGGTATCTTGCTGGTGATCATTGTTCGCTTGTAACCCTATGCAAGATCAAAATACTGTTCTGAGCATGGAGAACAAAATTTCATTATATAAACATTATGTATATGATCATTAGACTTGCACCTTAGCCTCTGAACATATGGTTTGGATTATTCTTGTTGCTTTCTGAAGTTTTTTTATCTGTATCAGTGTAAGTCATCAGTAACAGTAAGTTGCCACTGTAAGTTGTCGGAATAGGAGGCAGCTACTGAGTGATGCAAATAGAACTAAATAAGAACAAATATTGACAGCTATTTACCATTTGAATTATAATATCATTATGTTGCCCAAACTGTGTCTCTAGGAAGTTGAAGGCTGCATAAAAAAGAGTAAAATGAACACTTTTTCAATCAAAGGTGGCAACAAAAATACACCAACCAGTGTTACCATGTTGGCAAATATATAACAAACTTATCAAGTCACAATTCCTCACCTTTAAGAAATGTATCAACAAATCTTCCCCCGTGTTTAACTGCCATCGCATGCATAGCAACCTGTATTTTGTGATCAAGGTAAGATGCATCTCTTTCAACCAGCAGCCCCATAAATGAACAGTACACCATTGCCATGTGGGCAAATGCATCAGGTGGTCATATTAGTGCTATTAGTTCACAACAGAACATGAGTGATTTCAATGCAACTCACCTTTTCGTGAGTCTTGCAAATAATTATTAGAGAAACAAACACCTTTACTGATCTGTGTATTTCTTCCAGGACAGTTTCCACTGCTCCTCTTTCTGATTGTGATCTAGTCTTCAGGGCCTGCTTGATCTACAGAATAGGAAAGGAATTTCTCAAACACTAAGGGGTACTAAAGATTTGCACTTGATAAAGAATACAACATAGTGCTGATAGTAGAGTAAAAAAAATAGCAACTGTAGTGTGTATGCTTAGCTAAACGAACTCACCGTCTTGTTTAAATTTCCAATGTTCTCTTCATGCTGCATTAGTAACCCAAAAAGTTAAGAGAAATGAAAAGAACATGGGATAGTTCATAAATGCACTGAACACCAGATACTTACTAGCACACGGTACCAAGAGAGGATAGTGGAGGAACTCAATGTTGGAAAACCATGTGACACGTCTTGGGTATTTTTAGTTTTGAGCGAAGGTACCTTGAAATATGGAATAAGATGCGTATAAGGAGCCTTCTAAGGTGAAAAGCAGAACAATTCAATTAATATGGGCAACTATCTGCTAAATGAGATGTCTCTGATTGCATGACTCAAGAAATCGAGATGGACCACCTGAGGCAACACCGAGCAAGCCAGCTCATCAAGGAGATCAGAAGTCGACTCACTATTCTTTAGGTATATTTGTAATATCTTCTGTATAAGATCACCCTGACAGGCAAGAAACATGGGACATTTTAGGAACTAATCAACAAGTGCATGCTTATAGGCTATAGCACATTAAAAGGTAGAAAGGTGTTTTAGCTTACTTTACTCTGCCATCCATTTTCAGAATCTTCGCTAGGGAGATCAGTTAGCAGCTTATGAGCTGATAGCCCAAGACGCTTTCGTAGAAAGGGAATGATCTCTTTTGTGCATCCTATGTGTATATTCTTTCCATTTGGTTCCCCAGATTTTTCCAACAACACGACAATGGAATTTAAAATTGATTGCATGGTAATTAGCACGTCAGAAGCCAAAAGGTACGAGAACAAGCACACTGCAGGAAGCCCACAGCATTGAAATTAGGCAAAAGGTCACATAATCTTCTATCACTTTGGGCACAAATTGCAACTGAAAATTACCTGGATCCATAACAGCCTCAAACATTGTATTTGCCCCACAGTATAGGTAATCAACATTGCTAGGGACAAGAGATGGATGGAACTCAGAAAGAACATCATCAAAATTTTCAGTTGGTTGGAAAGTCTGTAATAGTTCCTTCAGAACTGACATATTTGCTTGATTCAATAAATCTGGAATGCCAAGTAACTGCAAAAGGTATCAGATATGTTAACATTGGCAATTCGAGTCTCCAGCTTCTTTACTGCCGGAAGTAAGAAAAACGATATCCATGCTACAACCTTCCTGTAGCAGCCTAGAACCTCCTTAAATACTGCAGTGGCTATTGAAGACTTGGAGACCACCACATATGGTATGTCTGGGTTTCCTGCTGAATCAGAATGTGAATTCCAATTGTGTGGGGAGCTATCTGATCCTACAAAGTAGTAATAGTAGTAGCCCGTTATGTTATTGATCAAAAGCAAAGGAAAAGAGATGTACGATAAAGGGCATATTATTTACGTCAAAAGCTGGCGGCTTTTGGCTTTTTCTACAATACCTAAATTTCAAACGGAGTATTTTTTTAAGACGGGGTCCGCAAGTTAAACGATCTACACGTTAAAAGTCCAACATCTGTACCAGCCAAAATCGCAAATGAGTATCTGTCTCTACGTAATCTGCACCGTAAACAGCCAAAATTCAAAAATTTCAGCCAAAAGCCATAAGCCGCAGCCGAAAAGAACAGGCCCACACAAATTGTGTGGGCCTGTTCTTTTCGGCTGCGGCTTATGGCTTTTGGCTGAAATTTTTGAATTTTGGCTGTTTACGGTGCAGATTACGTAGAGACAGATACTCATTTGCGATTTTGGCTGGTACAGATGTTGAGCTTTTAACGTGTAGATCATTTAACTTGTAGACCCCGTCTTGAAAAAATATTTCGTTTGAAAGTTAGGTACTGTAGCAAAATCCAAAAGCCGCCAGCTTTTAACTTAAAGAACAGGCCCGTAGTATTATAACATAATTTACATTGTAGAAGGAACTAGAGGCAGAAAATAGTAACAAAGCTTACTGTCTTTGATCATTGAAACTGCTCCATCTAGATGCTTCCTTAGACTCGGGAATAGTGGCTTGATTTTGTTGAGAAATTCTCCTATGTTCTTTTGGCAATGAGCATGAGTGGATTTTGCTTGAGAAGTACTAAAAAATGGCTTGCTTGAAGGATTTAGATGATCTAACTTGTTGTGAAGATCACGTAGAAGATAGAGATATAAAGGCAGCTGAATAACAAAATAGCCAGACCTTAATAATTTTACCATATTTTAGTAGCTAAACTATGTAGTTGAAATCAAGTACCTCAGATTCATGGTATGAATAAGTTGAATCTTGAGACTGGAAAAAAAACAGTATAGCCATATGAATAAATGACAAGTTGATAATAAAACTTTGAAAGAATAGATTTTCTGGTCCAGTTAAGTCAAATTGAACAAAAGCATACCTCTGAATAGTTTAACAAGGACAGGCAATTTACATGGAGAGTTCTGAATTTGAATCTTTGCATATCCAGCTGAGCTGGTGCTGCTACTAAATCTACAAGCCCAAGCTCACCAGGATCATTAGCCTCGTGTTCAACATCCCTTGACATCATTCCACTTGACGATGGTTGTGAAGAAGCTCTGTTTGTTTCTTGACTGGTTGTTACACCTGCTCTTTTGAAAGCATCCAGTATCGTAGGTTGCTTGAGCCTCTCATCAGAGTTCAATTTATCTGAAGCTGCTTTCTCCTTGCGGCCTTTTTGTCTTCTGTTGAAAGATATGCCCTCCATTTTCTCTTCTCCCATTTTCTTTGCAAGGTTGAACTTGCTAGTGCTAGTTGATCCAGAATAATCCCCAAGATATCGCAGCTCAGGTAGATATAGAGGATAGATTTTGAGAAAGGCGTTTAACAAGCTCTCAAGTAATCTGCATTTGTTAAAAAAAATCATCTGCATTTCGTAAATTTGTCTCGTCGTAATGTTACGAAGGTGTATTGCAGGTACCCCCTTATATAACAGAGTAAATACACAGGTAATAATACATCTAACACCCCCCTCAAACTTATGGTAGATCAACAACATAAAGTTTGGAAAGATAGAAGTTGTACTAGACTCTAATCTGCCTTTGTGAAGAAGTTTGCCAACTGAAACTCTGAAGACACATACTGAAGAGTAACAAGCTGATCCTACACCTGTATCCGCATGTAGGAAGCAGCAACACCAATATGCTTCATAAGCTCGTGCTTCACCAGACTTTTAGCAATGCTAATAGCATATGTATTTTCAAACAAAAGAGGGGTCGGTGCAGAAACAGAAACATTAAAATCATCAAGTAACCACTGCAACCAAGTAACCTCTGCAGTCAACAAAACCATAGCTCGCAACTCAACCTCACCACTCGAATAAGAAATTGTTGTCTACCTTTTAGTCTTCCAAACGATGAGAGAACTACCAAGAAAAACACAATAGGCAGAGAGAGACCGGCGATCAGAGTAATCACTAGCTCATGTGGCATCAGAATATGCCTCGAGCTGTAAAGAGCTGGAGCAAGGGGAAAAGAGACGAGAAATGGTTCCACGAAGATATTGTAGAACACGAAAAAGATGACTACAGTGGAGCTAAGTAGGAGCAGAAACAAACTGACTCAAGATATGCACAGGGTACGAAATGAAAGACGAATGACACCAAGGTAAACAAGACTCCCAACAAGATGACGATAGCAAGTAGGATCAGTAAGAGGCTCACCATCAGTAGGATGAAGATGAACATTAAACTCCATGAGAGTCTCAGTTATGCACTGACCAGTAAAAGACACAATCAAGATCCTGGATATACTTTTCTTAGGACAAATAGAAACCCTTAGGAGTATAAATAACCTCAATCCCAAAACCAACTGCAGTGACAACAAAAGAGAAACGATGAAACCAGACACGAAGAACTTGCTTGAGGCCATAAAGAGATTGTCAAAACTACAAACCATACCCTCAGGAACAAAATACCCCGGTGGTGGCTGCATATAAGCCTCCTCACGCAGCTCACTATTGAGAAAGGCATTCTTTACATTAAGCTGAGAGATGGACCATGCCCGAACAGACGCCACAGCTAAAAGAGTGCGGACAGTGGTCATGTGAGCCACAAGAGTAAAAGTCTCGTCATAATCATGACCATACTCCTGCTAAAAACCACGTGCTATAAGATGAGCCTTGTAGCACTCAAGAGAACCATCAGAACGGCCTTAACCTTATAGACCTACTTGCACGTAATAGGAGTAACACGCGCAGGAAGAGAGACAAGATCCCACATGCCAGTACGCTCAACGGCAGCAATCCCCTCGGCCATCGCATGCTGCCACTCCTAATGAACAGCAACATCACGATAAGAAGTCGGTTTGGCAAGAGCAACGGTAGCAAAACCGAAACGCTCAAGAGACCGAATAGACTGGCTATCACGAAGAGCATATCGAGGAGAGGCTAACGAGGATGACCCATCAGAAGAAAATGGCGCATCAGAAGAATCCTCAACTTACAAATGACGAGTGTAGTAGAGAGGATAAGGAACAATGCCAGGAGGAACATCTGCTGAGGATGTCAGTGGTGAAGGAGACGCCAACAATGAAGGAGGCACCAGAGATCAAAAGCTGTAGTGGAGATGTGATGACTATGGGGATGACAGGAAAAGTCAGGAAAGAAAGTGACTCGACAAGAGATGCTGGAGTGGTGGAAGGCGAAGGATAGAATGGACGAGACTTATCAAAAGTAACGTCCCGAGAAATCCGCATTCATCGACCAACAGGATCCCAACAATGATATATGTTGTAGCATAGCTACAATAGTAGGTACAGGGTACCCTTTTCCATAAGAGACATAGCATCAAGAGAACTAGAGAAAGAGAATTAGTAAGAATGAGTGCACTTAGCCTCCTCATACCCCTCTTGGGGGGTTTATATACATGAGTGATGTAGGATAGAAAATTCCCATCGTACCTCTTAATAATTACAAAAGGTATGAGTAGATTGGTATATTCCTTTATACTATTGGGTCTATACTATTGGGCATGCCGCAAGGCTCAGTCGTTTGGGGTTGGGCCACCCCCACAACAATACTCCCTCGATAGCAAGCGCGGAGGTCTCGAGGGGCGAGCTGACATGACCAATTGGCCCAGCCCCCCGTCCCCCGGTAGCAAGCACACAAGTGCCAATAAGTAAGCTGATGCAGCTGGTAGCCCCAGCCTCGGGGGTGTGGACACTGTAACCTTCCCGGAGCAAGGTTGTTGTCACTGATCTTGAAGTGGTCGCGGAATCTCCCAGCAGAGGCTGAGCCAGCGCATGGAGGTCGTGCCCTAGAGTCGGGCAGCACGTAGGTGTGGGCGACGAAGTCCCACGCCGAAGGCATGGGTGCCCCGGCGGGGTGGCCCTCCGACGCGTTCGACACACTGACGCGGATGACGATGGTCGAATGACCACGAGGTGGTCAAAGAAGCGTGACCCCAACATGGACGTGGACCCTTGAAGCGCACGCTCCGTCCCCCACCGTTCAAACTTGGCATCGGCGAAGGCGGCAGCAGGACAAACCCTTTGTGTGCTCCGTCCCTACCACAAGGCAGTAGGACGAACGTCTACGACCATGAGGTGGTCAGACAAAGTCTCGACCATGAGGTGGTCGGAGGAGGTCACGACCATAGGGTGGTCGAACGTGCGTCTACGACCACAGGGTGGTCGGGCAAAATCATAACCACAAGGTGGTCGGAGATACACGTACAACCATGGGGTGGTCGGACTAAGTCTCGACCATGAGGTCGTCGGTCGAAGTCTCGACCACGAGTTGGTCGGACAGAGTCACGACCACACGGTGGTCGGAGGATGTCCCGACCACGAGGTGGTCAGAGGAAGTCTCGACCACGAGGTGATCGAACAAGCTTCTACAACCACGAAGTGGTCGGACGCAGTCCCGACCACGATGTGGTCAGGCGGTTGTCGAGACCACGAGGTTGTCGGACGAGCGTCGACGAAGTCCAGACCAGGAGGCGGTCGTAGACGTCGACGAAGTCTTGACCATGACGTGGCTGTGGGTGTAGATTAAGTCAGCGGCGAGACGAATGCTCTGGAGCGCATGCTCCGTCCCCACGTTTCGGACTGGCGCCAATGGAGTCTCGACCACGAGGTGGTCGTAGCTATCTGCAAGACTTGACCACGGCATGGTCGTAGGTGATGCGAGCGCTCCGTCCCCCCACTGTTCAGATTTAGCGTCGACGAAGATCGCGACAAGACGAAGCCTTGAATCGCGCGCTCCGTCCCCCACCGTTCGGACTTGGCGGCAACAAAGGCGGCGGCACTAAAAAGCCTTAAGCGCGTGCTCCGTCCCGACCACGAGGCGGTCGGACGAGCGTCTACGACCACAGGGTGGTCAGGCGGAGTCACGACCACAGGGTGGTTGGACGAAGTCACGACCACAAGGTGGTTGGACAAGTGTCTATGACCACGAGATGGTCGAACGAGTGTCTTGAAAAGAGCGCTCCATCGCCCTTTCGAGCATGCGTCGACGAAATCGGCAGCAGGACAAAGTCTCTAAAAAGTGCACTCCGTCCCCCACCCTTTGGACGGGCATCGACGAAGTCGATGGCGGGACGAAGTCTTTGAAAAGCATGCTCCGTCCCCCACCCTTTGGACGGGCATCGACGAAGTCGGCGGCGAGATGGAGTCCGTTGAAAAGCGCGCTTCGTCCCGTACCCTTCGGACCAACTCGACGAAGTCGGCGATAGGATGAAGTCTGTTGAAAAAGCGCGCTCCATCCCCCACCCTTCAAACTAGCATCGACAAAGTCGGTGGCGAGACGAAGTCTCTGAAAAGCGTGCTACATCCCTCACCCTTCGAACGGGCGTCGACGAAGTCGACGGTGGGACAAAGTCTTCGAAAAGCGCACTCCATCCCTCCACCCTTCAGACGGCGTCGACAAAGTCAACGACGAGACGGAGTCTGTTGAAAAATGTGCTCCGTCCCGCACCCTTCGGACTAGTGTCAACGAAATCAGCAGCAAGATAGAGTTTGTTGAAAAAAGTGCGCTCCGTCCCCCACCCTTCGGACTGGCATCGACGAAGTCAGCGGCTGGATGAAGCCTTGAAGTGCGTGCTCAAGCGAGCGCTCTGTCCCCCACCGTTCGGACTTAGAGTCGACGAAGGCGGCAGAGAGACAAAGCCTTAAAGCGCGCGCTCCGACCCCCACCATTCAGACTTGGCGTTGACGAAGGCGGCGGCGGGACAAAGCCTTGAAGCGCGCGCTTAGTCCCCGTGCGACAATCCTGAACACATCAAGAATGAAAATCGAGTATAACACAACAACCATGATCAGTGAGCTG
The DNA here is from genome assembly GCA_017311315.1 of Dendrocalamus latiflorus. Lineage (NCBI taxonomy): Eukaryota > Viridiplantae > Streptophyta > Magnoliopsida > Poales > Poaceae > Dendrocalamus > Dendrocalamus latiflorus. The sequence continues at coordinate 11,804,168 of CM029672.1, forward strand.
CATGGTTAGTTGTGGAACATGAGAAATAGCAGGAACATGAAAAGTGAAATTGGAAAGATAGTCTCATCCTGTGATAGAGAGGTACCATCTACTGTTTGAACATTGAGAGAAGCAGCCAAAGGACTAATGGAAGTGAGAGTGGTGGAATCAAATGTCATGCACTAGAGTCAAAAATCCAAAGTGATATACCTGAGGAGGATGAAGTACAAGGTTGTCTCTCACTAGAAGACTATGCAGCAGAACTAGACGGTGCAAAAGCAGCCATGTAATGCAGCAGTGTGAGAAGCTCCTGGGTGCGAGAAGCACTAGAGCTCCTCTAAGAGGAGGAACCTCCAGTGCCCTTCAGAGGACGGCCACCACGACGAAAATCCTTCTTCCTGTAGCAAAACTGCTCCACATATCCATTCTTGTTGCAATATGTGCAGTGGAGTCCCCTACCGACAGCAGCTGTCACTGGTGGAGGCGCAACAGGTGAAGGAGTAACTGGAGGCACAACAGGTAAAGGAGTAGCTGGAGGCGCAGCAGGTGTAGAAGTTAGAGGAGCTGCCAAAACCGAAGGAAACGACGGTGACAACAACAGACCCGCACCACGAAGACGAATCTCCTCAATACGAATAGCTGCAAAAGCCTCTAACAGAGTCACACGAGGGTAGCGAGCCAACAAATGAGCACGAGTCTACTCAAACTCAGACCGGAGATGTGTCAAAAAGTCGTACATGCGACGAAGCTCCGGATGAGACAACTTACGCTGATAGCACGGACAAGTGTGGCAAACATCTGGTCCAAAAGAGTCAATCTGATGCCACACCGCGGACAGTTGGGCATAGAACTCGTCCACAATAGCATCTCCTTGCTACAGCGACTACTCCTGACACAATAGCAAGGTACAAAGAATCACCAGGTGGCTCGTAGCAGTTGCGCAAATGCGCCCATATCGCCTGTGCGGAAGCCAGGCCAACTATATCACCAGTGAGATGCACCTCCATGCTAGCAACCAAAATAGCAGAGGCACGAACATCCTCATCGGTCCATGTTTTGCAAGCGGCATACTGAGTTTGGAAAGTCTCCATGACATCCTCAAAAGCATCCGATGCCCCTTACAAGCGTCTTAGGAAGCATTCTTTGGAAGCACGAACACAACAGGTGGAACAAGGTGAGTCGGACAAGGCAACTCACCGGTGAAAAACTCCCAAAGACACTGGCCATGCATGTGGAGGCGCATGTGCTAAAACCAGTCCCGATAATTAAGACCATCAAAGATCACCGGGCAGCGAGGAACAGAAACGGTGCCTGAAGAGGACATTTTTCTCTTTGTTTTTCCTTTTTCTTTTTTTACCTTTACCTTTACTCGGTCGGTTGGTCAAGAAACCAACTGAGACGTCACAAGCATGTCACAAGCCATCGGTCGGGAGGTTGCCACGGGCGGTAGGTCAGGAGAGAAGGTGACGCTGGGCTACCGAGCAACCTCAACAGCGATCGGCAACAAGATCGAAGACGGCGACCAGCGACTAGATCAGAGACAGCGGCCTCAAGTCTGCTCATGTCGGCGTTTCCAAGTGGCCAAAGCAGAGGCCAGCATCGGCCGAGTCATCGATATCAGCGATCGATCGACCAAGAGACAAGTGACAACGGAGCAGAGCCGGCATAGTAGAAGCCGGCGTCGGCTATCGGCGGGCAGATTGGAGAAGATCCTGGCAACGACAGTGAAGAAGTTGGTGTCGACGGCAGCGGACGGCGGTGAAGAGGATATAAGTGACAGAGAAAGACGTCTAGGATCCAGGTGGCGACAGTGGCTGGAGAGACAAACTAGTGATGAAACCCTAGGTATGGCTCTGATACCATGTTATGAACACCGCTTGTATTCATCATGAGACCAATGGGGCAATATATACACAAGTACATGTATAGTATATAGAGTAAAGTCCATTACCGGCCCTTAAACTTTTTATGCTGTGTCATCCCAGTCCATAAACTTTTAAAGTATGTCATCCCGGTCCTTAAACTTTCAAAGTATGGCAATTTCTTTTGAAAGTCTATGGACCGGGATGACACAGCATAAAAAGTTCACTGCTACAACTACATAGGATATTGCCACACTTTGAAAATTTAAGGACCGGGATGACATACTTTAAAAGTTTATGGACCGGGATAACACAGCATAAAAAGTTTAAGGACCGGTAATGGACTTTACTCTAGTATATATGCAGGTAACCCTTTATACAACAGGGTAAATACACAGATAATAATACATCTAACAAAAGGTACTATCATCAGTGTGCAAGAAATAATGATAATACACTCACATTAGATTTCTCAGACGCTTCAGAAGTTTTAATGCTGTCTCATCCCTTGCTTTTTGTGACACATTATCAACTCTAGCCACAACTTGTGTGCTGAAAGCATTGAGCTGCCGTTGATGCCACCAATTTTAGACATAGATATAGAATAATTTGAAATATACAGTGGATAAAATCAAAGTATTTCAAAACATACCAACTCCCTAATCCAGTTTATTGCAAAGTACAGTGAATGGCACACTGCCTTTTTCTGCAATGCTGACAAGCTTCTCCATCTAGCTCCATCCAGGTTCTGTCGGTTGTCCACACCAGGATTAATTATTTTGTTCAGTCATTGAAGGACATACCTCGAATGGTATCACAAATAAATTTGAAAGTTCTATATATTAAAGAAGTGGTGACACGAATATAGTTGTAAGTGGTTAAAGTACTACTGCTTTGTATGAAACTGAGATCTGCAGCCAACCACACACACACGAAAAAAAGCTATAATGCTAGGTTAAAGCTTCAAACAATTTTGGAACCTTGAGACTTCATCATAACTTTCGCAGGTTCACATTTTTTAAATGTGAAAATGGTAAAGACTGATTATATGAACCCAGAATTTGTGATTTACTACTAGAAACTATTGTTGATTATTTGTACGTCAGATTTAGACAAACTTGTAATTTATTTGTGGCATCACCTTGTGTGTTTTTTGGCATGGCAAAGGCAGGTCACGGGATAATATTCAATACATCTATCACAAGGTTGGAGTGCAACAAAACTAAGATTTAAAAGCATTGTATTCGTGTGTAATTTCAACTAGTAAGAAGTTAGTGATATCACTTCAAGTTTCTAGAGAACAGTTTGTATAACCTTGGTAGAGGGAAGATGCAACGGACAGCCAAGTAGTGCATTTATTCCACCAAGTGAGCCTTGACTTGCTAAACGTTCGATCTTTGATACAAACAAGAATAACATTAGTTCAGCCAAGAAGACATGCTAAAATTACAAGGCATGGCACTTACAATAGTTAAAAGTAAAAATTGGGAAGGAAGGATCTGCAAACAGGCTTGGGGCCTGCAATGAGCATACACAAAAGCAGTAAAGTAAACCGGTACATGTGATATATAGACTAATTAGCAACCAAATAATGACCATTAGCAGCTTGAATTTTTACTTTTGTGGCGAGGTGGAGACTAGAGGCATAATATTTACACATACTGGGGAGATATTTCCATCCAAGTTCATCCATAATTCTCCTGAAACCAAGGTTTCATCAATTACACTCGCTGACTCACCCCTTGTTTATTTCAAATATTTTGCTAAAAGGAATGTAGGAGTCCATGACACAAAATAAATCTTAAAGCATTTCGCTAACCTTCTATGCCATCACAGTGATATTTTTCTGATAGCTGGCCATCGTCAAGATCAGCAAGAAAAAGGGTGTCAAATTCTGCAACATGTTCCCCAACCCTGAAAAGACCAGTTAGTGAAATGAGCTGTCTTGCATGGAAAGAACAAGCAGGAAGACAAAATACATGAAGAAATATTAAGTCATGGACAATCTCTTTTTCCACATGCATTAGCAACCATTCTATACATACCACTCAATAATTGCAGAGTGAAGAACACTGCTCTCCAATAAAGCAGCTAATTCATCATAGAGAAGAATTAAGGGCAATGTCGCAAATTTGCAGGAGTTAACAGCCATTTTCAGCAGTTCCAGGGCCTCCTCACAATTTGGTTGCTGCCAAGCAAAACAACTTTATAACTAACAAAGCAACACTAGGATTTCATGAATGCAAAAAAGGTAGCCGTGGTGAGCCCAGAATATTTTAAATGCAGGAAGCATAGTTCCAGATAAAAACAACCCTGTACCAAGATAGATATATAATTTAGGCAGGTGTTCTTAAATTTTATACTTGCTTCAGCACTAGCGTAAAATATATGGTACTATTCTGTACTGTTCATGGTATTTTTGTGCACTGTTGCTTTAATTATTAGTAGGAAATTTATATTGTCTGATAAGATGTGTCATGATTTATCATGTATCACTTTCAAATATACCAAGTTACCAACAAGGCCTTCAAGGCATTTAAGTAATTTTAAAGTAAATTTGTTGTGTTACTGCTGCTCGCATAAATGCTAGCATTCACATATGAAGATTTGTGATATGCCCATAAGGTCAGACAACAATGGATACAGCTGGCATGGTTATTTTGACACGAAAGTTACATTTATCCTAAACTTTTGTCATACTAAAACAAACCTGAGATGATGAGCAGTTCACATCAGCATTCGCATCTGCAATAGCTGAAACTATCGTTAAAGCCCCAATTATCCCCATTCTCCTATACTTCATATCTGGATTACTAACCTGCAAGGTGACAAGCAGACATAGAAAACAGCAGATTAGAAATTTGAATTAAAAGCATTCTTGGCTGGAAGAGTTACCCTTATCCTAAATGTGATCAAACCTGCTTTCTCACAACCATTAGAAGTTCATTAGCGACAGAAGAGCCACCTGAACCAGTATTGAAGCCAGCAGCCAGTGCCAAATGACAGAAGATCTCATAAACCTAATTTGTTTCATAAACTGTACATTATGATGAGACAAATTAGGAGAAAGAAATGAACAATGTATCACAAACCTTTCGAAGATTATCTTCATGAAAACTCTCCAGGTAATCTAATATACCTATGTTGTAAAAGTCGACGCAATTCAGATTATTCAGCAATGACAAACACTAAATACATAAGACTTAATAAAGAACAGTACCAGTTATATGTGAAGCTATAGGGATCAATTCCTCAGAGTTGTTCAATGTAAGAGAAATCATAACATCCAGAGCAGAAGAAACTTCGTAGCTGACCCCAGAACCTATATGAGTGACCAATGAGCCTATGAGCTGCACAAAATGGTAAGAACATTAGCAAATGAGGAATATGTATAATGTATAAAGTAGGACAGCGAACTTGTTATCACATAAGCAAGACTACTATCCATGTGCAAGAAAGTTTCACTGGCTGAATCACCTATGCCCAGACATTAAGTCACCTGTTAAGGATATAAGGGTATTTATGATATTTCCTAGTTTCTAGAGTTTAATCTTGTGTCATATGTACTCTATATATATAACCCTTTGGACTGAGATAAATATATCTAACCTTTATGCGTTCATGCTTCCACGCATCTAACATGGTATCAGACCCAAGGTTCAAACCCTAACCTTCATTCTTCTTTCACTGTCGTTGCCCTCGGGAGGATCAATCTCCACTCCTGGGGGCAACCAAGTCGTCGCCTGCTCACGCCTCTTTGTGTCGCTGCCGTCCTCTTCAGGGGTGGCCACGACGCTGCCTTGAGCTCTTTGGGCCATCTGCCGCCTCTACCAGATCCGGCTACCAACCGGCCTCTTCGCGGCCGCCAGCTCGTGGTTGGCCTCCTGGATCCGCGCCACGACTCTTTGAGCCGCCACCGGCTCATGGTTGTCGCCACCGACTCATGCTCGTCGCACGCGCCGTTGTCTCCTCCCATCACCGGATCTGGCCTACGCTTCCCGGAACTGGCTGCCGCCGACGCCTTCTCCGGCTTGTCGTCGGCGCTTCTGGATCTGGCCGCCACTGCCTCTCTCGGATCCGGCCGCCACCGACCTCAGCGTGTCTCCACCTCGGTTCCACCACCACGCCTCAGTTGTGTTCTATAATGGGAAGGGGTTGCTGCTTTTGGGCAAGATGGAGATGAAGGGATTCTTGCCCACCGTGGTGACATATCGAGCTATTATTGTAAGTAATGTATATTCCTTGATCGATTAGAACCAACATTACAAGGTGTATAAATAGGGAAGGGTGTCCAGGGGTAGGTCTAACAGAAACCCTGAAACCCTAACAGAATCCCTGAATCCCTGGAAACCCTAACAGAATTAGACTAAGGGCACATGGGCCCAAAGCCATAAGCTAGGCCCACATGAGTTTGTCTAACACCCCCCCGCAGTCGAAGCGTCCGCACCTCGGACGTTTAGACTGGACCGAAACTCGCTGAAGACCGATGAAGGAAGACCCTTGGTGAAGATGTCAGCGTACTGGGAAGTAGTGGGGACATGAAGTACTCGAACATCGCCAAGAGCCACTTTCTCGCGGACGAAGTGAAGGTCAATCTCAATGTGCTTGGTGCGCTAATGCTGGACTGGGTTGGAGGACATATAGACTGAGCTGATGTTGTCGCAATACACCAAGGTAGTCTGCCGAAGAGGAGTATGTAGTTCCAACAGAAGATGACGTAACCAGGAAGCCTCGGCCACAGCATTGGCCACACCGCGGTACTCAGCCTCTGCGCTGGAACGTGAGATCGTGTTCTGACGCTTGGAGGACCAGGAGACCAGGTTATCGCCAAGGAACACGGCATAGCCCGAGGTGGACTTGCGTGTGTCCGGGCAACCGACCCAGTCAGCATCAGAGTAAACCACTAAATCAGACTGTGAGGACGGCTGGAGAAAAAGGCCCAAGTGGAGAGTGCCACGAATATACCGAAGAATCCTCTTGAGGGCAGCAAGGTGAGGCTCGCGAGGATCGTGCATATGAAGACACACCTGCTGAACGGCATAAGAGATGTCCGGTCGGGTGAAGGTGAGATACTGGAGGGCCCCGGCTAAGCTGCGAAAATCGCTAGGATCACTGACAGGAGTACCGTCTGAAACGGACACCTTTGGATTGGTGTCGACGGGGGTGCTGCAAGGTTTGCAAGCAGACATGCCTGCGCGGTCCAGAATGTCCATCATGTACTGACGCTGTGAGAGTAGAAGACCACCATGACACTTCTGCACATGCATCCCCAAAAAGTGATGAAGTTCACCGAGATCCTTCATAGAGAACTCCTGCTGTAAGGCACGGATGATGCGACGGAGGAGCCCGGTAGATGAAGCAGTGAGGACGATGTCATCAACATAAAGGAGCAAGTACACAACCTCAGTGCCGCGATGGTACACAAACAGTGATATGTCAGACTTAGCCTCAATAAACCCAAGGGATAACAGATATGAAGCAAACATGTTGTACCATGCATGAGGAGCCTGCTTGAGACCATAAAGGGATTTGTTCAGACGGCAGACAAACTCCGGATGAGTAGAGTCCTCGAATCCAGAGAGTTGTGAGCAATAAACTGTCTCAGACAAGGTCCCATGAAGAAAGGCGTTCTTCACATCAAGTTGATGAATCGGCCACTGCCTGGAAAGAGCGAGAGCCAGCACGGTCCGAACTGTTGCCGGCTTCACAACAGGGCTAAATGTCTCGGCGAAATCCACTCCCAGACGCTGTGTAAAGCCACGCAGTACCCAACGCGCTTTATAGCGTTCAAGAGAACCATCGGCCTGAAGTTTGTGCTTAAAGATCCATTTGCCAGTTACGACATTCGCCTTGTGTGGTCGAGGAACCAAGTCTCAGGTATTGTTCTGCAGAAGGGCGCAGTACTCCTCCTCCATAGCTGCTCGCCAATTGGGATCGGCAAGAGCACAACGGTAAGTCTTCGGGAGCGGAGAGAGCGGAGTGGCGACGAAGAGGGCCGGTACTCGGAAACCATGTTTGGCCCGAGTGGTCATGGCGTGGCTGTTTACCACCGGCGGAACGGGAACGGCGCCCGGCGGTAATGGCGGAGATACAGCGGGCGTAGGAGCACCGGCGGGCGAGGCAGGTGAGGCCGGGTCCGCAGGTGCAGGAACGGATCGCCGGGAGTAAACAAAGCGGAAGTCCCGGTCCGTGGCAGGAAGACCAGGAGATGATGGTGGCGGTGATGAAGCCGGAGCTGGAACCGCCGCAGGTGAAGGTGTCGGAGAAGTCGCACACGGCTGGGCGGGTGGCAGAACAGCCACCTGGGACTGAGCCGGCTGGGAAAGCACCGTGGCTGCACGCGGTTGGGCGGGTGCTCCCGACAGCAAGGCTGGAGGTGGTGGGGTGGTCGCAGCATCAGAGACCGCGCGCAAGGGCGAGGCAGCAGTGGGCGCTGATGTGGACGGACCTGCAGTCAAAGAAGAAATCTGGCCTATAGGGATAGGTGTGACGTCAGTGAGAGAGTCCAGGAAGGCAAGGTCAGCAGGGGATTGCTGATGCTCCTTGGCAAGAGGGAAGGAGGTTTCGTCAAAGACAACATGACGAGAAAGAATGAGCCGATTGGAAGTAATGTCAAGGCAACGATATCCTTTGTGGTGAGGAGAATATCCAAGGAAGACACACAACGCTGAACGTGGAGCAAGTTTGTGGATTGCTGTGGTAGACAAATTTGGGTAGCATGCACAACCGAAGACACGGAGATGATGATATGAAGGTGGAGTGCCGAATAGGGCAAGATGTGGTGTGGAGGAATCAAGTGTCTTGGTCGGCAGAAGGTTGATGAGATAGGTGGCAGTGTTGAGGGCCTCGACCCAAAAGGATGGAGGACAGCATGCCTGGAACAGTAAGGAGCGCACAATGTTGTTGATGGAACGAATCATGCGCTCGGCTTTACCATTCTGGGGAGAGGTATAAGGACACGACATGCGAAGATGGACACCACGAGTAAGAAAGAACGTGCGTGCGCTGGAATTGTCAAATTCGCGCCCATTGTCGCACTGGACAGACTTGATGGTGGTGCCAAACTGAGTGGCAACGTAAGAGAAGAAGTTAGAAAGGGTGGCAAATGTGTCGGATTTGAGACGCAAAGGAAATGTCCAAACAAAATGCGAGCAATCATCCAAAATCACCAAGTAGTATTTATAACCTGACACACTGACAATGGGTGATGTCCAAAGATCACAATGTATGAGATCAAACTTTTGTGTAGCACGGGAGGTGGACATAGGGAATGGAAGACGAATGTGGCGACCTAGTTGACATGCATGACACAGGGAAGTAGCAGCTCCTTTAGGACATGCCGGAATAGAAGAAGTGTGCTGAAGGGTGTTGAGTGCCTCCTGCCCGGGGTGGCCGAGTCGACGGTGCCAGAGGGAGGAAGAGTCGGCGAGGAAGGCGCTAGGCAATGGGGCGTCGGCAGGCAGGTGAGGCAGGGGGGCGTCGGCAGGCAGGCGAAGGGGATAGAGGGGACCGGTGCTATTGCATCTGACGATCACCTTCTGGGACTGTAGATCCTTCACAGAGCAGCCAGCGGGATCAAATTCAACAGAGCAATTGTTGTCAGTGGTGAATCGGCGAACGGAAATCAGATTTTTAATAAGGCTTGGGGAGACGAGAACATTGTTAAGTCGGAGTGAATCCGAAAAATGAGCAGTGCCAGTGGTGGTGACGGGGAGTAAAGACCCATTTCCGACAACAATGGAAGAAGGAGATGAAACCCGTGGGGAGAAGACGTGAGAGAGAGTACCAGCATCGGAGGTCATATGGGAGGTGGCACCGGAGTCGAAGTACCAGTCGTGATGCTGAGGCGGCTGGAGGGTCATCGTGTTGAAGGAGGAGGCCAGAGAGTGCTGATCCCAGGAAGGTAGACCGTTGGTGGTGTTGTAGGGGAGCGCCAGAGGAATGGCCCACTGGCCCTGGCCACCGGCGAGCAGAGCATGCAGCTGCTGAGCAAGTAGCGCCGGTTGGTGTTGGGCCTGATGAGGCGGACCACCGATAGCGCACAGTTGTGGGAGAGGCACAAGGGGTGGTCGTTGACCCGGCCACATGTAGATTGAGCCGGACCAGGGGTGGTGGAAGGAGGGCCAAGACCCGCCGGTGGTGTTCGGGCCGCCCGCCCGCAGCTGCTGGGGTGCTCCACCGTCGATGTTGGTGCCGGCGTTGGAGCCGTGGCCAGAACGCCCACGGCGTTTACCACGTTTGCCACGGGGAGCGGGCTTGGAGAATCCACCGGAACCGAAGCTGTTACACGCGACGGCGGAGGAACGACGAAGTAAACAAGATCAATCGCAGAGAGACACGAGATTTTAACGTGGAAAACCCTCCCAATGCGAGAGGGAAAAAACCACGGGCGCCAGCCAGCAACAATCTTCACTATATCGGGGTGAGGTTACAATGCCGGGGATTTACAACTCTAATCTCATATCCCAAACGGCGGCTTACAGGAAATATATATAACAGGGAAACCCTAATTCGACTAGAAGGCCGGAGCGGAGCGGAGTCCAGAAGCTGGCCTAATGTATAGAATTTGGATCACAAATCAACATACTCCACCTTGAGACAAATTCCTTCCTGTAGCATAAATCAATCCTTCACCCTGAACACAACAAAGAAAGAAATACTTTCGGCGCCACACAACCTCTTGGGCTAAGCTGTAATACCAACTAAGCTTGAGCAAAGCTCAAACTTAGCAACAGGAACTGGCTTTGTCAACATATCAGCAGGATTTTCATGAGTGCTAATCTTGCATACCTTTAGCTTACCCTTTGCAACAATATCTCTGACATAATTATATTTAATCTCAATGTGCTTTGTCCTCTCATGAAACATCTAATCTTTAGTGAGATAAATTGCACTCTGACTGTCACAAAACAGATTAATGCAAGAACCAACTCCAGCAAGCTCAGCAAACAAACCTTTCAGCCAAACGGACTCTTTACTTGCTTCACACATAGCCATATATTCTGCTTCAGTGGTGGACAGCGCAACAACATCCTGCAAATGTGCCTTCCAGCTCACAGCACAACCTCCAATGGTAAATACATAACCTGTGAGCGACCTACGCTTATCCAAATCACCAGCATAATCTGAATCAACATAGCCAACGAGTTCTTTTTCAGTCCTGCCAAACTTCAAACAAGCATTCGATGTGCCTTGCATGTACCTGAAAATCCACTGAACGGCTTTCCAATGCTCTTTACCAGGATTAACCATTTATCTACTGACCAAACTCATAGCATAAGATAAATCCGGACGAGAGCAAACCATGGCATACATCAAAGACCCTACAGCACTAGCATACGGAACTCTGGACATGTACTCAACCTCCTCATCAGTGCTTAGGGCTTTGAATCATGCATGTTGAAACGATGAAGCACTTTCTGAATATAATTTTGCTGACTAAAAAACAATAAACCAGAAGCACGGTCTCTAGTAATTTCCATACCTAGAATTTTCTTAGCAGCACCAAGATCCTTCATCTCAAATTCACTGCTCAACTGAGACTTCAATGTAGTGATTTCTTTCTTGCTCTTGGCAGCAATCAGCATATCATCAACATATAACAGCAAGTATATAGGTGATCCATCAACAAATTTAATGTAGACACAGCTATCATAATCAGATCTTTTAAAGTTATTTGATAACATAAATGAATCAAACTTCTTATACCACTGACGAGGGGACTGTTTCAAACCATATAAGGACTTCTTCAATTTGCAAACATGATCCTCCTTACCAGGCACTATGAACCCTTCTGGCTGGTCCATGTATATCTCCTCCTCAAGATCTCCATGCAAAAATGCTGTCTTCACATCTAGCTGCTCAAGCTCAAGATCACGCATAGCAACAATACTAAAGAATGTACGAATTGAGCTATGCTTCACAACTGGGGAGAACACATCATTGTAATCAACACCCGGAATCTGACTAAAACCTTTAGCTACTAACCTTGCCTTAAATCTTGGAGGCTCACTAGGAGATAGGCCCTCCTTCCTCTTGAAGATCCATTTGCAACGCACGGTCTTCTTATGTTTAGGCAAGCGCACCACGTCCCATGTGCCATTTTTCTCCAGGGACTGCATCTCTTCTTGCATAGCTGAAATCCACTTCTCATGATCTCCAGAAACAATGGCTTCAGTGTACGTAACCGGCTCATGAGTGTTCTCCACCTGTTCAGCACAACTAAGAGCATAATGAATCAAATTACACTCTTCAATTAATCGGGATCGAGGAGCACAACTCCTCTTTTCTCTGCGAAGTGCAATAGGCTGATCGTCTTGCTGCAAAACAGGAGATAAGTGCTGAACAGTATCAATAGTATCATCAATAAATTCATCTCCCTGATCATCCACGTGCTCCACCTGCACGCTCATATTCTGCTGCTCATCATCAGATCTGTCTGGTACAATATCTATGGGTAAACTGTCATTAAACATCACAGATTCATTAAAAACAACATTTCTGCTCATGAAAGTCTTTCTTGTATCAGGATTCCATAGCTTATATCCTTTTACTCCAGAACCATAACCAAGAAACAGACACTTAATAGCTCTAGGCTCCAATTTTCCATTATCAACATGAGCATAAGCAGTGCAACCAAAAACTTTCAGCTGTGAATAATCAGCAGGTGTACCAGACCATACCTCAATGGGAGTTTTCTTGTTGAGTGGAATAGAAGGCGACCTGTTGATCAAATAGCATGCGGTGTTGGCGGCCTCTGCCCAAAAACGCTTGCTCATCTTTGCTCCGGCCCTAAGCCTCCGGTGACGGGCCTCCGCTACGCTCCGTCCAGAAGCTGGCCTAATGTATAGAATTTGGATCACAAATCAACAGAAGCCACCGGCGGAGGAAGCAGGCGTCTGCTGGGAGAAGGCAGTCGAAGAAGCAGAGCCGCCAATGGAGGTGACGAGGGCGATGGAGGATGCCGTCGGGCGATGCGCTAGATTGAGTTCCTCCAGAAGGAGATCAGCCCGGGCCTCCAGAAAGGTGGGGAAGGGGCGCCTGCGTTGAAGGTGCAAACCAATGGCGGAGAAGTTCTCATTGAGCTCGCGGATGACATGGAGTACCAGGGTACGGTCGGAGATGGGCTCGCCGAGATCTCCAAGGTCATCAGCCATGCGCTTCAGCTTCTGGCAGTAGTCGGTGATCGAGAGGTCGCCTTGGGTGAAGTTGCGGAAGCTGGCTTCCAGTAGAAGAGCCTGTGCCTCCCGGTTGCCGAGAAATTGGGTCTCAATGGCAAGCCAGGTAGCACGAGCAGTGGATCCGCGCTCCATGACGATCCTGGTGAGATCAGCAGAAGTAGTCCCGAAGATCCAAGAACGAACGACGCAATCCATCCGTAGCCAAGCAGGGGAGGCTGGTGCAGCGGCGTCGCGAAGGACGTGATCCTCCAGAGAGTATTTGCCCACGGCGAGGAAGAGTTCCCGCCACTGGGTATAATTTCCGGAGGTCATGTCGAGGACGATGGGGACCAGAAGACGGATGTTCTGGACCGCAACGGCCTGCGCATGGAGATTGAGGACGGCAGCAGCCTCGTGAAGAAGCATGGCGTCCTGGACGGCGTAGTCGTTGGAGACAGGGGATGCGGTGTCGGCAGCGTCCGCCTTCAGGAGATCGACGGCAGCGTCAGCACGAGCGCGAGCAGCGCGCTCGAGTGCATCGCGAAGACGAGCCGAAGCCGCGTCGCGCGCCTGGGTCGCCGCAGCAGCTTCGCGTTCAGCCTCCGCGGCGAGCGCTAGGGCTCGCTCGCGAGCGGCTTGGGCGGCGCGAACGCGGTCGAGTTGCTGCGCGGCGGCAGCCGAGGCGGCATCGTCTGAGAGGTAGGTGTCGCGCACGGCATCAGGGCCAGCAGCGGCGTTGGGGGAAGGAGGGGCGGCAGGAGGAAGGTCAGCCATGGAGGTGGGCGCGGGGCGAGGGAATCGCCCGCGAGGCGCGGCAGCGAGGCGACCGGGGCGATGGCGACGAGAAAAGAAGGGGAAGGCACGCGCGCTAAGGGCAACGGAGCCTGAGAGAAGGGGAAGAGGAACCTAAACTTCTGATACCATGTAAGTAATGTATATTCCTTGATCGATTAGAACCAACATTATAAGGTGTATAAATAGGGAAGGGTGTCCAGGGGTAGGTCTAACAGAAACCCTAACAGAATCCCTGAATCCCTAGAAACCCTAACAGAATTAGACTAAGGGCACATGGGCCCAAAGCCATAAGCTAGGACCACATGAGCCTGTCTAACAATTATAAACTGGCCGGGAAGGAAGGGTGATACAAAGAAGATTTATCTACATAACGGGAATAGTGGATAATCACAGTCCTTGTGTACTGGTCCGAGGGCTATGGTATCTCTAGATCAAGTTTTTTATTTTAATCTTCCGTTGCGTCCATCCAAATCTGAAGTCTCTATCTTTTTTAGTTTGTCCAAGCCATGCGAATCCACAAATTTCTTTGTCAGTCAGTTGATTACTTTGCTAGCAACAGTCCATCCTCTTAGATCGAGTGTGGTGTCTTTCTTTTCACATAGCCATAGTCGTCGGTCTTCTCTCTGAGCTGCTATAGATCGTAGAAGTTTTAAGGCCGCCGCTTCTCTCTGAGCCGCCGCCCCAAGTATTAAGGCCGTTGCGCTTTCCTTCTACACCGCCATCGTCTCAGACTTCGATCTGTGCCACCATGCTTTATGGGCTGCCACACGAACCCGGATGGAGATCTTCTAGCCTCGACATAATTTTTAAGAGCTGCACACTACGACAACATCTTCGAGGCTCAGATTTTAGATTTTCTCTATTTTAGTGTCAACCATTTCAAATGCAATACTATTGCGTACACTTTGCATTTGAGGGGGTGTTAATGATATAAAGGTATTTGTGGTATTTTCTAATTTCTAAGGTTTGATCTTGTATGTCCTATGTACTTTATATATATAGCCCTTTGGGCTGGGATCAAGACAGCTAACCTTCGTGCGTTCATCCTTCCATGCATCTAACATCACCCAATCACCCATTGGATACCATGGTGTTCACCAACTTCTGTAATTCTGTCATCGATTCTTTAAAAAAACAGATAATAGGACCTCTACCTAAGCTTTTTAGACGAATAGAGACAGTTTGAGATACAAACTAATAGTGATCCCATCCACCACCTCAAAAGCTACAATGTAGCTAATCCGACAACACACGACACCACTCAGATGTTCGATTGGCGTTACAGTGGTTCTTTGGTGACCTCTAGACCAACAAGATGTGACGATTACACAGAGGACCTCTAAATTAGTTCTCAAATGCGAGCCAATTGCTTGAAATAAAGAAAAGCTATTCAAAATTGAAAGTAGTATCAGATTGCAACTAAAGAGCCTGTCCAAGGTTAAGGTTATGCCAGCTGGATGTGAACAATGAGCCTCTTCTTTTCAGTTTCTAAAATTTGTTTTTTGGTTTTTCTACAATACATAGCTTTCAAACGGAGTGCCTTTTTAAGGCGGGATCTACAAATTGATTGTAGTACATAATATAGCTACTTCATTCATATCGGCTAAAACCGCACACGAGTTCCTATTACTCCATACTCTCTCTTACGACCAACTCAAAAACCATAAGCCGCAATCAAAAGCCATAAGCTGAACCCAAAAAGAACAGACCCTATATAACACAATTTTCTCGTATTGCTCTTATGCTCTCTCAACACAACCTAAGTCATGACTAGAAATTCCATACAAGATTAAGTTCCCCAGTTACTACCGGTTTTAATATCCCTATTGTCTTCACCTCTCACCCTCTTCTCCCCAAATCACTATTCGGCACCACATCCCATCCAGTGCACACACACGGCTGATGGCTCAACTAGTAGACATCACAAACACAAAGAAAGATAGATTGAGGAGGATTAATGCTTTTGGCCAACTAATTTGCAGGAAGCTTGCTAACTCACTTTTGCTTTACATAACTTAGGATTTAATATCATGCTTTTTATTTATGTTTCCTATGCTGGACTTATACATAGGCATTCAGTACAGTAGTAGACCAAGTGTTAATTCACAATAAATGTATATACATGTGATATGCAACAGTATTTAAACCACAACCCGCCTGAATAAAGATGAAAAATTGGAAATCACACAGCACAGGCAACTCAATTTACCTACATCAAGAGATTCTCAATTTTCACTATGTAGATGACAACAAGCAGAAGTGTTGGCAACCAAAGAGTACCTCTTGCCGGGAATAGGTATCATTGAATTCTTCAAACAAAGCTGTGAACAAGTAGGTTGCAAATTCTCTAGCTTTCTCTTCCTTGCAAGCCAACAGGTAATCGCTCACTGCGAGGTATGACATGAAATGGTCCTGATTCAAGTTCAATCACATCTCAGTCAACACGGATAGTCAAACATATGCTGTTATTCTACAGTATTACAAGATACTGAAGAACTGACCTTTACCAATTCAGTATTTCCATGAATGCATTGATCAAAAAGTGTCTCTCGTATACATCCTTGTAAGATCTTGGACTTCAGTATTTTCTGAGCACTTTTCTGTAGAGCACCACCATTGGCATAGATGAGCATGATAAGCCAAACATCAATCACTTTGTGATCCCTTGGGTGGTCGACTGATTTCAACTCTTTCAAGAAAGCCTCACAAAGCATCTGCATCGACAAGAAAGCAAAGCCCAGTTGAAACTTGGATGTGCAGTGCTGCGTTGCAAGATAAACTGAAGATTCAAATCACCTACATTCTTAAACCGGAGGCCTGACCTCAAGGCATCAAGGATTGCCCCATCAGTGCTATTGGCTGATGCCTTCCCTTTCAGCTTCTTGCTCCGAACAGCCCGTGGATCCACCACACCGACAAACTTTAGCTGCTCACGGATCTGCGATATAATTCTCCCAGCATTGACCGGCGTAGCAGACAGCAGCAAGAACCGGAGTAAGTGTGGCATCTGGTCTGCATGAATTGTCCGGATGCAAGATATCGCAACCGTCACCGCCTTCAAATATTCCCACAGCAACAGAAATATTCAGCCCACAATCCACAGCATCAGTCATAAAACAAGATCAAAGAAAATCGTTTGTGATCATCACCTGCTCCTGCAACTGCTCATTGAGATTAAGGTCGGACAAAGCGTCGAGCACAGCAACCACAACCTCCGAGTCCTCCTGCAGCAGCTTCTCCAGCGCGGCGAGCACAGTGGCATGGCTCTGGTCGCCCACAATCTCCGGGAGCGACCCAATGATCTCCTTCTTAAGCCGGGGCGGCGCCACCGACAGCACCTCCACAAGCTTGGCGACGAAGGCATCAGCATCGACGAGGAAATCGAGCCACCGGAACTGCGCGACGATGAGCCTCCCCACGTCGTCCTGCAGCGGCATCCCATCGAGCGCGTCGTCGAAGTGCTCGGGCAGCTTCTCGAGGAGGAGGCCGAGGAGGCCAGGCTGGACCGCAGGGACGGAAAGGAGGGCCCGCGCGAGGCTTGGTGAGCGCGGGGAGGTGGGAAGGAGGAGCTGGCGGAGGCGCGCGGGGGCGTCGGAGAAGGCGGCGAGCCCCGCGAGGAGGCGCGCCGGGAGGAGCGCGGCGGGGTCGGCAGCGAGCGCGCGCGCGAGGCGGGGCGCGAAGGAAAGCGGGGAGGGGAGGGACGGGGGCAGGTGCGGCGGGACGAGGAGGGTGCAGCCGGCGTCGGCGAGGAGCGCCGCCGCCCCGTCGATGGCGGAGGGCTCGTCGGCTGCGGCGGCGGCGGCCGGGGCGGACGCTGGCGCCGATGGCCGCGGCTGGGGAGGCGAGGGCGGCGGCGGCGGGCGTTTGCGGGGGTTGCTGCGCTGCAGGAACACCATGGCCGACCGCCGCGAGTGCGAGGCTTCTTCGGGAAGAAGGCGAAATTTTTGGGGATTTTTGGGGAATGAAATTTTCGCGCCATGGAGAAGCAAGCGCTTCTTCCTCTTCATGTCGACTGCGCGTACGGATGATCTTTTACCAAAACGTTACATAACCCACTGACAGGTGGGGTCACGGGTTATACTTTGCGTGGGTCCAACATGTCAGTAGGTGGAGATAACGCTTGCAACGCACCGTTCGTCATATGAGGTAATAGGGACGCATAGGAGCCGTCTAGTGTTCAACGGACGGCTACCACGGGCTCTCGACGCAGGAGTGATTAGTGGAGGAGCTCTAGGGTTTAAGCCTCGCCGCCGTGACGACGACGAGCGCGTAGTAGGGGAGTGGAGCGGTGATTGGCGAAATCGCGAGCCATTAATCGTGTTTCTTCGGATTTAATTGCTCCGATTCGGTTCGATTCGATTCGTATCTAGTTGGCGGGCGAGCCACAGCCGCTTGCGATAGGATTGGGCTTTGTTGGATTTGGAGCGGTTGGGGATTGGGGTTGGAGAGATGGGGGATGTGGAGGAGAAGCTCAAGGACTACGAGGTGAAGAGGGAAGGCGAGGCCGAGATCCTCATGCTCAAGAGCAACGCCGTCTTCTTCAATCCCGTCCAGGTGCGTGCCACTCATTTCTCCCCATTTTCACGATTCGTGATGTTTGATCCTGAGAACGAGACTTCAAGTCCATTACAGAGCAGTGTTTCATGAATTAGTTCGCTTGGTGGGATTGGAGCTATGTGTTAGTGACGTGATTGTAACACTCAGATTATGTTTAGGAGCGATATTATCAGTATGCGATTGTGGCATGTATGCTCTTAATTCGATCTCCTTGCCATGCCGTTTCGGGTGGGGTGCATTATTGGAGTTCGGGTAAATGCAAACTCTGTCTGTATCTTGTGTGTGTTTTCAATGCGGCTGTATTAGCACGAAATGAGACATATGTACACAATTTGTGCGATTATATGCAATTGAAGTTGGTGCCTAGTTTGGGTTACTGGGTTGATTGGTTTCTGTGAGTTTGATACCTGCAATTTATGTCTTAGGTAGTTCGATAGAGGTTGGTGTTTTTTTCACCTTTTTTTGTACGGGGAGAGGTTGGTCATTGTTTACATGATGGTCGATTTTGTTGAATGTGGGAACTGCACTTTCTTTTTTTGAGAATATGCAGGAAAGCTGTGTATCATATCCTTAAGAAGGAAAAGCTATACAACCCCACAGCTAAGCTGCTGTTCAACTTCAACGGAGTTTAAATGTAGTTACAACAGTTACCAGAAGGGTACATCCTACAACCTAATGTCCAACAACACAGAGATCCAATTACATCCAGTGCTCCAAACTGACCTGCACCCACTAAGGAGTTGCACATGCAAATAATGGTTTTTGCAGTTTATTGCTAGCTTTTTGGCTTCTTGTGTTACATGGTGTGGATATTAATATGTTTTTCTTACTCTAGTGGTTCAAGTTCTTGTAATCAGGTTTAGCAGTCTCCTGCTGTTTGTTTACTGCACACTTAAAGTAAGTTCAATGTGTTTAATATTGCATACAGTTAGTACCAAACTTACATACCTCTCTTCATTGTTTTGTCAAGCCAAGAAGCTATGAGCAAGTGTGAAATGCTTTCTCCACTGAGCTTCTTAAATCCGATGCATTCAGTGCAAAATAGCAAAATAGTTGCAGCCAGTTTATCTGATATTTACCATTGATCCCAAGGTTACATGAGATTGCATAAAGTCTCCTTAACTAGCCATCCTGTGGTGAATCATCATAAGGCTTTCTCTAACATCAAGTTACTGCTTTTGTTAGGTCCATAATAGAGACATGTCAATTGCCGTTTTAAGAACATTTGTAGCCAAGCGCAAGCAAGAACACGAGGAAATGGTGAGCAAAAGGAACAAGTCACATCAGAAAGTGAGTCAGGATATGCCACCTGGATCAGATGGAGATGGCGCTTTAACTAGTCAGGATGACGAAATCAATTGTGATCATGAAAAGGAGCTAAATCAGGCTGCAGACAAGGTAGAAGATCTGTCAAAAGAAACAACACAAACACCTTCCTGGATAAGAACTAGAGAACTCAAACCACCAATTGTTCTTGAGGTGAGGCCTTACTTTATGTCCAGTACAAACCAAAGCTCATGTTCTGGATTTCAATATGGCCACAATTTGATAACATATAATAAATTGAATAAAAAGTGCAGGCATTGGCTGCTTCTGGGTTGAGATCTCTGCGTTATGCGCGTGAAGTTGATGGCCTTGGAAAGGTGGTTGCTCTGGACAATGATAAAGGTCATCGACATGCCCGTCTAAAGTTGTTTGATGAATTGTTGTTTATGATTGCACAAGTGACAAGACCCTTGCATTAATTTTTTTAGAACTGCAAGACATAGCATTAACCATGATTCTTCCTTTTTTTCAGCCTCTGTTGAAGCTTGCAGGAGGAACATTAAGTTTAATGGTCTTGCTGCTTCTCGTCAAGTGGAAGCACACTTGGCTGATGCTCGAGTTTACATGCTTACTCATCCAAAAGAATTTGATGTGGTAATGCTTTTAAAGTTTCGTCACATCTCACATGTGCCTCTTTACTAGCTTTGACACCTCCTGAGATGGGACTATGTGCTGTAATCTAAGAACTGAAACATGATGAATAGAAGCTTATTTATAACCAGTTTCTCTCCTTGTATGGGTAACTTAAGGATATTTTCAAGCATAATTTGTGAGAAATTGCCGGTTATCATTTTACATTTTGGGTCATTTTTTGGGCTTTTCTTGCATCGTTGATTTTATCCCCACCAAGTTAGAACGAATGAAGTAAACCAGGGAAGAACAAATGTCAGAACTGGGCTCTACAAGGCCATTTTATTTTTTTCCTTTTTGTTTGTTGGGCAGTAGGAGTGGTGAAAAGCAGGGTACTATTTGAGAAGCTTATGGATTTGCTTCAGATTATAGGGTTTATCTGAGATTCTAGCTTTCAGAGCTTCTGTAAGTTAGCTTATGAGATTTGCATGAGCCCAAGCTTGGTCAAATAAAGCTAGCACACTTGCTAACAGGAATGTGACTTGTTGCACTAAGCAAAAAGGATGTAAACATGTGAATTCTAATAAACCTGACCATTTCAAGTTAAAGCAAAATGATAAGGCTTTAAACAATTCAACATTTTTCTCCTCTAACGATCCACACTAGCTTCCTTATTTTCTCGCATGCTCTTTTTTTAGGTAGATCTTGACCCCTACGGGTCACCTTCAATATTCCTCGACTCTGCTGTACAAGCTGTTGCTGATGGAGGACTGTTAATGTGCACAGCCACTGATATGGCTGTTCTATGTGGGACCAACGGTGAAGTTTGCTACTCCAAGTAAAGACCATATTAGTAGTTTGAAGTTGAAATTCGAACCAAGTATCGATGTTCTGATCATCAATTGTGTCTTGCAGGTATGGTTCCTACCCAATCAAAGGCAAGTATTGCCATGAAATGGCTCTGAGAATCCTCCTTGCCTGCATTGAGGTATATAATAATGGTTACAATTGTTGTATCCCAAAAGTTTGTCCAAATTGAGCTCGTTGTTACTCAGTAAAAAAAATGATGGTTTTAGATGATATCTTCACTTTGTCACTAATTGGACCTGATGTGGCAATCTATTATATTAACTGATTCTATTAAAGCACTTACTAGTTTTCTAACATATGCTGCAACTGTTGTTCTTCTGTGGGTTTGAGATAACTCATCTACTATATTTTCTCTTGTTGAGACAGAGCCATGCAAATAGGTACAAGCGTTATATCGTTCCTGTTCTCTCTGTGTTTATGGACTTCTACATCCGTATTTTTGTTCGAGTATTCACGTGAGTTTCCTCTTCCCCACTATCATTGTGTTTTGTTTAAGATTTGATTGAACTACTTCTGATGTGTCTTCGCGAATTTCATGTGCAGTTCTGCAAGTGAAATAAAGAATTCTCCTCTTAAGCTTTCTTATGTATATCAGTGTGTTGGTTGTGATTCTTTTCATCTTCAATGCCTCGGGAGGGCCGTTACTAAGGTACACTTTTTGCTTGCCATTCATATCATCTCAACGTTATCTTTCTCCAAGTCTCTAACTATATATCAGTAGATAATAATGAGAGCCTTTTCCTTGTTTGATTTTTCTGGGGAACTGAAGAATAATTGTGTGAAGTATGCACCTGGTATTGGTCCTGTTGTTCCTCAAGAGTGTAGTGATTGCGGGAAGAAATTTAATGTTGGTGGGCCGATATGGTCTGCTCCTATTCATGATCAAGACTGGGTACTTTCTACATTGGCAGATGTCAAACCAATGAAGGATAGGTATCCTGCATATGATAAGATTACTTCAGTTCTGACTACTATATCTGAGGTATTGTTATTACTTTCTTCTGCTTGTTGCTAAAGATGTTATTCTTGAGCATGTGGAGCAATGGTCTGTTAATACTCAGAATGGGTTATTATTGACTTATTGTAACTTGTCTTTAAGATTATTTATAATTTTATATCTTGAACCCTATGGAAAATGCCCATCATGCATCTGCAACTCTTGTCCACCTCACCACCAGATGCTTTGTTAAGACCAATATGAATATACTTTTTTTGAAATATCCATCTATTGAATTGAATTGAGCATTCTTGGTCCAATATGAATATACTTTTTCCCAAAATATACATCTATTGAGTTGAATTGAGCTTTCTTAGTACTCAATGACAGCGTGATTGTTTGCAATGGTCCATTCATTTAATGCTGAGACGCTGCATAATACATGTCATGCAAGATGTTTCTTCGTTCTTCCTATTGGTACTTCCTTTAACTATGTGTTTTTCATGCGATGCAGGAGTTACATGACGTACCACTGTTTTTCAGTCTCCATAACATTTCTGGGACTGTCAAGTGCACTTCCCCATCTGCAGTTGTGTTCCGTTCTGCAGTTCTCAATGCTGGCTATCGTATCTCTAGCACCCATGTCAACCCACTAGGACTAAAATCTGATGCCCCTTGGGATTTTATTTGGGACATCATGCGCTGCTGGGTAAATCTCGTTGTACCCCTTTTCCTTACGGTATTCTGGTGGATGCAAGTCAAGATTCCTTTTCCTTGTCTTCCTGGATGGACTGGTAGTTTTATCTTGATATAATGGTGCATTTGTCCCCACCCAGGTGAGGAATCATCCTATCAAGGAACAACCACGTGACTCTTCAGGCACAATAATCCTTTCAAAATCTCCTAAACTGGAAGTATGTCATTCATGCACCATATACTCTTTCTTCGACTATGCTTTTTGTGCCTGATAGACGAAAATCATAGCATTGGTGGTTGTTGTCACCCTGTGGTTACGCAGGCAAATTTCTCCAGAGCAGTTGCTGCCCTGAGCAACGCTCAAGCAAAAAAGGTCAAGCGGTTTCTTCCTAACCCAGAGCGGCATTGGGGCCCAAAGGTCAGGGCTGGGAGGAAAATTACAAGCAAGCATGCTTCTCTACTAGGCCCAGTGGCTGTAAATGGGGCCATCAGTCACGAAGAAGGAAATGATTCAGCGTCAGATAAGCCAGCTCCAGAAACTGAAGGGATCACCACAGATGAAGAGAACGAACTCACAATCAAGCGTCCGAAGACCAGTGACGATGAACTGGCAACTGAACCGTGATTAAAATGATCTCACTGAACTGATGTATCCAACTATCATGAAATCCTTAAGCTTAGGAGTCAACCATGGCATTGGTGGCTCTGTTATATTATCATTACCTGCTAGGGCTGTTGTTGCTGGAAATGAATTTTGATCCGTAAAATTTTGTGTCGAGGCATACCTCGTGGGTATCTGCATTTTATTAGTTTATTCAATGTCATAGACGATGATGCGGTATAACAGCAAGCTGTGGCGCTGTCTGAAGACTGCAAGAACCTTAATGGAGGTACTGTACCAGATTATGCAGTGTCATGTCAAAAGGCAAAAAGGATTAAGGCCCTGTTTGAAATGCGGGAATTTTTTCCGATTCTTGCGGGAATTGAACTGTTTCCTGTAAAATTTCTGTAAAATTCCTGTGAAATTCCTCTGTTCAGGCCCTAAAGGAGGAAGGAATGCATGAATGCTGACGTCAAGTACATTCATGTGTAAAGTGCCTTTTCTGGTGTGTACTGCTACGTGGAAGGAAGAATGTGACTTTGTTGGGCAACGAAAATTACAGGTGTACGGATGGACACTTGTGATCAGGTACACTCCCAATGTAGAGATAGTCTATTGTTTGTCGTGTCACGTAAAAACAACCAGGACACAAGTACCTCAATGCATAGTATCAAAAAGTGGGTCTAAATTTTCGGTAAATATGATTCAATACTTACGGTTTAGACTAATTGAAATACATTTGAAGAGCTTATCAAATGACGCCTAATTTCTGTAAGTAATTTTGACCATATTCCCATGTTTATACTATTCCTGCCATTATTGTTTTTGTATCCTCCGGGTACACCACTATAGTATTGTGTCAGATTGTGCATCAAAAGAGCTATAGGTTAGAGGAGATGGTCGTCCAAACTGTGGCACTGCAAGACAGGAGCATCACATTGATACGGGGTCGCCCGATCTTCTCGACGTAGGATTGGATACTCACGTGCCCTCTCTTGAATCGTAGCGATCCTCCGTTGCCAATGCAAGAACGAACGCTCTTTAATTCGCAAGATCACACGCGCCGGACTTCACGACCACCAAGCGAAATCCCTATCGCGCTCCCAATTCCCAGCGGAAAGGTTGAACGATCTTAAATTGCAAGAATCCATAAATCTTCTATTGAATTTTTGATGGAAATCAAAAACTCAAAAACATGTACAAAACCATCTCTCATTATCTAGTCTCCTCACGTCACGTAGTGTTTTCTCCAAAATAGCTAGTCCCCGTGCACTGTTGCCGTCCGTCTCCTTTTATACGGCGGCGGCATGTATGGGCCTTGGGCTTGGAAAATGAATCGGCCAGAGAGACTTAATTAGCTAACTATGTTTACATGACCAGCCAGCGATTTGGGCAAGGCAATGGCACGCAGGCCTGTAGTCCATTGAATCATGCGCATGGGCATTTGTTCTTTGATCGATAGCTTCCGGTTGCCTGAGCAGCAGATGTGGGTCTCAAAGGCTTATGTTCCTAGTCTCTGTATCCTTCCTCATGTCTCCAAAGTCTTCAATGTATTTAAATCTAAGAATGCACAACGAACTTGCATGAGGTAGTATACTATGCTCATCAATACAAAGAAATTCATTAAGAAACAAATTAACCTGTTTATTTAAAAGTTTGGCTCTCGCTCGAGTAATTGGGCCTTTTGGTGCTTCATGAATATTCGGGGAGGTAGACGACGTAGGGATGTCCTCATCATCCTCCCCCTCTTGGAAAGGAGTCGTCCTCGACTCTGTATCGTCTTGTCCAAAAAATGGTGACAAATCAGCAACATTAAAAGTACTACTTACCCCATAATCGTCTCCTGGAAGTTCAATCTTGTAGGCATTATCATTGATCTTGGCAAGTACTTTAAATGGACCATCACCACGGGGCATCAGTTTTGATTTACGCTTCTCTGGAAAGCGTTCTTTGCGAAGATGTACCCATACTAAATCACCTGGTTCAAAGAGCAATTTCTTTCTAGACTTGTTAGCTTTAGAAGCATAAGCACGTACCTTCTTTTCAATTACCTCTTTAGTCTTTTCATGGAGTTTTTTCACAAAATCAGCACGTTTAGAAGCCTCCATATTTGTACGTTCTTGTAATGGAAGTGGCATCAAATCAAGTGGCGTGATCGGTTTAAAACCATACACCACCTCAAATGGACACAATTGAGTAGTAGAATGTACCGCCCTATTATATGCAAATTCAACATGCGGTAGACAATCTTCCCACTCTTTTAAATTCTTTTTTATCATTGTCCGCAGCAGCATTGAGAGTGTACGGTTCACCACCTCCGTTTGTCCATCAGTTTGTGGGTGACAAGTTGTCGAAAAGAGCAACTTTGTCCCAAGCTTGGCCCACAAAGTCTTCCAAAAGTAGCTCATGAACTTGACGTCACGATCGGAAACAATAGTTCTTGGCATTCCATGCAATCTCACAACCTCCCTGAAAAACAAGTCAGCTACATGCGACGCATCGTCGCTCTTATGACAAGGAATAAAGTGTGCCATCTTTGAAAATCTATCCACAACAACAAAAACAGAGTCCCTCCCCCTCTTAGTCCTAGGCAATCCTAACACAAAATCCATGCTAATATCTTCCCAAGGTGCACTAGGAACTGGAAGTGGAGTATACAAACCATGTGGATTGAGTTTTGACTTCGCTTTATGGCATGTGATGCATCTTTGAACGAATGGTGATGTTATTGATAGCTCTACAGTCTACGCACATTCTCCATGTAGCATCTTTCTTAGGAACAAGAATGACAGGAACGGCACAAGGACTAAGACTTTCGCGAACGTACCCTTTTTCCATGAGTGCTTGCACTTGCCGCTGAATTTCTTTTGTCTCGTCCGGATTGGTGCGGTATGGCGGCCGATTGGGAAGTGGAGCTCCCGGCACCAAGTCAATTTGATGTTCGATGCCTCGAATGGATGGTAAACCAGCGGGTACCTCCTCCAGAAAGACATCTTCATAAGCCTGTAACACTTGAGAAACCACACTAGGAAGAGAGGTTAAGTCATTAGTAGAAAGCAAAACATCTTTATACAGCAATACCAAATGCTCCAAAGTGGGATCATCGCTCATCTCTCTCAAATCAGATTTGGTGGCTATCATGACTAACTTTTTCTCTCCCTCATCCTTTCTTTTTCCACTCAGTTTTAGCTTGTGGCTCTCACTCATATTTTGTGAAATCACACTCTTATGCTCCTTCCCTTTCTCATTCTCTACTTTCGCCTCAACTTTTTGCATGTTATCATGTATGATTTGAGAAGGAGTCAATGGTAGTAGCACTATTTCCTTATTGTTCCACATAAATTTGTACTGATTAGTTCTTCCATCATGAATAACAGAACGATCATATTGCCATGGCCTTCCTAATAACAAGTGACATACTTCCATGGACACAACATCACATTCTACAGTATCACGATAAGAACCAATCTGAAAGCTAACATCAACAGTGTACCCAACATTCATGGAACCATTATTATTCAACCACTGAATTTGATATGGATGTGGGTGTTTCTTGTATTTCAATCCAAGTTTAGTGCAAAGTTCTTTGCTAGCTAGGTTATGACAACTACCTCCATCAATAATAACTTTGCAACACTTACCATCTTTACTTACCTGAGCTCTTGTTTGGAAAAGGTTGCAGCGCTGTTCATGGTTGGATTTTGCTTGAACGCTCAACACCGAAGGGGTGCACACTAGGATAGGACCGGATTCGGGGTTACAATACCCATCCCTATGTGTTTCTTCTTCTCTTTCTTCCTCATGGCCATCCTCAAACGCCTCAAAATCAGCAAGGTGCTCTCCATCTTCATCACTAGCAGAATCATATCCTCCATTCTCATTTATCAACATTACCTTACTATTTGGGCAATCCTTTTGCATATGTCCGCGACCAAGACACTTGAAGCATTGGATGGAGCTACTCTTGGCCGTAGAACCAACAGAAGATGATGAAGAAGGAGCTGGTCCTTTCTTTGGAAAGGAATGAGTGGCATTCTTGGCACTCGAGGCAGCACGTGCACTAGGAGCAAAACTTCCACCAGATGTGTTAGTTTTAAAAGAATTGAAATGAGATGCGGTTTTACCTCCTGTAGGTGCTGCACGGGGCATGTAGGATGATGTTCTTGTTGTTTTCATGTCGTGTTGCACTTGTCTTTCGGCCTTAGTTGCTTGATGTACCAATTCCACCATATTGTTGTAAGGCTGAAATTCAGTTATGCGCTTGATGGAAGGGTGCAAACCAGCAAGAAATCGAGCCATTGTTTGTTCTTCTTGTTCATATACATTAGCTCGAATCATGGCCATTTCCATCCCTTTATAGTACTCCTCCACCGTGAGAGTTACTTGCTTCATTTGCTGCAATTTATCAAATAAATCACGTTTATAATGTTTGGGAACAAACCTAGATCTCATGTGGTACTTCATCTCTTCCCATGTAGTGATGGGAGGCTCGTCGTACTCTCTCCTTTGATTTTGAACTTGTTCCCACCATATAAGTGCATAATCTGTGAATTCAAGTGCAGCCATATGTATCTTCTTCTCTTCGGAGTAATTGTGTAGGCGGAATACCTTGTCCACCTTGAGCTCCCAAGTGAGGTAACCTTCAGGGTCATGTGTACCTGAAAATGTTGGCATAGTAAATTTAAGCTTACCAAACTTCTCCTCATTTGGTCGACCATCGCCGTAGTGGTTACGACGGCGGTAGCCATCGTCGTAGTGAAGAAAATCGTCGTCGTCGAAGCGATGTGCTCCTCCACCACGGCCTCCATGTCCATGGCCCCTCCCCGGACCATGGAAGCCGCCCCCTTCACCTCTCCCAGGTAGGGGTGGACGAATGGCATTTGCCACCACTCGGTCTCGCCTTTGTTGAGCTTCTTGGCCACCTCGGACAGCAGCCACTCCCTCACCACGTGGAGGAAGGGCAGCCGCAAGATGAGCATTTCCTTCTTCTGGTTGTGCCCGAAGTGCTCGCACAACGTCGTTCACAATGTTCCCACGCAACACGTTCATCTGTTGATTGAGTTCAATGCGAAGATCCTGCATATCTGTCTTGAATTGTTCTCCCATTGTAGTAATGCCAGCTACAAATTCTTGTTGCAATGTACTTCTCAATGCCTGATGCTGAAAGCGAGTCACCGGGGCATTAAGATCAACTTCATGCTCCTCTCCATAGTTATCTTCTCCACCTGACATGGTTAGATTGTGCAAAGAAAAACACAAAGCAATAACAAGTATATGGAGGATTAGTGTAAATCACTCAATCTCACTCTCTTTCTTGCATAAGTAAAGTTCTCACCTTTCCGAAGTGAATTAAGGCCAATAAGAACTTACACTTGGTAGAAGCTTCAATGGCAACGTGATGATCAAGCGAATATAAGAGTGTTCACAATTGCACAACAACGGTTATTTAGTGGAGTTTGGTATGGAAGTGTATATGTCCTATGCAATCTGAAATTCTTGATATTGTAAAGTTAAGTAATAATCCAAACTAGAATATTTTGCCTAAGTGCTGATCCAAAAGATTTAAGTGAAGTATATGAACGCACACGCAAAGATCAATGTGACTCAATGCAAACAAAGGAATGAGCTAAATAGAAAGACGATCTGAAATTGAGGATGAATTAGCTCGTTTTGCACCAAGTACTGGGAGAGACGCTAGCCAATTGCAAAAATATGAATGTAAGGGCACAAGATTGCTCAAGAAATTAAATTACACAATCTGAATTTATGGACTAAGAATTTCTCCCAAATTCGGCCAATGTTTTTTTTAAGCTGGGGCTTCCCTCTCTTCTTTTTTTTTGACTGCCCTTTTTTTTACTGCCCTCTTTTTTTTTAATAGCCGAACATTTTTTTTTGATTTTACGCAAGTCCAAAATAACGATTCAGTAATGTGTAAAATAATTCTAGAACAGCCCTAAATGCAATATTCAACAGCTAGTCTCATTTGATGAATCAAATATAAGTGAAGCTCTCAAACTATCAATGTGTTCGCCTGTTTAATGCGAAGTCCAGTGCAATGAATTTGCGCAAAGGCTGGATGACTAGC
Organism: Dendrocalamus latiflorus; assembly: GCA_017311315.1. Lineage (NCBI taxonomy): Eukaryota > Viridiplantae > Streptophyta > Magnoliopsida > Poales > Poaceae > Dendrocalamus > Dendrocalamus latiflorus. Next base: position 11,833,605 of record CM029672.1, read on the forward strand.
AATTTCGGCGCACGTGCTCTGGTTTAAAGATTTATATTCAAGCTCTAACTTGCAGATGGCACTTGATTATAGCCCCAATTCAACAAGTTTCGGCCAGCAGCAAGAAAATGCACGGACTAATATTGGCTTGATTGCTTTGTGCATGTTGATGGCAAACAACTGTATGAGAACAAGCTTACGGCAAATAGCTAGAAACAGGCTTTGCTTCCCTTGTAAACAGGAGATGATTAGAAGTGAATAGCCAGGATAGATTGTTTTGCCATCTACCGTATGTGGACTTCTGAAGAAACTAGCAGGTCACGGCTCGGGAAAGTTCCCAATTCGGTGCAAGAAATTTGGCTAGACAGCACAGATCACGCGGCAAGCTTCCGGCCGATCTACAAATTTTTTTTTGACATATATGACTCGGATGAACACAGAAACTGACACAACGATTAAGCGACGCAAAAGAGACACGATGATCAGCAACTAAGCAAATTTCTAATGGATTAAAACCTAACAAAACTCACAAAATTAACAGATGCAAAAACTAGGGTTTGGATTTTTTTTGGTTGATGGACTATAGGGGAAAAAATCAATCTAAAACAAAGGTAAAGAATCCTACCGAGGAAACCGAAGCTCTGATACCAAGATGATACGGGGTCGCCCGATCTTCTCGACGTAGGATTGGATACTCACGTGCCCTCTCTTGAATCGTAGCGATCCTCCGTTGCCAATGCAAGAACGAACGCTCTTTAATTCGCAAGATCACACGCGCCGGACTTCACGACCACCAAGCGAAATCCCTATCGCGCTCCCAATTCCCAGCGGAAAGGTTGAACGATCTTAAATTGCAAGAATCCATAAATCTTCTATTGAATTTTTGATGGAAATCAAAAACTCAAAAACATGTACAAAACCATCTCTCATTATCTAGTCTCCTCACGTCACGTAGTGTTTTCTCCAAAATAGCTAGTCCCCGTGCACTGTTGCCGTCCGTCTCCTTTTATACGGCGGCGGCATGTATGGGCCTTGGGCTTGGAAAATGAATCGGCCAGAGAGACTTAATTAGCTAACTATGTTTACATGACCAGCCAGCGATTTGGGCAAGGCAATGGCACGCAGGCCTGTAGTCCATTGAATCATGCGCATGGGCATTTGTTCTTTGATCGATAGCTTCCGGTTGCCTGAGCAGCAGATGTGGGTCTCAAAGGCTTATGTTCCTAGTCTCTGTATCCTTCCTCATGTCTCCAAAGTCTTCAATGTATTTAAATCTAAGAATGCACAACGAACTTGCATGAGGTAGTATACTATGCTCATCAATACAAAGAAATTCATTAAGAAACAAATTAACCTGTTTATTTAAAAGTTTGGCTCTCGCTCGAGTAATTGGGCCTTTTGGTGCTTCATGAATATTCGGGGAGGTAGACGACGTAGGGATGTCCTCATCACACATGCTTGTCACATAGGATTAAAATATTTAAATGACCCTGGACTGAGCAGCGTGACTGCTTGGAACTAGTAGTAGCGTAGTCGGTTTTTCGGTTTTTAACCCATTTTTACTAGAAAAATTAAAACCCAAATGAGTCTGATTTTTCGATCCCTTATCGAATACTGATCAAATCGAGTTAACTAGTATGGTATAATATTTTCGGTTTAGTGTCAACATGCACAACCCTAGTCTAAACAATAAATTTCTATGTCCATCTTTACTTCCCATGATCTCTTACCTCCCATCCCCTTATGTTCTTTTTCTCCCCAGATCTAATGCATGGCGACCAGCGTGACGTGAGCGAGTGACACGATAGCACGAGCGGGTAGGTGGCAGCGCGAGCGATGAGGCGGGCAGGGGGCGTGACGCGAGTGAGCGGAGCGGCACGTCGTGTTAGTAGGCAGTGCAGCGAGGTGGGTGGGTGGCGCAGCGTGGTGCACCAACGGCGAGGAGGACAAGTGGCGTGCCAATAATAGGAGTGAGATAAGGATTTCGTGCAGTGGATTGGTTTTATGCTACGGACACTACTAATTTCACTCCATAGACTAGTTATTTCAACTACTAATTTTTATACCATACCAATTAGCACATCACATACACACATTGCCTCCTCACAATGCTTGTTTTTCTCCCATTTTCTCGGCTTGACATGATGCTTCACCCAGACTTACACAACACTCTATGGCCACCAAACCTCAGTCTTGTCGCCGGCCGCAATCCATCATCAAAACATTTGCATATCAAAGACAAAGTAATTGATCTGAGCACGATGACATGCACTTGACTCTCAATTAGAAAAACAATGCATGGGCCTACGCCATAACTAATCCTTACATGAAAATCTTGTAACTAACACTTGCATGAACACACTATGAATAACACTACATGGTCACAACCATGACTCCCAACCAAAACCAAAATACACACTCAAAAATGATTCCTCTCAGAACCACAACATGGGGCGATCTGATTGTGACCACCAGGCCAATCAGACAACCCTAAGTCTTAAGACATGTTGGTTGGACTGCCACTCGGCCGATCATTCTCTACTGGTCAGATTGTCGCCTAGCAGATTTGACCACAACCTCCCAGCGGTCAAATCGTCTATCTAGACCGGTCTGATCGGTGCTACTAGAAAAAGCACTGGCCGAAATTCAAATTAAAAAAAACTCAAACAACAAAAGCAAAGCACAAATAATGTTAAATAATTATCATTCTTATAGGGCTGCCACTACATGGTCTTATATAAAGTAAGGGATCACATGACTAACACTATAGACATCTATATATGGTGCAATTCCTTAGTTATTATCCTTATTCCTATATGGCCATTATTATCAAGAAAAAACATAAAATCCTAATTTCTGGTTCATCTTTCTTTTATCAGTATGGTTGATTCTTATCCAATAGGAAAAAGCAGGTACTAAAAATTTACCTTTTTTTTTACTTTATCTCATTTGTACTTCCAAATTTTGATAAAAATATGTAGTGCTATTTTCCTTAGCCTATTCGTCCACAGTACTTTATCTATTCCTTCTGCAAATCCTATTTTTAAGGCTCTGTGTTGGAACATTTCATGATTCTTGCGGGAATTGAATTGTTCCTTATGAAATTCATGAATTCCAAATAGGGACTAAGTGTTCATTCGTGCTTTCTTCTAAGTGAAACTTAATTGTATGCCCTGGGCAGCATTTTCAAAAAATAACCGAAACAGTAAACATGTAGTTACATCTAGGGTAACATGTAGATCAAACATCTAGCAATGAAAGTGTTCTTCGCTTTTATCGGTTTAATTATCCTCTCTCCACATTCCTCAAATCCTCTTAAAAAACCCTTCATAAATCCACGTACGGTCCTATTTGAGATGTAGGAAATGAAATACACAATAATAGGAAGGAATATTAGAAAGTTGCTTGGGGTGCTTCTATGAAATTTGTAGGAATCTGGAAGAGGGAAGATGAAAGACGCGAAGAATTTCCCATGAGGTCTAATTTATGCTAGAATTCTTTCAATTTTCATAGAGAGCGCCATTTCATAGAAATCTTATAGGAAACTTTTTAGGTTCATTTCCTTGTTCCAAATGGTTATTTGGAAATATCCATATAGGATTCAATTCCTTCGAATAAGGGCCTGTTTGGAACAGAGGAATTTCACAGGAATTTTGCAGGAATTTTGTAGGAAACAGTTCAATTCTCGCAGGAATCGGGAAAAATTCCCGCATTCCAAACAGGACCTAACATTCCAAAATCCAAACAAGGACCTATATTCCAATTTCCAAGAGAGAGAGAGAGACAGAGAGAGAGAGAGAGAGCGCCTAACCCTCGCCGCCGCCGCCGTCTCCGGCGCGCGATGCTCTTCCCAGTCTAGTTCATGTCTCACCCCCACGCCCCCACGCCCAAGCTTTCCTCCCCCACCTCCCCTCCCGTCGCGCCGCCTGCCATGAAGAAGTCCAGGTCCCAGCCCTCCACCTCCGAGAAGAACGGCCTCCACTGCCCCAGCGATCTCGGCCCCGCCGCGCGCGCCAACGGCTTGGAGGACGAGGAGATGGCGGCGGAGCTCGCCGGGCCGGAGGGCCTCCCAATCCCCAGCCCGTCGCCCGTCGCCGCCAACCTCTTCCGGAAGAAGGCCACGCCGCCGCAGCCCCCCGCCACCGCGCGCAAGACCCTCCGCATCAAAATAGGTGCACCCAACCCCTCTGCTTCGATTCCTCGCAGTACTACGGCCGATGCTAGCGTGAGACGGTAGTGTACCTGTGCGCATAATTGGATGATGTAATGTGCATAATTCGTGGCGGGGATTGGTTGTTTAGATCGGCCAGTTTGGCTGGATGTAATTGTGCAGTGATTGCAAATTTGCAATTGGCGAAGAACTCGTAGTAGTATCTAGTAATTCTGATGTGCTGTCGTTTGCTAGAGCCATTTACCTGAGCAATTGGTTGCCGGTGATGGTTGTCCTGCGCTTTATCTGGGTGATTATATGTGGTAAGAAGTGTTTCTAAAGGTTTATAGGTAGACATGTTTTCTATATTGAGTCTCTCACTTGGTTCAGTTGGTTGGAAGCGTTATTCGGAGGGTTGTGCTTAATGATTATGTGGTGTATTACTGTGTTCCATTTGTTACTGTAACATTTAATCCTAGTTGTGTTAGGTAGCCAAAAACATGATTTGCACACAAAATTACATTTTCCGTGTCATTTAATCTTCAAATTTGATGGCCAAAAATGTCAATCACCTACTTGAAGAATAGGAAGTTAAGCTACCATTCAATCCCTGTCCCAATAACTCCAATTCTGGTGCTTTGGCTTCTAATCTGGAGCTAGAGATGCATGGTCCATTGGTTCAGGTTCTCTGTAGTAGAAGTGAGCATAGAGCTTGGCAAAACTGTGTCTTGTTTAGAGGATGTTGAGCTTCTAAGAATTCACTCAAATAATGCCTAGGAAGTAGCTTGAGCTTGTCAACACAAATATAGTTCATGTTTCTAAGAATTTGCTCCAAAACAAACATGATTGTAGGGCTTATGCATGTAGCCACTTTGTGCTCTCACGTGCCCTACATGTGCTGGGTGTGAGGTAACAAAATTAGAAAAACACCAATTATGTTACTGTTCTTGTCTCTCCTGATTACTCTTTGTTTATAATTGGTCAAATTATAGAACACTGTGTTGCAAAATATTCTTGTTTGAAGGAAGTTCAAAGGTTCACCTTTGACATCATGAATGTCATGTCATCCTCAAGAATGTGTTTGTTTGCACCTTGGCTTACATTTATTGTTTTCTCTTCTTTTTGAAGGATTTATTATTTTCTTTCATGGAAGTATTATCCGTGTAATCATGAATTGTTTGTCAATGAGGATATATTATCTTGTTATTTTTTGGTTTCAATTATCTTATTTTATCACATTTGATATCATATCATATATTAGGTCAGCCAAAACTGCCAACCAACTTTGAAGAGTATACGTGGGCAATACTAAAAGATGCTATTACAGCTATATTTCTCAAGCAAAAACTTTCCTGCGATGTTGAAAAACTTTACCAGGTTCTTTTTTCTGCTGCTTCACATCACAAGTTCTTATGTTCCCAAGTTATCTGCTAAGAACTTGATACTTGTTTACACTGTAGGCTACTGGTGACCTTTGTCTACACAAGCTAGGGGGTAACCTTTACGAGCATATTAAAAAAGAATGTGATGTACATATCTCGGCGAAACTGTCATCATTAGTCGGTCAAAGCCCTGATTTGGTTGTATTTCTGTCTCTTGTGCAAAGGACCTGGCAAGATTTTTGTGACCAGATGTTGATCATTCGTGGCATAGCATTACTTCTTGATGTAAAATATGTGAAAAATAGTCCAAATTTGTGCTCAGTGTGGGATATGGGCTTGCAACTATTCCGCAAGCATCTCACTCGATCTCCGGAGATTGAACACAAAACTATAACTGGTCTTCTAAGATTGATTGGGAGCGAGAGGTACTGACGTTCTTCTATAAAATTTGTTATGACAGACTTCCTGGTATCATCTGTAGCAATTGTTACCTTAGTTTAGCGAACAACATAGAGATATACTATACTTACACCACCTTTAGTATTGCTATCTGGTATTAAGTTTTAGAAAATGATTTCTAACCTAGAAGTTGCGCTTAGGAAGCTTGGTGCACATACATATCTCATTTGCTTTTTTTTCGTTCTTTTAGGTACCATAAATATCTTATGTCATAATTAGTTGTGAAGTTACACTGTCACTGCCTTTTATATGAGATTTTATTGACTGGAAAGTGTTATGATTTTATAGTTCTGTTCAATCAGGCTTGGTGAAGCAATAGATAAGACATTACTTAGTCATCTTTTGAAGATGTTCACTGCCCTTGGAATGTACTCTGAGAGTTTTGAAAAACCCTTTCTGGAAACCACTTCTGAATTTTATGCAACAGAAGGTGTCAAATATATGCAACAATCTGATGTGCCAGACTATCTGAAACATGTGGAGGTATTGCTGGAATTTTGTGGTCTCTGTATATTAAAATTCACTTTAAAAAATATTGATGTCATCTGTGATGGACATCTGATTAGGTTGCTTATGAATTATGCAGTCAAGGTTACATGAAGAACATGAAAGGTGCATTCTATATTTGGAAACGAACACAAGGAAGCCACTTATAGAAACTACTGAGAAGCAACTGCTAGAGCGACATACATCTGCAATTCTGGAGAAGGTAATGGGCCTATTCTTTTTGGCTTCGGCTTTTGGCTGCAGCTTATAGCTGTGTTTGAATGAGATTATCCTTTTTGGCTTTTGTACTTTGCTACAATAGCTCGCTTTCAAACGGCGCTTTTTTCAAAGAGGGGTCTACTAGTTGATTGTAGTAGGCACTATGTCAACTTCAGCTATACCGGTCAAAATCGCATGTGATTGTCGCACTCTTCGTAATCTCTCTCGCAAACAGTCAGAATTCAAAAGCTATAAGCTACAACCCAAAAGAACGGGTGGGTTCTTTTGTGCTGTGGCTTATGGTTTAAATTTTTGAATTCTGGCTGTTCGCAAAAGACAGTACGCAGAGAAAAATAGTCAGCGATTTTGGCCGGTACAGCTGAACTCAGTACATTTTTATTACAATATTTCTGTTGACTTCGTCGTGAAAAACACACCGTTTAAAAGCTAGTTACTGTAGCACGTACAAGCCAAAACCAAAACTAAGCCCAAAAGAAGGCACCCAACCTACCCTATGGCTTTGGGTTGTTCGTAAGAGAGAGTACAGAGTAATAGAAACTCGCGTGCAGTTTTAGCCGATATAAATGAAGTCATTATAGTGTATACTAAAATCAATTTGTAGACCTTATCTTAAAAAGACACCCCGTTTAAAAGTTAGTTACTATAGAAAAACCAGAAAACAGCTTTTAGAAACTGAAAAGAAGAGATCTAATGTCTGATTTGACAATTGCATTAGCTGTTATGTGGCCAGAACAAACTTGATTCTGTATTCGTCGTGTCCATGATAAACCATGAAACAGTGGCTCTATCAGTGTTCTGCTGCATAGGCAATTGTTTGGGTTTACCTGATTTTTCTATCGTTTATCAATTTAGCAAAACTTTAATTTGGTAGACCTGCTGCTCAGCTCTGATATCTATTTTTTTTTGCCTCATTTAGGGGTTCACAATGCTCATGGAAGCACATCGTATAAATGATCTTGCGAGGATGTACATTCTTTTCCAGAGGGTCAATGCTCTTGAGTTACTAAAGCAAGCACTTAGTTCATATATTCGGGGCACAGGTCAGGTCATAATCATGGATGACGAGAAGGACAAAGAACTGGTTCCCGTTCTTCTGGAATTTAAGGCATCTCTTGATAAAATACTGGAAGAAAGTTTTGCCAAAAATGAAGCCTTCTCTAATACCATAAAAGATTCATTCGAACATCTTATCAATCTACGTCAGGTGGGGAGGTTATTATTATTCTATCCGCCAACATTTTTCTATTCAGTTTACCTGCTAAGGTCCTTTGATTCGTTAATTGCTTCTGTTTCTGTTTCACGGGTTACCAAAATTTATTTTCTTGCCTCTAGAATTTTCTAATCAACAGAAAACTGTAATGAATAGTTAAATTTAATTATGTACTATCGAATAGCAAAAGCCTTCTTATATTACAAGCATTTTCCTTTGGGTAAGGTATACCATTCTTCAAAAGTGGGAGTGGTACTGTGGTGTACTTTATATACTTGCAATATCAAGTCACAGAGTTCCTGGGTTTTTCTTCTTGTTATAGTTATTTTGCCTTTTCTGGTTTGTTAAACTCTTCTACTGTTCAACGCCCTGCCTTGCCAATGTTCACAACTTGCTTAGCAAGGCAGATGTACACCATATCTTTTATGGGTTATCTGCAATTTTAGATCAGTTCCAAGATCCGATAAGAGACTGCAACATACAGTTCTTTTGGGTCTGCCATTGTATGCCTCTGTAATTGTTTTTTTAATCAGATTGTTAGATTTTTTTGCTAATGTTTGACCTAGAGAAGAGTCTAGACAAGTTATTTATTGTCCAGTGGACCTTCACATTTTCTTTGGGCCCATTATTATACATTTATAGTTTTCTTTCTTCAGAGTGTTGGCTCATACTTCTTTCACAACAGAACCGACCTGCTGAATTGATTGCTAAGTTTCTTGATGAGAAACTTAGAGCTGGAAATAAAGGTACCTCAGAAGAAGAGCTGGAGGGCATACTTGATAGTGTTTTGGTTCTTTTCCGATTTATACAAGTAAGTTACTAGCCTGGCTTATAAATTTATAATAATGAAGTTTGTCTTTTTTTCTCTTAATCAGCACCTATTACCTTTCAATGCTAGTTGTATACCTGCATTTGACTGTACCCCAGACAAATAAGTTTGTTTCTCAGTTATATGTTTGCCTAAAGGCAGGGCCGCAGGGTTTGTGTCCTCTGCTATTCAGTTCAAATGGCAGCTGCTGTTATGACTTATGAGTATTTCATCTTTTCAATTGTAAACTAATGCTCATGACCAGGCTAGTGGGAAACCCAGAATATGCCCTCATCTCGACTTTCTAATTTCTGATTGGAGGACCTAATCAGTAAACACTCAAAAATCATCCTACAAGAAGAGTGCCATCAATATCAGCTTAATATCATCAATATGTACAGGGAAATAATATCTTCGCCATTATGTACAGGGAAAAGATGTATTTGAAGCATTCTACAAGAAGGATCTTGCTAAAAGGTTGCTGCTGGGGAAGAGTGCATCAATAGATGCTGAAAAATCAATTATTTCAAAAGTAATGTCTGCTTTTCTCTGGGTGGAAATTGTTATTTTCGGATGTAACTGAACTTTTCTGACAAATCTAAATGATAAGTTTGTGTTCACAGCTGAAAACTGAGTGTGGAAGTCAGTTTACCAACAAGCTGGAGGGTATGTTCAAGGTACGAATTCTTTAGGCACGTGATGTGTATATAGCAGCACATTCTTTCAATAGTGTACATGTAACACTCCAGCCCAAAACTGAGCTTGAAATGCTACCACTATATACATTCACTCTAAATTTAAACCGTCATTACAAGATGTCAGCTGTTATGAATAGCGCTTGTATTCATCACAAGGCTAATGGGCCAGTATATATACACGTACAGGTATGACATATATGCGGGAAACCCCTTACACAACAGAATAAATACATAGCTGTATAATACATATCTAACATCCCCACCCCAAACTTATGGTTAATCAAGAGCATGAAGTTTAGAGAGGTAGAAGCTGTGCTGGACTCTGGTCTGTGCCTTTGTGAAGAAGTCTGCTAACTGAAGTTTTGAAGGCGCATACTGAAGAGCAACAACCTAGTCTGCACCTGTGTCCGCATGTAAGAAGCATCAACACCAATATGCTTTGTAAGCTCATGCTTCACTGGATTTTAGCAATGCTAATAGCACTTGTACTGTCAGACAAAAGAGGAGTCGGTACAGAAACAGAAACACCAAAATTCTCAAGTAACCACCGTAGCCAAGTAACTCACAATTTAGCCTCAGCACTTGAACGAGAAACTGTTGTCTGCTTCTTAGTCTTCCAAGTGATGAGAGAACCACCAAGAAAAGCACAATAAGCATTGAGAGACCGGTGATCAGAGGGATCACTGGCCCAAGTGGCATCAGAATATGCCAGGAACTGTAAGAGCTGGAGCGAGAGAAAAAAAGATGACAAAAGATAGTTTCACGAAGGTAACGCAGAACACAAAGGAGATGACTATAGTGGAGCTGAGTGGGAGCAAAAACAGACTGATTCAAGATACGCACAGGGTACAAAATGTCAGGACGAGTGGCACAAAAAAACAAGGCTCCCAACAAGATGATAGCGAGTAGGATCAGTAAGAGGCTCACCATCAGTGGGACGAAGATGAACATTAAGCTCCATGGGAGTCTCAGCTGTACGCTGATCAGTAAGAGGCATGATCAAGAAGATCCTGGATATACTTTTCTTGGGACAAATAGAAGCCCTCAGGAGTAGAAATAATCTCAATATCAAGAAAGTAGCGAAGAGGACCCAAATCAGACATGAGAAACTACTCATGAAGGTGCTCCTTGACAAACGTGATGTTATGAGCCTTAGTTCATAGGGGGTAAACGCCGCCGAGAGGATGGCTGGGCGGCGTTGGCATAGAGGGAGAGGGAGACTATAGATGAGAATGACTTTGTTATTTCTTGCTTGGCTCCAATAGCATGGTCGGCCTCATCGGTGGTGTTCGGAGCAGCGGTCGGCCTCACCGGCGGCCGAAGCGGTGGACATCGAAGAAGAAGAGTCGAAGGACAGCGGCTCTGGTGGCTTCAGTAGCGGTTGCTTCGACAACTGGCGGCGACCGCGACAACGGCTCCGGCCTAGGAGATGGAGGTGAGGGAGGCGGCGTCAGCGGCGGTCGACAAGCGGCTAGCGACGGTGACCTCAAGCGGAAAGATTTCGATCTGATGTGGAATCGGGCGACGGTGGCCTCCCTAGCAGCGGTGGACAGAGCGGTGATGGTTGAAGCAGTGGCGCCAGATCGAGACAGCTCCATATCGGTCAGTTGGTATAGTGAAGAGGATGCGGGTGCCGGCGGTGGGATGAAGAGGATCTAGACGATGGCTGCGCAGTGGAAGAGGATTCGGGCGGCGACAGTGCGAAGAAGAGTGTTCGGCGGTGACAAGCACGATGAAGCGACATCAGCTAAGGGAGAATAGCGGTTGCTAGGCAAAACCCTAGGTATTACGAAACCCTATGTATGGCTCTAATACCATGTTATGAATAGTGTTTGTATTCATCATAAGGTCAATGGGCCAGTATATATACACATATAGATTGGTATATATGCAGGAAATCCCTCACACAATAGGGTAAATACACAGATATATAATACATATCTAACATCACCGACACCTTTTCTCGATGTACTCACAAATGGTAATCCGCAATTCCGCATGGCATTAACGATGTGCAATATATGGGATTCACGCTAAAAATAGAATTAAGCAACACACAAATATATGTTTGGAACCTCGCGCCCAAGAACATCCGGTAGAATTACTTAGACTAGACAATCAGCCTCAACCTAAAGGTAAACAAATGCATAAATTCGTTACCCAAGCATACCATTAAAGTCGTAATATATCAACTAAAGGTGATGAGTGAATTATTAATTGCACGTGAAATAAATGTGCTACTCCTGTTCATGCATGTCGTCTTCAACATTCACTTAAAAACAACAACAAAGTAAGAGTGAGTTCAAAGATTCGGTAAGTACATAATAAAACGATAAACATTAACAAAGCCATAGACATAACCATATCAACATTTATGTATCCCTACGTAACGTAACTATGCCATTATCTATAAATCTCTCTTCATCTTTTTCTTTTCATTAATGTAATGCAATACCATATCCATTTGCACCTTTTAAGCTTATACCAGTATCGATGTACACCCTCTATCTGTATCTCGTGGAGGTGCTTACCGAAATAGGTCTTTCTCTCCATCTCGTTGAAGTGTCTACAAAAGTATGTCTTTGTTAAAAACGCTCCGGACTAGTCATATAACTTTCTCACCGACTTGGTTTATGGACTTCGGGTTAATTATATGACTTACTCACCAATCTGACTCATATGCACTTTTCATGATGTGAATGCAAGTGATGCAATACTTTCCAATAATTTACCATATACTAACATCACCACGTTACCACCAATGTCATGTGATTGTCGTCATCATATCAAATCATATTTAACAAGAATCAAGTAAATATAGTATGGCGAGTAAATTTAGATAACCAAGAACAAGAATAAATAACCATCTACTATTTTACCATGCACTTGCCTTTTAACCATGTGTAGCAGAGCGATGTGTGGACGACACCAACCTTGTAGCGACCCCGCCTACATCCAATATCTCAACTCAACATGTGCTACAACAATACAAAACATGAAACAAAACCACAACGCTCCTATGCGCTTTCCAGTCCAAATAACTATTCACCGAACAGTCCTCTCTGCTGTCTTGGTGATAAAAAATATCATAACTTCCGGCTTAGAGACACCAACATTGGAAACCATATAATTTTTGGAATCTACATAAAATTGTCACTTTCCTAGTTGGTCAAAAATCCTGATTAATCCGTTTATGCCCTCGTTTTTAACCCCGAAAACCGTTCTGTTGTATTACTGGACAGCCGTCTTTTCTGGTCGGCCTTTGCTCCTCTTGCTGCTGCCCTCCCTTCTCCCCTGTCAGCTCCACCATGGCAGCAAAAATACCTTGCCATGGCAGCCAAAATCGTTGCCACGACAGCCCTCGGCAGCAGAGGTGGCTAGGGCAGGCAGCAGCGGTGCTAGGCAGCAGCAGCAGGGTGCAGGCGCCGGTGGCTAGTGTTTCTTAGGTGCGCGTCTCCCCTCCTCTCTCACTTATAAGAGCCAGGCCTTTGGCCGAGTAGGTCATGGTTCCCAACGGTGACTGATTCGGTGAGGCAACCGAATCCCCCCTTTTCTCCTCTATTCCGTTTTCGTTAACTTCTTTTTTATATTTGTGCTTAGGTCCCTAGGAAGAGCATAAACGGGATATTACAGTACATCTGCCTGCCATTGCGATTTTTTCCTTTTCCATATTCGTGATTAGTTCCCTAGGAAGAGCATAAACGGGATATTATAGTACATCTGCCTGTCATTGCAATTTTTTCTCCAGCCTATCCCTTGCATGGATTATGTTTGTGTATTATATGGATGAGTTGAGTTCTCTTAATGATTGGTAATTTATTTGCATGCGTTTATTACTCTACATGTCTAGCCATGTTGAACCTCATCAGAATCAACTTATTAAATGCATAGAAATAACCCATTGCTCTGCAAGGAGAAAATAATTAGTCAATATATGGTCGAAGGAAATGTTGATTCTTGTTTTCTAAATATTTTGATGATGTTTGCAGGACATTGAATTATCAAAAGAAATAAATGATTCCTTTAAGCAATCATCTCAGGCAAGGACGAAACTTCCTACTGGCATTGAGATGAGTGTACATGTGCTTACAACTGGGTAAGTATTTGATACTCATGTCATTCTATTTTGACATCGATGCACATTCCGATAATATGGCCATTGCTTAAACCTCCCATGGCTTCATATGATATAGCTACTAAGCAGCTGCAATGAGACTTCGTGCAGCATTTCCTGAGCTTGCTGATAGCTATCTCTTTGATTTTGTATATTGTAAACATGGTTTGCTTTTATTGTTGGGTTGCAGCTATTGGCCAACATATCCACCAATGGACGTCCAACTTCCACATGAACTCAATGTCTATCAGGTCAGGCTTTGGATGGTGCTAGTGCATAGTCATATCACCTTATCGATGTTTTTGAATCATTTGTTCGTCTCTTTGCTTTCTGACAGGAAATATTTAAGGAATTCTATTTGAGCAAGTACAGTGGAAGGCGCCTTATGTGGCAGAACTCATTAGGCCATTGTGTTTTAAAAGCAGAGTTTCCAAAAGGCAAAAAGGAACTTGCAGTGTCATTATTTCAGGTGTGATAATTCTCACTCAGTTTCTTATATCATCAGTAACTGTTTGAGATTAACATTTTACACTTATATTAACCTCATCATTGTGTTAAGAGTGTGGTGTTGATGTTATTCAATGACGCACAAAAGTTAAGCTTCCAAGATATCAAAGATTCAACTGCTATTGAGGATAAGGAATTGAGAAGGACGCTGCAATCACTTGCCTGCGGTAAAGTTCGAGTTCTCCAAAAGGTGTGATGCTTAAATTCTTTCTTGACCACCTCAAATTCTGCAGCTATTTAAATGTCATTTGTATTTTCAGATACCTAAAGGGAAGGACATAGAAAATGATGATGAGTTTGTATTTAATGAGGAGTTCAGTGCTCCTCTGTATCGCATTAAGGTAACATCTGTTCACTTCTTTTGAGAGTCCTGCTTGGTCATCAAGCTAGAAACTAAAATTGCCACATGTATTTCCAGGTAAATGCGATTCAAATGAAGGAGACAGTGGAAGAAAACACGTGCACCACCGAGAGAGTATTCCAAGATCGTCAATATCAGGTTTGTCTTGTCTAAGCTTAGATCAGTCTCAGTGGAGGTTTCATGTCCCAGTTTCCAACACATCTATATTTTGGAAACAGTGCAGAAGAGTTTCATCCCCATGAAACTCTCTCTACTCCTATGAAACTTTTATCATCTCTCTCTTCATCAATACAGTGCCATGTCAGCGTATTTAATGCCTATGAAATTCCATGAAACCCCCACTGAGACTGGCCTTACAAGCAGGACCCTAGTAGTTTAGCTGTAGAATAGGTGGTGTCTAGATATGCGTAGCAGACGACAAAGGCTATCCTGTACCTTTGACCTCATAACGTCTCTTCCCATTTCTGTGTGGGTTCAAGAGTTACATTCAGGTTTTGTTTTGTTAGACTGCGGTGGTAACTTAGCTAACTTTTATTTGTCACTTTCTCGGTTGAATTTTGCTGCTAGCAAAGGACAGAAATCAGACTATTTTTATACCTGGGATATGCAGAGTTAATCACTGATGTTCTAGCTGACACATTTATCATGTGCTACGAAATCAGACTATTTTTATACCAAAATTTACTGGACTTGCATCACGCCTCGATGTGCAATCGTGCAGAATATTTTGTTACATGTTTTTGTTGTTTCCATGCAGGTTGATGCAGCCATAGTCCGAATAATGAAGACCAGGAAGGTCCTCAGCCACACCCTTCTAATAACTGAGCTTTACCAACAGGTCAAAAACCTAACATAGTTTTCTTCTTGCATGCACATCATACTTGGATGTGGTCATCTGACTAGTTTACTTCCTTTCAGCTCAAGTTCCCGATCAAGCCAGCTGACATGAAGAAAAGGATAGAAAGCTTAATCGACAGGGAATATCTCGAGAGAGACAGAAATAACTCCCAGATTTATAATTACCTAGCTTGAAAAGAAGTTGGCATACGACTAAGCTGTATTGAGTTTTAACCTTTGTGTATTAGCTAGTGGTGTTTATGTAACTGTCAGAAGTCAGAACACCGTAAATTTGTTTCTTTGGAGTTGTAAACGTATAATGCAGTGGAAGGATATTCTTCTCTCTACTCAGTGCTCTCCTCACCCAGAGTGATACTACCTCCATTCCTTTTTACTTGTAGTTTTGGACATCGACATGATCACCAACACATATCATTGATCATTAATTTTTCTAATTATATGGTAGTAAAAATTATTAAAATTATAATGGTATGAAAGTAGTTTTGATGATAAGTCTACTAATATCATTTTTATGGGACAAATTTAAATATTCTTGTGTATATTAGTGGTCAAATTTTAGAATGGTTGACTGCACTCTGAAAAGACATCTAAAAACGGAGGGCGGTGTAATAAATGTAACTAGATAAAATATAGAAAAAGGTAAAATAGTGTTAGTGTACATGTGCTGCTAGTGTACATGTATGTTCCTCGGAGTTTTGAAAAATCACAAGGTAGTTATGGAATAGGGATTTTGTGGTAAAAGCCCTTGGAATCCTGAAAATTCGTTGGGACAACATGCGGTAAAGGAAAATTTGCAGATAGACCCCTAAAGTTTTGGATCATTAGGTTTATTCCGGTTTTAGTATTTTTAAACGAAAACCCTCATATTTTCGGATTTTTGCACCGGAAAAGTATGACAAGGATTTTTGTGGTTTGGCACCTGCGGTTTAAGTTACTCAATTTTAACTATTTAGAAAATTTTGAAAATTCATTGAAATTTGAGAAATAGAATTTCAAATATTTGAGCTTTCATCAATTTGTGAAACTGTAGACTTAGTACCCCTTGGAAGCATCATAGTTTTATGGTTTCTTTCCTAACATTATTTGTCTGGGGTAATAGATTTTCTATGAATTTAGTAATTAAAAATTGCTTAAATACCTTGAAAATAGTAAAAATCCTAAAAATTACTAGAAAAATTATGAGAAATTAAGAAAATTATTTACTACTAGATTAAACTAATACATACTATTTTGCACTCGTTTCATTCATCTAAATTATTTTACCAGCAATAAACCTATAAAAGTGTATAAAAATGTTGGTTTGATTAGACGTCACTAAGATGGATTTTGATTGCCCTGGATGGCGGCAACTACCTTACATGGATAATGGATGCTGATACTAACCTTATACCATTATCTCTTAGTCAAGCTGCAGCGTAGTGAGTGCCATCGCTCGCCGCTGTGCAAGAAGTGCGGCCGCATGCACTATCGCGCAAAAGACAATTGTACTCCTGCAAGCACAATATGATTGGATCAAATTGCTACTTCTAGGGATAAGAAGTCTGCAATGGATTATAGTCCTATCACACACCATATTTTCTCTCAACTACTCTATGTAAGCACGTAGTTTACTAAAGATGATATGATTGAGAAGACTATGTCCAACTTCCACCATAGAAACATGACTTTACAATAGTAGTATCGTTACACAAACTATCATGAGTATTTTGATCTGATATCTGTCCTACTAGTTGTAGAGAAGTAGAGTGATCTCCTGATGAAGAATCACACTGCTAATCCCATAAGGATCACACCTGCTCGAGAAGAACATATAAATACTCAGAAGAAAGGAAATATGCTAGTAGCCGCAAAAAGGCCATGGGCAGTATAGTGGAAGGGAAAGAAAGCATGTGCATTTAGGTTATCGATAAGTCCAGTGAGAGGTATATAGAGACATGCAGTAGTCTCATTGTTACCCTCAACTATGATTAGATGTCACTTACCTACACGAGTTGCATTATTAGTTTAGATATAGTTCATGTAGAACTTGGTTACGCTCATGCAGAGCAAGTCCTTATCTTTTGCATTAGGTTGAAAACTTCTGCATTAAATTAATATCTTTTCCTAGAATGATAGGGAAAATTGTTGAAAATGGTAGAACTTACCTACTGTGTAGGACTTCTTACCTTACCTATATTGTCCTTTGCTAGTAGCTCATCTCACTTGTAGTAAATGCTTGCCAACATCATCTCTTATCTGTAGTAAAACCATTAATCTTGCATGGAATAAAATTACAAATTGTACACTTTACATTATAAATAATATATTGCCTTACCTATTAGAAATTAAATATTAAAAATGTGCTCTTGATATCCACTAAGCATCAATTAACCATGTAGGTTATTTATCCATTAGTCCTTTGTGTGCATTGATGCCTAGCAGGTAAAAGGGAACATAATTTCCTAGTAACACATGAACAAATGGAATTTATCAACCCCTTATGTCGATCTCCAAAGAATTGTTTTGTCTACAAGAACAGTATAATCCTCAAACAAGTATAGAATAACTTGCTTCCTAAGACGTGAAGTCTATATGATTTCACTCATTACCATATTGTTTCTTGTTAGAACTCTGTAAGCAGAAATTTGTAGGGTATATATTGGTTTCTTGCCTAATAAAAATTATACTCTGGTAGAAGTATAATTGTAATATATTGCTAGACGCATATGCGATGAATCAAAGCAAATGTAGGAAGCATGCAATATCACTCAATTGGCGTGAAAAGGGAGAGGAAATTGGACATGAGAGGTAAATTTGATATGAAGGGGCATCAAAAAAATGTGGAAAACGAGATCCATGGCAGGCATAATGGCATATTTTAGGTTAAAGCCAGAAGCAAAATAAGCCTGAAGCTATTAAGTAATCAAGCTTATTTGGGATATCAAAATTATTGCATAATGATTATCAATATCTGAAAGATATGAAGGAATAGCATTCATGCTATGTTGTTAATGACCATAATCTTTGTAGCCCACGATAGGGCCCTCGCCGCTGTGCAAGAAGTGCATGAATGGCAATAGCTTCGCCGTTACACAGGAAATGCCGCTGCTCACTAGCATATTGACAAAAGCGGTCAAAAATCACATTGTCATTGCTAAGTGCTAACCATATTATTTGCTAGGAGCAAATATAACTCCTAAATAAAAGATGATGACCTATTGGATTATAATGATCAAATTAGCCATATTTACTTTAGCATTATAAATAAAAATCAGGCATATTATTTATCACCCACTTAACAAAAATTGTTGCATTCCTGTAGAATAATCAATATCCCCCCAGAATAGTGAATCTTTTTGGTGATTCAACTAGGATTATATTCCAGAAGTAAATATAGTATTTCCATGCAGATTAATTTTGGTCAATGTTTATGTTCCAGCATTGTACTATGTTTTGAAGAGCATCATGTAGATTTATATTATGCTATTAGAACATACTACTTGTGATCATAGAAAACAAGTTGCATAATTATAAACATGAAGTTTAATGATCTAAATTAGTTTACACATGGTATGAGTAATGTGAGCTGCTACAGGATGGCATACCGTTGGGAATGTTCCCAACGGTATAGAGTTTCACTAAGTTTCACCTCCACTTCCTCTCCCTCATTCCCTACCGCTCCCCCTCCCCGCCTTCTTCCTGATGTAGGCTGCAGCTCTGCGCTCCTCCTCTGCCTCCCCCGCCCCTCCTCCCTCACTGACGACTAATAGTGACCTTGCCATGTCACCATCTCCCCCTCCCCCGCCCCGCCTAACCTAATATTCAGTGTGCCACGGCTTCGCCGTGCCTCTATCCATCAATGTCTACCGCTCAACGCCCTCTGCTATCACCCACTGGTGGACCACTGCTTTCCCAGCCACCCTCTACATCCAGGTGGCATAGTGAACCCGTAAGTGGCTGCGTCACCACTGATCCTCTCGCTGAAGTTCGAGAACCTAGGGGAGAGAGAGCTAGAGCGCTCAGGGGTGAATGCATTAAGGCTATGGGGGCACAACCCCCAGGTTGATTTTATTTTTCTTACCTAGAGCCTAAGTTTATATGACGTGCCCTCACATGCCTCAAACTAGTGCTCTCACAACTTGCAGGCTTGCAGGCAAGCGGCCCAGATCAGCATGTAGGTCGGAACTTCTCCCATGGACCTTCTCTCGTGCGTCCTTCGTAGCCCAGGCCAACATGTGGCTCAGCTGCCCAGTGGCCTAGGCTAATGCCCAGGCTAGTGGGCAGGCGAGGGCACAGTCGCACAATGCCAGGTGCGCAGGTCACCAGCGCCAAGCGATGAAGCGATCTAAGATAAGAATAGCGTGGGCCACGTTCATGTCAGCCGCTAGCGAGTGAGTGGCTCTTCATGAGTCACGACTTCACATATTTGCCTATTCGCCAACACCCCGAGACGCAACTTTCCTCCGCAACAGCGACGACAGTCCATCCTGGGATCCTGGCTTCATAGCCAACGATCAGTCGATCAAATAGGTAATTGCTTCAATCTCCTATCAGATTCCTCTGTTCCTCTCAATTATACCTATTTCTTTCAAGGATAGGGACTAAATTTTATAATTTGAATTTTAGGGTTTCAGTTCCATGATCTTTAAAATATTTGTGGGTTAGGGTTTTAATATTAGAGTGCCCTGTTTTGATTTTTTTTGCAATAATTGAATTAGAGAAAATTTTAATGTATTTCAATATCTAATTCAGTGTGCTTGCTCATCCACTTTGAGTCTAAGATGATCATTCTGTGATTTTAATTTGGACCATTTGATGAGGCTAGCTAAGCTTTATCCCAATTATTTTAATTTTGGGGATTTAAAGGATCTTAACCATCATCTTTGCCTCTACATTACTGATGTGCGAGCAAATAATAGATTCTCCAATATAGAGACTATTAATGAACTTTCTCAGGTAATGGTTGAGACATGGAAACATTCTTGCTATCCTTTGGTTTATTGACTTTTGAAGTTAGAACTAGTTTGCCTATTGCCACTGCTACAGTTTGTAAGATCGAGGAGGCCGACTAGAGGGGGTGAATAGGTGGTTTTAAAATTTTCTCTTCTAAACAAATATTTGGCTAAACCAAGTATATAATGCGAAAGCTTAACTCAATTTGGTACTATTGCTCCACTCACAACGGTCAGAAAACTAAACGTTATCAGTAAAATCGGAAGTACCACCACACAAAGTCCAGTAGTTCTACTCTCCGTTAGTTTCGATTAATGACGCGGTACTTTTGTTTGTCTCGAGGACCAAAACTTGGTCCTCTCTGGAAAAAATATACAACCCATAATTATGGAACTTTTGAGATCCAGTATTACCGCTCACACAGAGCCAGTAGTATCATCTTTCGATTGTATCATGCAACACATGATGGTAGTTCCAATGTCTGATAGTACCGCGCCACATAGGCCAATAGTTTTGATTTTTCTGACAAGTGCATATACTTCAATAAATCTTGCAAAATACATTTGCAAATTATAGTATCATATACACAAGGATCAACCATGATTCCCAATAAGATGTAAATCACATTTGCACACTTTTGGAATCATGACACAAGGTAATAGGTACATGGACTTAACACATTCGTAAGGTAATAGGCACAAGAATTTAACACATGAGACTCAACTATTTGTAAAATACATTCGCAAATACAAGCATCATGCTACGGAAAACTAGAGCAAGTGAGGTGAGCTATCAACACATGATGAGACTCAAGTTACTAGACATGAACCCTCTTCATAGTACGACAATCTATACTAGCAATCTGGTCTTATAACCGAACATCAAAACTGGTAAAAGACTAGGAACACGTCCTTGGCCCGAGCTAGTCATACTTTTGCTTTGAATCATTGTCTTGATATGCATCAACTTATGATGCATCATTCACTTAATTTTGGTAAGTTGTGTTACAAATAGTTATTTACTATAGAACTTTATCACAAAGTTAGTTAATGTTACAAAATTTAGAACACATTATTATCTACTGCATTGTTGATGAATATGTTGATAAAAACATGCATGGAGCATGAGGCCCCTGCATCATTTTTGTTTTGGATCCGCCACTGAGCGCGCTGTAGCTAGGGGCGTACCGTTGGGGCTGGAGCTCAAGCAGCCGGTCAACCTCGCCCCCACTGGGGGAAGATATAATTTGTCAGTGTTGTGATCGGGGATGGCGATAACGACTGATGAGGATATCACTTCTTTGGATACACACAACACTCCTCCACTTGACATTCAAGGACCAATCACTAGAGCTCGCGCCCGACAATTGAATTTACACGTGAGCTCGTTCCTAAGTACTTCTTTTTGTTCATTTGAGAATCGATTGCTACCTAATGATTTAATTATGATTAGGAACCATGGAGAGGACCTGGAAGTACTTGGAGAAGGGCTACGAGACGCACAAGTCCAGCAAGGGCGGTCGAATCACGTTGGAGGCCCAACTCAAGCCGACTTCGAATCCAATTCGGAGTCCAGGACCAGGCCGCACTAAAACGGAAGCCTAGATCGCATCCGGGCTCCGTTTTGGACGTTCTACATATGGATGGAAAGCTGAGAAGGCGACCTTTCCAATGGCTCTGGTCCCATGTCAAAATTTCTTCTGAGTCAACGGGAATCGTCAAAACAAGTGGGCATTCAGAATCTGTCAGGGTGCTGCGCCACCGTCTTTTTGGCCGTTCGGCTTTGTATCGTGTTGGAGCCCATTAGTGCGCGTCCAGCGTCCAGAAGCGGGAGCTTGCTAGATAATTTTAAAGAAATTATAAATGAGTAATTAAGTTGTGTTTGCAGAAAGCCAACTCACCGATAAGAGTGGTATACTACGGGTTCCACCTAGATGGAATGACTTGTTGGTCAATAATCTAAAATTTTTAGGGACACCTTCGGGTTCTATGGTCTAAATGACACTAGACAAATAATGGTTAAAGTACTCCTTAAGAGAGAATTTGTCTGGAAGTTGACCTCATAAAAAAGGTTGAGCAGGAATTTCAGAAAAAGAAGACTCATCGTGAAGATGAAACCCAGCAAAATAAATGTGTGCAAACCATAATGCTGAGAATGTGGAACAACCAAGAATCTTTCGTTTTGGAAAACGACGAATATTTGGTTAACAGTGAAATAACCTCTAATTACAAGGATAATGGAGAAAAAATAGTTGTCAACAATATCTCCTCTAAGATTGCTAGAAGACACGAGTTATTTAACACGTGAGCACTTGGATGGGGTCCACCTGCAGGCTAGGGGCAACCAGATCAGATGGTGCACCACATTAGGAAATATTACGGTTAGTTTTAGAAACCAATCTGAGTGGCCCTGCTCCAACTGGCTCATGTCTTAAGCTTCTGGCTATGGCTTTTGACTGAAATTGCACTGTAGCGGCTATTAGCATTTTTCTGAGAAAAATGAGGAAAAATGAAAAAAACCCATTATATCATCATAAACAATGTAAATGAATAAGGGAATCGTCGAAACAAGTGGGCGTTCAGAATCTGTCAGGGTGCTGCGCCACCGTCTTTTGGGCCGTTCGGCTTTGTATCGTGTTGGAGCCCATTAGGGCGCGTCCAGGGGTTTTGCACGCCCCTCACTCCTCTATATCCAGCCGCCACCCCCACCATTAGGGTTTGGGTTTTGCTTAGATTATTATGTCTTTGAACAGTTTCGCCGTTCATCGGTTTGTGAGACCCCAACTTTCGAGTGCTAAATCAATACATCTGCAATTCAGTTGTGTTCTTCCTTGTTCTTGCTTGTGTTCTTCGATTCGCAGGCGAGGATTAGCCTTCTTGGCGAGGTCAACCGGGCTGCGCACGGTTGATAACCTGAGGAGACGTGGTGCTGCGATTGCGGGGTTCGGAACGTGTTGTTCGGAAGCCGGATCGAATTGTGTCGCACCTCCACCAAATCGAACATATCCAGAACCTGTTGGAAGATCGGGACCCCGTTCCTATCAACGGCAGTGCCATGGCTAGAGATGACAGATCTGGCAGTGACATCCTCGATGATGGTCGTGGTTGGAGCTTGGGCAGTCAGTAGACCTCACTCCCGTCGGGGGATGACTAGATCCAGTAGCGCCACGAACGGGGATGGTGGTACACGGTGATGCCGTGGTCGGAGACGATGGGTCTACCGGTGCCCCCTTGGTCGGCGTGAGCGAGCGAGAGAAGAGCGAGATTGAGCACAAGAGAGTGGACCAAGAGAGAGAGAGAGAGAGAGATTGAATTGTAGGGAGCTATACCATCATTTTTTAAGTGGAACAACATACCATTCTTTAGTTTTTCTCATGAGTAATTGGGTCAAAATTGGACAAAGGTAAGGAAGCTAGACAATAGAACAAGTTTGTCGACTCTCGGACCCCGTATGACATCTTTGTAGTAGAATAGAAACCAACTAGGAGTTGGGATAACCTACAAAATTATAAGGGTTATATAGTTTTCATGCCACTATATCAATAAAAGTCTAGCTCACTGCATCCAATGAATAACCACTAAATTAAAAATGAGTGTGTGTTGAAAAAAATGAAATACTTCCCACATAATATCACCACCATATATTGGCCTCCACTAAAAGTTGGGAATATGTATTGAATATGAAATTCCATTAATCCAGTGCCCACGATATATGCTATTAGTAAATATCTAATCTCGATGTTAGGGGGAGAGAAAAGCCCAAAATTGTTGAATGCCTTAATTTTTACCGGATGAAAAAGATCTTTACTATCATGATTCACACACTAGCTAAGCTAAAATAGAGGTTTAGTCAATACTCTTATAAGCCAGAAGCGGGAGCTTGCTAGATAATTTTAAAGAAATTATAAATGAGTAATTAAGTTGTGTTTGCAGAAAGCCAACTCACCGATAAGAGTGGTATACTACGGGTTTTGAATAGTATATCCACCTAGATGGAATGACTTGTTGGTCAATAATCTAAAATTTTCAGGGACACCTTCGGGTTCTATGGTCTAAATGACACTAGACAAATAATGGTTAAAGTGCTCCTTAAGAGAGAATTTGTCTGGAAGTTGACCTCATAAAAAAGGTTGAGCAGGAATTTCAGAAAAAGAAGACTCATCGTGAAGATGAAACCCAGCAAAATAAATGTGTGCAAACCATAATGCTGAGAATGCGGAACAACCAAGAATCTTTCGTTTTGGAAAACGACGAATATTTGGTTAACAGTGAAATAACCTCTAATTACAATGATATAGGAGAAAAAATAGTTGTCAACAATATCTCCTCTAAGATTGCTAGAAGACACGAGTTATTTAACACGTGAGCACTTGGATGGGGTCCACCTGCAGGCTGGGGGCAACCAGATCAGATCGTGCACCACATTAGGAAATATTACGGTTAGTTTTAGAAACCAATCTGAGTGGCCCTGCTCCAACTGGCTCATGTCTTAAGCTTCTGGCTATGGATTTTGGCTGAAATTGCACTGTAGCGGCTATTAGCATTTTTCTGAGAAAAATGAGGAAAAATGAAAAAACCCATTATATCGTCATAAACAATGTAAATGAATAAGGCAAAAAAGAATAAGGCAAAAAAAGAAAAAAAAACAAAATAAGCCAAAATTAGAAGCCGACGCGTTTCAAGTGGCTTTTGGCTTTAATAAGCTAAAAGCCAAAATAAGCCAGAAGCTGAAGCCATTTGGAGTAAGGCTGTCAAAGGGATTTGGTGATTTATTTTTTAGGGTATGTTTTAGGTAGTATGGATTCATCTTAGGAGCATATATACAGTGTATGGAGTTTGGATCGGACTTGAGTCCAAAGTTTGTTTAAGGCATATTCATATTGGCTGTGATTAATAGCTTTTGGCTAAAACTGTTGTTTTTTGCCTAAAAATAAACAGTAATGGCTTAAAGAAGTAGCTTTTAGAATCAGGGGGCAAGCAGTGGGAAGTGAGGGAGAAATGTGTGCGCGAGACGGGAGCGAGAGAGGTGGGGTACGTGATGTGCTTGTAAACCCTTGCTTTATCCCAGAGCAAGACGGGAGCAAAAGGAGTGAGAAAGCTGCTTCGGGAAGTCAGGTGTTTATATTAGCTTTCAATTTCTTAAAGCAGAAACCAATATGAACAGGCCCTAATAATCGTGTTAAGCTAGGAAGGTGTATGCGCATGTCGGCCTATATAAGCCGAAAGGGTGCTTTATCTAAGTAGAATTTTAGTAATGAATGTTAACCTTCGGCCTTAGGGTTTATCCTTGTGTTATCAAGAGGTATGTGTTGGCCGATAGAAATAATCCAGATTTCTTGTGTGTTGCGATCAAGATTGGAGAAGCTTCTGCTATTCTATTCTACGTGAATCCTTGTGGTTCAACTCACATATCTTTGTCTAAGTCATTGGTACAACTTGGTGTGCTTGCTGATTGGCATTGTTTCTTTCTCACGAGATTGATTTAACGTCGTTCTACGTATCTTTACCATTGTTCCACCACAAAAGAGCGGGTAACCAACGGATTTAATCTCACCTTGGGTTTGATCCGCATCAGGGCGGTGCACGGGCACCAATCGCCAGCGTACGATAGCGCTACAACGAATGACTAGCTGTGAAAGTGAGAGGGAGAGATGAGAACGTGTTTGGACAGCATCTAGGCACTTGGGCGTGACGGTGGTCGCTGGCAACGAGGTGAAGGCGGCGGCGAACCTTCAGGCTACAGCAATGACGACGGTGCGGCAAGGCTCCGGAGAATAGGAAGTGTGCGTCAGGTAGAATGTGATGAGGAAAAGGATATACCGTGGACAAAGATGGCAGTGCTTCACTAATGGCGATGAAATCGACAGCGACGACGCTTGAACACTAGCCAGGTAGACGAGCTCGATTCCGAGAAGAAGCTATGGAAAACACCAAATTGACTAAGGAGAAAGATTTAGAGAAGTGTGGAACACAAAGTGACCTAGTCGGTTTCGACGAAAACTCACCGGAGCATTGAGTGATGTCGGAGCACGGCGACCAGGCTCAAGAAAGACAGCCACGCGTCACGGGCTCACGGCCATGTTAAGGCGAAGTGAGAGGGAGAGGAGACTTGCGCTTGCGGTGAAATAAGGGTATCCATAGTGTATATAACCCAAGGAGTCTTAAGGTGGGTCCCATCTAAACCTTAAGGCCGACACTTAATGTATATAACCCAAGAGGCCTTAAGATGGTCCCACTCGGTAGATAAAAAAAATTGTATTTTGATGCTTGTGGCCAGGTCTTTAGCTTGAGGACCAGCCTTAAGCCTTTTTTGCTTATGGCCTGCTTAAGGTCACCCCTGTAATGTATAAGGTCGACCTTAAGGTGGTTTATAACCCTCTATTTTCATACACTATAGATGTCCTAAGGGCATCCATAGTGTATATAACCTAAGGGGCCTTAAGCCTTTTTTGCTTATAGCCTGCTTAAGGTCACCTCTATAATATATAAGGTTGACTTTAAGATAACTTAAGATCCTCTATTTTCATACACTACAGATGCCCTAAGAGCATCTCCATCCGGTTCTTTATCCTGCCCTTCATTGTATATTTAGCTAGTATGACCCAAAAAATGGACTCCAACCCATCTTTTATCCCCCTCTTCAAATTTACCCGCTGGCTTTTTCCTTCCGGAGGCTGGCTATCGAAGGCGAGCGGGCGCTCGCTCGCCATCGCGATTTCGCGGGCGAATCTCTTTCCCGCGTGGCGCTCTCATTCCCTCTCGTAGAAGTGGCTGGCAAAATCGAGCCAGGAAGGACGATCGGTGATACGTACCGAATCTACAGATGAAACCTTCGCAGGGAGGTGTCCAGCCACCACCAGCAAGAACACCACCGATCACCAAGCCGAACACCAGGGGCGGCGATGAGAGAATCTGTGTGATTGTTCGATTCCGACGGCAGTGCAACCTCACGTATAAAATACCTGGGCAGCAGCTGGGCCACCAAAACAATTGGCCGGATTCAACAAAGGAAGGCCCAATATAATTCAGTCCGCAAATTTAAACCATTTAAAGAGGGAGAATAGCTAGGCTATTGGAATGAATACTCAAATAGAGAGCTGCAAATAATAGCTAGTCTCTTCATCCTAGGAAATAAAGAGGGAGAAATGACTAGTGGGATAGAGATGCTCTAACGCCTTCGATCTTCATCCCAATTCCCGTCTCTTCCCAGCCTCGAACAGCTCAAGCTCACATGCCCTCCACACACTTCCATTAAAACCCCGCGCCGCCAAATCCCGAGCCCGACGGCACACATGGCCACCGCGTCCGTCGCCCCGCCCCGCCGCGTGTTCATCTGCGGCGGCGGCGTCGTCGGCGCGTGCACGGCCTACTTCCTCTCCACCCACGCCGCTTCCCCCACCGTCCCCACCGTCGTCGAGAAGTCCTCCCCCGCCTGCGCCGCCTCTGGCAAGGCCGGCGGATTCCTCGCGCTCGACTGGTGCGACTCCACTCCCGCCCTCTCGTCGCTCGCGCGCGCCTCCTTCGCCCTCCACCGCAGCCTCGCCGCCTCGCTCGACGGCGCCTCCGCCTACGGCTTCCGCCCCGTCCACACCCTCTCCATCTGCCTCCCCTCCCAGCCTGGACCCGCCTCCTCCCACCCGCTCCTCCCTTCTTGGGTCGACCCCTCCGCCTCCGCCGCGCCGCCGCGCGAGCTCGGCACCCCGGACACCACCGCGCAGGTCCACCCGGGACTCTTCACCAAGGCCGTCCTCGCCGCGTCCGGCGCCGAGGTGGTTATCGGCGAGGTGGAGCGCGTGGTGGTCCGCGACGGGCGCGTCACCGGCGTCGGGGTCAAGGGCCGCGGCGTGGTGGACGCCGACGCCGTGGTGCTCGCGCTCGGCCCGTGGTCCGGGCGGTTCGAGATGGTCAAGGAGGTGTTCCACGTCTCAGGGCTCAAGGCACACAGCATCGTGCTCCGGCCGCGCGAGCCGGACAAGATCACGCCGCACGCCCTGTTCCTGAGCTACCAGCCGGAGCCCGGCGCCAAGATGCTCGACCCTGAGGTGTACCCGCGGCCCACCGGTACACCATTGCCGCCATCCATTAATCTGAATTCTTGTGAATTAAGCTGCATTGGACACGTGCTTGCTTATGTTGTTCTTGCTGTTTGTGTGTGTGCAGGGGAGGTGTACATTTGTGGGATGACCAAGGATGAGGACGTGCCAGATGATCCGGCGACGATCACAGGGGAGCCCGACTCAATTGCAATGCTGCACAAGATCGCCGGGAGGGTGTCAAGCCAGCTGAATACGGAGGAGGGGGCAGAGGTGGTGGCGGAGCAGGCGTGCTACCTGCCGTGCACCAGCGATGGGCTGCCGGTCATTGGGGAGATGCCCGGAGTGAAGGGGTTGTATGTGGCCACCGGGCACAGCTGCTGGGGGATCCTCAATGCTCCAGCCACCGGTGCAGCGCTCGCGGAGCTCATCCTCGATGGACAGGCCAAGATCGTCGATCTTGCGCCATTCAGCCCGGCGAGATTTCTCAAAAGGAGGAGCAGTCGTTGAGTGCAACTTTGTATGATGTTTAATCTGAGGTTCCAAACCTGGCAACTGAATAACATTATCCTCACTTGAATCCTTTGTGAGGAGAAAGCTGCGAACCATGTGTGAGTGAATAAATCATGAATACTTGCTGTTGCGTTACATTTCATGTTGAGTTTTTATGACTTGTTACATCTGCAACTGTTTACTCTGATATGCGTGTTACCTGCTGTCAAGTGATAGTGTGCTACCATCTCAGAAAAAAAAAGAGTGCGATACTATTATGGACTTGAGCAACGAGCAAAGATGCCCTACTCCGATTAATAGCTTTCACAAAATCTCCATTTTTGTTTTGAGTAACCTGTATGCTTCAGCCTTCAGATACTAGGAAACAAGATAACAAATCTATTCCGTGAGAACATCTTTGAATGCAGACATGAACTGCAAATGCACTGCCTCGCTTTTGCATGATCATGAGGATGAACATGTAAAGTTTACAGAAAAAAAATTGTTGTGTTCTGATCGGTATGCGGTTGTCAGACTAATAAGTGTGCCGTACAATGTAAGTTGCCTCCCGAAAACCCACCATGCAACTCTCAAACTAAGTAGACACTACTCTTATCTCCCAAACTGAACAACCTTTGCCAGTTTTACAATGTGTTTACTACATTTTTCAGAGTTCTAACAAGGATTTTTTTAAGGCAATCTTTCTAACAAGGACTTAATGGTTCGAGTCCAAGTATAGGGTTGCCTTCTTCACTGCTTTAAACGAAGTTTGCAGCCTCCAATCTCTCTGTTTCCTGCTCAATGGCCTTCCTTTCCCAGCTTCAGCTCGGTTCTCCTTGACATCCGCAAGCTTCCAGACACAATGTTCCGCCTGAATGTCAACCGACTCAAGCAAGAAGATACCATCCTTCTGCAGGATCTGCTTCGAGACAAGGTCATCATCTCCTTCAACAAAGTACTGCACCCTCATTGCCATATCTTTGAAGCGATCCAGATCCTCAGGCACCTTTAGAAGTCGCTCTGCTCCTGGTGATGAAACCTGCAATCACCAAATTAGTTCATTGTAAGTGCCTCTGAAATGCAGATGCAGCAATTGAGTGAGAAATTTGATATCGTAGCTTGCCTCAACTGCCAGGTCTAGGGGGATTTCGCCTTTTTCGGTTTTCTCATCCAACATCTGCTTGTAGTGTTTATTGAAACTCTCTATTTCCTCGATACCAGGGCACCCATATCTATCGAGATTCCCAGACAAGAAAAAAAGGAAAAGGAATAAGGTTGCCATATCATTTCTTTAATAGAAACAAGCTATCAGGATCAAGTTAGATGATAAAGACATTTTGGTGGTATCTACACCTACTCAATATCCAAGATCAATAATGCAACAAGGCATGGCCCAGAAACGAAGATAGGATGCCATCACACTCTGAACCACCAGTGTCTACAGTATGAAAAGCATGCTACTCCTATAATGATGGACATTTTGACATGACATTTTTTGGGCATTAACTAGTGTAAGAACAATGAGATGAAACAGCAAAGTAGGTACAGCTTGATCTCCCTAAAACAACTCAAAATGTCATCAAGATTACGAACGTCAGAACGCTTCAGGAATCAGGGCATGCTGCAGGCATCAAATTGAACACTACACTTTGAAAGAAGCAACTGAGTTTTGACTAGATATGGTGGCATTTGTTTCAGCATTCAGGCAACTGTAGTAGATGGCCATATTAACACACAACCCATTCACACACTCTAAATTCTCCATGTGCAAGTGCAACATTGCAATGTCCAAACGAGGTCAAGAAATGCCTCAAAATTACAAAAATGAAAACCTCCTCACCTGTTCGTGAGCTTGTCCAGCCGCACGTAGACGTATCCCTTGGGCGAGACCTTGAAGGCGAACATGGCAATGTCGTCGCCGAAATGCTGGCCAAGAACCTCCTCAGCCGCCGCGAGGGCGCTCTCCCCCCACTTGACGTCCCGCAGGACGACCCCGCCGCCGTCGCCACCGTCACCGATCTGAAACGAACCACCAGAGGAGTCAAGAACAAGCTGAGCAGAGCGCACTTGGCATGCTGCAAGGAGGACGGTTGCAGAATCGAACTACCTCGGGCTCGGCCTCGCCTTCTTCGTCGTCCTCCCACTCCACCATCCATTCCTGCTCCTCCTCCGCGCCCGCCTCGCTCGGGCCAGAGTCGCCCTGAGGTCTGCTCGCCAGGGAGCGCGTCTGCACTGCAGCCACAGCCGCGGCACCCAGCGCAGGAAGGAGGCGCTGAGAGTAGGAGGCGGAGGAAGCATGCGAGGGAACGGCGCGGCGGAGGCAGGAGGATGGCGCGGCTGCGGCGCGGGGGCATTTCGTCGAGCACCTGGCGAGCAGCGCGCGGAGCGCCTGGGCGCGTGCGTGCGCCATCCTTCCTGGTTCGACTCTCTTCGTGCTTGGTTTGGGCTCAGTGTTTGCGTTCGCTTCTTCTTCGGGTCGGGAGTATAATATTACTTGGGTTTTCTTGGGCTTTTTCAGTGCGATGTTGAAATGGATATGGGCCAGTTCCCTGATAGAGTAGGAGGCCCATAAGTTGTTGCATGATCTGATAGATGGCCCATTTCATTTTCACCGGTTAGTGGCTGGTACATTTTACAAAATCCCCCCCATTTTTTAGCAAATATTCTACAGCAATTCTTGAGTGGCTCCATGTTTTACAGCGCAAAAGATCATCAGTGATGGAAAATATATTGATATTATTCATCCACACTATTGAGATATTTGATCTTGTGATGTTTCTTCGGATCACATCTTCTTTCTCCAGCTGGAACATTCTCCTATCTGCTTACTCAATTTGCTGCTCTTGGCATGCATGTGTGGCAAGAGCTTTTGGTTTGGACATGCATGCATGCATGCCCACTAAATTAACCTACCCAAATCAGTAGGGCTTTCCGTGCAGACGGAGCCATCCATGGAAACAGCTGCACTTGTTTGTCACTGCAAATTGCAAGTCAAGTTAGCTGACATGACAACGACGATAATGACTCTTTCTTTTTGACTTTTCAACCGATCTTTGATCTTGACTCCTTTCCGTCGTAATCCAGAAGAACTCATCACTAACCTCTCCCTCTTTGGCTCCTCTTCAACAAAAGCTAGCTTGAATGCGTGCATGGCCCCAGTGCTATATATCTGCCACTTGCTCCCAATTGTTTGATGGGAATATACCTCGGAATCCGGGAAGCAACGAAATATTTTGCAGTTTTTTAACACCAACTTGATCAAAGCGATGTAAATTGGTTCTGGTTAGTGAAGCTTAAGAAGTTGATGCCTGTGCTGTGTCTCCCTCCAATGGACTTAGAACAGTGTGAGCCATGTTGCTTGCTGCTGCCTATACGTTAGCTTAACTAGACGGTTACGAGGCCTCCAAGAACAGTGAACGCATCTCGTTTCAAAAACAAAAAAAAGGGACAGCGATGAACAGTTGAACACATGCATGCATAGCTTGAACCAGCAAGCTCGGATCATCTAGTTAGTTAATGTCCTAACTAAACCAATTTAATTCTGAAGGTTATTGTACAGTAGAAAGATCCATTTTAGGCATGGCCAAGGCCAAACCAAGCCGAATCGATCGAAGCAAAGCGTTGGTCCCCTGACTTGTAGGCATGTAGCTAACCAAAAGCCAACTTTTGAGTTGCTAATACTCCAGTACTTCTGCAACCCGATGCATGCATCATGCATGCATGTCCTGTGTATTATTCATGCATGCTTGCTTTGCGTGCACACATATATATATTTGTATGCGTGAACCGGCCTCCGAATACATGTATGACGTATCATCAGAGTCAACTTCATGCGAACTATATACATATACATATATAAATAGTATAGAGTAATGCTAGTCAGATTAATCTGGAGCGTTAGATCTCCATCCAACGGATCCACCCATACAAGCCCCCCTCCAAAAAAATGACCCCATCAAAAAAATGATCTAGGGCGTTGGATCTCCATCTAACGGCTCAAAATCTGACTATTTTTGCCCTAAAAAACAGTCAAATGTTGTATAGACACTCCTATAAATATATGTGTGTGTATATATGTATGTGTGTGTATATATATGTCACAACTCCTTTAAGGAAAATAAATTATATAGACAAGTCAAAGCTATAGGTTTTCTGATGAAGATGTCCAGGCTTCAAAGCTATAGATTTCCCGGATACCATGAGACGATCTGCTGATCAGCTGCATCCAACAATTAATTTCTTAACCAACTGATCGAGCAAATTAACTAGCATCATGGTCCATGCATCCTTGCATCATGGGTGTGCTTAACATGCTTGGACTTTGATGATCCACAAGTCATTGTCAACCGCCAAGAAATGGACGGTTGACAATCGGACAAGACCGGATAGACACGACGTATGGATCCCCAACCTGATGTACTACTATTTTTTTTTGTCCCTTTTCGTGTTTTGACTTACTATACCTAGTTCAGATAAGCTTGTTCCGCAATGGGATTTCTCCTCTTATATACTTCAGTTCTTAGGTATCGATCGAGTTAAGCAGGAGTCACATCACATTATGGGTTCGTTTTTTGACTAACTTATGATTTATGACTGTGACTTATGATTTTTGTTCCAATAAAGTGTTTATGTGAACGAATGGAATAAACTTATTAAAAAGACTGTTCCGATAAACCGCTTTGAAATAACGACAGATAAATCATTATATTTATTTGTTAAAAAAATACATACTATAAATTGAAAATAACTAGGCATACGTTACATTGACCGCCACTAATTCATGTGGGCCACACATTATTAAGCTCGTTAAAGGCCCTGATCAATATGGCTTCAGCTTCTGGCTTCAGCTTATTTTTGTACTATTCATAAATTTCGTCTTTTTCTGAACTTTTGGCTTTTTTTGAGTTTTTTTACCGGTTCTTTTTTTCCTCGTATTTGTTTACATTATACGTGATGGGCTAATATATTTTTTCTATTTTTAAAATTTTTTAAATTTAATTATGGTAAATAAGCCTCTGTCAGCTACAGTGCTTTTTTCAGCCAGCTACAGTGTTTTCAGCCATAAGTCACGAGGCTTTCAGCCGAACCGATCACCACCAAAATGAAGGTTTCCAACAAGAGAGACATGCTCAATTAAGGCCAAGTTTCCGTATGTTTAGGGGCAACATTATCTGTCACGCATGCACCGGTTGGATAACCGGGGATTTCGTTGTTTCGATCCAATCCGTTTGCCACTTGCGTTTGTGCGAACTCACCAATTCTGAACCCATTCAAAAGAAGCTTATCTGTGCTATAGCTACCACATTAACTTACAAAAATGGACACAAATACTCACAAGCAACAATATAAGCTAGCAACGCTTGCATGTATAGTTGTATCACGACAGCATTAATTCCAGCAGCCGTGTGAATTACTTGCACGTAGTTGTGTCCAATTAGGTCCAATTGTACGAGCAGCAGAGCCAAGTTTTTTTTATATACGACAAGAGAAAGTTGATTTACGAATGTACATATGCATGTATGCATATAAAAGCCGTCACACAGAGAGAATCAATTGCGGAACCACCTTCCAGCGACCTTTGCTACCCAGGCTCGTCGGCAAACCGCCATTAAGGAGTAATAGAGCTTTTTGGCAGCTAAATGGGTTGAAGATTGAGTTTTTTTCAGCCAAATTCTCGCCATAATTAGGCCCTGTTCAAATTAATTTATTGGTTTTTAGTTGTTATAAATCGGTTTTTAAATGAAGTGATTTCTCAAAGTGTTTTTTATAAGCTGTTTTAGAGGTATTCAGGAGTCATTTTGAACAGAGTAACTTATTAACGTCGGTGTCTCTTATTCATTCAATTTATCTTACAATCAACTAAAAAAAATAAAAGACATAATACTTTTTAATATGACGTTAGAGCTGCTGAAGGCTCCAAGGATTTTCTTGTGGAAAAAATCCAAGGCCAATAATAGTTGGCGTCGATCGTGCACTCACAGTACAGTGAAACAAACAAGCTGCACACTTGCACGTGTAGCTAGCTACGTGCCCCATGTCCAGTGGAACACCCTGAATTCCAAGCATATATATTTATAATTAAATTATTTGCAATATTTTAATACACCTTTCATGGTTTTAGTGCCACTATTTCTCCTGGCGTACATGTCACCTTCTTCCTCCCAGTGATCTGTTGCTTTCTTTCGCCTTCGTTTCCTTTTCTCTCGTGACGGCGGTGTCTTTCTGTGATCCGCAAAGAAAAGTAAATTAACCTATCCACCATGACTAAGTTTTAATGCCTTTTCTTTTTTTTAATTTTTTTCATTTATATTTGGACATTAGTGGGAAAGTTTGGCTTGCCATATTTTAACCTATTCGCTTATTCTTAAGGTAATAAGGTTAGTAATGGACCAATTTCGATTAACAAAAGGGTACAGTTTTTGTGAGCGTGTACTTGTTTTTTCTTGTGCGTTTTTATTCCTTCTGAGTTGAGTATTCCTGAATATTATTCAGCAGCTCCTTTTTAATTTAATTTACAGCTTCTGAACTACGAAAAAGATGATAAAGCGTTCAAGATCTTGACTAGCCTGCATCATTAATTTGGAAAAGAAAATTGTACATTTGAGCAGACTATATGTGCTCAGCCTTTTCAATTATACTGTTTTTAATTTCATGTGAGTTGACTATCCTTGGAAATTATGTACAACACTCCACCAAGATTAATTTAGACAGCTTTTACTAGCCATACCCATTTTTACCTGTAATCGTTTAGATGGTATATATATATATATATATATATATATATATATATATATCAGACGTCTGTGTTTATGTGTCAGTGATAATGGGTGGTTATCACAGACGGCTACCACGCTGTCTGTGATTACTTATAATACAGATGATTTTTTAGAAAAATCATCTGTGATACTCGACTATCACAGACGGTTTTTGTTATTAATCGTCTGTGATATGATTCATATCACAGATGGCTTGGAACACCGAACTGTTTGTGATAGCTATTTCAACAGCGCTTTTATTTGCCCTTTTTCAGCTAGCCTCAGGATATGCTAGCCATGCCCTCTGAAAACAAGCAATATCATGTATATAGCACAGGACAATCATTACATAAATCACACAGATGAATGAAACAACACCAGCAGATCACACACACATACATACATACATACATACATACATACATACATACATACATACATACATACATACATACATACATACATATATATATATATATATATATATATATATATATATATATATATATATATATATAGGAAAAATACTTTTTACTCCCAGGTGTAATTACACCCACCTCTAATATACCACCTAAACAAACTTGAAATACTCCTTTATCACTTTAGGTATACTCATATACTAATTATAAGATACTCCAATGTGAACCACATGAAAAAACTGCAAAGAAGTCCATAGTTTTTAGCGTATTTTATAAATACCTTTATATACGTACATAAAAAGGAGTATGTCAAAAAAATATGCATACCACCTCTGAAAAATTGTTCATACCACCTATATAGTCTTAAATACTCGTATACTACACGTACATACTCTCCGTTACGCGAGATACTACCTATGTTGTGAGATACGACATAGGGTGTAATTACACCCGGGAGTAGAAAAGAGGCTTCATATATATATATATATATATATATATATATATATATATATATATATATATATATATATATATATATATATATATCTCACAAATGAATTAAATTGAATGAATTGTTTGGTTAAGCACAATTGAGTGATTTGTATAATTGAATCCAATATTTCAACATCTAATTATTATCATTGCCGGGGTGGAACTCTCCAGTCTTGTTTATAACCTCTGCTAGCAAGAATTGGGAGAGGTTTCCACGAATTTCGATGAGTTTGTGAAGATCATATGCACTTTCGTCGAAGTCCACCCGCTGTCGCTAGGAGCAATGTTAAGTAATTAATTAGCATGTGTGTGTGTATACATACATATAATTAGAAAATAATAATTAGCATCTTGCGGACACCTGAGTTCTGCACTGTGCTCTTTCTATCCTGATCTGCTGTATAAAATGTGTAGACATTAATATCGTATCCTTGCCATGTCATAAATGTAAATTTTGACCCTTTTGCCAACCATTGTAGTGTTTCACTTGACGACCTCCTAGTCAATCACACCTTCAACCATTCATTGAACCGACTGTTGTGTTGTCTCGTGATCCAAACTTCTGACTGGCCTGCATTCTCTTGGCGTAGCATGTTCTTGTGCTCTTCAATATATGG
This sequence comes from Dendrocalamus latiflorus, assembly GCA_017311315.1. Lineage (NCBI taxonomy): Eukaryota > Viridiplantae > Streptophyta > Magnoliopsida > Poales > Poaceae > Dendrocalamus > Dendrocalamus latiflorus. The sequence continues at coordinate 11,870,596 of CM029672.1, forward strand.
GGTCACTTCAGTCATGTATTGTAAAACCGTGAAATGAGTTTGAGCATATGTATTTTGATCTGGAGTTATTGCTTTCCTTCTGATAGTCCCGATATCCTCTAGCCTCCCCTCGTGACGAGATAGAGGTACACCTATCGGCTCGACCTTAGCTGTGTAGCTGATGCAGAATTCAATGACTTCTTCTGTTGTATAACCTTCGATGATGCTACCTTCCGGTCAAGATCGATTGCGTACATAGGATTTGAGAATTCCCATGTACCTCTCGAATAGATACATATGACATAGAAACACGAGGCCATATATATTTATCTCTTTCAAAAGGTGGACAATGAGATGGACCATGATATCAAAAAATGATAGAGGGAAATACATCTCTAGATGACATAGAGTTGTCACTACCTCGGTCTGCAGAGCATCTAGTCCATCGGGATCAATGACCTTTTGAGCAATTGCATTAAAAAAATAACATGGCATTATGATTGTCACTCGAAGCTTGTTCGGTAAAATACTTCTAATTGCAATAGGTAGCATTTGTGTCATTAGCATATGACAGTCATGATACTTCATACCAATTAATTTCAAATGTTCCATAGAAACAAGTTTCTTTATGCTGGTGGAGTGACCGGATGGAACTTTCATACCATGTAAGGACTGGCACAATTGAGTTCTCTCAGACTTAGACATAGTGTAGCAAGCTGGGGAAAGGTACATTTGACCTTTATCGGTCTCTATCGGTGCTAACTCGGTCCTGATGTTCATAGCGACCAAGTCACGCCTTGCATTGACATCATCCTTTATTTTATCAGGAATGTTCAGTAAGAGACCAATCAAACTGTCACATACATTTTTCTCTACTTGCATGACATCGATACAATTGCGAACTTCTAAGTGCTTCCAATGAGATAAGTCCCAAAATATTGACCTCTTCTTCCACATGTTCTTCCGACAGGTCCTAAATTTACGTCCCTTTCCAAGCACAACGTCGATATCCTTGACCTTATCATATATCTCTTTTCCACTAAAAGGCCTTGGTACTGAGTCATCCTCTTTTTTCCGTCAAATTGTTTCTTCATCTTGCAGTATGGGTGATACTTTGGAAAGAACCTACGGTGACGCATGTACATAATTTTGCGCGAGTTGTTCAACCACACACTCTCGGTATAATCTAAGCACTGTGGACAGGCTTTGGCTCCTTTTATACTCAACCCTGACAGGTTACCAAGGGCAGGAAAATCATTAATGGTGCAGAACAACATGGCACGTAGAGTGAAGTTCTTTTGTTTGTCCGCATCCCATACATGTACCCCTTCGTTCCACAGTATTGCAATATCTTCCACCAATGGTGCTAGGTACACATCAATATCGTTCCCAGGTTGCTTTGGCCCTTGGATTAGTAGTGACATCAAAATGTACTTTCGCTTCATACACAACCAAGGAGGAAGGTTATATATGCACAGAGTCACGGGTCAGGTGCTATGTCGACTGCTCATATTACCAAAAGGATTCATTCCATTTGTACTCAACCTAAACCTTATATTCCTCGATTCCACACTGAAATCTACAAACATCCTATTGATGTTCCTTCACTAGGCAAAATCAGTAACGTGTCTTATCATTCCGTCTTTCTTACACTGCTCCCAGTGCCAACGCATCAATTTTGCATCCTTGCGGTTTGCAAATAAACGCTTCAAATGAGGAATTACAGGAAGATAGCACAACACCTTAGTAGGAGGTCTTTGCTTCACCTCGATGCCCTTCCCATCATCGGAGTCATTTTTACGCTTGTATCGGGATGCTTTGCACACTGGACAAACATGTAAGCTAGCATACTCTTTACAATACAGGATACAATTATTCGGACATGCATGTATTCTTTCTACTTCCATTCCCAATGGGCAAAGAATCCTTTTGTCTTGATAGGTGGTTCTCGGCAACACATTTCCCTTTGGAAGCATGTCTGCTAGGAGACCTAACAATGCCGTGAAACTCTTGTCTGACCAACTATTGCTTGCCTTCAATTTTAGCAGTTCTAGAACTGATGACAACCTTGTGTATTGCGGCTTGCAGCCTGGGAACAAAGGTTTCTCCGATTCCTCTATCAAGCCATCGAATTTACCAAACTCTCTATCACTATAATTCCCTTCTGCATCACGTAGCATCTGATCTAAATTGTTATCCTGCGACCTATCCTCATAATCGAAAGCACAGTCCACAACCGGCATATCGTTGCCTCCCTCGACGATGTCATAACTACCTTTTTATGTACTCTTCTCTTCACCGTGACTGGTCCAATATTTGTACCCCTTTCTGAAACCCCTTCGAATCAAGTGAGTTTCGATCTGCGCTGAGTTTCTAAACATCTTTAGATTATCACAATCAATACATGGATAATACATATATTCCATTCCCTTCTTCAACATATCCAACTCGCTCTTCTAAAAGCAGACACGCCATTAATGTACTCTTCACTCATACAGTTCTCAATGTACATCCAGCTTCGGTCCATCTACGCTACACATGTAACAAATGAGTGTCAAAAATGATTATTAGCGCTATTATATAGCAAATCAGACTAGCTATACTTACACATGACATCTATATATATCACGTAGGTAGCTAGCTAGCCACGTATTCATGACATAATAATGTTAAGCAAGAATATATTGAAGTGAACTTCGAGTACTTACCTATTTTGAAATTGAGCAAACTAACATTATCTTTCTAAACCTAGCTAATTAGATCTAAACAAAAACCTATCTATCATCTCTTTCAATTACAAAAGCATGCATATAAGTTATTAAAAGCAATTGAGTATTGCCTCTGATCATTGAGAAGATGGCGATATGTTTTCACCGAACTCCCTAAAGCTGGCCGCCTCGCTCCACCGATGCAGTGCAATGAAGACAGATCTGTGTCGAGATCGATCACGTATGCCCAGTATTTAATAGCGCAGATTATCATAGACGGTTTCAACCACAAACGGTCTATGATACCAATATATCACAGACAGTTCGTATTAATAACCGTCTGTGGTAATTCACAGATGGTTATTAATATGAACCGTCTGTGATGTCCGTAATATCACAGATGGTTTGTTATAAGAACCGTTTGTCATGTCCAGAATATTAGAGACGATTTTTATATGAACTGTCTGTGATGTTCGCAACTTTCACAGATGGTTCTTAACACGAACCCTCTATGATGTCTCACTTATCACAGATGGTTCGTGATAAGAACCGTCTGTGAAAGTTAACAGACGGTTATTTAACACGAACCGTCTGTGATGTCTCAATTATCACAGAACGTTCGTGTTAATAACCGTCTATAAAAATATCACAAACGGTTGCAACTATAAACTATCTGTGATAGTTTAAGCACAGACGATTCTGTATGAACTATCTGTGATGTAGCCATCCAGTATAGCCTCTTTTCTAGTAGTGGTTGTAACAACTGACACCATCTACATGGCAATGCATAAGTTTCTTATACTCACTACAACATGTTCTAGTTCCTAGGACGTCTATAAACGTCTTAGAAGCCCTGCAAACACATCTTAAAGTTTTTTCCCATGGCATTTATATATGTCAAGGAAAATGGTGTTGGGAAAGTGATTCCCGACATTTAGACATGCCACAGCGTTTATGCCCTCGTCTCAGGAATTTCCATGGTGTTTATAAATGCCCTGTCTCAAGGTTTACACGACGTTTATAAGAGCAAGTTTAATAGTATAGATAGCTGCTACCTCCAATACATTTCCATGTCATCAAAAGGTAAGATGCAGCCAACTCATACAATAAGCTGGCTATAAGTTGTCTCTACAAGAGCTCTCAATCATTTAATACATACATGGGTATTGGTCATTTAATATATGCATGAGTATAGGAGTTAGTTCTATTGGTACATGCATAGATAACGCCTCTTTTCCTGTGCTATAGCCTGACTCTTGCATGGGAGCCGGCTTGGCTCTCTCTCTCCTTTTCTCTCCCTTCCACATAGGACTATGCTGACATGGATTCCCTTATAGCTAGCACAGTCAGCCTTATTAAACTTGCTCTAAAGCGCCCCAGTCTTGGGAGTTTCCATGGTGTTTATAAGAGCTCCCTGTCTCAGGAATTTCCACAGTGTTTATAGACACCACAATATCTATGTTTACCACCGCACTTGTATATGGCCCTATTGCCCAGATTCCACAACGTTTATAAGTGGCCTCGATTTTGCATTATCATGGCATTTATAAACTCCATGGCTTTGGCGTTTTTGGGGGCATTTATAAACATCCCGCTTTATACATACGGCGTTTACAGACGTTGTTCTATAATTTATGTATATTCATACTGGCCAAAATTATCACACTTCACACATGTAAAGATGACTATCTAAAATCACAAACAAACATGTAGACACTGAGATTTTCTGCAAAGTTTGCATTTCCATAATTGCTATTGCAAGTACCATGATAGACTTACAATGAGTTAAATAATTGGTTCCCAAACATCATCAAGTACTACCAGCTGCATAGTAAGCATATATAGCAGGCATCTATACTAACAAACTAAGAATCCTTGTTTGGTTTGGGCTCAACAAAAGATAAATAATATGCCGACATTTCTTGGGTCATCACTGTTTTCCATTCGATACAAAGTACAATGCAAAAGTGTGTGCGCGTCTGTCTGTCTCTCCTCTCTCTCTCTCTCTATATATATATACCACTTAAACAAATATTTTATACCTCTTTATCACTTTCAGTATACTTAAATACTAATTGTAAGATACTCCAATACGACTTGGTTGAAAATTTTTTATCAGAGCCCTTTATTTTTGCTATATATCCTTTTCCACACATAAAAGGAATATATACAAAAATCATGTTATAAAAAGTAAATTTTCAACCAAACACAAAAATATACACAAAATTTTTTTAGGAACTCACTTTGGGGTATATTATAATCATTATTAGAGTATGCTCAAATAGGTAAAGAGGTATAACAACATCATTAAGACAGTATATGAGAAATGGGAGTATGTACACCCAGGAGTATGGAACCAATTTTCTACATACACACACACACATGGCGGTGCTATTCTGCGTCTACGCGTACTGTGCACACAAAAAAGTTACTGTCATGCGTGAGTGAAGTTACTGTCAAACACATGTAGAGTTACTGCCAATTGTGTAGTGTTACAACTAACACTACATAACTGGCAGTAACTCTACATGTGTTTGGCAATAACTTCACTCGCACACGGCATTAACTTTCCGGCGTGTATTTTACACATGCGAGCAGAATAATACACACACACAGAAGCGCTAAAGAGCGCGTGCATGCACCGTGTGCACCAGTTTGCACGCCAGAAAGTTACTACCGTTTGTGAGTGAAGTTACTACCAAACACATATAGAATTCCCGCCAGTACACAGTTACTACCCAGTTGTGTACTGGCAGTAACTCTATATGTGTTTGGCAGTACTTCACTCATAAACGGTAGTAACTTTCCGGTGTGTATTTTACACATGAGCACAGAATAGTGTTTATATATTATATACATAAGGGTATACAACAAAAATAAAATGCTCTAATGAAAAATTTTCAACCATGTCGTATTGGAGTATCTTATAATTAGTATTTAAGTTTACCAAAAGTAATAAAGATGTATAGCACGTTTGTTTAAGTGGTATATTAGAAGTGAGAGTATGTACTCCTAGGAGTACATATTTTTACTTCTTATATACCACTTAAATGATGTTGTTATACCTCTTTATCCTTCTGAATATACTATAATAATGACCATAAGATATTTCAAAGTAAGTTCTATGAATTATTTCATCAAACTCGACTTTTTATAGCATAATTTATGTATATACTCCTTTCATATATGGAAAAGGGTATATAGCAAAAATAAAATGCTCTGATGAAATTTTTTAATCAAATCGCATTGAAGTATTTTAGACTTAATATTTAAGTATATAGAAAATGATAAATAAGTATAACACATTCGCTTAAGTGGTATATTGAAAGTGGAATTACGTAGTCCTGGGAGTAGGGAAAGGCTTCCTATACATACATACATACATACATACATACATACATACATACATACATACATACATACATACATACATACATACATACATACATACATACATACATACATACATACATACATACATACATACATACATACATACATACATACATACATACATACACACACACACACTCGTGCACTCGTACTTCACGTTGCAAATCTCAGCAACTAGGACCTCTACGTCTTTTTTCAGAAATATGAAAATATGACAAGCAAGAAAACATTATTGTGACAATTTAAGTCTCATGAATTGCACACATAAGATAATTGCACAAGTTAGGTGTCATGAATTGCTCATCTCTGCTAGGCTGCCCTCATCCTCTTTGGCTAGCTGCTTGTGCATCCATTCTTTAGGTGTGGCTGCTAGGTTTGGGGCTTCTTTGATTAGATCCGGTGGGGGAGAGATGTGGACGAGCGAATGGAGGAGGGAACAAGAAAAAGGACCTGTTGGTTTGGGAATTGAGAAGAGCAAGAAAAAGGTGGCTTCTGGTTTTGGGAGGAGTGTCTATCCAATGTGGAGTTGGAAATTTCTGTTTTGTGGTTTCCGTTTATTTCATCTAAATGCCCCACTTGATCATCTCAAGATATAAAAATGCCCTCGTAGACTGAATTTTCTCTGGTGTTTACAAAAGCCATCGTAAAAGTTAACAGAGGTGTTTATAAACGCCCCATTTGACCAAAGTCCCTTGGCATATACAAACACCGTGATAGGGTCTAACCTAGCATTTATAAACACCCTAGATTATTCTTGCTAGGGCGGCATATACATACATACATACATACATACATACATACATACATACATACATACATACATACATACATACATACATACATACATACATACATACATACATACATACATACATACATACATACATACATACATACATACATACATACATACATACATACATACATACATACATACATACATATACACATACATATACATATAGGACGCTGAAATGGGGCACCATAATTTCAAATGCATTAATTTCATCTAAATTCGTGTATATTTTTTAAAAATATCAGTTTTAGGGTATATACTCATCTATAACAATTCAAATGAAATGTATAAGTTTGAAAAGATATACTCAAATTCAAAGTTTTGAAAAAATTTAGATCACATACTTTGCTAATTTATATATATAATCAGCATATACCTACAATCAAACTATCATAAAAAAGGTAACTAAATTCGAAATTTAGTTCAAACTTGTTTGAATTAGTTAGTGCGAAAAATTTAAAAAATTTCGCGTATGATACATACCTATTTTAGACTCTGGTATCCGGGCACCAAGGAGCACTTGTTATTTTTACTACACACACGCCATGGTATACTATAAGCCGCGCGTATATATGTGACATAGAAATTAAATGCCCTGGAATACTGTTAAATTAAACACCGGCTTAGATAGATTTTGGAGGCATCAGGCTATACGCCAGGTTAGATATAAATGCCGGCAAATTTAGGATATCTTGTAAGGACTAATGCTAACTTATATAACCTACTCCGGCATATATACATTGTTTACGTTGGAGCCTTACGTATTTATGTATGATAATTGTATGTGTGATGGAAGAACAAACAAATGCAATATTATTTATGTGTGCAACCTTTCTTTATCATGATGTTTGGGGATTAACAAAGCAATGTTTCTAGCTAACTAGTCAACTCTGTGCTCGAGTAGGCTCGTAGATTCACGGATAAACAAGTAGCAAATGGATGAATAATATAACAGGAGAGATTATATATATGATAAATGGGGAGGCAAGTCTCGATCAATTTTGCTTTTTTTGTTGTTGTTGTTTGTGTGATCATATTGACAGGTCCCGCCACCTTTCCATATATTATTCAATAAATAAATACAAGAGGGGCACGATCTGTCAGTTGCAATTTAACTTGATGACATGTACAAGTTTCTGGACTTTTCAAAAGAGATAAAAAGAAGATAATTAAGGGCCGTGCTATGCGTATTGTTTAAGGATATGATTGCTATGAAATTTCTTTCATGGAATGAATTAATCAGTAGGTAGCTAGATCCAATTACTGAATTACATGTGAATATATTGCATAAATTAATCAAGGAGGTGATGCCCGATATCCGAAAGATTGGATTAGCTAGGCTGACTCGCCTTTCAGTGGTTGCCACACATTACATTTCACAGTGAAATTAATTCTTGCGTGAAATTTTCATGACAGTAATAGACTAATAGTTAAAGTAGATTTATTAAAAAAATAACACGCAATTTCTTTTGTTTTACACTTAGGGTCGTTTCATTTTGGGCAACATTGTTTTGCTAGTTGTTTCCCCAAGAAAGTTACAATTAGTTGGTTGGGACTCATTGACCTCACTTTACCCCATCCTGCCTGGCTCCAATGACTTTCCCTCATATGGGGCTTTCAATCTCCAAACCCATGCATTGTAAGATGACAATTTGCCGGCAGCAATTGTTGTATCCTAAGCCACCCAAAACGATGTGTTAATTGATCATTCCATCAAAACTGGCTTATCTTGCCTCACCATTTAGACCATTTACATCCAACCAAGCATATCATGCATGTATTGGGCAACTCTCCTCTTTTAGCTAGCTTAGGGGGGCATTTGTATTGATTTTTATTGATGGCTTTTAGTTGTGGTTTATGACCAAAAATGAATAGTAATAACTGAAGGAGCGACGGGCGATGAAAAAAGTGAGAGAGATATGCGTACGCATGATAGGAGTGGGAGAAATAGGGTGCATGATGCACTTATGACCCCCTGCTTTAACCTCGGAGCGAGCGGTAGCAAGAGGAGTGGAGAAACCGCTTTAAGAAGTCAAGTGATTATATTAACTTTTCTAAGCATAATCCAATACGAACGGGCCTAGTAACTCACTTATGCATCCTCCCTATTCTGTCATCTTGTTTTTATTATATTTCACTTATCGTGCACCCCATGCCCAATAATAACCTTTTCTTTAAGAAACTAAACAACATAACTACATTTTTTTTAAAAAAAAGAGGAAACGTTACTAGTTTACTATATTAGACTATATTGTACTATGCATCACAAATGGCGCGATCTCATTGGAGGAATAAAATATTGGGCAAGGATGATAAGGGTGGTGATTAGAATAATGGAATAGTAGAAGAAAAAATAGAGTGGCCACTGGCCTGGCCAGAGATGTGTACATATGCTACACAAGCATACGCATTAGCTTGGGGGCCTATGGCCTATGGGTGGGGGACATGTGTATGTATATGGTAGTACACATGTACTATACTATATAGCTTGGGGCTCTAGTGTTGGGGGACATGTGCACAGTGCACTGCGCGTAGCTTCCACTGGGAGCTATTCGTCATCCATTGGCCCGTGACCCTCTGCCTTATACTAGGAGCGGAACGAGAGCGAGATAAATAGACAAGCTGCTTCAAAAAGCTGGATGTTCATATTAGTTTCTGACTTCTTTAAGCATAAGTCAATATGAACTAACCCTTAAGTACATCCAAAGGTTTGAAAGGTCGCTTGAAATTCCCATAAACTTTAGTTGGTCGTTGCAAACCTGTTTGGAAATTTTCACCACCTTGGCTTGCATGTTGGTTTCGTGTAAAAATGGTTAGTGAAAGGGTATGTGCATATTTTTGAATATATGGATAGATATATAGTCGCCTTAAAAAAATCTACGGTACGGGGTCATGATATATTCGCTTTTAAAGATAAAATTCACATATATTTTTCAATGACATATTGATATATTTATCGTGGCTTTCAGCCCCTTTGTTGTTGATATGTTTTAGTTGGGTTATCTTTAGCTAATAAGATCTTTTCTAATTTATCCGAGGGAGTTTTCCACCTGAGCTTTCGTTAATCTCAAACAAGAATGGCATAATTTCAGTTCAAGGTATACATAAGCAATGCCAACACATAAGGGCTTACAAGAAACGATAAATGGAGAAAAGGCACGACAGGAAGCAAACATAAAAATAGGAAATTTTTTGCGAGGAAAATAGGATATCTTTCAAGTCACAACTCCCTAGTTCTTGCTCAAATCTAGTATTGAAAGTAAAAGGTGTTCATTAAAAAAACTACTTTTATTATACTCATCTAGGTAAAAAAAGCTTTTTAGTTCTTTATATGATATTTTTAAATTACTTGTTCCTTCAAATGTAGCAAACAATATGTAAAAAATTCAACAATTTAAAAATTTTACCAAAACAAGAAATTCAACCTTTTCATATCACGTGAGATTATGGGCCTCTTCTTTTTAGCTGCAGCTTGTGGCTTTTGGCTGCGGCTTGTAGCTTATAGGCTGTTCGTGCGAGGGATTACGGAGTAACAGAAACTCACATGTGGTTTTTGCCGATATAAATGAAGTCGGTACAATATGTACTATAATTAACTAGTAGACTCTATCTTGAAAAGATACTTCGTTTAAAGGGCCTGCTTGGTACGACTGTGGCTTATGACTGAAATTTTTGAATTTTAACTGTTTGCGACAGAGATTATAGAGAGAGATACTCGTTTGCGATTTTGGTTGATATAGATGTATGACTTTTAACATGTACTACAATTAACTTGTAGACCCCGTCTTGAGAAAATACCCTGTTTGAAAGTTAGGTACTATAGCAAAAGCTAAAAGCCGCTAGCTTCGGTCCAAAAGAACAGGCCCAAAAGCTAGTTACTGTAGAAAAGCCGAAAAGCCGCTTTTAGAAGCTGACAAGAATAGGGCCTACGAAAGTGGCTCATGCAGTTATGCCAAGAGGCAACAGTATTGCTGTCCAATACAATGTTTGTTTATATTGACTTTAGCTTATGAATAGTAACAGCTTGTAGAGAGCCATACGGAGAGAGAGAAATTTGTGTACGATTTTAGCCGATATAAATGACGTTACTATAATATGTACTACAATCGACTAGTATGCCTTATTTTAAAAAGACACTTTAGATACTATAAAAAATCATTTAATATAAAATAACTTTTAAAATTAAATACAAACAGACCATCTCAAACGGTGAAAGCACCACAAGGCAACTCTAAAGGCAAGTACTATGTGATAAATTTGTTGCTTTGTTCTCCTCCTGGTTTGTGTTCATAACTTCTGCAGCACTTTTGAATCATTGGAACACATCACACATGTAGCAGATCCCATATTCAGGTTGTTAAATGCCTTTGCATTTTGAAATATTAATGGTCACCCCGTGCATTTCAGCTTCAACTTCTAGTTTTTAGTTCACTATTACTTAATTTTGTCTTTTTTTGGTTTTTTAGTTTTTTGTGCCTTTTGCCTTTTCTTTTTCCCAGATTTATTTACATTGTCTATTACAGTATAAAATAAATTAATTATAATATAAAATAAATTATAAGCCAATTTATTCTAACCGAACTAAGTGGGATATGTACTAAGGTGAGAAATTAAAAGTGCAAGGTCACATTATTCCGTAAGGACAGTTTAGTAGTGCATAGACCGAGTCCAGCCACTAGTGATGCAGGGAAGCACTGCACAGTATGCACAGAATCTTTCCAAATAATATAAATAAAAAATTCTGAAGAAGCCAAGGAGGAAAAAAAGAAAGAGAAGAAAAGAGCTGAGAGAAAGCGGAAGCTGAAAGCCTCTTCTTCGCCATAGATAAGGACTTAAGGAGGCGCAGGCCAGAAAAAAACTGCAATTTTTCGTTAATTAATCTGAGCACCGAGCCACCTACCAAGAGCAGCAGGAGGTATGATTCTTGCATTACTCTGCCCTTGCAATTTCTCCCAATTTCTGGTGATTTTTGAGCTACTTTTGCAAGGTTTCTTGGGTTAAAGCCACACCAATACAACCAAACACAAGCACCACCAAATCGAAACAAAGAAGATCCCCGTCGAGGCTTCTTCTTCGCCGCCGATTGGCAAGAACAAGTCTTCAAGAAGCGATCTCACTAGTTTTCCCCCAAGATCAGAATCAGATCCCCCTTACCACCAGAAATTACAGCCTACGCGTACATATATCAATTTTGCTGCGATTTTATCTTTAAATCCGTTGTGCTTTTGGTGGTGTTTTGACTTACGAGTGACTGCTGGTTACTGTTCTTTATGTGCTCTGTGTCTTGCTGGTTTTCTGAGCTTCGTATGATTTTGTCAATTTACCAATGTGTAGTTGGTGATGACTTTGATGAGCTCATGAAACCTATGGCTATAGAAGAATAGACTTGTGAATGGATCAATTTTTTCCTTTTGTTGGGAACGGTCTAGCAAAAAGATTTGGCTCAAAGATGGAAAGCCTTTAAGGATTCCTCCTAGTTCATCACGCAAAAAATGCATTTTTGGAGGTAATTGATGGATTTGATTGGTGCTGGGCTAAAAGTAGTTTATTGGTTTGCCCCCTTTTCAAGTTCGCGTCGCTGCTGTAACTGCAATTCCGTTTTTTTAGTTGGTCCTATAAAAGGTGGTTCGTTCAGTGTGAAGGATTGCGGTTTCTTGTGGCTTATTGGTTGTTTTTGGTCTAGTTGCAGGTGTTTCGAGCTAGGGTTTTACTGCCTCCTTGGGCACAGAGATCCACCAACCACCGCGGTAAAAATCCAATCTTTATCTGTTATTGTTTTCTTCTTGAGAAGGCTCATTTGTGGGCTTCCTGAACTGTCTGGTCAAAAGGGGATTACACGCCATTTGTGAACAAGAAAACAGAGAATTATTGTCCATCACCCTATGGAACAAGCAATCATCCACTGTCAAGAATCATGGGCTGCTCATTTGCCATGAAGCTGCAAGAACCGGAGGCATCAGAATTGATTTTCCTATCTCAGATTTCGCATACAGTTCGTTTCTCCGTTCAGTGGTGCGGTTTCCTACTGATCTTCTGTTGAGTAGGAGGGGACTCTATTTTTTGCCGTGCCATGGATGTTCAGCAGTGTGTGGAATCTCCAGCTGCCAGAGGCGGTATGCCTAATCTTTTCCATGCCCTTGGACCAGCACTTCTGATTTCAATGGGGTACATTGACCTTGGGAAGTGGGTGGCTGCAGTGGAAGCCGGGTCTCGGTTTGGATTTGACCTTGTGTTGCTGGCTCTCCTTTTCAACTTCATTGCCATTCTATGCCAGTACCTCGCTGCGTGTATTGGCACAGTCACAGGGAAGAGTCTTGCAGAGGTATCGGTTTACCTGAGCTGTTTCTTGGTTTTGCTGGCCTCCTGTTGGGATTTAGCTCAGTCAACATCGGTTCTCATTTCACGATGATACATGATGGTTTGATATTTAATTGAACCTGAGGGAAGTGAGATCACTAGGGAGAACCTGAGGGAAGTGAGATCACTAGGGAAAACATTCACAATCTATTATAATACTAACATAGGAGGTGCTTTTTTTTGTGTGGAAATGATGGAAAATACATCTTAGGTTTTCCCCCCTAGGTCCCACTATAAAAATGAGCATCTTTTTTTGGAATTTTTTTTTAAGTTTCCCCTGGAATACTCTGCTTTGTTTTCTTATAGATAAAGTTTTGTCCATGGTATTCCTCTGAAGTTGCTAACTTCTTCGTACTTTCACATGAAACAAAGATTTGCCACCAGGAGTACAGCCAGTCAACATGTATCTTCCTGGGTGTTCAAGCAGGATTGTCCTTGTTGACATCAGAACTGACTATGGTACTTCCACACTTCCTTGGACAAGTCTCTTTCTGTTGATGTATCTGAGAATTCTCAGCCAACCTTACATGCATATTCTGCCTTGTCAAAAATATTTGGCATCTTAGTGGATTAGTAATTTCAATTTTCGAACATGCTATGTTCTGATGGTAATTTCTGGCCATTGCAGATTTTTGGCATAGCACTTGGATTCAATCTGCTATTTGAATATGATGATCTCATCGCAGGGATTTGTTTTGCAACTGTTGTTCCTAATCTGCTACCATATGCGATCTCCCATCTGGTAAAATTTACTGTTCAACCATAACACTTTCGCACAAAAAAGTGATATTCTAATGGGACCTTACATGTTGTTGGTTACTTAATGTTTGTGCCTATTATAGGGCAAGAAGATGGCGGGGACGTTAAATGCCTGCATAGCAGGCTTTGCACTTCTTTGTTATGTGCTTGGCTTATTGGTTAGCCAGCCGCAAATTCCTCTCACAATGAACATAATTTTCCCCAAGCTGAGTGGTGAAAGTGCTTACTCACTGATGGCGCTTCTTGGTGCAAACATAATGGCACACAACTTTTACATCCATTCATCAGTTGTTCAGGTAAATTATGATTCTTGCTTGTGCCCAGTCAAAATTGTTTGATGACTTGATCAGTGCATTTGGACTTACATTGGTGGGCAATGGCTTGCCAATTGGTTTACACTTTACACCATGCAGTGAAAAAGTTATGTGCTACTTGTTGCAAAGTTTGTTGTTTAATACAGTCTAGAGACTCTAAATGACATGTGTTGAGTATATGATGTCCCATGCTTTCAGGAATCATAATATTCTGCAAAAAGTATCAGACATAATTAATAACCACTCCCGAGCAAGGGGATCACTATTATTATAATTTTGGCCATGTCGATTTTATTGAGTTTCATGCATCAACCAGTTCACTCAAAAGCTTAAGCTGATGAGGAAAGATGGACAATTCACTTATACTTCAACACCCCCCCTCACTAGACTCTCTTAGGTCTAATACGTGGAATAGAAGTGGACTGCAATTAATTTTTTTAATTGCGTTAGCCAAGTCTTGAACTCGAGACCTCTTGGCTCTGATACCATATTGAGTTTCATGCATCAACCAGTTCACCCAAAAGCTTAAGCTGATGAGGAAAGATGGACAATTCACTTATACTTCAACAGATTTCATATTGGATGCATCTTTTGTTGTTTCATTTATCTATAACAGTGATTTGTGGGTACACTACCCAACTAAAATAGGATGTGACCATGTCATGTTCCAATTGCTTGCATAGAGTTGAAGTGAGATCCTTCAGTATGCTAATTTCCAAAGCAGAAATAAGCATCCCATCTAAGGGGCTGCAGCTTACCTCTTGACAAGTTCATTATTAGTAAAAAGAACTCATATCCAGCCACTTCAGTCTGGTGCTAAACTACACAATTATGGATTCTGAAACTACAAAATTCTAATACACTGTCAAGTTGTGTGAATTCTGAATGACTTGTATCGTATGCGTTATAGGAGTCATTCTTTTGCCACTGAACAAAGATGTGAGAAAACATGCACAAAACGGGATGCCAGATACTTTGTTTGATCGGGAAACCACAGATTGAGAATTTTCCTTAAGCAAATGCTGATTCTTAAATCGGTGATATATGTTTTGTTCATTTTTACATATTTTACTCAACTATTAAGAATTGCTGGGAACTCTTGAAATTTTGTGCCTGAGGTTTGTACTTTGTAGTATCTTTGATAACATTAAATGGTAGCATTGTAATTTGTCACATTCTGCTCAATGGATAACATCAATTCATTGCCCTTGTACAGTTGTATTATTGCTTTCGCTTAACTTCTCTCCGGCTTTTATTTGTGTTTGTTAATTAAAATATCTTGTTTGCAGGGTCAGAAAAGATCCCCCGTCTTTGCTCTTGGCGCCTTATTTCATGATCACCTTTTTTCAATCTTGTTCATTTTCACTGGGATCTTTCTTGTGAATTATGTTCTTATGAACTCTGCAGCAGTTGAATCCACTAATACGCTTCTCCTCACCTTTCAAGATGTTGTAGAGTTAATGAACCAGGTTACCACCCCCATTTCCTACTTTTTAACCAAGTGTTGTACTAAGTTGCTGTTGCAAAATCTTATTTCAGTATCAATCCTACTCTGATATACTATACTGAACCTTGGGTACCTTGCAGATATTTGTAAACCCTATGGCACCAACTATATTTCTAGTGGTTCTTCTCTTCTCCAGCCACATCATCACGTTGACATCTGCTATTGGTAGCCAAGTGATTTCACAGCATTTGTTTGGCATAAACCTTCCTCTTTCGGGGCATCATCTGTTATTGAAGGGTTTTGCTATAGTTCCTACTCTCTACTGCGCAAAGGTTGCAGGTGCTGAAGGGATATACCAATTACTTATAATTTGCCAGATTATACAGGCGATACTCCTTCCATCATCAGTTATCCCACTTTTCCGTGTTGCTTCATCAAGATTGATAATGGGTACCTACAGAGTGTCTTTGTATATGGAGATATTGGATTTTCTTGCGTTTCTCCTTATGCTGTTTTCAAACATCATCTTTGTGGCGGAAATGCTGTTTGGTGACAGTGGCTGGATGAACAATCTGAAAGGCAATACTGGAAGCCCTGTGGTGCTGCCATATACTGTTCTTGTCCTAGTGGCTTGTGTATCTGTTGCTTTTTCACTCTACCTGGCTGTTACACCACTGAAATCAGGAAGTCATGAAGCTGAATCCCAGGAATGGTCTGTGCCTTCTCAGCGAGAACTCTTGAGTACTCCCCAAGAAAGAGAAGATGTCTCTGTGGAGAATGTTTCCTTCGAAGAAGATCAGAGATCTGATGTTGACCCTTCTCCCAGGAATCTGCCTGATGGTCGTCCAAAATCACCTCTGGACTATATTGATAGTTCCGACACTGCCGTAGAATCTGATCATGACTCTCAACAATCTATTGCTTATACTTCTACTGGTCCTGAAACCTGCCCCTCTCCATCATTTATTCCTGAGGAGTCAAAATCAGTTGTTGCAGTCGACTGGCCAGAGCCTTTGGAGAAGGTTTCTAATGCTACTGTGATAGAGGAAAGTACAGCAGTGTGTGTGAACTCCAAGAGCACAACTGAAAGGGATGTTGAAGTAGAAGCAGAAGTATTTGTGGACAGGGATAAGGAGGGTCCACATAATTTAGAGTCTGAGAGATCACTTGGAGGCAGCACTCCTCCTTGTGTCCCCGATGATGGCCCACCATCTCTTACCTTCAGCAGGGGGAAAGGCTCAGATTCGGGCAATGGCAATGGTAGTCTCTCGAGGCTATCTGGTTTGGGCCGTGCGGCAAGGAGGCAGCTAGCAACCATTCTTGACGAGTTCTGGGGGCATCTCTTTGATTACCATGGTAAGCTCACGCAAGAAGCTAGCACTAAAAGGTTTGACATCTTGCTTGGGCTAGACCTGAGAACACCTAGCTCAGCTGTAAGAACAGATAACCAAGCTACGGAAATCCCTAAGAGCCCCTTGGTGAGAGACACAATGCGAGGGTCAGCTTTCTTGGCAGGATCAAGGGACCTGATGTCCCCTAAGAAGGAGATGTCGAACTTGGATCTGACATATGGGCTTCAGATGGGCACTAACATGGGGTCATCATCCTGGTCTCAGGGCATGCAGTTACCCAGTACACAGATGCAGAGCTCAAGCAACAGCCTACTCGATCAAAGTGCGAGACTGAATTCAAATTTTAGTGTGCCATCATACACAGACAACAACCAGTTCTACCAGCCTGCGACAATTCACGGGTATCAGCTTGCGTCATACCTTAAACAGATGAATGCCAGTCGGAATCCTTACTCTAGCATGCCTCTGGACCCACAGAGACCCCCAAAATCATCTGCATCCGCTGTGCCAACCTATGTTGATTCAGTCATGCATGCTCGTAACCAGAACTTGCTCTCTTCGTTGGGAGCTACTCCTTCACAGATTGCTGCAACATCCCGCATAGGTTCGATGATGGCGGAAAGATCCTATCACGACCCTTCCTCTATTGATGGAAGCGAAAGTGCCGGTTCATCAGCTTACTCAAAGAAGTACCACAGCTCACCTGACATATCTGCGCTGATTGCTGCAAGCAGGAGTGCACTGTTGAATGAAGCAAAGTTGGGTGGTGCCATTGGACCTCAGTCCTACCTTAGCAGGCTGGCATCAGAAAGATCCCAATATGGAAACTCAGTAGCCAGGTCTCCGGCTCCATTAGCATTTGATGAACTTTCTCCGCCTAAGCTCCAGAGGGATATCTTCTCAATGCAGCCAGGCCCGAGCCCGAGTGCTAGATCCCTTTGGGCTAAGCAACCGTTTGAGCAATTGTTTGGTGTGTCAAGTGCAGAGCTCAGTAAAAGCGAGTTTAATCCTGCAGGCAGATCAGGTGGTGCCAAGGATGATTTCTCTTATAAAGAGGCTGAGGCGAAGCTTCTTCAGTCCCTTAGATTCTGCATCTTGAAGCTCCTGAAGCTAGAAGGATCAGGGTGGCTGTTCAAGCAAAATGGCGGCTGTGATGAAGATCTAATTGATCAAGTTGCTGCAGCAGAGAGGCTATTGCAGCAAGGAACTATTGGGAATCAACCATCTTCCGACCAGGTGGACATCCAGTACATGCGCACACTGCCCGACTGTGGAGACAATTGCATTTGGCGGGCCTCCCTCGTTGTTAGCTTTGGTGTTTGGTGCATCCGCAGGGTGCTTGACCTGTCTCTGGTGGAAAGCAGGCCAGAGCTTTGGGGCAAGTATACTTATGTTCTCAACCGTCTTCAGGTGAGCTATTTCTGTCCTGAATAAATCCAAGCTTTCTTGTTTATTTTCAGTGTGTAGGACTTAGCAGCATACCTGAGGTAGTTCATTTTCAGCGTGTAGTACTTAGCTGCATACCTGCAACTGCTCATTTTCAGCGTGAGACTAATTTTGCCGACCTTTTTGTCGCTTAATGTAATACAGGGAATCCTTGATCCTGCATTCTCCAAACCTCGGAACGCTTTCACTGTGTGCGCGTGCCTTCAGAAAGACATCCGAGTGCTCAACAGTCCACCGCACAGTGGGCTGGTAGCGACAAATTCCATTCCTAGACCTATCCGGGGCTCCTTCACCACTGGAGCTGTGGTTCTGGAGATGATCAAGGATGTGGAAACTGCGGTCTCAGGCCGCAAGGGCAGGAGCGGCACAGCAGCAGGAGATGTTGCCTTCCCCAAGGGGAAGGAGAACCTGGCCTCTGTGCTCAAGCGATACAAGCGGAGGCTCTCAAGCAAGGGACAGTAAAGCGTCGACAGCGCTTGCGTTTTTAGGGAGTTTGACCATTGTTCTTCAGGGACGCGCCATCGTGTTGCCTCTCTTGAGTCCTGGATTTTTTCGTTGCACGACGTTCACAGGGACCGGTCGCGTGGTGATCTTTTTGGTCCCTTCCGAGCTGTGTTTTTGCATGTAATATTGTATAAGCCGTGACTGTGTATGTGCCAGAAAAACCAAAATGTACAAGAGATGTAGTCTGCTGATGCACCTTGTAAAGTTCACTCTCAGCAGGTTAACCTTTTTTGGGGGGCCTTCAGCAAATGAGTGCCCTATGTTATCTCCCTGCAGAGAGGTTGCAAAGACTGCACAACTCACAAATTTGCAGATGTCATCTTATCATGTAATATTTGTTCTCTTTCATTTTGTCTAGGATTATTTTTTGTTCATTGTGCAATCTCAACCAAGAACATGTGTTTTCCTTTCTTGGAGTTCAGTGTTCCGTCTTACCCCAATGTATAGTGCTTTGAGTGATCACTAGTTTAATTGTACTCTAGTCAGGGCTTTTCCACACTAGATGGAGTGGTTATGTTCGTCGTTATAAAGAAGTTGCTAGGCTTCAAGACAGAGAGCCACTTGCTGATCTATCCAACACTGATCTCTGAAAGAGCCACCTGGCGTGAAGTCTAATGTTGTTTCCTGCCTCCTTGCTCTCACTAGTCACCATAGCTAAGTTAAAACCACACCAACAGAGAAGGTTGAAAGAAAAAACCGACTTGCATGAGCATCATACAGAAAAAAAAAGTATGAACACTTCTTTTTTTTTTTCAAAATTCATGGCAAAAACCATATGTATGAATATGAACACATCTTTGGATTCCCCCAAAAAAGGAGAGCATATCTTTCGAAGATAGAAAAGTGATTCCGATGGTGACCTGCAAATCACAATAGCCAGGTATGAATGTGAAAAAAAACTGTGTATAAACCATCCAATGGTTGGAAAGTAATACAGGCCCCAGCAAAATATATCCACACAGATCATGAAATCAAAATTTCCCGCTGTAACTTAGACCCGAGGAGTGAAAACATTGGACGGATTGGATTGATCGTAGCGCTTACCTGCTCTTGATTCGCATGCAGCAGGGCGCAGCAGCGGGCCTCAGGTGTTTGTTCAATCAGTTTCCGAATATTAGCTTTAGGCTAAAATTATACTGTGTTATTTTTTTAAGTTATTTAATTTAAAAAAAAATAAAAAAATTTAACAATACTATTATATCTTACGGGACAATGCAAAGAAAAGTAAAAAAAATAAAAAATATCGAAGTTTAGAAGCCAATCCGTTTATTCCAAACAAAAAGGTGTAAGCCCAATCTGGGATGGAGGGAGCCGTAAATGCCCCCAAAATAATCCTTGTCGAAAAATTGTAAGTCGAGAGAGTTCCCCAGTCATCAGTCGGCAGCCGAGATGGCCGGGCGGTCCTTGTTCCAAAAGTTCGCCTCCCGGATTTCCAGATCGAGAAGCCTCCTCGGACCTCGGCGCACACGCGTCTGCTCCCGCTACAACCAGCCGCCCTCCATCGCTACGTATACGCTCTCTCCGTCCGTTTATTGTTTGTTAACACTTGATTGGACGGAAATAAATTAGTTTATGGTTAAAATTATATTATTACTAGCTAAAATTATACTGTAACTAATGATGACTTATTTCACCCAGCAAGGCGGTTTCCAATAGCCATGGGCTTCGGGGCTTTGTAAATTGTAAGTGGTTCTAAATTTCTTTGCTTTTTATATGGGGAAAATTAGGTCACTTTGGAGGAATAGCTTCGCAAACGCACCCTTTAGGATGGCAGTACAAGCGTTGTAATCTTGGCCTACGGTATTGATTAGAGATGCCTGTTCCAACCTGTTTTTTCACTCGCCCGCATCTGTAACATACCAAATTTCTTTTCTGTATATGAAGAAGAAGAGTTTACGATGTTACTGTGACAGGATGACAGCACTATTGTTTTTTTTTTCTAGTATCGGGAAGAAAATATTTGTCTCAAGTGCGATTTCTGACCTCTTATCCTGCTTAACGCAGGCAGCAAGGGACTTCAACCCCTTTCCATGCACTCACGCCGCTGCTAAAATAAGCCGCCCAAGGACTGGAATGCCCTCAATTAACATCAATCACATGAAGCCGTTCGATTGTTAATCAAATTCAACGTAAAACAAAAGGCAATATCAACACTTTTTGTGTGGAAAGGACAGTAAATGGCTTAATGGCCCCCTAAAGATGATTTTATGGAATATCACCACGAGAGTTTGTTGTGTATAGTTACTCTTTTAAAACTAGTGTAGATTACCTTAGCGGTGGTGGTGGTGGTGGTGTGGGAGCTGGGCATAGCAGTGAGGCTGAGCATGTGTGGGTGCAGTGTTTTGAGAAGGGCGCAGCGGCAACGACCCTGAGCAGGTGCACCGCCGCCGGCGGATCTAACGCCAAGCCATCTACATCCCATGCTGGCAACGATGACCTGAGCAGGTGCGGCGGCGACGATGGATCTAACGACAAGCCCGAGCAGGTGTTATTACAACTTTTTTTGTATCTAACAATTCATAGATGTGTGATCTTTTCTCTCATTTGGGAGAGGTGGTGATAAAAAATCTCTCACAACCAAGAGTTAAAAAAGGGAAAAATATTAGAAACTTGAAAAACAAAATGCAAAAAAAAAAATCAAAGGGCATTGGAGATCGTGGTGCCTAGGGATGGCAATCTTGCATGATTACTTGTGAACCCGTTAGTAAAAACCCTAATAGAGGTGGGTATGTTCCTCCTTTAGTGCCCACGGGCGTGTTCTTGGGGGCACATATATGCCAGACGGGCAAACGGTCATTGGCATAGGGGAGCTTCACACATGCCTATTCTGCTTGATTACTTGCCAATGAGCATTGAAAGGTGGGCCCATGTCTAAAAACCCTAAAGACACCCCCAATAGGGCCACAATCTCCCTAACACAGCCCCAACCAGGCCGCTACCAACCCTCCCCAATCCCTCCATCCCTCTTCTACTCCCTCCCGTTTCCAGTGAAAACATTTGCAGGCAAGCTGTTTGTTGTAATGCCACAGGATGAATCACCTTACTATCCGCTGGTTATATTGTTAAACTTGAATTTGCATGATGTTTTATTTATATGCTACGCCTTATTGAACATTGTTGGCTGTGACTACTTATTTTTTATTTCTTCATGCGTGGTTGTTTCATAAGTTATGGCGGGTAGACGGCATGACCGTGGGGCATCGGGTACCCGTGGACGACAGGATTGGGGGAGGTTCTCTATCTGTCACCCTACACAGGCATGCCCATGGATATAATAATAGCTCATGAGCATGGGTATAGGTGAGTATTACACGTGCCTGCCGCACCGATTGCCATCACTAGTGGTGTCTGGAGCAAATTATGTAAATAAAATATTTTAGACAATTGGACCATTTGTTACTTCTTCCGTCTCTTTCTTCCCATCTTTCTCCATCCACCATGGAGGATGATACGCTGTACCCATGTCCTCCCTAACCCCATCCACCCCACCACCATGGCCATCAACGCCACCATCTGCGTCCTTCATGCATCCTCTGCCTGATTGTCCAACTGTGGTGCATCATCTCACTGGAATCCAACGCCGCTAAGGATGCCTCCTGACCTCCTCCTTTCGCCTCGCCCAAGAGCTCAACGTGGAGGCCCTCATGGCAGTAGCGACGGTGACATCTTGCCTGGCCAGGTCCCCACCACAACCAGCTCCCGCTAGCACGGCGGCGACGAGTTCCCCATGGCCAGTAGCGTTCCTCTATGGTTAGATCGGAAAGGGGGCGGTGTGTCCTTGCCCCTTCTACTGCTAGTTGCCGCTTCGCCGAGCTCGCTGGGGGTGGCCCTCATCCTTCGGGGCAGAGGATTCCTCACAGCAGCACAACGATGAGCGGTAGGATGTACAAGCATAAATAAAGGGAAGGGGAGGGGAGAAGAAACGAGGAAGGAGGAGGGGATGTTTGACTAACATGTGGATCCCGTTGGTTTAAGAAGATTTATAAATCATATTTGCTTATTACTACAGCTGTTCAAAACTGGTTTTCTCAGCCCGCTTAAAACCACGTAACCTTGCATGCATGCTCTTTCGGTTTAGCCAAACCGTTTGAACCCAACTTTGTACAACCCTATCATTGCCATGTTGTCAGCCAATACTGGGTCATCACCCCATTGTTGGCCATGTCACCTAGCACGGTGGTAAAACCATATTTGAAACCATCTTAGAGGGTTATTTACATTGTATATGGCCCCGTTCGAGGTCTTATAGGTGTGAACACTTCACTTAAATTAGACCTGGTAGGGGCAGCAGACCCATTAGGCTCGCCGTTGTGACGAATGAGCCCGCTTCCCTTAATAGGCCTTGTTTAGGTAATGTAATACGATACGACCCAAAATTCACTAATAGCCTAGCCCACCCACAGGGCGGGTATGTATGCATAGCACCTCACTTGGGTTTTCGTTCTCGCTTCGTCCAAAAGGGTTAACTCGAAAATGCTACGATTTGAGCCAACAGGCACTATGTGCTAATGGAACTCAATGTAAACTAGCAAATGTGGTACTAAAGAAAGGGATGTTATATTTCCCCCTTTAATGGGCTACCACCTTCGGCGGCGTGAAATGCCTATAAACACACATTGCTTCACAACCTGTGCTGTGTGCTGCTATAGAGCCACACACACACACACACATGCAGCTCATGCAGTGAGGGTTGATGTTCTGATACCATCTATAACGTCCTGAGCCCAAAATTCACTAATAGCCCAACCCACCCACGGAGCGAGCACACATGCGTAGCACCTCACTTGGGCTTTCTCCCTTGCTTCGCCCAAAGAGGTTAACTTGGAAATGCTATGATTTGAGCCAACATGCATTATATGCTAGTGAAACTCAATGTAAACTGACAATACGGTACTAAAGGGCAGAGTGTTATAGGTCACATGTCTACACCTATTGGACTGTCGCCGATATACAACTCATCTATCATTCTCCTGATTAGACTCCAAACATACTTGGAAGCTAGCATGTGAGCAAGGCAGACACAGACACTCAACACACACCAAACTCATACCGCCCATGCACATGCATGTGCACGTCTCTAGGCCTCACAAAGATTTTGAGGGGTGTATGTAATTACTCTTTTTGAACTGATCTATATATTACCAGACAAATTGTCTTGCCTTTTGAACCTACCAGGCAACTTAATCAATGCATATAAAGATGTAGCTGTATGCAAATTGAATTTTCTTAGAGCTCTTATGAATTTCATCATATTTGTTTTCTGTTGTGCAGTGCTATAGCTTTTTTTAAGGATGGAGGAAAACTCACACGTGTGCCACTTGCGCTGTGGCCGTTTCAATGACCTATTTAGCTTTCATCTTCGGAGGTGGTGGGGATCTGTTTTGTTAGGTTTTTCCCCATGTAGTATCATTTTGACCTACCCGTCCTCCTGAGGTGAAAATCTTCTAGTCTTGACTTAGGGGAGAGAGAGCTTGGAATTTATATTTGCTTGTTTGATTTGCTGGAACCTGGAAGCGATGTATGCACACTTGATGTTATTGTCTTTTTTTTATTTTCCTATATCTAACAATCATTGCGTCTTTATTTCTATGGTTAATTTCTCGAAGGATTATGTGAGAAGATCTTGTAATGAACCATTGCTACTTTTGTAGAGTGGTCATTTGAATTTTGTAAACTTTGCATTTTATCGGTTTTGTTATACTGCTGACCAGACTATCGGTATGGGTATGACTGTAGCGGTCAGACTATTGGCCGGTAGTACCGCGGATTACTTGCCGGTTGTAAATTTTTAAATAGGCCCAGATGAAATATTCTCGAGATTTTGGGAAATTAAGTCATGGATTGATTTAGATTGACTTAGGTCAGTGCATATGTGTTGTATGAAGCATGTTTTGACTAATATAGGTTAAGTTGTGAAAAACTTATATCCGAAATTGATTTCTTGATCTCTGGATGTGTAGGGTCGATTGAAGTTAACCATGGCCAACGGTGAGGATTGGAGCTACGTTCATGGAGGAGCCAAGGCCTAGAATGATCAAGGATGTTGGGGGAGATGGCTGAGATCATGCATGATACGAGGAAGGCAGAAAATGTTGAAGGACAGTTTGAGTAATAGTTACATCATACGGCTTGGTTGGTCCAAGTGAGGCGTGGTTCGGTGAAATCAGAACAGGAGAGACTTGCTGACACGTGGCGAGCCAGTGGTGCATCTACATGTAGCAAACATGAAGTTTGCTTGCAAGAAAAGATGAAGACTGGGTTAGGAAATGGTATTTTGGTAAGGTGATCAAAATACTAGAAGGATCAAAACTGAGGTGCTTGAGCGGTGTTTAGGAAAATAGTTTAGGTTAATGAGAACTTAATAAGATCAATTTGGATCAAAGGCTAAGGATTTAGCGGATTCGGACCTATATGCTTTGAAAAACATCCATAAGTGTAATGTAAAATCCGTGGTGATGAGTTAACGAAAAAAGGTCAGAACTTTGTTAACGATTTTCTTGATCATTGATTGGAATAGGTTCCTGACATTCTAGAAGGTGCATGTCAAGTTTCAAGTGATTCGGAGGTTCGGTTTGAGAGTTGGCTCATTTTGTAGTTTTAATCCAGTGTTGCTACAACAAAGCTTTAGGAGTAAAAAATACCCAACCTTCTTGTGATCTTTCAATATCTCTAGTTGTCTTAGGTTTCTAAGGTTGTGATCTTGTTTTGGTTCAAATTTCAAGTTATTTGGACATTCCATGCGAAGGTTTTTGGTCTTGTTCGGATTGAATTTTCTATGCTGATCTAAGGAAAAAGTAATACCGTCCATTACATGACGGTAGTAGCGCACCTTACACACTACTAGTACCGCTTTGAGGTGTTAAAGTCCTCTTTGACTAGGTTTTTCTTGGGAATTTCTCTAGGGTACTTAGGCTCTAATCCTCATAGCTTATTATAGTTATTGGAGTGAAAGACTAACAATCTTGAGGAAACGATTTTAGAAAAACCGTTATCGATGTGATTTCTATTCACTCCTCTAGTCGTCATATTCGGTCCTACATTTTCTCAAACAAAAAAGGGCTTGCTAGTGCCCATGCATCTTTACCATGAACGAACAAACTTTTTGCGGATGTCACGCTTAAGCCTTGGACACTTTTGGTCATTTGTTTGATGGTATTTGCAGCAGTCACTGGCTTTGTACGAGCAAGAGGTTCTAATAGTGGAGATGTGACAATTTGGGAATAACGTTCGTAACAATTTGGATTCATGTGCGCAGCATCGTGGGACAACAAATTGCAACATAATAAAACCAGCAAAGCGATGATACAATCCCATGGATCTGCAGCGGGTGATACCATAAATTCTAAACTCTCAAAACAAAATAAAAACCAAGTTTCCCAACATTCATGAATTGATCGCCTATGAGAATCAAAATTTTCACATCATCAACATACTGAAGCAACTATATTTAATTTATGGCGCACAAATAATTAACATTAATGTACAAATCGCATAAATGACTCAAGATGAGCCAGCAAAGATAGACCATGGGCATCGCTACAACTAGAAGAACACACTGCATAGCTTCTAAGTTCTACCATGTCCTTCTCTGATGCCTCCAATTCCGTGGTCATTGTATACATAGGCTGATAGGCATGCTGAACAATGTTCTTATTATTTGAAGCAAGGCAGTTGTAAGAAAAGAGAAACAGAGGAATCAATGAAGAAGATAACATATTGAAGGGACGTCGGTTGTTCAGCCCTGGTCACCATCAACAAAAGTTCATACAGATTTAGTGAAGTTGATACTTCTGACAACTGCTGTAACAACCCCGTTTTTTAGAACAGGACCATTGTACGTCCCACAACAGTTCTGAAATTCAGTTGCGGATAGGAGTATCATGTCTGCTCACGAACATTTCAAAAGGGTTAATTTGATTAAAATAAGACATAACAACCAATTTTAACAGCTTTAAGGGCGCCCAAGCCTAAAATTTACTTACATTCAGAAGATTCAAAAAAAATCCATAGGAAAGTGCGGTCGTAACCCTAACATGAAATCTTGTAACATCCTTTCTTCATATGATCTTTGTGTTTGTGGAATATGAAGCAAGACTGAGTACAACCAACCGTACTCAACAAGTCATATGGGAAAACGCTATTTAATTACATGTCAGGATTTTCAAGAGATGGGGATATACAAGTTTTAACATTTTAGGTGGATGCAATTTTATTTGTAAATATTTTTAAACACAGAAGAATAATAACTTCTTTAGGAATTGTGGTTTCAAAACTTGTTTATCAGACTTTAACATTTCCAAATCATTTTCAAATCTACTTATGTCTTACTATTGGAATCACTCATTAAACACAGCTTCATTTACCGGAAGCACGGCGTATTTGAATACCATTTATAATTGACTCTGCAGAGCTATCCAGCTTTAACCATAAGATCTCTTAATTCTCGTGATAGAGTTAAGAAAATAAGGTTGTTTCACTGTTCATCTCTTTATATAGGCTCTACCCGGTAGATTACCAAATAGACCCGGGTTTCCACTCGTCCTGAGAGGAACCTACTGTTGTTCAGTATAGTTTTCACTCTCCCATACCAAACTCTTCTTTACTGTTATTCAATATGGTTTTCTCTTCCCATATGAACTCTTCTTTACTGTTGTTCGGTATGGTTTCCCCCTCCCATATGAACTTTCCTTTACCTTCATTCAGTATGGTTTTCCTCCTTCCATACCAACACTTCTTCACCTCCATTCAGTATGGTTTTCGCTCCCATACTAACTCTTTTTTTTACTCCTATAGAGATTCAATTGATTTGAGCAGCTACTAGACTAGGTTTGACGAGTCAAAACTTGTGGTTGAGCAATCACTATGTTTTTTGCTTAGCATAAGGTTCTAGTCCTTACTTTTCATCAACTTGGTAGCCATCCACAAATCTACAAGTGTAAAACAATTGAATTCTCTAAACTACCATGGTATATTTTATAGTAATTTATTATTTCTAGGGCTTGTCAATAAGTATTCGGTAATTGGAACGAATACGGAATGGAGAAATAAGTATTCGGCATCCTTCGTGTCCGACTCTGATTTGGAGAAAATTTGAAATAGAATACAGAATGAGCGATATCCGTACGTATCCACTTTGATTACACCTGTAGTTGAATACATTGATAGATATATATATGAAGTATGAGGTCTCTGCGTCATTTCTGTTTTAGATCTGGCAATGTCTCCATGGCGTGGCCGCGTGCGCTTTAGGACGCCGACTCTCCGCGGCGGTACGGAAGGCCAAGCCCGTCAATGCTCCACCTCGAGGCCCTGACCACGCCAACGCAACAAGCTTCGTCGTAGCAAGCCTCCGCATTTCCGTAAGAAGCTCTGCGCGCGACTCAATGGACGCCTTCGCCGTGCTCCGCGTGCGGATCGCTGCCTAGCACAGAGACACCGTCGGCCGACGCTATTTCACGTTCCACCTCGACGAGGTGACACTTGACGCGCTCGCGGAGACGCTGTGGTGTCCAACGCCATCGCGCTTGCAGAGCGGGGACGCGCCACGGCCAGGTGTTCGACGTCGTCGCCGAGATCCAGGAGCCCGCGGCACGGCGCGGCGCACCAGGTGCTCAGCGACATGGCGGTGCTCGTGGTGGCACGGCGCGAGCAGCTAGACGGCACAAAGGACCACGTCGGCCGCGCACTGGCAACAATTCTGCTGAAAATGAAATCCAAAAATAAAAGAAAAGGAAAAAAAGCTACTATTCACTTAAATTTGTGTTTTTTGTTTTTCCTAACATATGTCGCAATTTTAGTTGAATGTTTTCAGGATGCTTGATTGCATCCTGACTTAATTAGTTATTTTTTTGGAACTTTTCATGACCATTAAATTCGTATTTTGAAAAATATACATGGATATATTCTCGTATTCGTATCACAACACATCTATTAATACAAGCATTCATGGCCAAGAACGCAGTTTTGTGAAATGGAGCAGAAGTGATTCAATGGGTGTGGAACTCACGGCCCCATCGAACATCTGGATGGCCTCCACGGCGGTGGCCATGGTGACGAAGGCGAAGCCGCGGCTCCCGTCGGTGACAGTCATAGATTATCTGCACCGGTGTAAACCATGAATGATGAAACCAAGATGCTGTCCAGGACTTGGTCCATGGACCAGGGAATCAAATTAAAGAGAGGATTTTGATTGCTTTGGTGCCGGTACGTGTACGTCGTCCACCCTACCGGCCTCGGAGAAGGCCTTGGAGAGCTCGGTGGAGGTCCAACGAAGAGGCTAGTAACCGCGAGGCGGCTGGACCTCGACTGCTACCGACGAAAACTATTTCGTTTTATCATTTATTTCGGAGGGTAATGAAATAAACAAAATAACCAAAATTTTAGTATTTTGATCAAACAGTTTGAATCAAATTTAAAACTTTAAATCTAAGGACAAAAGAAATGTAAGGTCTATTCTTTTCAGTTTTTAAAAGCTACTTTTTGGCTTTTCTACAGTAATTAGCTTTTAAACGGAGTATATTTTTAAGATAGGGTCTACTGGTTAATTGTAGTACATACTGTATCGACTTTATTTATATCAGCAAAAATCGCATGTGAATTTCTGTTACTTTATAATCTCTCACAAGAACAATCCAAAAGTCACAAGTTACAGTTAAAAGTC
Source organism: Dendrocalamus latiflorus (assembly GCA_017311315.1). Classification (NCBI taxonomy): domain Eukaryota; kingdom Viridiplantae; phylum Streptophyta; class Magnoliopsida; order Poales; family Poaceae; genus Dendrocalamus; species Dendrocalamus latiflorus. Next base: position 11,900,311 of record CM029672.1, read on the forward strand.
ATAAGTTTTAGCCAAAATGAACATGCCCGTAGAGTTCCCCTTTCGCACACATAATGCGCTGCCCTAGTGATGGGGTGGAGGAGGGATCAGATGGCGGTGGCAGCCATGGTGGCGGGAGGAGTGACGAGGAGGTTAGTGCAGTGCTGCAGGGAGAATCGGTGTATGAGTGAGGGCCTCACTTGAGATCCTCTGGGAGATACGTGGCAGCAGAAGGCCCGCTCCCGTGCGAGTGCGGCAACCAGTGGCACTTGGCGTGTGGCCGTCGCGGCTAATTTCGTATGGGCTGCGTTTAAACGGTATCCACCTGCTGGGACAGGCCTCTAGGCCCAGAGGTTGTTAGGCCTTGGAAACGCAAGAGCAACAAAGCCCACGGCCCACGAGGAATCTCTCTACGAGAGCAGCTCTGCAGTGTCTGCGACGGCGAGCCCCGAGCCCGCCGCGCAGCCCCACCTCGTCCAAGAATCCACGGCGACGGCGCCCCAAGATCCAGTCCGGGAAGAAGCGGCTTATGAGGTGGAGGTCGAGAAGGCGGGGGAGGGGGAGGAGGAAGGGGACTGTGGGTTCTGCCTGTTCATGGGGCTGCAAGGATGCGTTCGTGGCGTGGGAGGAGTGCGTGGAGGCGGCGGAGAAGGAGGGCTCCGACATGGTCGAGCGCTGCTTCCAGGCCACCGCCAACGTCAAGTGCATGGGCGCCCACGCCGACTACTACGCCCCATATTCCAGGCCGAGCAGGCCGTCTCCGACCACGCCGAAGCCGCCATCGCTGCCGACGCTGACAAGAACAAGGAAGAGAAATCCGCGCCCTCCCCGGCCACTGATTGGAATAAGGAGGAGGTGGCCGAAAAGGCTGCTTCCTCCCTGGCCGCCAAAGTGACGAAGAAGGAAGAAGCAGTGGTGGTCGAGAAGGTCGAGTCCCTGTCTTTGAGTGACTAACAATTGTTGCGTAGGTTTTTGAGTTCATGGTATCTGATATGAATTTTGATCTGATAGAGGCTCAACAGGCTAATTTTTTATCCCCTTTGTGGGGAAATAAGGCCATTATTCAAATAATTGTGGGACGTGCTATGCAATTTACTGAAGAAATTTTGATGCTTTTATATGATCTGGGAGCACAGGGAAGTTACATGTTCATTATGTTTGTTGCTTGTTGCATTGAAATGTGTATTGCTGGGTAAGTCTCTATGATAAGTTAAGCCTGGTGATTGTGATGTATAATATAGTGCTCTTGAGTTGCATTGACATTGCGATGCTGGGTAGGTTTGCGATAAGTTTCAATTGGTTACTGCATTTTTCTAATATAGATATGGTGCGTGCCTTAATTTACTTAAATCAGTTTTTTTTCTTTGTGCCAAATGATGGTGTACTCGTTAGCTAGTAACCTGACTGAAACTGTAATTGCAATGTAGTATTGCGAAAATCCCAATTGATCAATTACTGATAATGTAAAAAACATTGGCTGTTTAAATACTGGGACTGTTCTAGTGGGAGTTTCTTTTCTTTTGAATTGGTTTTGTTTCAGCTTTCTAGCTTAGGCTGGCCTGGGACTTCCCGACATAGTTAGCTTGTTTTCGCCCTATTGTGTCGGTAGAGTGCTGTAGGTCTTACACATATGGTGAAAGGGGGATAAAGAACATCTTTTAGGAATTAGGAGTAGTATTAATATGTCATGATTGTGTTTGGTTGGATAAGCTGGCTTGTTATGTCATTCATGGTGATGATTTATGACATGCTCAGTTAGCTGCAGGATTTTTGCTTTCAGTAGATTTGCAGTTTTCTTTAGTTTACCTGCATAGTTTTTTTTTCAATGGGGATAGTTTACCTGCCAATCAGGGTAGCTTTTTTTTTTCAATGAAAAATCAAGATTGTTGGATACAAGGTTCAGAAATCCAGTGATAACCAGCCAGGATTGTCCAATTTTTTTTAATCTTGTTCTGTTCTTAACTTATGATGTTAATAGAACTGAATAACTGATGTTGTATGGATTTTGAGTAATAGCATTTACTAGTTTGAACAACTTTCTTATTCTTCTACTTCTGATGTCTCAACATATAATGTCACAATGTTCTTCCAAAGCATTGAAGAAGTTCTCACAATCCATTAGGAATTTGTCCAGATTTGGACTAAGCAACCAGGTTACTACAATGTCTAGACTACACAACTTTGGGTCATATGTCCTACGAATTAAGTTCAGTTTTGAGTAAATTGCATATTGCTGTTTTTATTTTTTTAAAAGCAATATGCATATATATATGCTGTTAACTTGGTATCCTGCCTCCAGCCTGCCAGTGGATTGATCTAACTGTCATCACTCTTTTATATAGATGCCATTGCTAGTCTGTTTGTTGTATTTCATTTGGTACCTATAATAATATAGAATTACAGACTAGAATTCACCTTCTGGAATGAAGCACCGTGTAAACAGACTAAAAAGGGCTCTCTTGAGTCTTTGGTTCTATTTTGCCAACAAGCAGATATAGCTTGAGAGTTCATCGCAGTCAGGGAAGAACACTTCTATTGTTTCCGAAAATTCAGAACTCCGGATAGATTATACTTCAGCGTGTTATGTTATGTATTACATTTCACTCTTTATCAACCATTCAGTAGCTTCAGGTGGGAATTGAAAGATCAGCATTCTATTCTGGAACCACCATCTTCGCTTCTGTAACACCTGCTTTCTCTCTGGTCCGGAGTCAAGAGTACTACTTTTTATCTCTGCTATGTAGGCATTATGTTTTTAACCGGATCATTACCCTGACCTGGAAAAGAGCAGAAAATTGTTCAGACATTGGCCAGTTTCAGCAGAAACCGACTGGAGAGACTTTTCCTATTTGTTCAAGTAAACATGCTTTCTTTGATCGACAGTGTCAACAAAATCATCAAACTAATCACCTAAGAACCAGGATAGAATACAGAATACATCGTCATAAAATGCATAGATTCAGCTCTCTAAACTACATGAGAGCTCAAACATGAACAGTATGCATATGCATTAAAAGTTTTTACAAGCACAATTGAGAATTACTACTCTACCAGCAACAGGCTATGCGACTCGGTTTAGTACAAAAGCTGCTGCATCTCTCATTGCGTGTATCTTACAGCCAAGGATGATTTGCCGCCTTCCTAGGGCAGCCAGGCGACGGCAAGGGCTTAGAACTTGAGGCCGCCACAGCAGCCGCGGGTAGTCGCGGTGACCCACTTGGCCACTTCGCCTCACTACTGGCACCGCCACCATCCACCATTGTAGCCAGCGCCGGGAAGAACGTCGGCGAGAGGAGAGGTTCCCCCACGGCGTGGAAGTCGCCCAGGTTTTCCCGCGCGGGGGACACGCTCGTCCCCTCTGAGTAGTTGTCGTTTGAGTCCGGGCCTTCAGAGCTCGGGGGCGTGTTGGTACTCCAAGTCGGCGGGCCACCGGCATTGGCCTGCTCACCGGAGAGATTCTTGGCGAGGAATCGGCCGCTGCTGCCCCGCGCACGGCGCATCGCGTGGAGGTGGCGCGACTCGTGACGGTACGGCTGCGGCAAGGTGAGTGCAAGGTCGTGTCAGTACAGAATAGCATTGACTCGGAGCAACTCGCGCTGGAGGGAGATCTCTCCTCTTACCTTGCTGTTTCTGGAGACCTTGTTCTCCGTCCCCGCCTTGGCACGGGCCAGGCGCCGCCGGACAATGGCGTTGAACTGCTTCGCGTTCACGTAGATCGGCCCGTCGGCGGCGATCACCGACGGCAGAAGCATCTTCGCACGCTGCTTCATTTGGAAATGGCTAACCGAGTCAGCAGTTGGCACAAGAATAGTGCTTTTTACACAGCTAGAAGACTGAAGTCTGAAGGTTCATGTACTCTTGTGTAAATGCACATCTCTGAAATTTCAGCACCTTCCTGTCTACATGGTCACATGCTGAACTTAGATAAATATATTTAAAGTGGAATTTTCAGACTTCAAGACACAATAGAGAGAGAGAGATCATGCATAAGGGGCAGTACACACCATAGCTCTGATCAGCATTAGCATAGTTGGTGCACGTCTTCAGTTACAAAGACATGCTATAACAAGGAGTAGTCTCACCATGGATTGGCCGAGGGCCAGCTCGAAATGGCCTTGGGACTCCAGCAATCCCGGGTATGAACTGACGGTCGGCGCAGGAGGTTCATGGAATTTAAGATCTTTTCCAAGATCAGAGTTGCCTGAAATCACCGAGTAGCTCGTCAGCTATGGGATCTGTTGCCCTCTGCTTGTTTGGAGATGCTTCCCATATTGGGGAAATCCTTTTTACTTGGCAGGATATTTTCCTTCAAGATCTGACTATAGCAACTAGCAAGCCATTAAGAGATCAAGGAAGATTCCAAACAGACAATGTTGATGTTGTTGAAATAATTAAGAATGTTTTTGGTATCTCATTTGGAAGACAGATATTACTGTACGAATCTTGGAAAATTCCCGCGTTCCAAACGGGGCCTAAGCATCTGCAGCATTAGATCCTTTTTATGGTAAGAGTGGTGTTAGATGCACTACACTTCTCTAGTTCAGATGTGAAAAGACTTTCACTTTCAGAAGTGGGAACAAAATGCATGGCACTGGTTCGGAGTTCGAACTTTAGGGCCTAATTTCATGGTGCCAAAAATTCTTTTCAGAATTTTTTTAGATAGCCATACTGCTAAAATTTTCAGAACTTAATTTAGGGCCTAGTTCAACAAAAGCAAATAGAATACAATAATGTCCTATATGCACTCTCCAAAAGGAAATCCCATCTGTCGCCTATTTTAGAACTCATTTTCCCGGGCCCACCTTTCTTTTGTGTGGTACCAGATTTCTAGTATCAGTTTCCTTCAGTTATATCTGAAGTCTATACATGAGGTAAGCCCCATGGCAATGGCATTGGGCAGCCTTCTACTTAGCTGTCAGTGCTTCCTTTTCAAAAGAAACAAAAAGATTATGAGCAAAACACCTAAAGTGTGCCACCACCTTCACCTCATCCCCAAACCAAAGATCCACAACATCATTTAATTAAGTAGTCTATGAGACTAGCTATATAAAAAAAGTGCTCCATTAGGCTAGCTAGAGGACCACACAATTTTCAGAGCTGCCATGCATGAAGTTCACCATCATCAAGGGATTGCGGCGGCGGTGGCGGTGACAGCGTACGTGCCGACATCGATGCGAAGGCGCGAAGATCAACCAATGATCACTATGGAAAAGATTTTAAGGTTTCATCCATGGTGCACAACGATCGATAAGAAAGCTGAAAGGTTTTTGCCTGAGATAATTGGGAACTTAACCACGCTCCCCTCTGGCGGCATTGCCGGGCCGGGGTACATGAAACAGCGCGCCTGTCGGCGGGCGGCGAGGATCTGGTGGTGGCGGCTGTCCTCCATGACCACGTGGCTCGATTGTCCGAAAGATTCTCCTCCTATAAGTAGTTGGGATCCAGCTCCAGCCCACCACGGCGTTTCACTTGCAGCCGCGGCGGCGCCGGCAGCGCCATTGCCGCCTCGGTTGGTGATCACCTGCAGGTCTAGCCCTTGTTCTTGGAAGCTCATTGGTCCCTGCAAAAAGGGCAAAAGAAATCCGTGTCACTGCTGCAGCTTTCCTTCTTTCTACGAATTTATTTCGGTGCTCCTGGGTACAGCATGAAATTATGAATCATGAAATGTTGCAGAAAAATGGAAGGAGGGTAGCAAGAAATTTTGGAGAGAGACAGCACAAACTCCATGAGAGCCTTGAAAGCTTGCGAACCAGGAGCTTAGGTAAGATCAGGATGAACCACTTGAGCCTCGAGCCAAACAAGACATCTTTACATATTTTTTTTTGGTTTGTCCTAACATCTTTACGAGTTTTGACAAATAAAAGGATAAGAATGGCACTCCAAGAAATGCAAGGATTAAACTTAAGCAAACGAAATGACAGCCGAATGGAAGCAAGAAGACTTGGAGCTAGCTAGTCAAGAAACATATCAAAGAGCAAGAGAACACTGAAAGGATGTTGTTTAGGATAAGCCCTACTTACACTTCTCATTGTCGATTCCAAAAACGCCATTTCCATATAGAAAAGTTGTGAAATTTGTATGCGTCTCTATGTGTGTGTGTGTGTGTGTGTGTATGCAGCTGTGGCTTCCAACAGGCCGGGCACGTCCTTTGGAGCTTTGGCAGCCAATGAGGGCTGGCTTTCGTGAGTCGTGACCCGATCGATGGAACCCTTTTGAGTAATCCTCCGATGCACACTTATAGCAATCTGCTTGTATCGTTCAATCACTACCCTTCCTTGATTCTTTTGTGGCCAGTCATTTTATGCAGCACCAGTAAAACACGGAAGCCTCACGCTCCACCGAAATAAATGTGAGGCTATATGGAGATCACCTCAGGGTATGTGATGAGTATCGGACTTTGTTGTGCAAGAATTGTCAAGATTTGAGTTTGGTGTTTGGCGACTGCCAATGCAACTGGTCTGACTAGTATGTAGGATTGGTCAGACCACTGGTCATGTGCGGTCTGACCGGCCATGGGCTAACGGTCAGACTGATGGTGTTGGCTTAGGGACAAGCGGTTTGACCGGTACAAAGTACTGTCAAACCAGTGGTAGCTGGTGGATGGTTGCGATGTGATCGGGCTATGGTAGTCAGTTGCTTTTTAGCAGAGTGTGTTATAGAGCTATGAGGTGGCGGTTAGACCGGACATAGGTTGGCGGTCTGACTGGTCTAATGGTGGTAGTCTGACTAGCATAGGTGTCACAGTCAGGCCGCTCCCCTGTTACCAAGAGAAGTTCTGCAAAGGGTAGACATGTCTGGGGTACTCTAGACATATCTGAGGTTTCTAGTGAGTTTTGAAAAGGACAGACATATCTAGGGTTGTTGATGAGAATGAATATGAGTAGGTTTGAGTGTGTGCACGGCATGGTCATGGATTCTTCATAGAGCACATGGGATGGTGAATTTAGGCTATTAGTACCAAATGTAAGTCATGCTTTGAGAAATGTGCACGCCTGAGTGTAAAACCCAATATGATATTGGGTTAATGGGTTATCTCATGTAAGAGAGGATGAAACCCAGCTAGATGTGCTAGTTAGAGTTTCTTGTAAACCTCAAAAGCCTCACTAGTTCTTTCTTCCCATTCACTATTCCCATCCACTATATAAGGAGGGTGAGCGGAGAGGTTAGTGCGAGCTCTCAAGAAAGCCAATTAGAGGAGAGTTAGGGTTAAGAGAACTTTTAAGCGATGGAGTGTGGCTCTTGTGCTTGGGATTCTTATCATCCTTAGTCTTATGTGTCTAAGAAGGGGCTATAAATATTCATCTCCAAGTACCAATAGAGATCCAAAATTCGTTTAAGTTTTCCCCCTCTTTGCTCAAGTAGTGAAATCTTGATTTGGCTTGCTTTTTTGGTATTTTCTTCTCCCCTCTTGATCTTTCTTTGTGCCAAGAATGTGTAAGTAATGGAGATATCTCGTGAAGCTTAGATTCCATCCATCTAGATACTTGCCTTAGCAAGTTCTTAGATTTACCTGGTTTTGACTCAAGAAAGGGTGGTTTTAGGAATTTTGATCTTGATGGCATTTAGATTGGTTCTTACTATGATTTAAAGATGTTAGGATGTGTGAAAAACTGATCTTAACCATCTTGACTTGATTCCTCTCATGAGCTCCTCTCAATCACCGTTTTCGCATTTGGCCCGGTTTTGATGCAGCTTGATTTCGAATTAAAAATGATCAAAACTTTGAAAAGATTTGGGGACACCTACAAACCCTGAGCGGTTGACCTAGCTCCTATGAAAAGATATTCACATCTTGACATAGCTTTTAATCACAATTAAAGTGAAGAATCTTGAATTCTTTTTGAATTTTTTTAAAAAGAGTTATATTTATGTAAGGCTTCCTATCACCCTCTAGGCGCCTTCTCAATCCTACAATAAACCACTGCTGTTGTAGTATCGTAGACAACGACAGATCTTGATATTTCACCGGCGCATGTAAATGCAACAGTCTTTGAGATAGTGTCCTTTCATGAAAACTGGCAAATTAATTTAATTTAAACCGTATTTATACTATCACATCTCTAAGAAATTTAATAAACATTGTTCCAAACATACCATCAACGTTGTGTGTCCTTTGTCTGCCTGGACTTAACCTACAAACATTGTACTGCTACGCATGAGCTATCTTGCCTTGGTATCTTTTGCTTCACACATGTATGGCACTTAAATTAGTCATCTGTTGCCAAGGGGGTAACCATATCCATCTTTCCTACGTTCTTTGCACTATCCTAGACACATGTTGACCGGCTGATCTCATATCCACGCTCTCTCGTTAGCAAGACAAGCTTCGGCTCAATCTTTTTAGACCACATCATATGTGTTCATAGTGGGCACTTAATTTATTGCATAAAAATTCCTAGACTGTTGGAACTAATAGCAGCTTGTACGAAGAATAAGATCACACAAATAACACAAGAGGCATGAGAATTTGTTTACAAGATTCGGTGATTTTTACCAATGGTCCAAAAGGTGGCCTAGACGGACGCCAACGCGGCGCATAGGCGGTGGGCGGCAGCTGGCGGCCTCGCCTTGGCCCCTCGGCAGGAGGTTAGGTGGCTAGGCGACTGGGCGGTTATAGGTGGGCGTAGGCGGTCAAAGGCGGGCTCGGCGCGGCGGCAAGCCAGGCATTTTCGGTGGCAGCACGGCGCCTAGGTGGCCACCGAGGATGCCAAGGCATGCATATTTAGCGACATAAGAAGGGGAGGAAATGGTATTTCGTAACACTTATAACAGAGCATACAATTTCGTAACACTTATAACAAAGCATACAAAATCTAGGGTTGCGAAGGACTTACAGCGCCGCCTCCGTCTCTAGGGATTCCCACGTGCCAGCGCCGTCGAACCGTCGGATTTGGCTAAGCTTCTCCCTCCGCCTCGCGTCCTCGTCGAATTTGTCTGAGCTTCTCCCTCCGCCTCATTAGATTATCCCAAGTGCCGCCTCTGCCTTCTGTCCGCCTTCCCTCCCCTTCCCTTCTGTGTCCCCTCTGCCTCCCCTCCCCTTCGCCTTCGCCTCCCCTCCCCTTCGTCTCCACCTCCGCCTCTCCTTCACTTTCGCCTCCCCTCTGACTCAGGGGAGATGCGGCTGGGGAGATTTGGTAATGCCGAGGTGCCGAGCGCATGGGGAGGAAGAGGAGGAGAGGGGAGCCGTTTGTGGCGGTGTGTCTACCAAGCATACGGGGAGGAAGAGGAGCGCACGGGAGGACTATCGATGTCAATCACTCGGTTGAATACTTGAATATTTGATATGTATGTTTTGCAGCTGAGCAAATAGCAAAGCATATTAATGCTTTAAGTCGGGTGTCATATGTAATTCTTTATGCTATGTATTGTAGCATGTCATCTAGTGCTTCGGCGCTAGAGGTGAGCACCATTGAAGATAGCCTCAAGAGGAAGTCAGGTGACGTGGGGTGGGAATATAGTGTGTTGGTGAATCCAAACAACTTGGACAAGGTAAAATGCATTTTATGTGATAAGGTTATTTCTGGTGGCATCTATAGGATCAAGCAGCATATTGCACATATTAGTGGGGATGTTTCGAAATGCCCCAAATCCACAAAGGAAGACTAAGAAAAGTGCCAAAACTCTATTGCGAAGGCAAGGAACAAGAAGAAGAGCAAGAAAGCTCATGAGGATGAGGTTAGGGATAATGTGACCATTCAAGGTGATGGTGAGGATGATGAAGGGCTCGAAGAGATTGGAGAATCGGCACCTCGAAAGTTAGGCCCTATGGATAAGTTTGTCAATCAATTGATCCTCAAGGTAGTAGTTTAAGCACTCAAGAGCTCAAGCGGCAACAAAAATTGTGGAGGTAATTTGGAAAGAGAGGTTTCATAAGGTAAAGCAATATGCGGCAAGGTGACTTTATGTATAAGGTATATGAGTATACTTGTATCAATGTATCATATTTTCATTTTTACTCTTTAGGTGTACCGTTCAATGCCATTAAATATTAATTCATGTATGTATTAACGTTGTATCATGTTTTCATTTTTACTCTTTAGGTGTACCGTTCAATGCTATAAAAAAATGATGAATTCGAGCAAATGATAGAAGCTGTTAGTTGATTTGGCCCAGGATTCTTAGGTCCTTTAATTTCCAATATGAATGTTAGGAGCTATTGTTGGAGGAGGAGGTGGCGAGAACAAGTGGTTTGTTGAAGGCACATGAGGATGAGAGAGTTATGACCAGGTACTCTACCATGACCGACGCTTGGACAGACCAAAGGAGGAGGAGCATAATGAACTTATGTGTGCATTGCTCATTGGGGACATGTTTCCTAGAATCAAAGGAGGCTTCGGAAGATGCACATACAAGTGAGTACATCTTGGAGTATGTGGATGCTCGTATTGAAAAAATAGGTCTATAAAATGTTGTGCAAGTAGTGACGGATAATGTTTCTAACAACATATGATAGCAAAAGAATTGTTGAAGGCCATAATGTCAACTATCTTTTGGAGCTCATGTGCAACACACACCATAAACTTAATGCTTTAAGGAATTGGTACCATAGCAAAGTATAAAAAGACACTAATCAAGCGAAATCTTTGACCGTTTTTATTTATTCACATCACAAGACATTGGTCTTGATGAGGTAACACACAAAGAGGAGAGATATAATAAGGCCGGGGTGACTAGATTTGCTTCAGCTTTTCTCACTTTGTAAAGCTTGATTGAGAAGAAGGTTGAACTAAGGGTGATGGTACTAAGTAAGGAATGGGAAGAATCCGCTCACACTAAAAAGGGCAAGTCATCGTGGCAACGGGGACACTCATTAGTAGATCTTTTTGGAATGGTATGATCAATATGTTGAAGGTATAACCTACTTTGCCACTTCTTATTTTATATTTGTATGTCTTCTATTGAGTGCTATTTCACTATTTGATAATGCTTGTATTTTGCATTGCTCATTTGCTTGAAGATTTTTGAGCTATGGTCAAAGTTCTCGCATGGTTGATGGGGATGATCCATCCATAGCTTTTCTTTATGGAGAAATTCTAGAAGCCTAGAAGCAAATCAAAGAGTCCTTGAACAATACGGAGAGTAACTACAAGTTAATAATGAAACAATTTGACACAAAGATGAAGGGAAGACTTGATTCTTCATTGCACATGACGGCATACCTATTGAATCTATATTACAATTATCATGATCAATCAATCTTTTTGGAACAAACATAATGGATGGCTTCATTGAATGTGTCAAAATCTTTTATCATGGTGATGAAGAAGCAATGGATCAAGTGCTCAATGTCGACTTTAATGAACTAATGCATGCAAATTGTTTTTTTGTCCATTACTAATATTTTTGCTTCCTATTATGTAGCCAATTAGTAGTCTAAGTATGGATGTCATGTTCCTCGCTTGCATAGATTGGCTATAAGAATTCTTTCCTTGACCTCAATTCATCCGGATGTGATAGAAATTGGAGCACTTTTGACATGGAACTCACTAACTCTCAAGCCCCACTCTTATGTCACTACTTTAATATAAGTACTTAACTAACCTTTACTTTGTAACTCGTAGATACATACCAAGATGAAAAATAAATTAGATGCTCACCGCCTCAACAATCTTGTCTATGTTCAATTCAATGCAAGACTTATGAACAAAAAAGAAAAGAGTAAATCAAAGAACATAGATGTCCTTTTAGCTTCGCACGCTACTTTTGCTCAAGGATGAGTTATTGAAGGCGGGGATGAGGAGGTTGACCCCGAGACGGGTCTTTCATGGAAGCTCATTGAAAAATCAAGTGAGGCTAATGAAGTCACATAACCTCGTAGGAACATAAGAGTGAGAGAACTTCATGAGGATGATTTCGAATCCGAAGGCGAAGAGGAAGAGGAGGTGAACGAGGAACTTGAGGATATTGAGTTCGAATCCGATCAAGATAAGTTATTCCAACAAAGGGTTACCTATGCATGAGATCAAGAGGATGAAGATTGATCATTTTATCTATACATGCTACCTTGTTAAAGTTTCTTTAAGAACTATTTTGCTATGTGTGGTTGTGAACTTATTTTATACTTTTATTTGATCTATGTGACTATGTTTCATTATCTTGCAGTCATTTCTTATTTCTTTCATTCTTTCATACTTCCATAGAAGTCTAAAGAGCAATAGTTGTATAAATTTGTCCACATACCAGGAGTCTCATGTATTGCTTAATTTTTAATGTGCAGGTTTACAAGAAGCATTATATCAAGTGATGAAGTATCCATCAGCATCTATCAAATTTACAACATTACAAGTTATTCTAGGTAACTATTCTTTCTCCAAACATCATATATGTCTTGACATCACTCATGATACACCATGCTAAAGTCGGCCACCTAGGCCCTGCCTAGTCCCCACCTAGGCAGCCTAGGCACTAGGCCCTTGCTTGTCGCCCGCCTTGCACCTAACGCCTACTTAAACACTGATTTTTACGTCCTAGGGAGCAAAATCATGATGGCTCCATTCGTATAAGAAATTTCTTTTTACAATCAGGATTACAAAGTTAGCGGTATAAATTTATACCCTGCTTACATGGTTTGACTCGGAATCTAGTCCATACACAACCTTTATCTTTTAATCTTGCCATATACAAGCTATACACCACATAGACGGTGAGGATGTAGTGGAGAGTGAATTCTTTCTTTTTCTACAAAATTCCTATATATAGAACTACCGCATCCCAAACTAGATGGTAGGTCCATGTTATAAACAGGTATTAATTACAAGTTGTCTTATGGATTTGGTACAGTTACAAAGCGTGATCTTCATATAACTATACACTTGCCACTCCAAATCTTATGATGGTTCAGATTTTCAGTGAAGAATTTGTTCTGCACCACTATTATCAACCAAAACAAAGCCAACCAATTTTGGGCACACACAATTACTTCAAAAAAATTGGGCACACACACAAACCCAATGTTTTCTCTGACCATAGTTATTACCACTCACAAGCAACACATCCCCCCCAACATTATTTTAAGGGTTAATCCCTTATTTTCCACTAAAAGTTAACAACTTTCCAAATATGCCATGGAAATATAATTAAATTGCTTCCCTTCCATGCCATTGCCACCCATCATTCGTTGGCATGCTATTAGGTGGGCTGCAAAAAGACAATACTACCCTTCTTCTTCCTCTCTCTCTCTCTCTCTCTTCATGTCTCTCCTCTTCACCTCTCTCTCATCCATTCCTCCCCAACCTTCAGTCTCCCTCTCCCCGTGCACAGATCCAAGAATATCCTTCCTCTCTCACACCTCCACTGAGCAGATCCATTGCTAGAGCTCCGTCCTCCACTACCAGTGCTCATCTCTACCCCTAAACTCCCACATCTAGATCAATAGTGATGGCTTGGACAGGGCAACGTGGTGATTTCTTTGGTGCCATAGATGAAGACCTAGGAGAGGGTGATGATGCATGTGGGAGGAGGGCGGGAGGATCTGGTGGCGATGTGGCACAAGTGCCGGCATGGCGTGGGATGCCCAGATCCGTGGTGGCGTGATGGAGGATGGACAGGTGGCATGGCTCGCGGCGAGGTGGAGGACAAACAGGTGGTGTGGCTCATGGATGCAAAGGACGGCACCGGCATGGCTCGCCAGCGGGGTGTCATTGGTAGAGAGAGGAAGAGAGACGAAGGAGCTTGGGCTTTTTGTGTAGGTAGGGCACGAGAGAGAAGAGGGATGGGTGGAAGAGAGTTGAGAAGGACAAGAGGAGAGGAAAGAGGAGGAAGAACAAGAAGCTAACAAGTGGGACCTTTGACTTTTTTAAGGGTAACACTAGCATTTGTGTAGAAACCTAAGAACCTTAAGGGACTTAACAGAATCTTCTAACGGTGGCCTAAAAGAAGTGGCATAAAAGGGACACAATTTCATTCCCAATGGCATAGAAGGAAGATCAAAATTTTGAGTGGCATATCAAGGAAATGGGTACCTTTTAGTGGCAAATAAGGAATTAATCCTTACTGTAAACATTACACTTAGTGAACTCCTTCATCCTGACCTGCGTTGGCACTTGCCAGAAGTATAAAGCTAGCTGTGAACAGGAATAGTAATGGCTCTATTCTTTATAGCTTTTGGCTTTGGTTTCTCCGGAAGCCAAAACAAACGAGGCAACTTCTCTAAGCGGCTACTCAAATCTGCTTCTTCAAACAACTTTCTGAATCTGTCGGCATGTGTGCCATCCACGTCAGCGTCTCTAGCATTTATATTAGTGTCTCTGTCGTCCACCACCATCTCGAAAAGCATAACCAAAAGTCATCAGCCATAGCATAAAAGAACATGATGGGAATAGAGATCATCAAAGGACATCAAAAGGTGACATTAGAATCTTGGATCCCTGCAACCTTTATGTGTCAAGTGCCAACAATGCGAATCTAAAAAAAGTGCCAACAATGCGTGTTTGCGTGTGTATATGGTAGTAGTAAATTGGTTTTTTAACAATGTTTCTTAGTGTGCTTGCTCTTTTGTGTGTGGGTGCACAGATGAAAAATGTGGCTATTTGTCTTAACACATATTTACTCTCTACCTAGCACTCCGATGGACACTAGAAAGCCGCTTCTGGCAATAATTTATGAGCCTAAAATTTTTTTTGGTTCATTGAGTTTAGTAAAATAGTTATGTTCAATTTCTTGGTTCCAAAAGGTCTAAATTGATCTGTACCATTTACATGTTAGGTCAAAGCGGCCTCTCCACTCCTCACAAATGGAAAACAACAACAACAACAACAACAAAGCTTTTTGGCCCAAACAAGTTAGGGTAGGCTAGGAATGAAACCTCTTCAATGTCAAAGAAACGTGGGCCTTATAATAAAACCTATATGGCAAAAACCCTAAGCCTGTATCCTGCAATCTGAGTAGAGAGCCTAAAACACTACCACTAAACCTTCTTCTTATGCTATGGTTCTGGTACATAGATGGCTAACTTTCATGCGCTTATATCCAAAGCTAATTCTTTGGATACATTCCAATCTCTCAAGTCTCTTTTAACTACTTCCTCCCACGTCAGTTTTGGTCGACCTCTACCTCTTCTTGCTTTTTTAATGTCTCAAAATTCCACTACACACTGATGCCTTAGGAGGCATCTGTTGGAGATGTCCAAACCATCTCAAGCGATATTGGACAAGCTTCTCTTTAATTGGTGCTACCCCCACCCTATCACATGTATCATCATTATGGATTCGATCCCGCCTTGTGGGACCATAGATCTACCGCAACATCCTCATTTTTGTTACACTCATCTTCTATATATGTTGTCTTTTAGTTGCCCAATATTCCGCTCCATATAGTATCGCAGGTCTGACTGCCGTCCTATAAAACTTACCCTTTTGAGGGACTTTTTTTATGACATAAGACACCCGATACTAGGTGCTATTTCCTTCCTCACAAAAGGAAAAGAAAAGAAAAAATGCCCTTAGTTGACATGTCTCCCCATGTAGGTGTGCAAGTCATCATCACTTGTTCCACTTCTCTTGGTTTGGGTAGCAGAAGAAGACCGGTCTACTAACACCCTATTATTTTGGGTTGTAGTTGATAACTTTTGGTTACAGTTGATGGCTTATCTGTGCTTTTTGAGATAGCAGCAGATGGCGGAGACATCAACGAGGACGACCACACGATTTTGGGCTTGGGAAGTCATTTGAAGAATCCGCTTCACGAAGTTGCCCTATTTGCTTCGACTTTCGAAGAAGCCAAAAGGCAAAAGCCTAAAAGAACAAGGCCTATGTAAGAAATGTGCATTTATGGAAAAAAAAAGGCAAGCCATTAGCAAAGCTAGCCCAACTAGCCAAAGGCCAAGGTATTGCCCTACGTTAAGAGAAGATGAATGCATTATACCCACCATGCATGCAGCTCCTACCAAAGATACTAGATCTCTCCTTGTACTTGATCTCCCAAGCCATAGCCCAAAAGAATGCCCATAGAGCCAAAAGCTCGATACGTTGCAAAAGCAGGGCTACTAAAGTAGAATCTCTTGTTGAGATATAGGTAGGCTACATTCTAAACTAGGAAGCCATATGAGTAATAGATCATTACCACTAGTCGCATAGTGCAATAGAAGAAGAGTTGAAGTAGTCCGGTTCAATGTAGTGTGCATCTATGTAGTGGAAATAGTCGATCGTCTAACATCTTGAGCAGTGTCCTCGGAAGGCAATCGTTCTCAACCTGTAGTTGATCTCCATGAGCCGATTGTGTTTTCTCCTTGGATCGTCTCGATCAACGCTGTAGTCATAGTAGCGCCTCTACTGAAATCCACACGTTTGGGGATGGAACGTCGTGCACCGGTGTGCTATCACCAGCGCATAGCAGGGCTTGTAAGGGGTGGCGGTTAGGGTTTCGGTGGTTGTATCTTTTTGCACTAGACCCATAGTCTAAGGCACCCCTTTATATAGAGATTCCAACTAGATCCATATCTAATATGAGTAGAGATCGTATCCCACTCAAAATGCCTCCAACCGGATGCTTATCCAATATGAGTAAAGATCATATCTCACTTAGAAAGCCTCTGATCCGGAATTTTACTATTCTAACCCATTGAGTATGTGACCCTGTAGGTTCATGTATACTTGGTTGTAAACCAGATACTGCATATTTCTAATCACTGGTCAGCAGTGGTCCCTAGTAGGACATATTGGACCCCAAATATACACAAAGATCAATCTAGATGAATCTTATGCAATACGATTTGCAACCAAGTCCTATTCGCTCACGATCAGATTATAACTCCTCAGAACTGATCATATCTGGCTATGACTAGTCCATATTCCCATACAACCAGTTTGTGGTATGTCTGACCATCTCATGACCAGTTAGTATACCCATACTACTAGTTCATATATGGTCGAACTAAACAACCTGTTTGTGTATTCTCCTTTTGCCTCATGATATCAAATTGAACTCCAGGTGATAAACATGTCATCCATGGACTGTTCAAATTTTGTCTGATCTAGTGATGGATAACTTCATATGCTCGACTCTTCGACCACTCGTGGCATGACCATATATTTCTTTTATCCGACCACATCAAGAGGCCTATAGATATCTCTCCTGATATATAGGAGGGGCACTATATCTGATCAGTCATTTTCCTCTGCATGTTTCACAATATATCTGAAAGCTACCTTTATAACTTCCAAGATATGGTACAACGTTTGAAAACCCCAAGTGTACTATTACACATGTAGAAAACTATGTTGGTATCAGGTACAAGGATTATACATCATAATTACTTGAGACCAACTGATTACATGTAAAACATAACAATATCAACAATATCTTAAAGTGGGTCAATCCAATATTATATTTTCTAACATGTGTCCATGTTATTTATTTATTTATTTTCATATCTATGATCGGTAAAACGTAGTCATCAATCAATACAAATGTTGTTTATAAGTCACTAGTACCTCGATAAGTTACATCTAAGCAGAAATCTTTTAGAATGATATCATGCAATAAATAAAAAATTTCACCAACAAATCATGTAATCACTAATCTTTTTAAATAATAATTTATTAAAAAATATAATAAATTTATCTAAAAGATTATAAATATACAAGTGTAACAATCCGCTCCCTCATTACCGCATATCTCTCTCTCTCTCCTCATAACTGTAGCACGTACGTACTGTATTCGTGATCGATCTCCTTGTGGCATGGCGTCAACGTGGCCTCGACGAATGGGAGACTCGCGTGCTGCGATGGAGGAGCCGCTGTCTGCTTGAACGCTCTGAATCCCTCTCTTTCCTCTGCCATTACTTAGCTCGATTTGACGAGGCAGCCAGCACTAGCTCTGCACCACCTGTAGCGGCAGTACCACTCCTAGTACTAGGCTATTTCTCTCGACGCGGTTGCCATTTGTTGTCACGTGCTGTAATAGTGCACGCAGAGATTGGGATTCTGTACATGGGGACGATCTCACATGGAGATGCCCCTCCTAAGTCCTAACCGTCCGTTGGTATACTCACTATTCTCATACTCAGGGTCCAAATACCGGCGGTAACCGGTTTTACCGTGCCGATCGGGAGAAAAAAAACCGCCGATTTTTTATTTAATTCAAATTTAAACTTTTGAATGTAAAAATTAGTTTATCTAATGATATTTACATTATTTAGCACTAATAAAATGTATTAGGAAGATGCATGCACTTTCCGTGCTTGATTTCATACTTTTTTCCATGAATGTATTAGGAATTTTCAAATTTTGAATGTAAAAGTTAGTTTTCCTAATGATATTTATATTGTTTAACACTAACTTTTACATTATGCCAGCATCAAATTCAATAATATGTAGGTAGTTTTGAGGGATATGATACAGTTAAATAAAACAGTAACACCTATCTTAGCATCCTATTTCCACAATCATCAAAACCTAGATGATAAACACTCTTCAGAAGGCACACTGAAAGATTACATTTGGAGCATTGAAGTATTAATGCTAAATAATATTTATCAATGTTAAGGGTGTAAGTGATGCAATCCTAATCCGTCAACTTTGGAGATAAGTATGCATCAGTCTGGATACTTTTAGTTGTCATGCTACATGTATGGAAAGCTTTATGAGTCTATTTGCTAATTAATGTGACAAACGGTGTGCCATTTGGACTTTCAAGGAGGGTTCATGGTCATTTGAATGAAGATTGCTCAGGCTGCTAGAAGTTGCGAAAATGATATGACTAATTATCTTCTTCATAATTTAGTTCAAATTGATTGTAACAGATATTTAGTTATCCTAAGAGTCTTAGTAATCAAGTGTAATCCCCTTCCCTATCTATATAAGGGGAAGAAATGTAATGTGTTGAGTAGCTTTTGATTGATACATGAACTTAGAATTAAGTAAGCGGCGCAACAGCAGAGAGAAAAATATTTTTCAGTCTTCATACTTCATTCCACCAGTTTATCCGGTTTTCCACCGATTTTTCCGGTTACCGATCGGTTATCGGTCTCCTCCCGCCCCGCCCAAAAAATTCATTTGACAAAATTTAACCGGTTTTTATCCGGGATTTCCGGTAACCGGCCGGTTACCGGTATCGCCTGGCGGCCGGGATTTGCCCCGTTTCCGGTTTTTTGATCCTTGCTCATACTCAGGATCGGGAGTTTTTGACAATTTTAGGTCTGCTCATTTCAGCTTAAACTTTTGGTTTATTTTTTTTATTCATAAATTTTGTCTTTTTCTAATTTTTTTTTAGCTTTTTTGAACTCTTTTGCATGTTCTTTTTTTTCCCGTATTCGTTTGCATTGTCCGTGATGGGCTGTCGGAACCCGGAGTAATGACTCCTGGATCCTCTGTGTAAATCGCACTAGTCCAGGATCAGCTAGTGCACACAGTACAACAAAGATAAATACCAAGCACAAATGACTTCTTATATTAAATAAAAGAGTACGACCTTATGGCCAAGTCTTACATCAACGCCCATTGGCAAAATAAATAAAGAAAAGAACTGCGGAAGCAAACTGATAAGTAGCGAAGCCCAAGCCTGCCCACAGGCAAATGACAGTAAGACGCGACCTACTCGTCCAGATCTTCACCGTAGTTGACGTCTTCCTTCTCTGTGTGGAAAAAGCAAGGTGAGTACAAACTTGTACTCCGCAAGTCACACGGAAAATGCACCATAATGATAAAGGCTTCAATGGAAGGCTTATAGGGTTAGTTTGCATAAAACAACATTTAAGAAATACAATAAGTAGATCGAAATTGCTGAATTTAATACAGTAAGTAAAAACAATACTTGTAATAAAAAATAATACCGTCAGTGCAGGCTCCGACCAAACACCAACCTATATATTCACGGGTATCCCACCCGGACCATCTTTTCCAAAAGCTCACGTATGGATTCCATCCATCCACACGCTTTCACTGCGCAACTCTGATGAATTCCATCCATTCACCAGATTTCAATATCTCACGGATTCCATCCATCCGCAAGGTTTTCAATTTCTCTTACGGGTTCCCTCTACCCACAAGGTTTTCATCTCTCGTGGATTCCATCCATCCACAAGGTTTTCAAAAAACATTTTTGAAAAACAAAGTCTAATCCATGAAAAACTTTTACTCAGTATGCCCATGACCGTGGGCACGGCTATCCAGGATAGATTATACACTCTGCAGAGGTTGTACAGCTTTACCCACAAGACACGATCATCCTTTTGTGCCACGCGAGTTACACACTTCCTTAGGTGTGCGGCAAGGAGTCGTGACAAGGCCTTTACAATGCAAAGCCTTCAACCTGGTCGAGCCAACTCTAAGGTTTCACCCCAGTAAGGAATCCACCAGACCGGGACCCCCTCTTGAGCCTAGATGAGACTTCTCATGGCTTAACCACGCTCGCCCAAGTGAGACTTCACATGGCACCAACCACGCTCACTTTCAACCTACGACTTGACTCAGGTTGAGACTTCACAAATTATTCAGCCAGGGCTGTCCCATACCAGCCATGTGGTAGTACGATTAGGGCTTTGCAACAGTAGCTCACAGACCGGTCCTTAATCTGACTTAGGCCCAACCACATAACCCTGTGCCCGACAATCAACCACTGCGGCTCCAACCAACAGGGCATGCCTGCACCCACCAATCTAGCCAATTGCCTAAGTCTAAACCAAGTTTGATATTTTGTTTTCAAAATATTTCATAGCACTCCTTGACTCACCAAAGTCAAGAGTACATAACAAAAGCTTATCATTTCATGTGAAAAGTTCATCATTTTATGTGAGAAATATCCCAAAACAAAATAATATGACTAAGCAGGGTTAAGCATTTGATTCAAAATTTATCTACCCAACACTAATGTATTAACTAGAGTTTGATTCTAGGGTGACAAGGTATTTGAGGAATTCAAATTCAAGGGAGGAATTAACAAGTAGGCAATAACTAATTTTAAAACTGAATTGAAATACATTGAATAAAAATATGCATGCAGAATAATTTAAAACAACATAGTTTTATTTTGAAAACTGGGATCAACATGATCAAGGAGTGTGACCTGCCTTGCTCTTCAACTTGGTTTGAATCTTCGTCGAAGAATTTTCTCAAATCGTCGAAGTCTACACTTGAAAATAATCCACCAAATTCAAATAAATTTAAATTGACTTCAAATATTTGAATTGAGGCTAGAAATATATAGAGGGGAATTTTTTATGAATTTAGAAATTTGAATGGGCTAAAATGGAGTTAGGACGAAGAAGAACGGGCTCCGGGAAGTTTAAAAAGAGAGAAAATGAAAAATCTGAATTTCTGGAATTATTTTCCCAAAGGAAAATCTGGATTATTGCGTCAGCAGGGAATTTCTTTTTCAGCCGAATTATTTTTCAACTGAAAAATAGATTTACTGTGTCAACCCAGGGAATGGTTCGACTGGCAGGTGGGCCCGGGTCCATGTGGACTGAGTCCATGGACTTGGGGAGGCGCTGAGGTGGCGCTGACGGGGCAAGATAGGCCGACGTGGCCAGAGGCGTGGCACCCACGTCAGCTCCGGCTGCTGACGTGGCCAGGCCGGCCGGGGCAGCGCTTGGGCCCAGGGTGCTCGCCGGCGCTCCGGCGCGGCGGGCGGCGGCGAGGGCGACGGAGGGGAGAGGAGGCCGAGGGGAGGCGGGCTCACCGTGTTGCGGGGCTCGACTGGCACCGGAGGTGACCAACGGCGAGGACGAAGCGGCGGCGGCTTGGGGGCTACGGCGCGACGGCGGTGGGGCGCTCGGGAGGGAAGGAGGAGTGGCGGAGGGTGAAGTGCGGGGAGAGGGGAGGCCGGGGGTGGCTTTTATAGGGGCCGGGGAGTGGGCGCGGCAGTTGCGGCCGAATCGGGGAGATGGGGCGCGGATAAGGCGGGGAGGAGGTGGGTGCGTGGGCGCGGGTCGTGCGGCGCACGAAGGAGACGGGGGCGGCGAGCTCGGGGAGTGGGAGCAACCGGGTAGGGCAGAGAAGCGGTTGCGGGCGGCGGCGGCGCTAGGAAAGGAAGAAGATGGCCGCGCGGGGAAGAAGGCAGGGGTGGCTGACACGCGGGCCCAGGGTGGCAGCAAGACTGCAAGAGAGAGGAGAGAGGGGAGTGGGCGACGGGTGGGACCCGCGAGGCAGAGAGACGAAGGGAAAGGTGCGCCGACAGGTGGGGTCGGGCGGCAGTGGGAGAGAGAGGGAGGGGGAATGAGTGGCTGGGATGAGGGGATGGGGGAATCGGGCGGCCGAGAAAGGCGACCGGGCGGACAGGCGGATTGGGCCGGGAGGGGAGCGCACGGCTATCGGGCCGTCCACGCGGCGAGCGGGGGAAGGGGAAAGGCGGGAGTGGATGGGCGACGTGGCCGGCAATTTGGCCGTCCACGTGGCGGCCGGAGGAGGGGAGAGGGTTTTAATTTTCGGATTTTTGATTTAAGATTTTTCAGAAAGCCCAGAATATTCAATAAGCCTCAGAAAAATATGAAAATACTTTCAAAAATTCCAGAAAAATTCATAGATCCTTTTGGACACTTTTTGGACTTAATAAAAATATTTCCAACTAATGTTAGTATTTAATTTTTATACTTTAAAATACTTGTTAATTTCAAAAATACATTTTAAACTCCAGAAAACTCATAAGACCCAAATAAAATCCAAATAACTCCAAATATTTAATTTGACATAATATTTTTATATAAAATCAAAATATCATATTATTTAATAATAATTTTAGGTTTTCATTTAAAATACTTTTCAAATCCAGCTTTTTCAAAAACAGAAATCCAGGGAAAATCCAAAATAAAAATTTAGGCATAAGAATACTTATTTTAATTTTAATTTTATTTTAATTAATTTTAATTAATTTTAATTAATTAATTAATTATTTTTATTTTACTAAAAATCTAGGCTGTTACATGGGCTAACCTATTTTGCATTTTTATTTTTTAAATTTAGTTACGCTAAATAAATCACCATCAGCTACAGTGTAATTTCAACTAGCTACAGTGCAATATCAGCTATAAGCCAGCTTATTTCAGTCCAACCGAGATGGCACCTTAGCATGTTTTAAATGTATATTTATAAAAATAACTATGGTCACATGATATTAATAAAAATAACACTTCTACCATACTGTCACCGGGCGGCAGGGGTGTGAAACTGACACGTGGACAGCGGAGCCCTATGGTCGTGCGGCCGCGTGCCTGCTGCCTGGCCACTATGCGGCCACACACCTATCGCTCAGCCACCGTGCGCCTCCATCTCTGCTGCCCTGCCACCGGACGGCAGGTAATTAAACCGGCTAATTAACCGGCATACTTACCTACCTTAATTAGTATTTGTTATTACTGCTTATTCGATTTTTAAATATAGCGAAGTAGCTCAAAAAATTACAAAATTTTATGTTCAGCCTTTCGACACAACGTACTTTATTGTGTAATTTTTTGACAATTCTATCCACTCTTAATGTTGCTAAAAAAATTCATATGATTATGATATTTGTAGGAGTTGTTACATATAACAAACGAGTTCCAAAACTTATAAAATTTTATGTGTAGCCTTCCAACATAGTCATCCTAATTTTTTATTTTTTGGGAATTTTATGCATTATGAATTTTGCTTGACTAAAGCTGGCATGTCCGGGTTCCGCACGGGTGGAGCACCGTAACATAATTTTGTTTTGAAATAATCTGATTTTTATTCGAAATTACAATAATATACCTTTGTTCAACTGGTGGGCGACACGTCGACAAGTCATGCAAGTTTTGTTTGCAAGTTTTTTTTAAATAAAAGGGCAGATATGGTACGTTGGTCATTTTGTGATTTTGGTAGATTATCAAGGTACGAATTCTATTAGACTCATAATAACATTTTATAATTATCGTATGTTGTTGTAGTATGATAAATTTTGGAAGAATTTTGTGGGTACGATTGAAGTGGCAATGATCCGTTAATACGAATATAAGTGATATTGTGATGCAACAGGGAATTCATACACGGAGGAAAATGTTGGATAAATGGCGTAACAATAACAAAATGACAGTTAATCCGAGAAGGGGGTTACATAGCATGCAGGTTAAGGATGGTACACATATGGACGAAGAGGGTCAAACTACTATGTTGACTGCGGCGTGAGGTCGGTGTTGTAGTCCTCGCTAGCCGCGCTGGCCCTAGCCGCCAGTTCGCGCTTTCTCTCACGCTCCTCACCGTGAGCCTCACACTCCCTGTGCTTGCACGCCTCCAGGTGAGCTTCCGTCTCCCGCTGGATACACTTGCTTTGATCTTTAGCACACCGCCGCTCCTCCATCCTCTCACGTGCCGTCTATGCATCCCACTCCTCACAGTCCAACTGCCACATAGCGGGTGGATCTCTTGGTCGATCCATTTATGGTACGCACATAGCGGGTCTGGAGACTACGGAAAGAGGAGAGAGTTTGTTAGTGCGTGCCATACAAGAGAACTGATTGGAGAATACACTATAACCCATCCTTACAGGCTGCCGGTAACGGACTGTGTCCCAACGCCTGTCAGGATAGTCCCAGGCATAGTTGCCACAACTCCAGTAATGCATGCCTAAGCTCAATTGGTCCTTCAACTTGAAGAACTTACATGCATCCCTACACCAGCAGAGAGGGGGCATCTCCCCCATGGGCAGGTCCTACGGTGAATGCTTGATGGCAACGTTTAGGTATGGGTCAGGATTGGAGGTACGGGGGCTTCGTTTGTGGGAGGTGGCCTCCTGGCATGGGCCACTTGTTCGTCCCGGGCTGCTGCAGCCCTTGCTAGTCTGGTGATCTCCTCTCATTGCTTTTCCATGGTAGCAAGTAGTGTTTTAGCCATGGTGTAGCAAACACGGTGCAGAAGGGGTAGTACATATAGGCTAAGCCCACGCACCGTACGCTTTGCAAGTCTAATTCGGTTTGGAAAAATTTGTGTCCATGAGGCAGGGGCACGCTGGACGATTCGTGTACTAGCGTACATCACACCACTGCACAAAGCTACCCCGTTTGGTCTTATCAGTGTGTAAGGCCATCTAGTTTAGTCTTGGTCCCCTCGCTCGCTCCCTCGTGCACACATTTGTCACTCTGTCAGTATTGTCCCGCCTTGCACACTCCCTCGTCCGCACATATGTCACTCTATCCATGCCATCCCCGTTGTCTGCTCCTTTGTGAGCACATTTGTCACTCTATCCGTATCGTCCCCCTCTCTCCCGCTCCCTCGTCTGCACATTTGTCACTCTGTCCATGCTGTCCCCCTTCGCCCGCTCCCTCATGTGCACATTTGTCACTCTATTCGTGCTGTCCCCCTCGCCTGCTCCCTCATCCACACATTTATCACTCTGTTCGTACGGTCCCCCTCACTCGCTCCCTCGTTCACACATTTGTCACTCTATCTGTGCTGTCCCCCTCGCCCGCTCCCTGATCCACACATTTGTCACTCTGTCCATACCATCCCCCTCGCTTGCTCCCTTGTGCGCATATTTGTCACTCTGTCCATACTGTCCCCCTCTCGCCCACTCCCTTGTCCGCACATATGTCACTCTATCCATGCCATTCCCCTTGCCCACTCCCTCGGCTATAAATACGGAGCTCTCGCAATTGCTCATCGCTCATCTCAATTGCATTTCACTTTTCATTCTCATGCTTGTTACAGTAACATACCATGGCAGACGACAAGGGACCAACCAAGCATACTCAATCAGTATGTCTGAAATGTAGACACAGGGAGGATGCAGTCATGCATGTCTTGGATGACCAGTTTGAAGGTGGACACCATTTCTTCTGATGCCCACACTTTGGGGTACAATTAGTGAATAGTTTTTTTGTTAGTGCTAATACAACTTCCATGCTAAACCTCCTTTGCAGCAGATGGCAAAATGCAACTTTGTTTACTGGATCGATTCTCCTCATGAACGCCACGTTGTGACGTACATCGATGCATTGTGGAACTGAATATTAGAGTCGAAGGCGTAGATTGACAATTTCAATGAGTACAATAATGACATCCGCCAACAGATGCAACGCGAGAGGGGAAACGAGGAGGTCGTCAATATAGGAAGTTTCTATGATTCCACATGCTGCTGCACGAACCTTAGCTACACATGTGCGTGCCACTACAACAATGGCCAGCCATGTCCGAGGCGTCCCCCTCTGCAACACTCCATGTGGGTAGCACTAGGCACGTTCTACTAGTAGGCATGCCCAGAGATGCTTGTACCACAGTTCTCCTCTATTGTACGTGGTTATTTTCAATCTCCTAAAGCATGTAACTAAATGGTTGACGCGTCGTTGTGGTTGCCATAAATAATCACATGCGATAATATATTATGGAGTTAATCATTTAAGTAATCAAGCCGTACGAGTGAAACTCTGCACTTCATGTACAAAAAAGGTATTGCATGTCGTAGTACTCAAGGATGTACGGCTCGAACATCTGCTTCATTTGCACACATGCATTGTACACATGTGAGCATGGTTTGTGCAGAAGCTTCGGCTTGTTGCAGGTGTGGCCGCATCACCCAGGGTGCATGCCTATTTCATTTCACCGCTGGCATGACTATTGACATATTTCTATCAAAGCCTGATCTCATACTTCCTCTGGAGGCCATCGATCACCTGGATGTCATGCATTTAGGCCTTCTTCATCTTTGGTCAAGTTAGGATAAGTGGTGATTGAGTGTGTGCGTGGTATGCGTACCATGGGTTGGTTTTGTTGTGTTATATGATACATGGTTTTGACTAAGGTGAGTCAAGTGTATAGAGAAGTGGTTTAGAGAACGTTAGTAATCGATGGCAATGGACGAAGACTAGGCAGGTAAGCTAAGGTCCAAGCAGTCGTGTAAGTCCGGGTGAGGTTACATGGCTCAAACGGGAAGCACAGAGAAGACAAAAATTGTAAATAGGTGAGTTGTAGCATGTGATATGTTAAGTGATGCGGCCAATGCATGAAGAGATGATTCAGGGGAGTACAAATGTGTGAAAACATGACATTCATTGGGCATTACGAGCTATGTATCAAAGCATGTGGAGATGTTTTGAGATGAAAAGTAAAGACGAAGTTAAGGGAAGATGCCCAGAAGCTTCATCGATAGTATTTTGTCGTTGGCCAAATACCAGGTTGGTGTCTTGATCAAAACTACGGCATGAAGGGATGCAAAGGAGAAGTGGTTTAGATCAAGGGGAGCTAGAATTGACAAGTGGATCAATTGTTAAAGAGTTAGTGGATTAAGTCTTGTAAACGCTTTGAGAAGCGCGCGTAAAACTCGTGTTAGTGGCATTTTATATTAGCCTTTTTGTAGTAGTGCAGATTTCCCTGGTATGGTTATTGAGTTGAACCCATTAAGATTGTTACTGGCTGTTAAGAGGGGAGGAGAGGAGGTGCAGTGCTAAGGAGTCTAAGGTTTAGGTTTTGTACTAACACCTTGCCTCCTATAATTATGAATGAAAAATTGAGAGAGGAAAGAATTGTGCTTTGGTTATACTTTATAGTCGTTTATGATTATGTAAACTTCATCCTCTACTGAGAATAGAACAAAACTTTATCTCTATCATATTTTTGTTTGTGTTCTTAGCTTACTTTGTTTTGCTTGTTCTTCAGCTTGATTTGTGATTTCACATTCGTGTATGTTCTTGTCTGAACTCTTGCTTAAATTAACAAGCATGTTTAATACATCAAAAAGATATCATGATTTAGATCCTTGTAAGAAGTAATTTGAGTTTTAGAGTTTTTGGTATTCTTGCGTCCTACATTTGATTATCTAAAATTCAATGAATCTAAATCTAAGAACCTTGTGATTGGTTTAAGATTGACGGCATTGGCCGACAATCTTGAACTTAACTTGGCAGGAATACAGCTGAAATTTTTTAGGCATTTGCCCGTTTCAGCGTGTTGCAAAATCTGCTTCGTTTGATCCACAATATCAGTACTTATCAAAATAATCAGCTAAGCACAAACCATCACACAGAACTAGTAGATTCGGCTCCCCGAACTAGATGAGAGCTCAAATACGAATTCTCCGTTTGAATCAAATCAAACTCTTAGGTTTTTACCGGCGCAATTGAGAAGCTGCAGTTCGATCAGCATGCACGGCTTGGTGCAAAAGAAGCTGCATCTCTCATTGCGCATCATCCCCTTCTTATTCCCGGGGGGATTCCCCGCAGGAGGCACGGGCCACGTCGCCCCTTTGCCTCCCTCGGCCGGCGCGTGGCGGGCGGATTCCCGTACGGCCGGGGAGGCAATTTCCCTGTATTTTTCGTAAATTACGTAGAGGTCCTTTTTTTGCGAAAAGGTCCCTGTTAATTTTTTTAGGCCCCTCCATTTTGCAGGATAGCGCCCCGCGTTTTCTAAATTACGTACGAGTCCTTATTTATTACGTACAGGCCCTCGGTTTTTTACGAAAAAACCCTTCTACTTTTCTGAAAATTACCCATGTGCCCTCGATTTTTTACAAAAAAACCCTTCGACTTTCAAAAAATACATATATGCCCTCAATTTTTTTAAATTTTTTTTAGACTCCTCACGAATTATCGCCTTTTTTAGTTCGGTACACACGATGGCGGCGCGGCGTGGCGCCGCGCCTATGAGGCTAGTATCTTACAGCCAAGAATGATTTGCCTTCCTAGGGCAGCCAGGCGACGGCGATAGCTCTCCCCTCCTGGCTGCCGGCGACGACCACCGGCGTCCTCAGACCTTGAGGAGGTCGACACAGCAGCCGCGAGGCGTCGCGGTGACCCACGACCTCGCCGCCGCCGCCGTCCATCGTCAGAGGCGGGAAGAAGGACGGCGATCGGAGGTGCTCCATGGCGTGGAAGTCGGCCATGTCGTCCTGCGCCGGGTACACGCTCGTCGCGGTGACCCACTTGGCCTCGCCGCCGCCGCTGTCCATCGTCGGAGGCGGGAAGATGAACGGCGAGCGGAGGTGCCCCATGGCGTGGAAGTCGGCCATGTCGTCCTGTGCCGGGTACACGCTCGTCGACGTCCGACGCTGATGCCGTCAGTCCTGCGTTGCCCGAGATCTTGCCGGCGCCGTTGTTGTCGGGCCTTCGGAGCTTGGCGACGTGTCGTGGTGTCCGGAGAGGTTCTTGGTGTTGATGAAGCGCCCACCGCTGCCTCGCTCACTGGCTGTGGCGCGACTCGTGAAGGTAAGGCTGCGTCCTGCGTTAATGGCACGGCCAGTGGAAGGTCGCGTCAGTGTGGAATCGAATTTGACTCGGAATAACTCGCTCGCTCTCTCTCTCTCTCTCTCTCTCTCTCTCTCTCTCTCTCTTCTTACCTGCCGGTTCCTGGAGATCCCAATTCTCCCTCTCCGCCTTGGCGCGAGCCATGAAATTTTTTTAATGAATTTTTTATTTTTTATTTGAAATAGCAGAAATATACATGCGTAAATATTTTTTTTTATAGATATAGTCTCTAGTCGTTTAACCATTAGGCGACTGGAGCTTATCACCCAACGGTCACGCAACAAGAAAGTTGTTCGTAAGCCGTTGGGCAACAGGCTCCAGTCGCCCGACACTTGGGTAACTTGAGCCTGTCGCCCAGCGGTTGGGCGACTGCAATTGCAGTCGCTCGGCTGTGCAGCGACTGCAAATAAGATACAGTGTGGGTTAATCCATTTATGATTTTCGTAGATTATGACTGAGATATAATCTGTTGGATTTGTAACAAGAGTTTATGGTCGTTGTATGTTGTTGTAGCGCAAAACAATTCATGAAACTTTTTTTTAAGAACAATTGAAATAAGAACGATTGGTAAGTATGAGGGTAAGTGATATTGCGATGTTACTAGGAATTTGTACACGGAGGAGAACTGGTTTGTTAATGTTTTTGGATGACATGCTATGGGAATAATTGAATGCGAAAAGACAAAAAAATAAGTTTGTCTAAATTAAAATATACTTCATAGTACAGTTCGAAGTAACATGCCGCGTAGGGTTTGATTGCACGCATAACATAGAGCATCATGTGCGACTAACTAACCCAACTGTTCGTACGACCTACTGCGTGGACCGAGGCCATTTTCCCTTCCTTGCAAGCTTAGTATTGAACTTCTCGGTGGCCTTTTTTTCCTTGGTCGTCATTTTCCCTCTTTTTCTCGTGCTCTCTCTCACGAGTCTCGTGCTCTCTGCGTGTGCACACCTCGAGATGAGCTTTCATCTCCTGATGTATATGCTCGATTTGCTCATCCTTTTGGCTCTCCTCCTCCAAGATCTCGCAGGACTTTGTGATGTTCCACTCCTCGAAGTCGAGGGCTCACTGGTCCTCTGGGTGGATCTCAAGATCAATACATTTACGGTAGCCACATAGAGATTTCGGAGACTCTGGATACATGAAAGAGATTGTTAGTGCGTACTTTGAAGGAGAAAAAGTAGGGGAAGAATAGTGCACCTAGTCCTTACTAGTTGCCGATAGGTGGCGGTGTCTAGACAGTGGTCGAGATAGTCATTAGAGTAGTTTGCGTAACCCGAGTAACGTATACCTAGGCTGAGGTGGTGCTTAGACTTGAAGAACTTGCACAGGTCCCGTGTGAGACGATGTGGAGGTCACCCCATGGTTGTGATGAGTAATTGACTTTTGCCTTAGAATTTGTGTAAAGGCTGAGTTTGGTTTTTGAGGTCTATGTAGAAGGTAGTTAGATTTATGACCACTGTGCTCGTCTTTGTGGTTGGTAGCTGATTCTACAACTTTGTGGTCGGTAGCTGATTTTACGACTTTGTGGTCATTAGTCGATTCTACGATTTTGTGGTCGTTAGCCGATTCTATGACTTTGTGGTCGGCAGCCGATTCTACGACTTTGTGGTTGTTAGCCGATTCTACGACTTTGTGGTCTTCAGTCAATTCTACGACTCTGTGGTCGGCAGTCGGTTTTACGACTTTGTTGTCGTCAGTCGGTTTTATGACTTTGTGGTCATTAATCGGTTTTATGATTTGGTGGTCGGTAGTTGTTGTTACGACTTAGTGGTTTGCAGAAATTCTTACGACTTTGTAGTAGTTAGGTGCTCCCACGACTTGGTGGTCGTAACTTCTGCTAGTCGATAGTCATAGCGCTGCTTGGTTGTGATCGATGGTCGTAGCTTCTTCTGAGCATGGTCGAAAGTCATAGCTTCTGCTAGTTGTATGCAATGGTCGTAGCACCCTGTCTGTGTGGTTGTAAGTCCTAGAGACTAGTTTTGGTAAAGTCATAGCTGTTGTGAGCGATGGTCGTAGCGACTGCTACATGGTCGTAGCAGCTGTTTTATGGTTGTAGCGACCCGTGTGATGGTCGTAATGACTTGCTGAGTGGTCGTAGACTGCTGGTAGGACTTGATAGGCTACGAGTATTTTTGTTTTGTTCATGAGAGTGGTTGTAAGTCTGTTTAGACCAGTGGTTTTGCTGAGATGATTCACTGAAAATTTTTTATTACGCAAATTGATGATTCTTGTGTATTGTGTGGTGCTATGTGATGCTTTGCTTGTTGGTGCTGGTCGTAGGACTTTGGAGCTAGGTCATAGTAAGGCACAGGGAGGTGTTGAGGTCCAGAACGGTTGGGGAGATGCCAAAGATGACTAAGGCTTTCAAGGTGGCTGCAAGGATTGGATAGCAAGAAAACAGGAAGCTTCCAGGAAGGTGGTAGACGGGCATTTTGGTGAATTGCTCAAGACCTGAAAAGAAAGCTGTTCTGTTAAAGAGTTTTTGTTCTGTATAAGCTAATGGGTTGATGTGAGTGGTGTGCGTGAGAAAACCCGATGGAAGGTAGGGGGTTAACGGGTTATCCTCGGTTTCAAGAGGCTATGAAAAGGGATGGAGGGCAACCCATCCTGAGGTCTCTTGGGTGTTCTTGTTTTCTTGCGTGTGTTTGTGTGTAATGTTAGGGTTTTTGGTGTGGAGCACTTGTGCTCGTGGTCCTCCAGGATAGAGTGGCTGTAGACTCAATCCTCACAGCAATATATTTTCCGTTGAGCTTCCTGAGTATTGTTGCCTGAATGGCTTTGAGTTAGTTTGGTTTTGTTCTTCTGTTTTCTTGGTTCTTTTCTGTTCTTTGATTGAATCTTATCTTTCTTGATCCAAGAAAACGTTCTTGCCTCTGGTATGACTTGCTATGTGTTGGGGAATCATGCTCAAAGCCATCGTGGCTATTCTATTCCCATGAGTAAGGTCAGAGTGCCTTGTTATTCTCTCAGACTCAGTTTTGGGTGTTCTCAGTGAAATCTTGTGAAGCTCTCATTTCAGTAGCTAAGTTTTCAATTAAAGATCAGAGCAACCTCTTGAGACCCTCACCTTCTTGTGTTCAAAGTTTCATGACCAGTTGATCTTTGAATCAAAAGTTACTCGAAATTTGGTTCTTGCAGTTGTGCGCCTCTCTGTCTTTCCTCTGTTTTTTGAGAGCGTTACGACCACGCTTAGATCTGATGAACCTGAAATGAATTAGTCATAATCGGTGCAGCCTCAGTCTGGAATGTCGATCGGCTTTATGACTATGTTGGTTTCGACCAAGGTCAAGTTCCAGACTACACAGCACTGATTTTGACCATGCTGATCTTTTTGGTTGCAGACTGGTTTCCACCACGTTGGTTGTTCGACAACTCGTTGGCTTACAATCACGTTGGTTACGGTCACAGTGCTGACTGGTTACGACAACGCTGATTGTTCGACCACTCGTTGGCTTACGATCACGTTGTCTATGACTACTGCAACTATTTTTGATCTTATTACTTCTGGTCTCGGTGGTTATCGACTACAGTGACTTCTATTCGGTAGCCGATTTCTGACTAGGTTTTCATGTTTACGACCATGTTATCTGTTCTCGACCATATTGTCGGGTTTATGACCACGTTGTCGAGTTTACGACCACGTTGTCTATTTCGACCACATCGCTGGTCTCTGACCTCGGTCTATTCTCTGCTTTGGTTTCTCTATTGTTCTGGTCTTTCTAGTGTTAAGTGAATACTTGGGGAGAATTTGAAGGCACCATTCACCCCCTCTCTGTTGCTTGTCCGGTCCTACATCCCGACACCAACAAAGGGGGGCGTTTCCCCTTTGGTAGGTGTTGCGGTGAATGCTCGCTAGGAATGTTCAGGATGAGGTTGTTGCTATGGGTGGTGTCATTACGGGGAGCTGACCTCATAACACGTTGGGTTTGTTCTGCCTGGGCCGCATGTCGGAACCCGGAGTAACGACCCTGGATCCTCTGTGTAAATCGCACTAGTCCAGGATCAGCTAGTGCACACAGTGACAATAAAGATAAATAACAAGCACAAATGACTTCTTATATTAAATAAAAGAGTACGGCTTTATGGCCAAGTCTTACATCATCGCGCATTGGCAAACGTAAATAAAGCAAATAATTGCGGAAACAAACTGATAAATAGCGAAGCCCAAGCCTGCCCACAGGCAAACGACAGTAAGACGTGGCCTACTCATATAGATCTTCACCGTTGTTGTCGACATCTTCCTCTGTATGGAGATTGCAAGGTGAGTACAAACTTGTACTCCGCAAATCACACGGAGAAATGCATCATAATGATAAAGGCTTCAATGGAAGGCTTATAAGGTTAGTTTGTATAAAACAACATTTAAAGAAATATAGTAGATAGATTGAAATTGCTGAATTTAATACAGTAAGTAAAACAGTACTTGTATTTGAAAATAATACCGTCAGTGCAGGCTCCGACCAAACACCGACCTATCCACGGGCATCCCGCCCGGACCATCTTTTCAAAAAGATCACGTATGGATTCCATCCATCCACACACTTTCACTGCGCAACTCTGATGGATTCCATCCATCCACCAGGTTTCAATCTCTCACGGATTCCATCCATCCGCAAGGTTTTTATCTCTCGTGGATTCCATCCATCCACAAGGTTTTCTAAAAACATTTTTGAAAAAACAAAGTCTAATCCATGAAAAACCTTTACTTAGCATGCCCATGACCAAGGGCACGGCTATCCAGGATAGATTATACACTCTGCAGAGGTTGTATAGCTTTACCCACAAGACACGATCATCCATTTTTACCACTAGATTACACACTTTCTTAGATGTGCGGTGGGGAGTCGTGACAAGGCCTTTACAATGCAAAGCCTTCAACCTGGCCAAGACAACTCTAAGGTTTCACCCAGTAAGGAATCCACTAGACCGGGACCCCCTCTTGAGCCTGAGTGAGACTTCTCATAGCTGCAACCACACTCACCCAAGTGGGACTTCTCATGGCACCAACCACGCCCACTTTCAGCCTACGACTTGACTCAGGTTGGGACTTCACAAATTATTCAGCCAGGGCTATCCCATAACAGCCATGTGGTAGTACGATAGGGCTTTGCAACAGTAGCTCACAGACCGGTCCTTAATTGACTTAAGCCCAACCACATACCCCTGTGCACGACAGTCAACCCTGTGGCTATAACCTACAGAGCATGCTTGCACCCACCATCTAACCATTTGGCTAAGTCTAAACCAGTTTTATATTTTGTATTCAAAATATCTCATAAACCTCCTTGACTCACCAAAGTTAGGAGTTCAATCGAAAAACTTATCATTTTATGTGAAAAGCTCATCATTTTATGTGAAAAGTATCCAACCCAATTAATATGACTAAGCAGGGCTAAGCATTTGATTCAAAATTTCTCTAGCCAACACTGGTGTACTAGCTAAAGTTTTTAATCTAGGGTGACAAGGTATAAGGAATTTCAATGTCAATGGACGTGATAACAAATAGGCAATAACTAAATTTAAAACTGAATTGAAATACGTTGAATAAAGATATGCATGCAGAATAATTTAAAACAACATAATTTTATTTTGAAATCTGGGATCAACATGATCAAGGAGTGTGACTTGCCTTGCTCTTCAAATTGGTGCAAATCTTCGCCTTTGAATTCTCCCGAATCGTCGAAGTCTACATGTGAAAATAACCCACCAAACTTAAAAATAAATTCAGATTGACTTCAAATATTTGAATTGAGACCAAAAATGGATAGAGGGGAATTTTTGATGAATTTAGAAATTTGAATGGGCTCAATCGAAGTTAGGACGAAGAAGAACGGGCTCCGGAAAGTTTAAATTCAGAAAAAAAGTGAAAAAGATTGATTTTCTGGAATTATTTTTCTAAAGGAAAATCTGGATTTATGACGCCAGCGAGGACTTTCTTTTCGGCTGATTTATTTTTCTACGGGAAATCGGGTTTAATGCGCCAGCATGACGTCAGTCCTGGGGAGGGATTTCAGACATGTGACCGACATGTGGGCCCGGGTCTACGGACCGGGTCCACGAACTGAAGAGCATGCCGAGGTGGCACGGGCGGCGGATGTGGCGCTGACCGGGCGAGGAGGCGCCGAGGTGGCGTCCACCGAACTGCCACGTGGCGCGGGTGGCAACGCCGGCCGGAGGAGCTCTGGCACCGGGGTCTCGCCGACGAATGGCGGCGCGGTGGCGGCCGGCGATGGGCAGAGGAGGGGGAGGGGGAAACGGGGAGCTCGGGGGAAGGTGCGGGCCTTACCGAGCACGGCCGAAGGTGGACCGGTGGTGAGGGTGGCGGCGAGGGCGCTCGGGTTCTCTGGCGCGGTGGCGCTCCGGTAGCCGGGGAGCACGGCGGAGAGGTGGAGGGGTTTCGCGGCGAGGCGAGGAAGCCGAGGGGGTCGACGGTGAGGCGCGAGGACGCCGGAGTCGGCGGCTGTGGCAGCGCACGGGAGCGAGGAAAGGGAGGGCGGGGAGGTGGAGCGAGGAGAGACGGCGCTCGGGGGTGGCCGGGCGGCGAGCTAACCGCCCGCGAAAATGGGGCGGCCGTTGCGGGGAGGCATGCGGGAGTGGGAGAGGTGGGGAGGTGGGCACGGGTCTTGCTGTGCACGACGGGAGGAGAGCGGCGCGCTCGGGAGAGAGGGAAGAGGCCTGGAGGTGTAGAGGTGGTTGCGCCGGGGAGAGAAGAAGGAGGCGGCGCGCGGGGAAGAAGGAGAAGGGGAGGAAGAAGGGTCTGACGGGTGGGGTCCACGCGCAGTGAGAGAGAGGGAGAGGGGAGCGGGTAGCGGCCGGATCGCGGGAGCGGGGATCGGACGGCCGAAGGGGGTTAAGTGGAGGGGACGGCGGGGATGGCCCAGGAGGATATCGGGCGGCTGGACGCGAGGGAAGGCGGACGGCGGGATGGGCCAAGGCGCGGGGGTGCGGCCAATCTGGGCCGGAAGCGTGGCGAGCGGGGGAAGGGGAGAGGCGGGATCCCGGCGGGCGACGTGGGCGCAATCTGGCCGTCCACGTGGCGGCCGGAAGGGAGGGGAGGAGAAATTATTTTATTTTCTGATTTTGGATTTTTCAGAAAAGCATAGGAATTTCATTAAGCCTTAGAAAAATATGAAGTTAACTTCAAAAATTCCAGAAAAATTCACAGAAGTTCCTGGAGATATTTTGGATTTGATAAACATATTTCCAACTAATGTTTGTCATCTAAGCGACGGTCGGCTCCAGAAATTTCAGCTCTTTCCCAATATCAGAGTCTCCTGAAATCATCAAATAGTTTGTCATCTATGGCATCTATTTATCTCTGCTCTCTCTCTCAGAGAAATTATTTTACTTGATAGGATTTTTTTTCTTTATTGACCGTGTAGCTTCGCAAATTAGTTTGCAGGGAAGATTCCAAACAGAGAATGCAGATGTTGTCGAAATAATTAACAATGTTTCTGGAATCTCATATGGAATACAGGAGCGAGTAGTGCCTAAACATTTGCAGCGTTAGATCCTTTTGTGATAAGTGTGATGTCAGACACTCCGCACTTTTCCAGCTCAGTTGTGAATAGACCTTCAGTTTCACTCTCAGAAAGTGGGAACAGAACGCATTGGTTCAGACTCCATACTTTAGGGCCTTATTCCGTCTCCATGGTTGCAAACATTATGTGCAGATTTCGTCTCCATACTTTAGGCCCAGCTCCAACGAACTTTTACTTTTGGTGTCTTAATTTCATCTTTTTTTTTGTTTTTAGGCTTTTTTATCTTTTATTTTTCTCTTATTTCTTTCTATTGTCTCTGATGATACAATCTTTTTATTATTTTTTAAATTTAATTACACTGAAAAAGCTAATAACAGTTATAATTTATTTTTAACCGCTATAGTAAAAAAACCAAAAGACTAAACTTATAAATCTAAATAAACACTATCTTATACGGCCATAGTTATTAAAACTAACTTTATGGCTACATAGTTAGTGTTTAACAAAATAAATTAGAGTACCATAATGTACTATCTGTACCATTCATAAGAACAAAATGAGAAAAAAAAATCTTTGTACGCTCTACTTCAGAATTCATACCCCAGGACCACCCTTCCTTTGTGTGGTACCAGATTTCTAGTATCATTTTTTTTCAGTTTTCTTCGGTTCTAAAGCCTGTACTGAGCTCTGATCAACTCGGCTTCTGGCTTATTTTGCACTATTCATAAGTTTCGTTTTTTTCTGAACTTTTGGCTTTTTGTTGAGCTTTTTAGCCGGTTCTTTTTTCCCGTATTTGTTTGTATTATGTGTAGGTACGCTTCTTTCTACTTGACAGTCAGTAACTCAGTAACCCACCCTAAGGGCAGTCTCTACCTTGGCTGTCGGGAACGCAGTACTTCCTCTTCAAAAGAAACAAAATTGATTAAGAGCAGAACACCTCCAAACTGTGTCAGCAACCTCACATCACCCCCAAATCAAAGACCCAAAACATCATTTAATTAAGCACCCTATGACCAGGACCATACCAGCATATGTAACGACGCTGCAGTAATTAACCGAAACGGCCGGCACCGATGCGAAAGGCGGCGGCAGCGACGACAGCGTGCCGACACGATGCGAAAAGGCGCAATGAATCATGATCAGCCAATGATCATCGCCCTGGCAAAGGTCGGCTGAATAATTTCTGAAATTTTCTCTTTAAGATATTCAAAATATTTGCTCAAATAACTTAGATAGTCACCAAATTCAGTTCACACTAACTAGATTAAGTAAAATAATGATAGAGACAAGAATCAACAAAATTAGCAGCCTATTACACAGGACCGATCAGACCGTCATCGAAAGGCCGGTCTGACCGTTGGCCAATCTGATCACTAGCCTATGACTTGTCAGATCGTAGGTCTGATCGGTCCCCTATTTTTATATCTAAAAACCACTTGGGACAAAAGCTCAAATATCAAGAACTTACTTAATTCTCATACAAACACTTCCAAATTTTGTATGAGACTTGTTCAAGGGAATAGAATCTAAACTAATTAAGAATTATAAGGTTCTTAGACTTGAGTTCACCAAATTAAAGAGAGTCAAATCTAATTCACAGGAACACAAAAAATCCTAAAACTCAAATTACTTTTCCCTCGTGAGGATCTATGGCATGAGATCTTTTAGATCTATTCTCATATATCCTAACAAGGTAATTTAAGCAAGAAATTGGACTAAAACTCCTATGAACCCAAAATCACAAATCTAGCTCAATAACAAGCAAAACCAAGCAAAAACACAAATAAAAACATGATTGAGATAAAGCTTTTGATCTAATTAAGTGAAGGAGGAGGTTTACATACTCACGGATGATTACAAGGTACAGCCAAACCACTACTCTTTCCTTTCTCAAGTTCTCTCTCTCACAAATATGAAAGGAGATAAGGTGATAGAACAAAAATCCTAAACTTATAATCCTTGGATCTCTCATCTCCTGTCGGGACCCGGAGCAACAACTCCAGAACCCTCTGTGTTAATCGCACTATCCCAGGAAAAGCTAGTGCACACAGTATCACAAAGACAATTATCATGCGTAATGACAAACTTTATTTAACTAATATGAGCCTGATGGCCAAAGTTTACAATAATAGCAAACGAAGACAGCGGAAGAAATACATAAAGCAGCAGCCCATCCAGCCTTCCCACAAGGCGAATGACTGTAAGACGTGGCCTAGTCGCAATCCTCACTGAAGTCGTCGAAGGCTTCCTCTGAAAAGAGTTAGATATAGCAACATGAGTACAAAAAGTACTCCACAAGTTACACCAGGAGGTTTAACAGAATAGATGCATGCATATGGAATATCAAAGGAAGGCATAATATGGTTTATTTGCATAAAAGGCGACATTGGAGTAAATATCATAAGTAAGTGCAAAAGCTGAATTTGATACATTAAGTAAAACAATGTTGTAAACAAAATAGATACCGTTAGTGCAGGTCCATCCCCCACACCAACATAACCACGGGCATCCCACCCGGACCATCTTTTCCAAAATCTCACGTATGGATTCCATCCATCCACACGCTTTCACTGCGCAACTCTGATGAATTCCATCCATTCACCAGATTTCAATCTCTCACGGATTCCATCCATCCGCAAGGTTTTCATCTCTCGTGGATTCCATCCATCCACAAGGTTTTCGAAACCATTTTTGAAAAACAAAGTCTAATCCATGAAAAACTTTTACTCGGCATGCCCATGACCGTGGGCACGGCTATCCAGGATAGGTTATACACTCTGCAGAGGTTGTACAGCTTTACCCACAAGACACGATCATCCCGTTTTACCACTAGATTACACACTTCCTTAGGTGTGCGGTTAGGAGTCGTGACAAGGCCTTTACAATGCAAAGCCTTCAACCTGGCCAAGCCAACTCTAAGGTTTCACCCCGGTAAGGAATCCACCAGACCGGGACCCCCTCTTGAGCCGAGTGAGACTTCTCATGGCCTACGCCACGCTCACTTTCATCCTACGAAATGGCTCAGGTTGGGACCCGCAAATTATTCAGCCAGGGCTGTCCCATACCAGCCTTGTGGTAGTACGATAGGGCTTTGCAACAGTAGCTCACAGACCGGTCCTTAATCTGACTTAGGCCCATCCACAAACCCCTGTGCACGACAATCAACCACTGTGGCTCC
Organism: Dendrocalamus latiflorus; assembly: GCA_017311315.1. Classification (NCBI taxonomy): domain Eukaryota; kingdom Viridiplantae; phylum Streptophyta; class Magnoliopsida; order Poales; family Poaceae; genus Dendrocalamus; species Dendrocalamus latiflorus. The sequence goes on from CM029672.1 coordinate 11,940,074, forward strand.
GACCAACAGGGCATGCCTGCACCCACCACTCTAACCAATTGCCTAAGTCTAAACCAGTTTTATATTTGTTTTCAAAATAATTCATAAACCTTCTTGACTCACCGAAGTCAATAATACAGTTCAAAAGCTTATCATTTTATGTGAAACAATTCTTCCCACCTGAATTATTCTAAGCATGGCTAAGCAATTCCATAAATTGTTCTAGTTAATACTAATGTACCAACTAGGTTTTCATCTAAGGTGACAAGGTATGATTGTTCAATATCAAGATTGGCCATACAAAGGAAATTGGGTGTAACTAAAGTTTTAAGCACATTTGAACTAATTTGAATAAAAGTACGCATGCAATAATAATTTTAAAAACAACATAAATAATTTAAATTAGTGGGAGCAACATGATCAAAGGTGTAACTTGCCTTGCTCAAAGACTTGATACTACGAATCGTCGAAATCGAACTCTTCGGATTCGTCGTAGTCTACACGCGAAGAACCAAACAAAATAAACTCAAATAAAATCTAAATAAAATCTGAAAATTATAAAATATATACTGGGAGATAGATATAATGATCTTAGATGAATTTAGGAGAAAGAATCAATGGATTCGGAGTTTGTATGAGGGAGAACGAATATCTGGAGGTTTTGGACATCACATGAAATGATAACGACATCTGAGAATTACTTTTTGAACAGTATGGTGTCGGTAGGCTGCGAGGTGGCTAGCGAATGGGCAAAATGGAATCCTGGCGATGAGATGAAGGTGGTGACATGGATACGGCGACGAGGAACGGAAACGATACCATCGACGTTTGAACGGCGACGGTAGAGAGAAAGGAAAAACTTAATATCTTAGTGCTCGGTGAAGCGAATCTAAAACCATTTGGAAGGTAGCTAAATGGGATGGTTTGGCACGTTATGACGTGAACGGATTGGGAAAAACACCAACGGATAGATGGGGACACGAGATGTCATTGGCGGCCATGGCAAGGTGTCGGAGGCGAAAATTTCTGGAGGCTTTTTGGGGAAAAGGAAGGAAGCATGGCGTAAAACATGCCGAGGTAAGTCTACGAAAAATTACGGCATGGGCTAAGGCTTACCGGAGGCGACGAATTGACGTCGGGAGTCAAAAACGGCCATTTTCGCGGAAAGCTCAATTCCTGACAATTGGCTCCACGAAAAATTAAACAAAAATAGTAGAAAAATTTCTTAGAGGCTAGGACACAATATGACGTGAACAAAAATTAAAGCGCTCACCGAAAAAGTGGGTACGCGCGAAGGTACAGTTTTAGTGTCTGGGCCTGACAAGGTCGACGAGGACTCGGGGAATCTTTAGGCGATGGCGATGGAAGCACGATGTAGAACGCGTCGAGGCAAACTCAACGGTGCAAACGGCTCAGCCAACGGACTAGTGAAACGCGGGGACAAGCTTTTATGTAGCCGACAGGCTGACATCGACATTCCGGGCAAACGGAGAGGAATTAACATGCAAGACTTGCGGCGAAACGAAGAGTAGAGCGTGGGGAACGTGATGCTCACCTTGGTTTTGGTCGGGCATGCACGGACGGCCGGTGGCGACGCGAGGAACGACGACGCGCTATGGCCCACGGTGGCGATGGTGCTCCGGCGAAGTTCCGGCGAAGGCGAGGCAAGCATCGCGTAGAACGCACGGAGAAAAAGACGATGGTATGGTCAAAAGTGGCGGAACTCCACTGTAGAAGGCGCAAATGGCCGATGAACGTCGTTCGGTTGATAAAAGAAAAATGGCGATTGCGGGGAGAAGGAAGGGAGAGGAGACTTGAAACTTTTGGGAATGACTGAGGATGAGGAGGGGCACCTGGTGCTCCCTTTTATAGGGGTGGAGGTGGACGGGAGAGGGAGATCGAACGACGATGTCGTTTAGAGCAACGGTTTCATTTTCGTGTAAATGCCCATGAAGGAGGAGAGGAACGGTTGGGAATGGAGGTGTCTTGAAGAGAGCAAGTGAATGCACTTGATTGCACGAAAAATAGTGAAGAAATTCATTAGAAATGAAGAGCTCAAAAAAAACGGCCATGGCGGCCACGTTCTGGAGGAAGGCTTCGTGAGGAAGATGAACGAGGAGAGAGAAAACGGGAATTAAAATAATATATTTTTCTCCCAAAAAAATAAAAATAAAATCGAAAAAAATTCAAGAAAATTCTACAAATATCCTTGGAACCCGAAAATATCAAATAAAATAATTTCAGATTTAATTGAGGTATATTTTAACCATTTAAACATTTTTACTTTCTAAGCTTTAATTTAATCCAATAAATTCAAAAACTCCAAAAAATCAAGCAACCAAAGAACACTTGATTTTATTTTAAATTAAAATAACTTTTTTTTTCACTAAAATTTTTGAAATAAACAGCTGGGCTGTTACATCTCCTCTGCACCCCTCTTAATAACCAATAACAACTATAATGGGTTCAATCCATTAAGCCTTATGGGGAACCCGTCAACCCCACTAATACGGATTTTACACACTCATGCACGCTTCTCAAGGCATTTACAAGGCTCAACTCACTAACTCTCTAATGATTGATACACTTATCAATTCCAGCTCTCCTTGACCTAAACCATTTCTCCTTTGTGCCATAGTTTTGATCAAAGCACCGACCCGGTATTTAACCAACTACCAAAATACCTTGGATGAAACTTCTGGACACCTTCCATTGACTTTGTCTTCACCTTCACATCAAAGGATCTTCACATGCTTTGACACACAACCCGTAGTGCCTAATGATTAGACATCATGTCTTCATGCATTCGGATTCACTCGACAGTCTCTATGTGCATCAATCTCGTCACTTGGTGCACCACATGCTCCAACTTATTTCTTCATGATCCTTGTCTTCTTTGTACTTTCTGCTTGAGCCACGTAATCTCACATGGACTTGCACGGCCGCTTGGACCTTAGCTCTCCTACCTAGTCCCGATCCATTGCTGTCGACCGTTAACATTCTCCAAACCATTTGCACATCCAATGACCAGGCAACCATCTTGAGCATAAGTTTCATGTGCTTGACTTACGTTAGTAAAAACCATACATCATGTAATATAAAACAACCAACCCATTGCACCCATACCATGCACACTCAATCATCACTGATCCTAACTTGACCAAAACAATTCACCAACAGCTAGTCTGATTGGCATTCTAGGCTGGTTAGACTACTGGGGCCTGTCTGACCACTTACACCATGTCAGTCAGACCGCCCCATCAGAACATCAGACACTAGCCGGTCTAACCGCTTAACTAGACTAGAAAACATCCTCTTTGAAATTTTGGTTAAACTCTATCTAGTTTTAGCTCTAGTTTTCAATTCCAGTGGTACCAAGTGCAAACTCATCCTCAAACAAGCCTACACAAGTGTTTGGTGTTCAATTTCCCAAAGGCCCGTGGCCGGTCTAACTACTCAGCCCATGGTGGTAGGACGCCAACCATTAACCAGTCAGACCGCTTGAACCCTGATAGCATAATTTGAAATATAAATTTTCTAAAACTTTTGTAAAGTTCAAATTCAGCTCAACCAAAGTGCCAACTATTTATCACAAATATATACTAGACCTTATGCATTGTCTCTCAATCTTTCCCTTGATTAACACATAGCCAATTCTCTAAAACATGCAAAGTTGAGTTTCTTTTAGAATTTAGAAGAGAATTTGGCAAAAGAGAACCCAACTTGGCTTAGGGGTGGCAATTCCCCCATGGGGGCGGGGCCCTTGGGAAATTTCCCCATCGGGGTTGGGGCGAGGGGTGCTCTCCCCCACAGGGGAACGGGTGTGGGGCCCACTAGGCTAGAGGGACGGGGACAAGGGTTGTCCTCCCCCCGCAGGGCCCATGGGGACCGGTAAAAAATAAAATATATTTTTAAATAATATATTATAGTTTTAAAATATAAGAGATTGTATTATTTTCTTGTATATTTAGACTATAACTTGAATTTATATGTTAGAATATAAGATTTAATGTGACTAACCTAAACTTCAATTATTGATAGAAATATTTATTAGGATTCCTTATGCTTCAAGGATCTTTTCTAAATTTTTGGGATTTTTTGGATTTATTTGCTATTTTCTAGAACTCAAATGAATTAAATCTTAATTCTGAAATTAGGAAATTACTCAAAAATCAAAAAAGTTCTTTGGGCCAAAATCCTTAATTCTAGTCCAGCCTGCCCAGGTTTCAGCCCATTAGTTTTTCTAGCCCATCTTGTATCAGCCGTTTGTTTTGTGCCATGACACATGTTGACCATCTGGCCTGTGCCTCATGTCAGCCGTTGGATCTTGTCTTGTGCCACATGTCGAGCATCCAGTTGATTGAGTACTATTCATCATCATTCATGACCAGGATTCTACCGCTGTGGTCATCTCGGAGTCCGTGCTCGCCATCTTCGTCCAGACGTCGGTCATGTGCCACTGAGCCAAAGCCCCACCACCATCACCTCGATCCATGTGTATAGCCGCCTCGCCTGTTCGGCCACCGTCGATGCTTTACCTCCGCTGACCAATCACTGAGCGCGACGTGTCGTCCACTTACCTGTCCAATCGCTATCGTGACCATTTGACAACCGAGATTCACCCACGTGGTGTGATGGCAGCTGTTAGATCTTAGCAACGCTTCGCACTTCATGCTGAATGACATCAGCCCTAGCCCTGTGTCGTCCTGGTAAGCAGCCACGTCAGTCCTAGAAGCCATGTGTCATTCCATGTGTTTGCCACCTCATTATATCGAGCCACATGTCCCTGCCACATCATCACTATTTCGGCCCACCCATGTCACGCGTCCTACCACTTCAGCCCTAGATGCCAAGTCAGCAATCCTTACCAGCATGTGCACTACTTTGTGAGCCGAGTCCACCATAGACCCACCCTATTCCGTGCATTCGGTCCACAACACAGTAGTCTTTTTCAATTTTCAGTATCTTTCCAGCCAATTAATTTTTCAAGAGCCCATTATTCTCTATCCTAGCTCCGATTGACACGATCCTTTTTCCTAAATTCGTCTAAAATCGAGCTCTATCTTTCGGTTCTAGTTTTGAAGTTTTTGGAGTTTATTTGAATTTTTATTTGTGTTTCATTCGCTCTCTTCGAAGGAGCTGAAGCAGGATCTGAAGATCAAGAGTTGGTAACTGAGAAAGGTCAAGGCAAGTCGTGTTCTTTGATTGTGTTGAACCTAGTTTTCAAATCTATTTATCTATTATTTTGTTTTAAATATCTTGCATTACTATTTTATTATAAACCTTTATACCTGGTAGTTATTGTCTAGTTTGATTAATCCCACCTTAATAATTTGAATGCCATGATTCTATTGTCACCATAGGATTGGTAAGTATCTAGTGATGTAGTACTAGTTGTCACATGTGTTGTATGTTTAATATGCTTAGCCATGATTGTAGTACATTGGGTTTATCATTACATCTGAATTAATCAATTAATTTTGACTTAATGAGATACTAAATTATGGTGGTCAACCATAGTTATAAAATTTGAGTACCATGATATGGGTGGCGTCATTGGTGTTGGTTATACAAAACTGGTTTTTCACTTGGGCGAGTGATCATGCAGTAAAGGGGGAGGTGTAGTTAGCACTTATAGGATGTGGATGTCTCGCCTGGGTGATGTCTAAGGACTTAACTTTGTGCGCCATTGATTTGAGCCTTATAGTGCAACCACATGTCCAATATGGGATGGACCTGCCTAATTAATTTGTGATGTTTCAATTTTGGTTTCACCATTAGTATGTTAGTGGGTGTCGGTTAGACATTTCTGCGGAGAGTAAGAGAGATCTATTTGACTAGGTGGTTAGCCTACTCGATCATGAAATCTTAGTTGGTGAAACTAAGTTGAGATTGAGTATGGTAATGACCTTGTTATGATCTTCTTGGTCAGGATGCCCAAGGAAAGTGTGTTTCTCTTCACTATGAGATGATCATATCATATGGGTAAAGTTGTGCAATCTCTGTAGAGTGTAAAACTATTCGAATAGCCATGTCCCTGGTTATGGACAATGCTTAGTGATTTTACACGAGGGGTAGATATTCCTAAAACCTGGTTGGTTAAGTTTAGAAAGTGAATGGTTAGTTCACTGATGGTTCCTTACGTGAATAATTAGTTCATGGGTGGTTCATTGGGTGCATAGTCAGTTCACTTATGGTTATTTAATTCCTTTGATTATTTACTGATTTTTAAAGTCGCTTTCAATCTATTTACTATATTTACTTCAAATTATTACTTTCTGCAAAATAACCACTCAGCCATCATTTGGTAAGGCTTATATAATTATATTGCATCTTGTTATAAATGACATAGTGAGTACCCTATGTACTCACAGCTATATCCATATTTGCTCAGTTGAAGAAGAGGAACCATGGTATGGGTACTGGTGGTATGCATCTTCTCATAGAGGTCCACAAGGTGCTTTAGCTCGACATCACTATCAATGGACTTGCCCTTCTTGTTGTCAGAGGAAGCTGGCGACGACAACTGTGGGTGCTTGGCTCTGGAAGCCTTGGACAGTCCAGAGCTGCCACTATGCACTTTGAGGTGAACATCATCCTCGTTGTCAGACTCTAGCATGTTGGCATTGGGCACGAACAAGTGCTCGTTTGTTCAGGTCACGGCGCTGAACATGATGGCCATCATCTCCTCATTTTGAAGGGGAGTGTTCTTGAACTTTAGCAAGGGGCCTTGCCCTACAAAAACCAAAAACAAATCAAATGGCAACTTAGTGATTGTCGTCTTTTGAAGACAGATCATGCAAGAGCACAACAAACTAAACAAAGCAGAAAGAACCAAGCACACTTATCGTTGATGCTTGTGCTCACCACAGGTCGTCAACAGCGATGGAGCCCATGTCCAATCAACCCCAAGTCTAGAGGCATGTTGTTTCACGGTCTTCCATGCTATGTATTCTTGTTTGAGGCTATCCCACTTGTTCTTCAATTGCTTGCGAAGGTATGTCTAGCTAGTGCATTTGTAAATTTTTGGCACATGTTGTTGTAACCTTTCCTATTCAGATAACCAAATGGACAGTTGTGTATGGCAACCTCCTTAACATAAATCTCCCAGAAAATGCAGGTTGCCGCCATGCCTTAGCTTGCTAATGACTTGTCCATCTGTAGCTAGGACCCATGCGAAATAAAGAAATGTGAAAAAGAAATGAACACAGCATGCCCCCAAACACATGTTGGGAGATAGATGTGCACTTAAGCAAAGAAAGCAAGCACATGGTCGTGCTTCATGAAATGGAAACCACAAACCGACCAAAACACATAACCCAAGAGAAGACAAACATGCTAGAAATGTGAGTCGGGATATATTAAGTACATACGTTCTTGCTGTAGTCAAAACCAGTGAGGAAAGCACTGGTCAAACCGAAGAAGACAACGTTGACAATGGTACAAGTGGATTCCGCATGGATGGAGCCACCGAGGTGGAGAAGACAATGGAACCAGAGTAGACGGTTGTGAAAAAGGCGGAGGTGGAGAGGACAATGTGTGGTGGGCACGTAGTCAGGGAAGACCAAACACAGGACAATGGCCAGAGCAGCACCGACGGATCCGAAAAGGTGGAGGGAGAAGGCTCAAGAGACGAGGGTGGAAATAAATTAGAGATGGATCCAGATAGGAGGGGCCATGGACCTTGGGAGGAAGGCGATGAAGCTATGCGGGCACACATGCCAACGGCCTCGACCGAATAGAAAGCAGGGGAGAATGGGAGTGAGAGGAGAGCGATGGAAAGGAGAAGTGAGCGAGTGAGCGTGCATGTGAATGAAGGATCGAATATCGGTGCATGACTTATTTGATCTGGGAGAAGCCACTACAGTAAAAGCCAAAAATTCTCTTATGAAAAGCCACTTCAAAAGCCAACCCGTTCAATTCGCCAGAAGCTAAAAGCCGAAGTTGAATTGAATAGCCCCTTAATCTCTGTGGGAGTAAAGTTTACAACCAAACCACTACATTTAAGTTTTTTTAACAAGATGAATATAACATTATGTTGCATCACATTGCCTTCACTCATTAAAAATTATTATGGCTTCTTTGGCTCAAAAACTTGATAATCTCACATTAATTGATACTACTCTTTTCAAAAGTCAGACACCTATTTACGTGTATCTTTCCATTCCTTGCTTTAACGTACATTTGACTATCTCACATTGTCTTGTTTCTTCAAACAAGATGCTTAAATTTCATTTTTTGCATATCTTTTGGACAATGGACGGCTTTTGGCTATGTCTGATGGCTTTTGTCTGTGCTATTAAAGACGGTGGAGATGCTAACACAGATAGTGCACATGGTTTTGAGTCAAGAAGCCATTAGGAGAAGTGGCTTCTAGAAGCCTTTTGGAGAAGTCGCCCCATTTGTTTTGGCTTTCGAAGTAGCCGAAGCCAAAAGCTACAAAAGGCACAAAAAACAGGGCCAACCCTCTCTTTCCGTGGACTACACCATATATGTGCATGGCATGTTCACTATTGCCTATGTGTCTAAACGATGAGGGTATCGTTGGGACTACTCTTTTGATGCATGACATAATCCCTCACTAACTTATTGGTTGGGAGCTAGTTGTAGTAGGCAGCCCTCGAAAGAGCATGTACAAGATCTAATATATGTTTGTGATGAACAATCAGCATTATAGTTTAGTTGAACTTCACTTTTGCAATAGTTTTAGAAAATTCTGATTTTGTTGTTAGTGTTCCCAGTCAGATTGGTCTGTGGGACCGGTCGGACCACTAGAGGAAGCGGTCGGACTGGCTTGCGAAAGGCGATCTGACTAGTAGTCTGGTGTGACGAGATGTTGGTTGGCAGTCAGACTACCGGGCGGTATGATCGATTTTTTAGTTGCCGGCTACTTTTTTTCAAGGAGTGGATTTTGGTGTTGGTCACGTGTAGTCGGAACGGGATGAGTTGGCTAGTGTGACCGACATTGAAAATGCAGTCACACCGTGTGGTCGATCAGACCAGCCAGTGGTTGGTAGTCTAACCGGAGCAGTCCGATCCACGTGGGAAAAGCTGACAAGGCGTCAACTATGGCCAAAGATAAGGGTGAGTTGAGCTATGTTTGTTTGAGGGTGGCTCATGGCTTAGGAGTTATGAGGGTTGGTATTGTATGGCATGATGTATGTGTATGACTAACATGAGCCAGGTGCATGGACCTTATGCTCGATATGGTTGCTTGGTCTTTAGATGTGCAGGTGGCTTGGAGGAGATAGCGATCAATGATAATGGATGGTACAAGGTGGAGAGCTAAGGTCGAAGCGGTCTCGAAAGTTCGAATGAGGCTACGTGACTCAAGCGGAAAGCATAGAGAAGACAAGAATCGTAAAAAGATGAGTTGGTGTATGTGTTGCCCTAAGGATGAGGTTGATACACGTAGAAATGTTTTAGGAGAGTTCGAATGTGTGATGACATGATGGCTGGTCATTGGGCACTGCGAGCTGTGTGTCAAAGCATGTAGAGATGTTTTGAGATGAAGATAAACACGGAGTCAAGGAAAGGTGTCTAGAACCTTTGTCAAGGGTATTTTGGTAGTTGACCAAATATCAGGTTGGTACCTTGATCAAAACCATGATGCGAAGAGGACAAAGGAAAAGTAGTTTAGGTCAAAGAGAGCTAAAATTAACAAGTGGATCAATCGCTAAACAGTTAGTGGGTTAAGTCTTGTAAATACATTAAGAAACATGCGTAAGTGTGTAAAACCCGTGTTAGTGGGGTTGACGAGTTTCTCCAGTAAACTTAATGGGTTGAACCCATTAGGGTTGTAGTAGTTATTTAGAGGGGAGGGGTAGTAGATCTAAGGATTCTATGATTTAGTTTTAGCTCTACCACCTTGTCTCCTTCCATGAGAGGAAGGGGTGGTCCATGAATATGTAAACATTATCATTTTCTGAAATAAATCAAAGCTCTGTCTTAATCATGTTCGTGTTGTGTTCTTACTTGGTTTTGCTTATTCTTGATCAAGATTTATGATTTTGGGTTCGTAGTAATTGTAGCCCAATCTCTTGCTTAAATTATTTTGCTAGGAATTGTGAGAATAGATTTGGAAAACCTCATATTTTAGATCCTTATGATCATGAAGTAATTTAAGATTTAAGATTTTTGATGTTCTTTTGAACTAGATTTGATTATCTTTAATTTGGTGAACTCGAAACAAGAACCCTGTGATTTTTTATTGGTTTAGGTTTCTATTTCCTTGAACAAGCTCATGCAAAATTTAGATGTGTTTGGATGAGAATTGGATAAGTTCTTGATATTTGAGCTTTTGGCCCGAGAGGTTTTCAGGTCTAAGAACAGGGGATCGGTTAGACCGGCCCTAGATCTACGGTCAGAATGACGGCTCTTTGTAGGATGCTGCAAATTTTGTTGGCTCTTGTTTCTAGTTTTGTTTTAATTAGCCGTGTTGGTGTGATCTAAACTTGGTGACTGTCATAGTCACACGAGTGAAGATTTTAAATACCTTACAGAAGAAAAGTTTTAAGAATCATTCACCCCTCTGATTGTCGGCATTGGTCCTTAGCCTTACAAAATAAGACAACTTTTGTTCTTATTGCTTTCTTTACGAACAAAATATTTTTCTAGTTTCTAGATGTGTTTGTACGGAGCAAAGATTGGTTTCTACCGATCAACCAAAACTAAATTAAGATGGTTCACATTTCTTGACGGAAAACTACTATATTTTTTGCCATCAACCAAAACCCAGCCATGCCAACCAATTTTGGCCACACAGTAACCCAAGGTTTCCTCCAACCACAGAGATCACCGTTCACCAGCAGCACGCCCTCGCACAATATTATTCTGAAGTCTAAACACCACTCTATTACTCGTCCATCCCCACCAGAATTTGTATCCTTTGTCTTTCCACGTGGAAAGCAGACAAGCACAGTGGGGTGCCGTTTGGGTTCTTGCAACCATCGGATGAAGCCTTGGATGGTCTAGATTGAGGTGCGCAAGAATTTGTGAAATTATCATGAATTTTTCCTGTGCTATGTTCTTGAGCATCGGATTTCAATCCAAGGGTCTACAAAGGCTTGCCGTTAGTGCGTTTGATGCCCAGAGGCGGAGGATGCGCATCCTCCTCACCTAGGGTTGGCAACGGGGCTCATCCCCGATGGGACCCAATCCCCGTCCCCGATCCCGCGAAATTTAAATTCCCCGAAGGCCCCGAGCTCGGGGCCAAGTTGGGCCCGTCCTCGTTCCCCGACGGGCTTCGGGGGCCCGACGGGGCAAAATTTCCCGCCAACAGGTACAACAGATAATAGCATATACAAGCAACAATTCAGCATAACAGCAATTACAAGGGTACTAAATTAGCAACTTGACAACATAGCAACCTAAACAGTAGCATATCAGACTACAGTAGTTCAGTAGCATATCAATCCACAACACAACATTAAAGCAACAGTAGTTCAGTAGTTCCATCCATGACACAACACAATCACGTAGTGCTTATTACAACACATGCAAATGAGCAAATCACATCAGTTTGATAGCACAAAAGACAACATTTGAGTGAGATCCTTCCACAGAAAGAGAAGACATGCATTCCACTTTCCACCTTGCCAAATTGGAAGACCCCATCAAATAGACAGGCCTTGCAATGGTCATAAGAAACAAGAGGCAATATGGACATCAAGATAAATGTCTTGGAAAGATATCCCGTGGAGAAGACCTCCTCATGAGGATGAAAAAAAGAGGCCTTTTTACATGGAAGTCTTAATATATGGTGTTGGCTCTTCGGGTTGATGCATGGATTGAGTAATCTAATTGTAAGATTTTCTCTTTGAAAAAATCTGATCTATGTCACTGATACTTTCGGGCTTTAGGAGTCTGCCATTGCGTTTTGTCTTATTGGTTTTATGCCACTAAAATTATAAACTTCTTTTGAGGATCAAATATTGCCATGGATAACAAAATCACATGACAAGGCAAAGGATAGGAATATCAAACCTACACGACAATAGATGGTGATATCTGATGACTGATCCCCAGATGGTGATAAGAAACAAGTCATATTGTATATTTGTATCACAAACCATTGCATGTAAGTATGTTTTAAACATTTTACCTGCAGTCCTTCCTGAATATCTTGAAGACAAGTCCAGAAGCTTGTAGGCAAAACTCTATCTTGATCTGTTAAACAAGAAAGAACCATATTAGAATGAAATATACCAGATTTGATGCAAGATATACAAACAAACATGCAAGTAAGTACCTTTGTATCGGTTGCGAATCCAACCTGTGAACACATCAATGCTTCTAACATATCGGGAGTGAGATGGCTACGATGCTCACTAAGAACTCTCCCACTTGTACTAAAAGCTGATTCAGATGCTACGGTAGTCACTGGAATTGCAAAAATATCCCGTGCTACCATCCTCAAAGTGGGATAGCGTATACCAGCAACCTTCCACCAACTGAGTACATCAAAATTTTCCCTTGTAGCCATGACATAGTCATCCTCCAAGTACCTATCGAGCTCTGATTTCAGCCTAAGTGATGCTGGTCATTTTTTAGCAACACGGGCAGTCAAGATAGACATTGCAGCAGGAGCTTCTTTTGGTACCACAGCAGCTGAAGATTCTATGTTATCCTCATCACAATCTACTTGGTACTCTGTCATTAGCTCACACAACAGCTTGGTGACTTCTCTAACTTTCCCCTCACATTCCTCACCATTGACACCAAGAAGCATTTCAAAGCAAACTAGTAGCATTTCAGTTTTAAAACGAGGGTCAAGAAGTATGGCAATACCCATCAGCCCCTGAATGTCCAACCAATACTTATCAAACTTAGTTTTCATCTGTTCTGACATAGCTTCTAAAATTGGGTTGCCACATGTGGACCAGCTCCTTATGCTCATTTTGATCTCACAAATCTTCGGGAAGAATATGTTAGCAGTAACATAATCTGTCCCAGAAAATATTTCAGTCACTTCAAAAAACAACCTAAGCCTCTCCACAACATCAGCAGCAAATTCCCATTCATCTTCACTTGGAGCTGATTCATATTGTTTGTCAAGCTTTTTCAAACGATTAAAAACATTCTTATAGAGCAGAGCAACGCTAAGCATTGTGAAAGTTGAGTTCCATCTTGTTTTGCAATCAAGAGCTAACTTTTTAGTTATTGCCACTTTCACATACTTAGCAGTATCCTCAAATTTCTCAACTCTTTTTGGAGTGGCAGTCCAATATGCCACACTATCTCGAATGTTTTCTATTGCCGACTTTATAACATCTAGCCCATCTTTAACAATCAGATTCAAGATGTGTGCACAACAACGCATATGCAACACCTTACCCCTCAACATTAGCTTACTTGCCCCTAACTTATCCGAAAGGAGACTAATTACCTTGTCATTTGTAGTACAATTGTCAAGAGTGACAGTACTTAGCTTCTCGTCAAGGTTCCATTTGACCAATGCTTCACTAAGCTCTTCAGCAATAACTTCAGCAGTATGTGGAGCAATGTGGAGCTGGAACATACATGAACCTGCAAAAAAAATAAATTTGTCATCAAATATACTTCCTATTTTCAGATTAATTAATTCTAATGCATATGACACCTTACCTCATGAGGATACTCCTCACCCTCCACGAATCATCAATGAAATGGGCTGTGATAGCCATGTACCCTCTTTTCTGATTGTCAGAAGTCCACATGTCACTAGTGACAGCAACATGAGCTTTACTTGCAGACAAGTAGTTGATGGCCCTCCTCTTCTCTTTCTCATAGTTATCTATGATGTCCTTCCTACAAGTCAACAAGTGCATCACAAAATAATTAGACACTGCATAAAAGATAATAACACAGCAAGCATCTATATACTTCATACCTAATCGTGTTCCGTGTCACCATTTTGAATAAAGGCTGAAGTGAACTAACAAATCTCCTAAATCCAGCGTGGTCAACCATAGATAAAGGATACTCATGTAACACCATCATGTCAGCAAGTTCTTTTCGAGCAACTTCTTGATCATAAGTGTAGTTATCCACTGACCCTATCTCTTGACAACTAAACCTAAGCGAACACTGTGACAATTGCTTTCCTTCTTTATTTGTTGCATTCATTTTACTCTTCCGATACACACACACACCTTCAAATGATCATGAAGATGTCGTGTTCCATTGCGGGTATCTCCTCCAAGGTTCTTGCTGCACCAATTACACTTTGCCTTAATTTTACCATTGACACTGACCTTCTTGAACTCCTTCCAAACTACTGAAGTTAACTTCCTCTTGGAGCCAACAAGGCCACCTCCTTGTTCTTCATCATTATCATCACTCACTTCAATGTCCACCTCTTCTCCCCTCACTGCCCCTGAATCTTGAACAGAGTATGACTGGCTCTGTGACGGTTCTGTGTCTCCTTGAGAGGGTGGCTGAGCATCAGGTTGAGGCTCACCACGGCTTGAACTTGCATTCCCAGATGTCGACATTGCAATGTTCACTTCACCGCGAGTGAGGAAGAGTCGCCGCCTTGGGTGGATGCACCGGTCGCCGCCGCCGCCGTGGATGGCCGAGGCTCGAGGGCCGTAGCGCCACGGTGGTGGGTAAGGGCGTTGTCGGTCGCAGATCTGTGGAGGAGGGCGTCGCCGGTCTCAGATCCAAGGTGGCGTCACCTCGGTGGAGAAGAGGAACCGGTGGGGAAGGGCCGAAGGGGGAGCCGCCGCCACAGATGAGGAAGAGCCGCCGCCGCGAGTGAGGAAGAGTCGCCGCCGCGAGTGAGGAAGAGTCGCCGCCTTGGGTGGATGCGCTGGTCGCCGCCGCAGTGGATGCGCCGGCCGCCACCGCCGTGGATGGCCGAGGTTCGAGGGCCGCAGCGCCGCGGTGGTGGGTAAGGGCGTCGTCGGTCGCAGATCTGTGGAGGAGGGCGTCGCCGATCTCAGATCCAAGGTGGCGTCACCTTGGTGGAGAAGAGAAACCGGTGGGGAAGGGGAAGGGCCGAAGGGGGAGAACCGGTCGATCGCCGCCACTGTGGATGGCTGAGGCTCGAGGCGCCGCCGCCGGTCTCCTCGGGCAGTCCGCAGTCGCTACTCGGGCGCAAGTGCGCAACACAAGGGTCTGAGGGTCTGGCGGCGCTGGGGCGCTGGGCTGGGAGGGTCTGAGGGTGGGACCGTGGGAGTGGCCGAGTGGGGGGATCGGGGATGGTTTAGGGTTTTTTTGGCTGACCTTTTATATGAAATGTAGAGGACCCCACATGTCAGTGATCCCCGACGGTTAACGGGGACGGGGATCACTTCCCTGGCCCCGGCCCCGCCATCCCCGACGGGGACAGTATTTTGCCCACGAACATCCCCGCGGGGAATAAAATCCGCCAGACCCATCCCCTAATAGGTGAATTCACCGTCGGGGATCGGGTCCCCATTGCCAACCCTATCCTCATCCTGCATTGCCACTTGCAGAAGTGATCAAGCTGTCAACAGAAATAGTGATCATGGGGAACAGAGCTCCAGCAGCAAAGCAAGGCAAACATGACTACATGAGCCAACAAGGAGAAGAGAGAGAGAGAGAGAGAGAAAAGTTAGGCAATGCAGTGTAACTGTACCTGGATCCCTGCAACCTTTATGTTTTATTGGCCTCTTTGGTAATTGGCTAGCTGTTCCAGTGTTTCCATCTGTGAGTGTGAGTGTGACTGCGCTTTTGTGTGTTGTCAGTGCACAGAAAAGATGCCAATGCCTGTCCAACACACGTTATCCTCTACCCTGCACTCCACGGCAGACAGCAGTTTCTGCCAGTTCCTGTCCAAAAAAAGCTGCGACCTTTCTTCCCAATTTTTTGTGATAAAAATATTACTAGTAGAATTTCTGTTTTGTACCGAAATGCAGAAGACGGTGAGAAACTTTTACAAAACAAAAAAAATCTG
Source organism: Dendrocalamus latiflorus (assembly GCA_017311315.1). Classification (NCBI taxonomy): domain Eukaryota; kingdom Viridiplantae; phylum Streptophyta; class Magnoliopsida; order Poales; family Poaceae; genus Dendrocalamus; species Dendrocalamus latiflorus. The sequence goes on from CM029672.1 coordinate 11,955,954, forward strand.
GGCAAAGTATGTCAACCAGATAATTGTTGTGTGATTTGACCGAACTAAACATAGGCGTATATAAATATTTCTTCAGTTCGAAAAATTAGTCATAGCCACTGGCTTACCACCATATCAGTAAAAATTAAGAATATCAGACATGCTAGACAATACTTAACTAAGATTCATTTGTGATTTAAATCGAATTTCTAACATTTTGGTATCCTTGAAGATTTCTTGTTCTTATTGATTTTATCAAAAAAATAGTTAGTTATAAATAAATAATCCAAAAAATATTACTATCTCTGTTTCGCTATATTTGTCCACAGCCTATCATGTGCATAGACTGAGAAAATACTAAATCTAAAAAATGGTTAATGAGAAATAATAATACATACTCCTATTAAATGATATGCTATAACTACTTAACTTCTTCTAATGCATTTGAGTAGGGGTAGAAAGAGAAAATTTACAATAACTACACTATAAATTTTCTTATTGGCCAAATATATTGAAACAGATACTCCCGAGACTATGGACCGATATAGTGAAATGGAGGGAGTAACCAAGTTACCCAACAAAGGAGAATCAAGCTCTTCAGATCTAACTGGGGCTTTCTTGCACACTGTCCTACCTTAACCGAAGTTATGCATTTATGGTGCCATATGTATAGCTAGACTATTAGGGCGACTATAATAGTCCATTTCTTAAGGTTGTCTCTAAGGACTTCAACTCACCTAGCGACAATATCTCCAACAATTTGCCTCTAAAATCATTCATCTACTAATTTTTGTTGGGGGAGGGTCCCCACGCCACCTCGGGTCCATGACTACCTCGAAGCAACGGCACCTGTTGGAAGGTCTAGCCCGAGCCAAGTCCAAGAGTCATCCTCGGCGAAGTTCACAAGGCCAACCTCGACAAGGTCCGAGAGACCAACCTTAGCGAGGTCCACGAGACCAACTTTGGCGAGGTTCGTGAGACCGACCCCGAAGATATCTAGGGCCAACCCCGGGCGAGGTGTGCAAGATTGATCCCGAAGGGGTTCAGGTCCAACTCCGAGTGAGGTACACAAGACTAACCCCAAAGGGGACCGAGACCAGCCCCGAGCGAGGTTTGAGGCCGACCCTAGGGGAGGTCTAGGGCCAACCCCGGACAGGGTCCAAAGACAGCCACAAATCAACCCCGGAGTCCAGGACGTGACAGGACCCACATTGGGCATATAATGTACATACCCCTAGGAGAAAGTTGGGCCACGAGGGCAAACTTGTAAGTTTACTTACCTCCCTCTCCTCCCTATAAATAGAATCTCTTGTGCTAGGAGAGAGGAGACCATTTGTAACCCTAGACACTCATATTGAATACACTAGGGTTATTTGTGTGCTTCTCCTTGAGTCCCTCCGCATCCTCGGTGGTGTCCACATCCGATTGGGTGCTTCTAAGTTTACTATCCGGTCTCGTATCAACGATAGTTGGCGCTACTCGAGTCAAGGCTCTCCAGACTCCACGCCCCCAAACACCCTCCAGGCTCAAATGATCTCACTACCCTGGGCTTCGTAGAAGTTGGCTCACATACATCGCCCGAGGTTGTACGGTGACTCGGAGGCCCGAACCCTCTCCAGGATTGCACTACAAGGCAGCTCAAACCCCCTCTAGGTCCAGCCTTGCTCTGTGCCATGGAACCTCTCTGGGTGCCCTAGATCCATGCCCTAGACCCCCTCTGAGTCACATGTCCAGACCTCCTCTGGACACCCAATGTGTCTCGATGGCTTAGCCTCAGCATGGTTCAACTCAGCCTCGATGGCTACGCCTTGATTGGGCTTTGGTTCGCCTCGATGTTGTCTCCTCGGCTAAGGGCTCCTCTTAGTGTGATGGATTTACCTCGACAAGCTCCAACACGCCTTGATGGCTTAGCCTCAGCGTGGTTCAACTCAACCTCGATGGATTCTCCTCGACTATGGGCTCCCCCTAGTGTGATGGATTCATCTCAGTGTGCTCCAACATGCCTCAATGGCTTAGCCTTGGCGTGGTTCAACTTGGCATCGACGGCGTCTCCTCGACTAGGGGCTCCTTATAGTGCGATGGATTCATCTCGGCGCACTCCAATACGCCTCGATGACTTAGCCTTGGCGTGGTTCAACTCAGCCTCGATGGCATCTCCTCAACTAGGGGCTCCCTATAGTGCGATGGATTCACATCGATGAGCTCCAACGAGGCTCGATGGTTTAGCCTCAATGTGGCTCAATTCGGCCTAGATGGCTTCGCTTTGGTCAGGCTTCACATTATCCCGACGGTGTTTCCTCAACTAGAGGCTCCCCTAGAGCGATGGATTCACCTCCACAAGCCCCAACACACGTCAATGGCTTAGCCTCGGTGTGGTTCAACTTGGCCTCGACGATGTCGCCTTAGTCATCATTCGCTTTGCTCATCCTCGACTAGGGGCTCCCCCTAGCTCGATAGATTCACCTCGGCGAGCTCCAGCTCACCTCGATGGCTCGTCCTCGGCGTGGACATACACCCATCCTATAGGATTGGGTTGACAACCATTCACACTCTAGGGTCAAGTCTTCACCACCCTACACCCACCCTCCAGGGTCGGGTCGATGACCACTCACCCTTAGGGTCTTATCTTCACCGCCCTACACCTACCCTCCGGGGTCAGGTCAATGACCACTCACCCTCCAGGGTCGAGTCTTCAATGCCTTACACTCACCCTCCGGGGTTGAGCAACCTAACATCCCCCTCTGGGAGAGGGAGTCGAGCTTACAACAACTCATCATCTAGGTTAAGTTGCCTAATTCTCTCACCCCGGGGTCGAGCTTACTCCCCCCTCTAGGAGAGGGGTCAAGCTTGTGACAACTTGTCCTTCGGGTCAAGTCATCTAATCCTCACCCTCTGGGGTCAAGATTACTGCCCCCTTTGGGAGAGTAGGTGTCAAGCTTGCGACAACTCACCCTTCGGATCGAGTCACCCAATTCCCCCTGGGTAGATCCTTCTCCCCTACTAGGGTTGAGCTACTTCTCTCCCTCTAGGGTCTCCCCTCTGGGGTCGAGCTATTTCTCCCCCTCTGGGTCGAGCTATTTCTCCCCCTCTAGGGTCAAGCTTACTGCCCCCCCACTAGGAGAGGGGTTAAGCTTGCGACAACTCATCCTCTAGGTCAAGTAGCCTAATTCTCCCCCTCTGGGACCGAGCCTTCTCCCCCTGGGTCGAGCTACTTCTCCCCTCTGGGGTCGAGCCTTCTCCCTCTCTGGGTCCAACTACTTCTCCTCCTCTGGGGTTGAGCTTCCTCCCCATTTGGGTCGAGCTACTTCCCCCTCTAGGGTCGAGCTACTTCTCCCTCTCTAGGGTTGAGCCTTCTTCCCCTTTAGGGTCGAGCTGCTTCTCCCCTTCTAGGGGTGAGCGTTCTCCCCCTGTGGGGTCAAGCTACTTCTCCCCCTCTGGGGTCAACCTATTTCTCCCTCTCTAGGCTCGAGCTTGCGATGGCTTGCCCTTCGGGGGTCGGATCACCTAACATTCCTGAGCGTCAAGTTTTTTCAATAGGAGATGGTGACGTTCTCATCTCCTTAAGCGAAGTGCTGCTCGTGAGTTTTGTCCCAAGTGCCAAGCTCTTTTCGATGGGGGACGACAACGTTCTCACCTCCCAAGCAAAGTGCTGCTCGCAAGCTTCATCCCAAGTGCCAAGTTTTTTCTGATGAGGGACGACGACATTCTCACCTCCCCAAGCAAAGTGTCGCTCGTGAGCTTCATCTCGAGCCCTAAGTTTTTTCGATGGGGGACAATGATGTTCTCGCCTACCCAAAGCGAATTGTCGCTCATGAGCTTCGTCTTGACTGCCAAGTTCTTTCCGATGTGAGATGATGACATTCTCACCTCCCCAAGTGAAGTGTCACTCATAAACTTCGTCCTGAGCACCAGTTTTTTTCTGGGTTTGGGTGAGTATTTATGGGGAAGGGAGAGGCGGGAGTGCGAAAATTTTTGGCACTGGGACGGAGAGGTGTAGCTGCGATCCGTGGGGTAGGGGTTGGTGGGTTTTATTGGCTAGGATTAGGGCATAATTATCGCAGACAGTTTAAACTACAAACCGTCTGTGATAGATAATTGCAATATATATACACACACACAACTGAAATATCACAGACGGTTTAAATAAATAACCGTCTGTGAATTATCCCAGACGTGTATTAGTAAGAACCGTATGTGATGTCTTGCATTATCACAGACGGTTCGTATGAATAACCATCCGTGAAAATTTCACAAACGGCTATTCATATGAACCGTTTGTGATAATTATAGCACAGACAATTTATGAAAACCGTATGTAATGTAAGCGTTTAGTATAGTCTTTTTTTATAGTAGTTCTGGTAGAGGAGGAAAGGGAGAAAGAGGAGAGGATGCGATCATGCGTTGTGTGTCGACGTTGGAGAGAAACACCGGGCACATCAGGAGCATCGGCCGTCGCCGTCGCGCAGGAATGAGGAGCTCAAGCCTTGAGACAAGGAGGCGGAGGCGGAGGCGGCGGTAGGGTTCCAAGACTTTGGCTGTCAGCCCCAGTCTTGCAGCGAAGAGAAGTGACGTACGTGGCTGCTGTACGTGTGTGACCACGCATGTATGGGAGTTGGGCTTTTGTTCCACTTTGTTGGGCTTGCTTGCATTGCCCATCCCATCGATCGGATTCTTCACCCTCAATTAATACCGGCCATGTCAAAAACTAAGTACGCATTATACGCTGGTACGTACATAACTAGACAGAAACATTAAGAACTATATACTGTACGTATATATATAGCAGCACGTAAATTATATATATACGTACAGGCATGGCCAACACACTAGCTAGCTAAGTTGGTTCACATCTACCTCGCGCGCAAATGCGCAATCGCAGCGGTGCTGCAGCCCAACATACACTGGGCACACTGCATGCATGCCGCACACACGTGTGAGGCGTCGTACGTGTCACTCAACTATACAGTATTTTCATGCAGGCTCCATGCAGACATGCAGTAGCTAGGACTGCTACTGTACGAGTCAATGCAAAAGCAAGAAAGAAAACCACTGTTAGGTTGTGCCGTTCATCTGGAACATGAAATGCATGAATGCGTGTCGTCGTCGCTGCGTGCGTGCCGCGGCAGGGGAGGCAGCTACCTGCCTGCCTTGATCTACAGAATCTTTTCCTCTGCCATTGCTTTGCTGAGCTTGCTGCACTAGCTTGCGAGACAGCTATCGTCCAACATATGGTCGCTGTTCTTCTTCTAGGACTCCAAATCTCCAATGAACACGTTGAGCTCCATATGGTCGCTGTTGTGTCACGTGTCTGTATAATAACGTACAGTGCAGGCACAGGCACGGTACGAGCATTGTAATGGGTGGAAAATTCAGAAGAACCAGTGTCTTTAATTTCTTCCATGACACAGGACTTATTAGGCTGTGTACGTAAGTAGCCGCTGCAGGACAGTTGACTGTGCAGCGGAGAGAAGTGAACTGACGTGGGTGGCACATCGGTTCACCTATCGAGAGAGTGCGCGCGCTGGTGAATAAGGTTAGCAGTAGTAATTCGATTTCGAGGAGGAAGATGTAACTTATAACTTATGATTTATGGTCTATAATTTTTCGAACAAATAAATGAGATGGTTTTTCTGTCGTCGTTTTAGAATGATTTATTATAACAGTTTTTTTAAAGCGATTTATCGGCTTACTGGTATTTTGTTTGTTGATACAAGCACTAGCTCTATGGCTAAAAGATATATCAGCCATGACAAAAAATGCTCCGTACATAGTTCAAGGGACTGTGCGAATTGGGCCTTTCTTTGTTGGGCTTGGCCCGGCCTATCAGATTCTTCTCACGGAATAAGGATCAGATCAATCAAGGCTACCTGGCCCATCTAGATTCATTCTGGCATTATGCAAAGTATAGAAGGAAATCTAATTATAAATTAGATATAGATACAGTCTTCAATATGAGGTAGGGGTTGTTGGATTATATGTGGGCCAAGCCCATATAATAAGAATAATTCCTATTAAATCTCAAAGGCCCACTCATGCAAAGGAGGCATGCATGTGACCTTTAGTACCATATTGCTAGTTCTAGGAGAGGAAGACCACCTTAAAAGGGATGGTGCACTCCTAGCCACTTGAGGCATGTGTGGGAGAGAACTAGAGGATAACACGCGCGCGCTCGCTCGCCTCGCCTCGCCGGGCCGGGAGGGCGGCGCGGGCGCACGGCACCTGCGTGAATGGTCCGCCAAAATCCGCTCCAGGTGCTTGCGCAGACGCGGCTTCTTTTTGCAGTTTTATTTTGCTGTTTTGAGTGGCGGTGAATCCGGATCGGCTACGGTAACGTGCAGGCGTCTTGATCACGCGTCCTGGTCTTCTATAAATACGGAGCCGCCGCCTTCATACAGAATATGCGAAAATCAATCTAGGGTTTTGCCTTCTCCATCCATTGTGCTGCGCCGTCCCACGTAGTCTACTCCATCCCGTCCGCCGGCGTGCACTGTCGTTCGGGAGAGCAGGTCTCCGGAACCGTCGCCTTCGAAGTCATGCACCGGGAGAGGGCGAATAAGGTTTTTGGGAAGCGCTCTGCGCGACTGCTCGCTGTAGCTCTGGCTCGTCTTCCTCATCGTTCGGCTTCGGCGAATCGTCATCGACTTCGTGTCATCCTCACCGTGCCTGCGGCGTCTACATCAGCAAACCGATCAGAACAGAACCATCGGTACGTAACAGTAATGTTCTCCGTATTAGATCTGTTCATATACAGTTTCCTGGTTTACATGTCTAGATCTTTTATGCCTGTGATGGTTCTGTTATTGTGCGTGCATGATGTCATGATTAATTTATGGAATAAATTGAACCTACATGTGCTTATATTTTCAACAATCCAAAAACCTTATTGTAGGCACTGTGGTTTTACTATGGCTGGATTTGCCGATGCACTGAGGCCGGATAAGTTCTCCGGTGTGCACTTTAAGAGATGGCAGATCAGGGTCACTCTGTGGCTTACTGCTATGAATGTATTCTGGGTTAGTAATGGCAAGCCTGAAGGTGTTCTTGATGCTGAAAAGCAGAAAGAATTCGAGACTGCCACTACTCTCTTTGTTGGATGCATTCTTAGTGTTCTTGCTGACCGTCTGTGCGAGGTGTATATGCACATGACAGACGCGAAGGAGTTATGGGATGCACTGAATTCCAAATACGGTGCTACTGATGCCAGCAATGACATGTATGTCATGGAGCAATTTCATGACTACAAGATGGTTGATAACCGTTCTGTAGTAGATCAGGCTCATGAGATACAGGCCATTGCCAAGGAACTCGAACTCCTGAAGTGTGCCTTACCCGACAAGTTTGTGGCTGGATGTATTATTGCGAAATTACCTTCTTCATGGAGGAATTTCGGAACAGCACTCAAACACAAGAGACAAGAATACTCTGTTGAGAATCTGATTGGGTCTCTTGAAATTGAGGAGAAAGCTCGGGAAAAGGACGCTGTGTCTAAGGGTGATGGAGGGCAGTCTAGTGCCAATGTGGTACAGAAACCCTCAAGCAAGAACAAAGGGAAATTTGTTAAAGCCCAACAGACAACCAACTTCAAGAAGAAGAAGAACAACAACAATCAGGATGATAGAACTTGCTTTGTGTGCGGTGAGCCTGGTCACATGGCCAAGAAGTGCCCACAACGCAAAGGAAAGAAGGCACCTGCAGGACAGACTTCTAAGTCTGTCAACGTGACCATTGGCAAGACTGGAGATGGGACTGGGTATGGTAATTTACCTACTGTTCTTTCAGTTAGTCAATCTACCAATTGGTGGATTGATACAGGAGCTAATGTACATGTGTGTGCTGATATTTCGTTGTTTTCTTCTTATCAGGTCGCCCGAGATTCCTCCGTCCTAATGGGGAATGGGTCACATGCTACTGTTCATGGTGTTGGCACGGTAGATCTGAAGTTTACTTCGGGAAAGATCGTGCAGCTGAAGAACGTGCAGCATGTCCCTTCTATAGACAAGAATCTCGTTAGTGGCTCCCGTTTATGTAGAGACGGGCTTAAGTTGGTATTTGAGTCTAATAAAGTAGTCGTGTCTAAACATGGACATTTTATTGGTAAAGGCTATGAGTGCGGAGGCTTGTTCCGCTTTTCCCTATCAGATTTCTGCAATAAGACTGTAAACCATATTTGTGGCAGTGTGGATGATGAGGCTAATGTTTGGCACTCACGTCTATGTCATATTAATTTTGGTTTGATGTCTCGGCTTTCCAGTATGAATTTAATTCCAAACGTTTCCATCACCAAAGGTTCTAAATGCCATAGCTGTGTGCAATCAAAGCAACCTCGTAAGCCTCACAAGGCTGCCGAGGAGAGAAACTTGGCACCACTAGAACTCCTGCATTCAGATCTTTCTGAGATGAATGGCGTGTTGACGAAGGGTGGAAAACGATATTTCATGACATTGATTGATGATGCAACTAGGTTCTGTTATGTGTATTTATTGAAAACGAAAGATGAGGCTTTAGACTATTTTAAAATCTATAAGGCAGAAGTTGAAAACCAGTTAAATAGAAAGATAAAAAGACTTAGGTCAGATCGTGGTGGAGAGTATTTCTCAAACGAATTTGACTTATTTTGTGAGGAACATGGCATTATACATGAGAGGACGCCTCCTTATTCCCCCGAGTCAAATGGGATTGCCGAAAGGAAAAACCGCACATTGACTGACTTGGTGAATGCCATGTTAGATACTGCGGGATTACCTAAGGCATGGTGGGGGGAGGCTTTGCTAACGTCTAATCACGTATTAAATAGAGTTCCTAACAGAAATAAGGACAAAACACCATACGAGGTATGGATTGGGAGAAAACCATCACTTTCTTACTTGCGTACATGGGGGTGCTTGGCGAAAGTTAATGTGCCAATAACTAAGAAACGCAAGCTTGGACCTAAAACTGTGGACTGCGTTTTTCTGGGATATGCTAATCATAGCATTGCCTATAGATTTTTGATAGTTAAAACTGAGGTACCTGACATGCATGTTGGTACAATTATGGAGTCTCGAGATGCAACATTCTTTGAGAATATTTTTCCTATGAAGGATACACATAACACTACTAGTCAACCTTCTGAAATAATTCCCAGTTCAATCACATCACCTGAACCTTTTGAACATACACATGAACTTGTCAATGAGAAGGATGACAGTGGAGCTCCTAGAAGGAGCAAGAGACAAAGGATATTCAAATCCTTTGGTGATGATTTCACTGTGTACCTTGTGGACGACACTCCCAAGTCTATTTCAGAAGCGTATGCATCCCCTGATGCAGACTACTGGAAGGAGGCTGTCCGTAGTGAAATGGATTCCATTATCGCTAATGGAACCTGGGAGCTGACAGATAAACCTTATGGGTGCAAACCTGTAGGGTGCAAGTGGGTGTTCAAAAAGAAGCTTAGGCCTGATGGTACTATTGAAAAATATAAGGCTCGGCTTGTTGCCAAGGGCTATACTCAGAAAGAAGGCGAAGATTTCTTTGACACTTACTCACCTGTTGCTAGACTGACCACAATTCGAGTACTACTTGATTTGGCTGCCTCACATGGTCTTCTCGTTCATCAAATGGACGTTAAGACAGCTTTTCTTAACGGAGAGCTGGATGAGGAAATTTACATGGAACAACCTGATGGATTTGTAGTAGAAGGTCAAAAAGGCAAGGTGTTAAAACTGTTGAAATCTTTGTATGGTCTGAAACAAGCCCCTAAGCAGTGGCATGAGAAGTTCGATAGAACACTGACATCTGCAGGCTTTGCTGTCAATGAGGCAGATAAATGTGTATACTATCGTTATGGTGGGGGTGAGGGAGTTATTCTATGTTTGTATGTGGATGACATCTTGATTTTTGGGACAAACATTAGTGTGATAAATGAGGTCAAATCATACTTGTCTCAAAACTTTGATATGAAAGATCTGGGAGTGGCTGATGTTATTCTAAACATTAAATTGGTTAGAGGTGAGGATGGGATTACACTTTTGCAATCTCATTATGTGGAAAAGGTCTTGAGCCGTTTTGGCTTTTCTGACAGCAAGCCTTCTCCAACACCTTATGATCCTAGCGTGTTACTTCGTAAGAATAAGAAAATTGCTAGGAATCAGCTGGAATACTCCCAGATAATTGGCTCACTAATGTACCTAGCTAGTGCAACAAGGCCAGACATCTCCTTTGCTGTGAGCAAATTGAGTCGGTTTACATCTAACCCAGGAGATGATCACTGGAAGGCGCTTGAGCGAGTGTTGCGCTATCTGAAAGGCACCTCGAACTTTGGACTTCATTATACTGGGTACCCGTCGGTGCTGGAGGGTTACAGTGATTCCAACTGGATCTCTGATGCTGATGAGATCAAAGCCACTAGTGGATATGTTTTCACTATTGGTGGTGGTGCTGTTTCATGGAGGTCTTGCAAACAGACCATTTTGACGAGGTCAACCATGGAAGCAGAGCTTGCGGCACTAGACACTGCTATTGTTGAGGCAGAATGGCTACGAGATCTATTGATGGATCTACCTACGGTGGAAAAGCCAGTGCCAGCTATCCTTATGAACTGTGATAATCAAACCGTTATCGCTAAAGTGAATAGTTCTAAGGATAATATGAAATCGTCTAGGCATGTTAAGAGACGATTGAAGTCTGTCAGGAAATTGAGAAACTCCGGAGTTATAACCTTGGATTACATCCAAACAGATAAAAACCTGGCAGATCCCTTTACAAAGGGACTATCACGGAATGTGATAGATAGTGCATCGAAGGAGATGGGTATGAGACCCATGTGAGTTATCTATGGTAGTAACCCAATCTATGTGATCGGAGATCCCGTGAATTAGGATCTGGGAAAAACAAGCCATTAGTTAACTGGAGGAGAGTAATTTCAACCCTCTCTATGTGAAGATGCAATACTCTCAGAAACTGCAAGGCAGGTTGACTAAGGTCTTAATGTGTTCCATTGGCTTTTAGAAGCGAAGACGCTATCCTGCAGAGCGTTCTTGAAAGAACACACCTATATGAGCCCGACTGTTAGTCGCAGTCTATGGAGATCTTGGGTAATCTCCTACTAAGCTCATGAAGAGACCAAGGAGTATGACTTATACGCTCCAACCGAGGGGTAGCCTACTGGCGGCCTAGTATCAGTTAAGTCTTTAAGTGAAGCTTGCTTGCACCAAACTTGCAATTCAAGGCATAGTCCATTGTTCAAGTTGTGAGTAAGTGTAGCTTGGAGTTCTAGGTGGATGTTCAACCTTAATCGGTCTCCATCGAAATACTGATATATAAACAGTACATTGGAATTCAGGCAAATCTCTGTGGGACTTTGAGATCTGGTGGGGGATTGTTGGATTATATGTGGGCCAAGCCCATATAATAAGAATAATTCCTATTAAATCTCAAAGGCCCACTCATGCAAAGGAGGCATGCATGTGACCTTTAGTACCATATTGCTAGTTCTAGGAGAGGAAGACCACCTTAAAAGGGATGGTGCACTCCTAGCCACTTGAGGCATGTGTGGGAGAGAACTAGAGGATAACACGCGCGCGCTCGCTCGCCTCGCCTCGCCTCGCCGGGCCGGGCCGGGCCGGGCCGGGCTGGGCTGGGCTGGGCAGGGCGGGCGGCGCGGGCGCACGGCACCTGCGTGAATGGTCCGCCAAAATCCGCTCCAGGTGCTTGCGCAGACGCGGCTTCTTTTTGCAGTTTTATTTTGCTGTTTTGAGTGGCGGTGAATCCGGATCGGCTGCGGTTGCTAATCCGGTTCGGTTACGAGTTATGGAGAACGTGCAGGCGTCTTGATCACGCGTCCTGGTCTTCTATAAATACGGAGCCGCCGCCTTCATACAGAATATGCGAAAATCAATCTAGGGTTTTGCCTTCTCCATCCATTGTGCTGCGCCGTCCCACGTAGTCTACTCCATCCCGTCCGCCGGCGTGCACTGTCGTTCGGGAGAGCAGGTCTCCGGAACCGTCGCCTTCGAAGTCCTGCACCGGGAGAGGGCGAATAAGGTTTTTGGGAAGCGCTCTGCGCGACTGCTCGCTGTAGCTCTGGCTCGTCTTCCTCGTCGTTCGGCTTCGGCGAATCGTCATCGACTTCGTGTCATCCTCACCGTGCCTGCGGCGTCTACATCAGCAAACCGATCAGAACAGAACCATCGGTACGTAACAGTAATGTTCTCCGTATTAGATCTGTTCATGTACAGTTTCCTGGTTTACATGTCTAGATCTTTTATGCCTGTGATGGTTCTGTTATTGTGCGTGCATGATGTCATGATTAATTTATGGAATAAATTGAACCTACATGTGCTTATATTTTCAACAGGGGTAAATCATCAATTTGATTTATTTTTTAGTTATGTATATTTGCCTCCATCTAATATATTAACTAATTTGCTTTAGGATTCATAAACCTTTCTAAAAAGATGTGTACTGAAGCACACCCTAATCGCGATAAGAGAGAAAGATTTGGTGAAGTAGACCGTAAATTATATAAGCACAATTTCAAAAGAGTATAAGGGATTATTGTTCTTCCACAATCCTCTCGAACCTGTTAAAACCCCCATATCCTTGCCCTAGACAAGAATCTCATGTTAAAGAATAAACTATCCTCTAATCATCGCATGAGTGTCTTGCTTTGGATGAGTTTCTCTTGCTTGACATCAGGCTCTAGCCTACTAGTAGTGGCCAATGGGCCGTGCCGGGCCGGCACGGCACGGACCCAGCGATGACACGGGCCGTTTAGGTACGGTCTGTTAAGGCCCACCAAATAAATGGGTCATGCCGTGCTAGCCCGCGCGCCGCGGTTTGAGCCCAGGCATAGCCCACGACTGTGCCATGCCGGCACGGGCACGGTTACAACTGGGAAAAAGAGAAAAAAAATCTAAAAATTATAGAAAATTAAGAAAAAATTATAACAAATTGTAGAAAGTTAAGAAAAAATTCAAAACAATTATAGAAAATTGTAGACATTGTTAATCATCAAGATAATTATTTTCAATGACATAATGAGCTTTATTAACTTGTTAAATTACATGGGATGGCTGCCTCATTAAAAATTTACCAAGTAAAAAACTCAAGAAAACCTTGATAAAGAAAAAAAGTACAGCCTATAAGACTCATTAGTGACTACATGTGAAGAAAAATATTGAAAATCCTATTCATTGCTATCAAGATATAAATTCTCAAAAGATTCTTCTAAATCTCTATTCTCTGCAGTATGTTGGAGTCTTGATTTAGCTTGTTCCCAGTCTTTGATGGTCAGAAGGATTTCGACCATTTCGTTCAAGAGACTTGTTCGTCGCTCCTCGATTATTCTTGCAAATAGACTGTAGGCCGACTCCGATGAGACTGTAGATGCAAAAATAGTTAACACATTCCACGCTAATATGGATAACACTGGATATGTTCAACTCTTGTTCGAAGCTGACGATATCACTGTTGAGATAGCTTGATAGGTCTCCAGTGTTTTGTCGCATTCCTCCTCCTGATTGATGTGTACTTGCACCTGCATGAGAATCTCTAGAAGAAGAACCAAAAATCTTGCCCTATTGCATAGTCCCCCTAGAGGTGCTAGGGGCTACTAGGGGTCTTTTCAAATGTACGGACCTAAACTTATTTTCATATTTCTCATATACCTCATATAATTTATCCTTAACTACCTTATAGTATGTACAATAATCTAAACCGGTAGCATCACTTAAAAGTTGTAATACATTTATAAATCCTTGGAGTTTGGCCTAGGATCTAAAATAAAGGCGAATGCATATAAAGTAGGAATTTTCCTCTAATATTTTAAAAACTTAGTTTTCATGGCAACTACAGCATCCTGTAGTACATGATCATTTTCAAAAGCCATTAGGTGAGTGGCAATTTTAAGAATATTATGAACAATTAGATGAGAGGTTGGATAATATACTCAGAAAGATAAAGTTTAGCTTTATGAAAAAGTTCTAAAAAAGAAAATATTTTTTCACCAACAACCCAATCATCATCAGTAAGTTCAGGGTCTCTAACTTGGGTTCTACCAGAGGAGCTACGAGATTAATGACCTTGGGTGTGAAGGAAAACAGATAAAGTGCTCTTATATGGCAATATATTATTAAGCATAAGGTAAGTAGAGTTCTATCTAATAGCCATGTCTAAGCCAAATTTTTTAGGACGGATGTTCATTGCTACGCAAAAGCTCTTATATGTGGCTATTCGTTGATTAAAACAATTAATATATGAAATTGCATCCCTGAAAGAACCAATACAAGCATTTAATTTTTTTAAACCAGATTTAACAACAACATTAATAATATGACAAGCACAATGTTGATGCAGTAAGAAGATTGTGCATAAGTATTAAACAAAGGAGTAAGAATTTCCATAGCCTTAGTGTTTGCAGCTGCATTGTCTAAGGTTATAGAAAAATATTATCCGTGAGGCCAAAATCTTCTACAACTTTAATAATACATTCTGCAATATTTTCAGCAGTATGCGAAACATTAACTAATTTAAATCCTATATTTTTTTCATTACCCAGTCATCATTAACATAATGAGCAACAATACTAATATAATCCTCTCTCGCCCTACCACTCCATATGTCTGATGTCAAAGCAATAGAGAATGTACAGGTATGAAATATTTTTTTTAATTTTTCATGATAATTGTTATAATATTTAATTAGATCTTTAGTTGTGGTTTGCCTAGATATAGCACTAAATTGAGGGTTATGAGCAGTCATAATATATTTTTGAAAAGCATTAGACCCACCAAAATTTAAAGGTAAATCTTGAGAAGCAATTAATCTACAAAGAGATTCTTAGGCTACCTCTGGGTTGTACTCCAAGTACGTATCGAGCCGTCGTGGTTATATTGCAGCTGATTTAGCGCATTTGCATTCCTTATCTTCTTTTGCAGCTTGTAGCATGCCGTTGCAGGTGACCCTTCCCCCTTGAAGATTTTGTAGACAATTCATTACCACAAATTTTACAAACAGCATACCTCACCGAATTTCCATCATCATCAGTCTTGAACTTCTTGTCGAAATTGTTCCACTGACAGCCGCCCTTGCCCCTCGCTCCCGATGCAGCGACGCCACGGTCCACCGGCCGTCGCCCTCACGGACCTGCGCCTCTGGGCTCCGAGTGCCCCCATGTCACACGTCACACAGTATGCCGCACGGCCCGCACCTACACACCGCCACCCTCGCGCTTTAATAGTCCAACTTAGCGCCCACTCGTCCACCAACGAGTAGAAGAGCAGGCAGCACAGTAGGTAACACGTTTTAGCACAACCATTTTGAATTGATTAAGGAGTGCAATTTGTGGATCTGGATCTAGGTGCATAAATTTTTTTAAGCTACAAATTTTGCAATTTGCATGATATGTTGATATATGTATCTGTTATTTCTTTATATTCAGTTATCAGAGATCAGTTATCTAGTGAAATAACCTTTTACATTCCTATTGATTGTCATTGTTTCACCTTTCTTCCTCTTTCTTTTCTAGATAAAATGCGCAAGGTGTCATGTTAGTTCTGACTTTTGAGCAATATGAGCGAATGTTGGATCTTACTGCTGAAATAGACGGCGACATCAGTTCACTCGAAGAAGCACTTCAATGGTTTACATCTACAGAAGTCTTGAATGGTGAATTGGTGATAATAGATATCAGTGCAGTAGGTTGTATTACTTTGTTCATGTTTAAGCTTTCTGAACCTACTCAAGCTATGCTCTTTAATGTTCATTACATTACGTTGCTTGTGTTTTATCCCTAGACCACAGTCCTTGAGTTGTCACTGAAATTTTTAGTAAACTAAGGACTTCAATTATAGTATTGCCATATATTTTTAAAAGGAATTATAGGCATCCACACCTCTTATTCACCTTCACTTGTTGAGAATTAGGTGTTGATAATATTTTCGTCATATCCTTAAGTTGTCACTAAAAAGTTAATTAGGTATGCCATTTGAACTAGTTGAATAGTGAATATGTTATTATGTGCACCTTGTTTTGCATACGAATTATCTAATGCATTTTGCTTATTTTCAACCTTGTTGCGCCTCAGATGGTTGGTAATCTAACCAATATTACTTCAAATCCAGGTTTAGATCTCAAAAGATCTTTCGGGTAATTCAGTATTTCTTGAATTCCTGTCAAGTACTTTTTTATACTATGCAATATTGTTTATATTATACCATGTTTTCCTTATTATGTTTTACCATTAAACTCAAGTTCCATATCAATGATGTATTTCTAGTGTACTTTTGTTATATCGTGATATATTGGTATGGGTATAATTGGTGTTAGTTTTCGGTTGTTAGAGTTTAGTCTAGAATATAGCCAAAGCATTTTAAAAAAAATGCATCGTTGATCTCTGCGTTGGTAGAACAGAATAGCATGCCACCAACCTTCACATCTACCTGCCGAATGGAGCGGCCCGACACAAATTCTCTGCATGCTGCGCGCGTGAGCAGAGCGTGTAGACACGAGTCATGCAAGCATGCATGCAGTAGGAGCCCGAGCAGCCGACGCGTTGCTGCCAGCTCAGGCTGCATGAACGATACGTGCGTCCTCTGCTGGCCACCGTACGCCCACAAGCCATGCTTGCATGCAGTGTGCCGTTCCATGCTACTCATTGATCCATCCATCGTTGGTATAGTATGTGTCATACCAGTTTGCAGTGAACTTTTCACCATCCAGTGTCCAGAACGTGCAGTTGTGACAAAACGAATCATCGTAATTGCAAGCATATGTACATCTGCAACGTAGGATCCCAAGTCTCTACTGCCATTTGTTTGCTCGGTGTTGCTCTCTCACGTTAGGCGAATTTAGACGCATTGGAGACCATCAAGATTCGTGCTCAGGGACGGCGGCGGTATCTCTGACGAGCTTCACGGCTGTTTAGGGATGAGGTTTATTGGAGTTAAGGGTTTAAAGTTCACCGGAGCCCCAACCTTAGATTTCGGGTGGCGGCGGCGGCTGCAGCGGACGATGGAGGTGGCATTAGGGCAAATGCGGCGGCAACGGCGGCTACCTGACGGTGGACAATAAAGACGCCTTGGGGCAAGGTCGACGTGCATGGCAACTTAGGGTTCAGCATAGGGTGAAGGATCCAAGGGCAATGAACCACCGGAGATGAAGAAGAATGGTGGAGTCGGCGGTGAAGGAGGTAGGGGGTGCGACGATGGAGGAAGCTAGTGGTGTCGGCACTGTCTCAGTGCCCGTAGCTATTATAGGAGGCGGAAGCGGTGGTGACACGCCAAAGGGACATGCCGGTGGCACAAGTCATATTTACTAATGCTGGATAGAGGGTGGCGGCGGTTGTCAAGGGAGAGTGGACGGGAAAGAGAGGATAGAGGATGGGTTAGCTATTAGGGTTAGCACGAATCTAAAAGAAATCCTACCATCCAAAATGTATCTGATTTTCTAAGATAAAACAGGTACCCGATGCTTAGGCGTACCCCAGCACAAGTTGCATCGGCGTACCCCAACACAAGTCATATTTACTAATGCACATGCACATGCGGCTGCTTGCTTTCTTAAGGTGATGTATTAGCAGCCTAGCTTGATCCGGAAGTGCCGGGGTCAACAACAGATCTGCACGAAAGGCTCCACCAAAAACGCATTACTACTTAATACAATTGTTAAGGTTGGCTAGTCGTCTCTCCCTCCCTCTCTGTTTCTGCCTCGAGATGTGGTATATTACAATTACTGCTGATGCCATTCACAAGACACGAGTAGTAGTATAATGATAATGATGCAGTGATGCTTCTACAACAAAAACTTGCAGATTGATAGATTGATTATTGCAGCCTTGCTTATGTACACGACCTGACAAAGTAAACTGTACAAGAGGTTTCAGGTTTTCAGCTAGACTGAACTGAACATATCCGTCGCTTTATGTATGTAGGCAGCTCTAGGTAAAAATACATTGGACGGATTGACGATAGATCATCTGGTCTGATCCGATTGATGATCGACGCAACACCTGCCGCTTCGCATTAGGTTGTTGCTTTTTTTTTTCTTTTTTTCCTTTCTTTTTTCTCTAAGTCTACAGGGAGTACAGGAGAACAACTGAAGAACAGGGGAGGAGAGAGGGAACTGAAGTCTGAAGAAGCAAAGAAAAAAGCCACGGCTTTCGTCGTCGTTGCCCAACCTAATTAAATTGATCCCTGCAAAAATAATCCAGATTGCGTAGTCAGTACTAGTCTGATTGAACCAAATGCAAGTATGCAACCAACCACTCAAACCTAATCTGCATGGAAAGAAAGATCAACCAGTGGCTATTCAAAGGGGAAGACAATGCGTACCACTACTACATGCAGTGGTTGTTGAAGACTTCACTTTAGAGGTTAGGATATCATTTGTCAAACACTGACACGTACATCCACGATCTCATCGAGCAAAGACTGTATATAGTTTTTGGCCAAATGCAGGACAAAGCAAAGGCTCAAGCCTAATCGAGGTCAAAGGTCACATGAAGCAACATACTTACATATGGATTAGGGAGTAGAGAAATTTATGGCGTGAAGGAGAGAGACTGAAGTACCAGACGAAAAAAATCAAGTCCCTTTCAATGGATTTGCTACCTTTTTTGAATCAAAACTAATTTAGCATCTTAATTCACTTTGGAAAGTAGAAAGTACACTTCAAATTACTAGTTTCATCACCTAGCAGTTGCAAATTTGCGAATCAAATGGCATGCATGGCTCAGGAGCCAGGAGCATGATCAAAAAGTAATCTTTAGAAGGCAGAGATAAGCTCGTACCTCGTGCAGCTATGGTGCAGAGCACCACATCAGTGGATCAATCTTTGAAGAGGACGGTGTCGGCGATGGCCATGAGCGGGCCTACGCAGTCGCGCGAGAACTTGCGCGCGAACATGTACGGGATGGTGGAGTTGTCGGACCGGCGCAGCTCGGCGATGAGCTGCGGCGACACCTCCGGCGCGGTGTACGTGCGCGGGTGGCCCTCGACGCTGCCGGTCCAGTTGACGCGGGTGAGCGTGTACCGGGCGCAGCCGGCGGGGTCGGCCATGTCGAGCAGCGTCGAGAAGTAGTGCTCCTCCGGGTAGCACGAGTCCTGCATATCCGGCAGGCACGGCACGCGGAACTTGCACCAGAGCCGGCGCTCGCGGACGACGAGCATGGCGTGGCGGCGGGCGAGGGTGAAGAACTGGGAGCCGATGCGGAACCGGTCGAACGGGACCTCGGGGAGCATGGCGCCCTCGCCGCGGGCCACGTAGCGCGCGGGCATCTGAGGCTCGCCGGTGAGCACCTCGATGTAGCTCGGGAGGCGGTGGTGGTGCGCCGCCCTGAGCGGGAAGAGCGTCGCGTACAACCGCGGGAAGGAGTGGAGCGGGATGCAGTGCTGGGAGAGCAGCGCGAAGTAGGCGTTGGCCGCGTCGTCGAGCAGCGCAGCCGCGAGCAGGCGCCGAGCGGCGGCGATGAGGCTCGGGTCCGCGCGCCGCGTCGGCTTGGCAGCCACGAAGCGCCCGCGGAACGACGGCGTCGGCGGCAGCAGCAGCCGCGCCGCCGGGTCGGCGTGGACGTACACGTTGAGCCTCTCGGAGTGGCCCGCGAAGAACCGCTCCCAGAGCGGCGCGAAGGTGAGGTCGGAGTTGGTCAGGAACAGGAACGCCACCTTGGGGGCCGCCGCCGCGGCTCCCTCGCCGGCGTCCATAGTCACGCGACGGAACAGCGCAAGGTCATCAGCTTCCTCCGGCATCCCCACCCCCTCTCCCACTCCTCCATCCCCGCCGCCGCTCGCAGCACCACCAGCGGAGGACGGCACCTCCTCGTCCCCAGCCACTACCGGCGGCGGCGGGGAGAGGCGCGGGGCGAGAAGCAGCAGCGCCGTAAGCGACACAAACAGAAGAAGAGAAAGCACCATCGGCGAAGACGTCATGGCGCGCGCGGACGGTGATTTCTCTGCGAATTCCTGGACAATTTGGGAGGAAGAAATATGTGTCTTGCTCGGAATAAATCGAATTGCTTGAATCCGGGGTCAGATCCCCATCCGGGAGATCGGAATCGAAGCTCTCGATCGGGGAAGGGAGGATGCAGGGGAGCAAGAAGTGAGTGCTGGTCGCGTCCGCCTCTCCTCTCGCTCTCGCTTCTCTCCCTTTCACTCCCGCGGAGGCAGGAAAATCAAGGGAGGCACGTGGTTTCGTTTCTGTGACATCCGAGGTCGCATCTCGTGGGGCCCAGAAGCAGTGGGTGTAAAGTGGGCCTTTGGGTTTCGGTGGGGGCGAGGAGGGATGGACGGCTGTGGAGAGAGTGCTGAGGCTATGGATGATTTGGCGCCGTTGGATGCGGGGCTATGTGGCGCGCGTGGGGTGGTGGGACACGTGGCGAGATGCTTCTCTCGTAGTGCGGTTTGTTAATTAATTAAATTATTAATTGGAGGCGTCCCGGAATACACGAGTATTTTTTAAAAAAAATTACAACTGAGAATGCACAATTGGTACAACTGAAAATTACAAGTGTGCATCGTTTTGAAAAACACGTTAAAGCTTAAACAGATATTATTGGATTTATTCAATAAATCACGAAGCATGTGTACACGCTTTTCCACTCTGTGAGATAAAGCACCCGGGGTCAATCCAGGGATTGAACCTAGACGGTAGTTCGCATAATAGCGAAGCTTGCCAACTGAGCAAAACTTGGTTCTTGATTATAAGAGTATTTCTTTTAATCAAATGTACTCAAATGTTAAGCTGTTGGATCTAGATCTAAAGGATCCCATCCCTTCCTCCAAACATATATATCTCTCCTTCTCCCCTCCTTCCCCACCACCATCGCTACAACTGTACCCCCGCCGCCGTCGCTCCTGCACCCCTCTCTCCTTGCGCCATCCTTCTTCCTCCTTTCCGGTGAGCTTCCTCCGCGCCCCTACCTTCTTCCTCCTCTCCAATGAAATCCCTCCATGCCGCCCTTCTTCCTTGTCTCCGATGGCTACCATCTCCAGGTCCACCACCGACTCCTAACAACTCTTGTCTCGTCGACCTCTACCGTCCACCGCCCTCCTCCGACTAGCTGCACCGACGGCGCCACCACCGATCCGTCGCTTCCTCCGGCCTCCATTTATTCCCGAGGCTCTAGTGAACCCAACCCTAACCCTAATCTTGCCGGCACTTGTCGGAGCCACATAAAGCATGAATCACGAGGCAAAATCGGATGATCAAAATTTGAGTACTCCCAAGGTAAAGAAATAGTCAAGTACTCTCACCAATTTCCTTATTAATTGAGAAGGTTACGACAAACTTTGCCTTTACTCTATCTCCATCATCCATTTCAAATCAATGGCAGGGCCGAAGTCCCATTTGCCATGCAGTTCTTCATCAGTTCGTTCAGAACTAGACACTTAACTTAGGGAAGCCTGTCAACTTTCCAGGCAAAAAATAAAACTTTAGGGAAAATGAGGGCATTTAGGAGATCAGTAACCGCCATGAGTTTGCTGTGGCGTGCAAGGCCTAATCTTTCCCCTTCAAATCACTGATGAAACAGATATAACACTAAGTTTGAGCTTGAAGGAAGGGACTCCTAAGCATAAAATAGAGCAAGCATCGAATGAAGTTTGCAAAACATATTGGAAATGATTAAGTTGGACCCTCAATCAGTTATTCACGTACCCTAGATTGAATCAGTCTAGGGAGCAAAACATGTGGGAATAATGGGCCTTGGCCCATTCCTTTATTAATAATTCCTAGGAAATCTCAAAGGCTCACTTATGCATAGTGGCATATGAGATACTTTAGTCCCACATTGCTAGTCAATGTAGAGCGGCACCACCTTATAAGGTAGAGCATGTCTAGCTTTAGTGAAGCAAGAGAAAGGAGGACTATACATACGTGCTTGCTCACCATGCTAGGCCAGGCAAGTTCAACCATGGGTCCAGACGTAGTTTTTTTTTGCAATTTTATTTTTTCAATGCACTTGTGTCAAGATGGAAGGAGACATTTGAAAACTGCTCTAATCGCACAGCATTAATTATGATTAATGTACCTTCTGTTTCTGAAAAAAAAATGTAATTGAGGATTCCTTCTGAGGCATATACATCTCCTGATGCAGAGTGCTAGAAGGATGTGGTCCGTAATGAAATGGATTCCATTCTCGCTAATGGAAATTGGGAAATCACTGATTGTCCAAATGGTTGCAAGCTAGTTGGATATAAGTGGGTATTCAAGAAAAAGGTTAGGCCTGATGGTACTATTAAAAAGTACAAGGCACAGCTTGTGGCGAAGGGTTATACTCAAAAGGAAGGTGAAAATTTCTTTGATACTTATTCACTCATTGTTAGATTGACCACTATACGAGTACTACTATCCTCGGCTACTTCACATGGTCTTATTGTCTATCAAATGAATGTTAAGACAGTTTTTCCTAATGGAGAGCTAGATGAGAAAATCTACATGGAACAGCCTAATGGCTTTGTGGTAACTGGTCAAGAGGGCAATGTTTGCAAGTTACTGAAATCTCTATATGGTCTCCAGCAAGCACCTAAACAATGGCATGAGAAGTTCAATAGAACTTTAACATCTACGGGCTTTGCTGTAAACAAAGCTGATAGATGTGTGTACTACCGCTGTGGTAGGGGTGGAGTTATATTGGGTCTATATGTTAATGACATATTTACCTTTGGAACAAATCTTAACGTTGTTAACGAGATTAAGTCCTTTTTGTCCCAAAGCTTTGACATGAAAGATCTGGGAGAAGCCGATATAATTTTAAACATGAATCTAATCAAGGGAGAGGATGGGATTACACTTCTGCAATCCCATTATGTGGAAAATGTCTTGAGCCATTTTGTCTGTACAGATAGCAAGCCTTCTCCAACACCTTATGATCCTAATCTAATACTTCAAAAGAATCAAAGACTAGGAAAGGATCAGCTGAGATTTTCTCAAATTATTGGTTTACTCATGTACTTAGCTAGTGCTACCTGGCCTGATATTTCATTTGCTATAAGCAAATTAAGCTGCTTTACCTCTAATCTGAGAGATGATCATTGGCATGCACTCGAGCGAGTTATGCACTACTTGAGAGGTACAGTGAGTTATGGAATTCATTATATCGGATACCCGGCGTACTCGAAGGGTATAGTGATTCCAATTGGATATCTAATGCTGATGAGATTAAGGATACGAGTGGATATATTTTCACTCTAGGCAGTGCTGCTGGCTCATGGAGTTCTTGTAAATAGACCATTTTTATGAGTCAACCGTGCAAACAGAACTCACGGCATTGGACACAACCATTGTTCAAGCAGAATACTTGCGTGAACTCTTGATGGACTTACCGATGGTTGAAAAATCGATTCCAGCTATCTTGATATACTGTGATAATCAAACGGTTCTCATTAAAGTGAATGGTGAAAAGGATAACATGGAGTTTTCTAGGCATGTGAAAAGAAGATTGAAATCTGTAAGGAAATTGAGAAATTATGGAGTAATAGCTATGGATTATATCCCAACAGCTAAGAATCTAGCAGAACCCTTTATAAAGGTTTTATCACAGAATGTGATAGACCACACATCAAAGGAGATAGGAATGAGACCTATGTGAGTTATACTACAGTGGCAACCCAATCTATGTGATTGGAGATCCCGTGAAGTAGGATATGGGAAAAATAAATTGTTTGGTTAATTGAAGGAGAGTACATTTTAGAACCCACTCCATTGAAGATGTTGTGCTCTAAAATCTGTATGATAGAATGACTTTGCCTTAATGTGTTCTGTGGATCTAAATAGCAAAGATATTGTCCTACAGAGTATTCTTGAAAGAATATACCTATATGAGCCCGACTGATAGTCACAGTCTGTGAAAAGTGGGTACTCTCTAAGAAACTCATGAAGAGACACCAAAGTATAACTTATACGCTCCACCTGAGGGGTAGCCTATTGGCTGTATAATACCAGTTAAGGCTTTAATTGAAACTCATTCACGCAAAACTGGTAATTCAAGGCCTAGTCCATTGTGTAGTTGTAAATAAATGTAGTTTGAAGCTCTAGGTGGATGTTCAACCCTAACAGGTTTTTACTAAAGAACTAGCATATCAACAATGCTTTGGAACAATGGGCATACTTTGTGAGCCTCTGGGATCTGATGGGGAATTGTTGGAATAATGGGCCTTGGCCTATTCCTTTATTAATAATTCTTAGGAAATCTCAAAAGGCCCACTCATCCATGGTGGCATGTGGGATACTTTAGTCCCATATTGCTAGCCAAGGTGGGGAGACATCACCTTATAAGGTGGAGCATGTCTAGTCTTGTTGGAGCAAACGAAAGGAGGACTACATGCGCACGCTCACTTGCCTCGCCTCGCCTCTCCTCACCTTGCCACGCCAGGCTTCATGGCCGCGCGACATGCGTGTGAATGGTGTGGCTATTTCGGGTTCAACCGTGGATCTAGATGAAGCTTTCTTTTGCAATTTTGTTTTGCCATGCATTTGTGTAAGGATGGAAGGAGACTTTTGAAAACCACTTTAATCACATGACATTAATTACGATTAATGTACCTTCTATTTCTGAAAAATGTGATGGAGGAATCCTTTTGAGATCTATAAGAGGGAAACTATGCCTATTCTCTTGGGACTATCTGTGTGCGAGTTAAGTTCCTTTCGCGCTGCCCTATTGCCAGCTACTCTATCCTTCGTCGGCGTGCATCGGTCATGGGAGAGCAGGTCTTCAAAGCCATCATCCTTGTGATCATGTATAGGAGAGGGCAAATCAGGTTTTTGAGAAGCGATTTGTGTGCTTGCCATTCTCTGCACGATTGCTTCCACATGTTCTTCATCAGCAACGGTAACATCTAGTAGTCTATAGCTTTTCTTAAGAGCAGTGCCTCAATATTTTCCTCTTTAATAAGAGTAGCACTAATCTCAAAGCAAACGAAGAGTTAAGTAATATCTATCAACCATTAATCATACTTTAAAAATTATGCAAATCACTATTAGGAAATTATAGAAGCAGCTCCCTTTTCTTAATTGTAAGTATGAATATATATGTTTTGTTGTTTATAATACTTATCTTGTTAGTTTATTCTCAAGAAAGACATATGCGTACAATCCAATTTATACTTTTACCCATATTTAGTATTTATGTTGTTTCTATAGTCATGATTTATTTGCAGAATTATTTAACCACTAAAGTGCTAAATATTCTAACAAAAGAAACACAATTTGGCAAAGGAAGGAAAATATAGCTTTTCACAATCGGGAGGGAGCAAGCACAAGACATTTGCAGGAGCATAAATTAACCATGTACTCACAAGCCACGCCACCAACAACATCCATCACCTTGCAACCTGGCTGCTGCACCTCCATACAGAAACCATCGTTGACTATGGCGGTAGGCAGTCCCTTCGCAGTTTCTTCTCCTCGACTTGCTGCTGCGGCGAGTCAATCCCGTCGCCCCACCTAGAACGCAGACTCCACTTCCAATTTGCAACCTTTAAGGCTGCAGCGACCGGGAGGGACTGGCCGCCGGCGGGAACAAGCAAGCGACTAGATGGTCGGTCCTCGTCAACCCTCGTCAACAAGAACGAAGCCAGCCAAAATAAGTCTACGTGTTCTAAGTGATTTTTAGTTTAAATAAATTGAAAAACAAAAAAAGCTAGAAGGTGTAACCGTTTAGAGCATATTTTAATAAAGGCCAAGTTTGCCGTAAACACTGTAACAGCAGAGGATTTGCTTCCGATTGGGTTTGTATGTTCAATTTCTGAAAATTTCAAATTTTCAGTGTGCCAGATGAGGTCACTAACCTATATGCTACGCTATTATACCCCAGGGATTCGCCCTAGGAGGCATGTCACGTAGGTGTTTCTACAAAAAAGCCCCCCGAACTTCCAAAATCACGTAAGAGTCCTCGGTTCTTACAGATAGACCCTCCCATATTACGTATGGGTCCTAAAATTTTTAGAAAAACTCTCCTTTTGCTTGATAAAGCCCCACGATTTTTCAGAAAATACATACAAGCCCTTGGTTTTTTTGCAAAAAAGACCTTCGATTTTCCTAAAATTACGCATGGGGCCTTATTTTCCTAGAAAACCCTCTCATGAATTATCGGCTGTTTTACTTTGGACCACACAATCACCGTGCTTCCGTTGCTAGTAATATAAACAAACCATGAGAATGAGATGATCGAGATCACTGGGCCGCAAGTTGGGACACAATGTCAGCGGTATGGCGTAAAGCACAATCATTCTGCCACCAGGAGTCACTGAAAGGCCGGACCCACATGCACAATTACTTTTGTCCTTGGTAATAGTATTGCACTAGTGTACTATGAAAATCTTAGCTGAAAAAAGAGCCAGCCCAAAACTTGGCATGTTTGGAACCCTTACCTTCTTGCTCCTAGGGTAGGTAGGGCCAGGGGCGGACCCACCGGGGGGTCAGGTGGGGCTGGCTCCAGGGCCCCAAGAAACCAAAGCAAACATAAAGTAGTCGCAACAATGGAGATAGAGTCAGTCAAGTGTGAGTGATGTGGCTCGAGGGAGGACTGCACCCAGGAGGCTAGGACTACATTGCCAGTGTGAGAGCAAGCTTCTATGGCCAATGGCTCTGTGGGCTGTGCTGTGAGGGACGAGGCGGGTAGGAAGAAGGCTTCTATGGCCAATGGCTTTGTGGGCATTCTACAGGATGTTCAAGTCCAACCCCGTCGTTAGGGTGGCTGACAGCATGCGCTAGATGCTCCGGAGGCAGTCCTGTGACATGTCGAAGCCAGACTCCTCCAAAAGTACAACACCACACAAGCCGGAGATGAATCATCTGTGTCACTATATTGAATAGTTCACCATCCTACAGCTTTGTAGACTGTGTAGTCCTCTTCTCAAGCTTACATCTCTTCTTCCTATTGTCAGCTTGGTGTATATTCTTATCATGGCAAGAATTTGGAATGTACATAAGATTTCTTGAGAATATATGCTAGTATTGTTTGGCTTTGAAATAGAGTTGCCTTCTGCCCTCCTCTCCGTCGTTCCTTCCCTTGGTGATAGGCTACAACCTATAGGAGAGAGAGGGAAGGAGGGAGGTAGGGATCATATACACGCACGTGTGTCCATGGCTACTGTGGCGGTGGAGGCCATGAAGCCGATGAAGGCAATGTTGGACGGTGTGTTCCAGGGGAGAACCCGCTACACTCAGCGTTGTCATTGGCCATCCTGCGAATATGCATCTGACAGGTGTGGCTTTTCCTGCTAGCCTCCCCTGAATTTTTGTTCTGGGTCCGCTACTAGGTAAGGCTAGTCTAGCTAGGCAAGGATCAGTATGTTGTTTGGTTCCCCATCTTGCTATCCTCGTCTCCTTCTTCCACTTCAAGCCCCTCTGCTGCTGCTGTGGTCGTCTGCCCGTGCCGACCTTCTAGATCTATCACCGCCGCACTCACCAAGCTTGCCGAGGTCGTCCACGCCGAGCCCGCTGAGCCTTGAGCTTCACCGCTACTGAGGGTATCTGTTCGTGCTAAGCTTCCAGATTCGCCGCCGCCAAGCTTGCTGAGGTCATTTGCACCAAACTCGCCGAGCCTCGAGCTCCGCCACTACCAAGGTCATTCGCCTATGCTAAACTTCCAGATCCATCACCACCGCACTCGAAAAAGCAACGAGCAAGCAAACCTTGCCCGTGTAGAAGAGCCAATTTGGCTAGCCTGGGTAGGCAAGGATTTCCTTGCTCGGGTGGGCGAGTTTGCCTGGCAAAGCAAGGTTTCTTTGCTGCTACCAAATGGCAAAACTAGTCCAGCAAGATGAGACAAGGATTGACAAGTTAGCACCTGGTTCCAGTTCCAGTGGGAACAGTAGAGGATATGCTTCTGTAAGCTCCCCACGATGTCTCACGCTCGACGGTCGAGCTGCATCTTCGTTGACATCGTGGGCTGATAGGCCCAAAAATAATGGATCATCAGTTGAATGATCGTGATGGGCTTGAGGCCTCTCTGGTTTACAACTAGTGACACATAGCAGCAGTAGAGAGGATGACATGGGCCTAGCCCATAGAATTTTGCACTGACTATTTTGATTTGTTATTGTTTTATAGGCTAAAGCCAGTGTGGAACGCCATCTTCTACAACTCCTCACCTTGACCGGTGGCGCCTCGCCGGAGTCTAGCATCCGCTCACTAGCACGGCACATCCACCGATCGCATCTCGATCGGGTACACTTTTCATCCCCAAAATCTCACAAAAATCTAATCGATCTAATCGCACCCTAAACTGGCTACCATCTGCCATGAAACCTTGCAAGTCTACTTCATTTTCCTTCTCCAGGGACCAGGGCACGTCCGTCATGACCTAGATTTTTTTGGGGGGCTCTTATGTGTTGTTATTGTTGGATCTTTGAGGGCCATTCAATAATTTCTCATTTGAGAAAAGAAGGAAAAAAAGAAAAGAAGGGCCCGCCTATCAGTTGGAGAGAGGGAAGATATGAGGCAACATCGGCTGCCCATTTGACCCAGCCGCATGATTGTTCGATGCCCTCTCTCGACTGTTCTTCGGGCAAGCGATTCGAGTGGCGAATGTAGATGCAGTGACTGGTGAGATGGCGCCAGAGGCGCGAGCTCCTTAGAGCCAGCCGCTCGCAACCACCACGCCGCAGCACCCTACCTCCTCTATATAAACTGCATTCTCTTCTCATTCGGGTATGTCCTCTTCAGATCTGGCCACCGTTCTTCTTTGGTCTTCTTCACTCTGAGCTTCGAGTTTTGAGAGACTCAGTGCATCTATGCCATCTCCTCTTGGAGACCTCGTCTTCTTGATGCTTTGGGTTCCCGTGTGCGCCCTATATTCTAGTGGGGTTTTGAAGGGAACCTAAAAGTGAGAACTTGATTTGGGGAAGGAAGAAAGTCATGAACATCTCATGTTGCTCTTGAGTGCACTCGGCTAGTGCGCTTTGTTTGTTTTATGCGGCATTACCTGTACCTCTATTTCGTGTTTTGGTGTGTCTGGAATTGCGAAAGTGGGCATTGTATCTCCGTCAACCATTGTCTGGTGATTCGTAGCACAGCGAGGCAACTGGTTTTTTGGGACAACGCTTTTACGTGCCTTGCTCGGTTCTTCTTGGTGGCTTTGAGTGCCGATCGCTCCATGAGTATTCTAATTTTCCCTTGTTTACATCACTGTGCATATATGTTCTGTACTAGTTAGATTCTAAATTTGAATTGAGACTAGTACTGGGACATATTGCTAGTGATTCATGTGGATTCGGCTTATGCTTAGTGAAGATTTGGAGTCAGATTGAGAATTGAATACAAAAATTTGATATAAATTGATCTTGAGCTTGTAGATTACTTACTGTTTGGTTGTTGTTTTCATACATACATACTTGTTTGCTTGTTGCGCTATTTATTCAGTCTGTTCATGTGATCTCAAGTCCTTTATCTGTTCACTGTGGCTCATATTAGCTTCTGTTATAGTTTGATGTTAATTGATATCTTGAGTTAGGGTCAATTTCTTTCTATCTAGTGAATTCAGGCTTGTTAGTTTCACTTAACTGAATAAATCTTGCAAGTTTTTTGAGCTCAAGATCTAATTTGTTTCTAGAATTATTGTATTTAATCTGTGAATTGAACTGACTCAAAGTGGCGAGGAGGCCAAGATTTATCTTGAGCAGCCCGACATCTGAGAGCCATAATTTAACATCAAAATGTGAGCAAATATGCTGATTTGTGTGCTGCATTGTCCCTTCTTATAAGCATGCTATTTGTTTAGTTGACATGATAGATATACTTGTTTATATGTTGATTATATCAATTAAAGTCTGCTGGAATTATGCTTTTAATTCTAAATTATTTGCTGGAATTAAACTTGCAAAGTTGCTTGCACATTTTCCAACAGTTATGAAACTAATATAAAGCATAGATTCTCTCTTGGTAGCTAGCACGTTGAATTAATTTGGGTTATCATAGCTTCGATTAGAGCTAGTGATCATTTGGGCTTTTTTTGTGGCTTATGGCTGAAAAGCACTACAGCTGGCTGAAAAAACACTGTAGCTGACAGAGGCTTATTTAGCATAATTAAATTTAAAAAAATTAAAAAATATAAAAAAATATGTTAGGCCATTACGTATAATACAAACAAATACGGGGAAAAAAGAACCGGCAAAAAAGCTCAACAAAAAGCCAAAAAGTTCATAAAAAGACGAAATTTATGAATAGTGAAAAATAAGCCGGAAGCTAAAAGCTGAAGTCAAAACGATCACAGTGATATGATATGATATGATATGATATGATATGATATGATGCGTTTGGGATAATATTTTCTTTCTATCTGGCGTCGCCAAGTTTCACTTCATAAAATTTTAAGCAAACATTCCGATGCGATTGGTTTAAAATATTCGGATGTTTTACTCTTACGGGAAGTTATCTTGACATTTTACTCTTCTTATGTTTGTATCTATGTTCCGCGGATTTTTTTTCCTAGCAGGCGAGGATTAATTAGTACGTACAGTCTAATGGCAAAGGGAAAGAGGAAAACTTCAAAAGAACACCTGAGTGGAGCAATGGTTAAAACATCAGTTTGTATCTGATGCAGAATATTTTGTGCTCTATCATGTCACAATTGCCCATAAAAGAGGCTGTACGCCATTGGAAACGTATTTGGTGCTGCCACACAAATCTAGTGTTTAGTTTCAAATCAATGATGTCAAAGCGCTCTATCAAAAGATTATGGACTCCCCGCTGTCAGAGGCTAAATGAACCAAAGTTTTTAGGAGAGTCGTCGATGCAGTCTTAGAGCCAGTGGCAGAGCTAGGACTCCTTATAGCACATATTTACAAATCAAAATGACTAGGACATGAGTCATCACACTCAACAATCTCCACATTGACCTTTATCTATTGAAATCATTGTGCTCCTCTAAGAACTTGCTCCAAATTGACTCCGTTTTTTTTTGTTTTTCTCCTACCTTTAGTAGTGCTCCCACCACAGGGGCTCATGGACATCACTACAATATATGTGTCAGTGTACGGGCTAGCTTGTCTAGGCCATCTACTTGAGAGCTCATTTGTCGTATAGTTTGATTAACTATACCTCATGGTCCTACAGCCTTCTATGTCATCTATGTACCTATCGGTTATGACACAGTTTCCTTCTCTTGAGCAGGATTTTTATTAGACATCCCATTAGTTACCATTCCTTTAGGTGTATCTATCAATTGGTATCCTGTATTGCTCCAAATATTTTTCATGATCACCTACCCTTTGCAAGTAACTCACGTGACTCCACCTCAAAGTGATACTTCATAACCTTCAAGTTCAAGTTATCTCATAGATATTAAATTCTTTTTTAAGCCAATAACATACTGAACTCTCGTCAGTGTGCGATGTGCTCTATCATACATCTCCAATGTAAATGTTCTCACCTCAGTAATTACATAATCCTTGCAATTCACTAAGTGAACAATTCCATGCATCGGATGTAGAGATCCAATCTTTGTCAAACATCTCCCTCGATGAATATATATGTAAGCATCATCCCAAATCTAATATATATCCATGAGAAGTAGCTGATTAACTGATGACTAGTACATCAAAATCATCGTTTCCTACTGTCGCTGAGCAGGCACACTTTATTTGCTTCAAACTCAAACAATCTTTTATCCTGTGACCGTTCTCATCACATAGATATCATACACATGTGCCTTTTCTCTTGTCATTCTTCATGTAACTTTTGCTTCTGCCTACAACACCTACTGCTACCAATGCTTGATCACCTCAAAATGAAGATTCTGATGATTTTTGTGGGGACCCCGAATTTACCAGGAATCTCCTTATTCATGCAACTATTTAGAATTTTAGTTGTGCATAGATTGATAAACAACCTGCTAATGATTACAATACCATAATAGAGTTTTTACATAAAGTATGACATAACAGTCGATTACAGAGTTTTAAAACTTTTAAGCCAAACTTATTTATGGTACAGACAAAAGAGACCACACCATAAGCAATGCTTGAGTGTAAGATCAACTTAAAATGTATGATCTTCACTATCGTAATACTCATCATATGCTAGTATGTCCTTTTCAAATTGTTCATTGTCTGAATCCAAAACATGTAAGAATGAGTACATTCGTACTCAACAAGTTACGGTAGCAATGTTTTATAATGCAATTGAAAATTTCAAGGAAATTGTCTATTAAGAAGGGTTTATTTTGGACCTATTATCACTTAACACATACAATTTTATTTGCAAGCATTTTGACTTAAACCAAAACAAGTTCATAAAGAAGGTTTTGTTAAAGAGGTTGTATATCAACAAGTTATCTTACTTTCAAGTTACCATAATTTTAACTAATAATGTTCCTTATGCCTTGAAGGAATCATCCTTTTGACACAGCTCTATTAACCAGAAGCACGACACATTTGAATGATTTGATTTAATCTCTGTGGAGAATGCCTAGCTTTACCCACATAATATCTATGACTTTATCAAAGACAGGATAAAAGAATTCATCACTAATTTACGATATTAGTAATACCCAGTACAAAGAAGGTCACTCTAAGTAGCGGGTCCCTTACCAGACCTAGGTACGGGTGACTCCTCCACTGCTCCTAGGGGTCATACTATGACATAGGCTAGTCTGTGGTCTATGCCAATATTGAACCTACCCGTGGTAATACCAATAAAAATAATACAGTAAATGAATCAAGTTCGAGTAATCAATCCTATTGATAGGCGGTAATCATGTCTTTTCGCATGGCACAAGTTAATTTCTTATATGCTTTGAGGGAAACCACCTTTTCAGCAGAGACTTGTGCATGCAACCACTGGGTAGCATATGCACACAATCACCTCCAAACCACACACCCATATCTGCCCCCAGCTAGCATTTTCCACAATATCACTTCAGGTGAGTCATCCAACACTTTTTATTCATTGTACAATAATAGTCATAAATTATGATGCGTCAACTCATGACGGTGGACCACAATGAAATGAGATTATTATTGTCCATGTTCACTACGATGTTAATCTAAAGTATGATACATTAACTCTAAGTTCATCAAAGAAAACCATATTAGACCATTGTCAAGGATGACAAGTAAACAATGTAATTAAGATGTTAACTAATTAAATGGGATCATTCAAAAGTAATTGATAACAATTAGCATTGACAAATAAATGATGTAGAAATTAACCCATACATAATATAATCGAACTAACAGGGATTCAACATGATCAAGGATCGTGGCTTGCCTTGTGACTCATAGTCAGTGCATACTCCTTTGTAGGCTTCAGAGTCGTCACTTCTAATTCTAGTTGTCTCAAGGGCTCCTTCTCGGTTTGGGTCTAGTTTGACTTGGTGTGAGATGGTCTGAATCGACAGCATGAGCACAGTACTAAGCATAGGGTTGGTCGGGTGCAAATGGCTCGGTTAGGTGTGCTAGCTAGCTTGGTCAAATCGTGTGAGCACAGTGCAGAGCGGCACTATTCTTCTTCTCTGTTGAGAGGAGGAAAATAGAGAAGGAGGAAAGGACAGTGACACGGCTGTGCAATGGTGATGATGACGTGCGCATAGAGTGTTCCTGGACACTGTGAGCCTATTTTGGGTGGTTTGGAAGGACGGCAAGGACCGTAGTGGTCGGAGAAGGCAGAGTCAGCTACGGAAAAGAAAAAACTCGCTAGTGGTGAGCTCTAGTGGTCTCCAATGCAAATGGCAGGTGCACGAGCACGGTGTGGGCATGGGGCGTCTTTTGGTGAAGATGGCTTGGCTTAAGGAGCAACAAGGAAGGCCGCTAGCGGTGGTGGACATGGCAGTGAGGTGAAGCTCTACAGCGACTATGCACGGCGGACACGGTGGTCATGGAGGTGAAATTTGGCAATGATGTGCTGAGGTGCTCCTTGTGACATGGATGGCGAGGAAAGGGAACGATGAAGGCGATCAATCAATGGTGGTGGCAACGAGGCTGGTGGCGCAATGAACGGTGACGACAATTCTGGTAATGTCTTGGCTTGGGCAAGGTACCATTAGAACTACAAGGAGGTGAGGATGAGTATGGGACAACTAATTTAGGGAGAGAAATGATAATGAGGACAAATTTGGGTAAATTACCCGGGTGGTCAAAAAGAGGGACGACACTCTCATTGGACTTGTGGACGACGGAGCGACTTAGTAGTGGTGTGATTGGCTTCAAGAAGTGAAGGGGAAGAAAAGGAGTTAGTTGCCACTATTGCTTTGGCTTTATAGCCGCTCAAGGATAGTGCTGCACAGGGCGCAGTGAATAGCAAAGACAATGCATGGGTTTTGGTGTAGGCAAGCGAGCACGTCTTGCGGGTGAGCTAAAGTGTGACAGCGCAAAGAGAGAGAGAGAGAGCGAAGAAGGAAGAGATAAGACTAGAGGCACTAAGAAGGAGGGGACCGCAACAATAAGGGATGACACCTACGAGCTACCAGTCCACAATGAGCAAAAGACCAAAAGGGAAGCACCGCGAGCACATGAGAGTAGGATCACACACCAAACACCCCCAATCAAGCTCGACAGCATCGGTAAGGTAGCACCCAAGTCCTCTACCATTCCATTTTTGTTCACTTCAAACAGTAAGCTCATGACTGACTAGAGCCATGACGACATGTCATCACTAGTTCACAGCATTGGGGCGAAAGAACCTGAGATGGCCATCCATGCGCTCCCGAGGATCCTGGCATGCTCCCCGGCGCATGTAAGGAACCCAAGCCCCGTCATGGTTGCTCACCCCATGCGAGTATTCCCTGAAGACAACTGTAACAACCCAAGTTTTTATTAAAAAATTATTAAATTAAATTAAATTAATTTAAAATAAAAATAAGTATTTTGGTTGTCTAAATTTTATTTTTGTTTTGCCCTAATTTTTTAAAAAATTGTTGGATTTGAAAAGTAATTCAAGTAAAATGCAAAAGTATTATTAAATAAAATGATATTTGATTTTCTATAAAAAAAATCCTATTTTAAATTAATTATTTGGATTTATTTGGCTTTTATCTGGTTTTCTGTGTTTTTCTGGAGTTTAAAATCTATTTTAAACTAAAAAGCATATTAAGTATAAAAATATAATACCAAATTAAGTTAGAAATATTTTCTTAAGTCCAAAATATCTCCAAGAACTTCTGTGAATTTTTCTGGAGTTTTGGAAGTTATTTGGTATTTTTCTGAGCTTTATTTGCTTTTCTCGGGTTTTCTAAAAATCAAAATAAAAACTAAAAATTTAAATCTCCCGCCTCTCTCCTAGGCTGACGCGTGGATGGCAAGGATCCGTCCACGTCACCCACGACCCATCTCCCGCCGTCCGCCCCCCTCATCTCTTCCCTTTGGGTCGACAAGTGGCCGGCCCAGATCACCCCTATGCTGCCCCAGTTCATCACCGCTGCCCACGCCTCCCCTCTCTCTCTCTGCGCGTGGGTCCCACGTGTCAGGGCCATCATCTCCGCGCTGCTCCTTCCTTTCTTCTCCGCTCTCCTTTCCTTTTCACGTCGGCCGACTGGATCCTCGTCGCCGCCGCTTTCCTTCCCGTCCCTCTTCCTCGGTTTTGGCAACCGCACCAGTTGGGGATCGAATCCCCTAAACCCCACGTTCCCCTTCCTTCTTCCCTTCCCCTTTCCTTTCCCTCTCCACCCGAATCTTCGCTGGCCATGAAATCCGGCGAGCGATTCCTACCGCCCCTCCCTTCCTCGGCACTATATAAACCCCTTCACCCGCCTCCAAGACCCGCACCACAGCCCACCGCCCTCAAGTCCTCGACACTTGAGCAGCCCTCGCACCGAGTTCTTCCGTGTGCATGCCGACGAGCCTCTCTGGCGAGCAATTGCTGTGCCTCAGGCCGCAATCAAGCCCCACCGTCGGCTGTCCGAGTTGCACCGTGACCCCTCCACCCCTCTGCCGAGCTAGGACGTCGCCGAAGCGCCGCCACACCGGAGCACCGAGCCACCTTCGCCGCCCTCCTCATTGCTGGCTATCTCCGAGCACCGCCGAGCCCCGAGCCGAGGTAAAATCGACTCCCCGAGGTCTCCTCTCCCTCCTCTGCCCCTCACCGGTCGCCGCCGTTCACCAGCGAGCCCTCGGTCCTCGTGCGCTCCCCGGCCGGCCAAGCCACGTCTACCGTTGAGTTGACGTGGTAGGTGAGGTGGCCGCCTCTCGGTGTCATGTGTGCGCCACGCAAGCGCCGGCTGCCACGCCCCACCGCGTGCCACCTCAGCATCCCCGTGGTCCGTGGACTTGGTCCATGGTAGACCAAGGCCCACCTGTCAGTCAATCCACCCTAGGGCTGACGTCATAAATCCAAATTTTCAATAGAAAAATAATTCAGCCAAAAAGAAAATTTCCATGCTGACGTCATAAATCCAATTTCCTTTAGAAAAATAATTCTAGAAAATCTGATTTATTCTTTTTCTCTCTTTTCAAACTTCTGAGAGCCCGTTCTCCTTCGTCCTAACTCCGATTGAGCCCATTCAAATTTCTAAATTCATAAAAAATTCCAATATATTCATTTCTGCCCTAATTTTATTTATTTAGAGTTTATTTTAATTTATTTAGATTTTATTTGAATTTAGTGGGTTATTTTCACCTGTAGACTACAACGATTCCGGAGAATTCTTCGACGACGATTCACACCAATTTGAGGAGCAAGGCAAATTACACTCCTTGTTCATATTGATCCCAGATTGTAAAATAAAATTATGTTATTTTAAATTATTCTGCATGCATATTTTTATTCAATGTATTTCAATTCAATTTTAAATTGTGTTAATACCTGTTTGTTATTAACTCCTTTGACATTACGAATCCTTATATCTTGTCACCCTAGGATGAAACTCTAGTTAATACACTAGTGTGGACTAGAGAATTTTATATCAAATACTTAGACCTGCTTAAACATAATCTTTGTTTTGGGATAACTTTTTCACATAAAATGATAAGCTTTTCAACTGTATTCTTGACTTCGGTGAGTCAAGAAGGATTATGAAATATTTTGAAATAAAATATAAAATCTGGTTTAGACTTAGACTAATGGTTAGGTGGTGGGTACAGGCATGCATTGTTGTTCGGTGACACAGTGTTGATTGTCAGGCACAGGGGGTATGTGGTTGAGCCTAAGTCAAATTAAGAACCAGTCTATGAGCTACTATTCCAAAGCCCTATCGTACTACCACAAGGCTGGTATGAGACAGTCCTAGCTGATTAATTTGCAGGTCCCAACCTGAGTCTCGTCGTCGGTTGAAAGTGAGCGTGGCGTAGGCCATGAGAAGTCTCACTTGGCTCAAGAGGGGTACCCAGTCTGGTGGATTCCTTACTAGGGTGAAACCTTACTGTTGGCTTGGCCAGGTTAAAGGCTTTGCATTGTAAAGGCCTTGCCATGATCTGTCCGCCGCACACCTAAGGAAGTGTGTTAATTCGGTGGCAATATGGGATGATCATGTCTTATGGGTAAAGCTGTACAACCTCTATAGAGTGTATAATATATCCTGGATAGTCGTACCTATGGTCATGGGCAAGCTGAGTAAAAGTTTTTCATAGATTAGATTTTGTTTTTCAAAATGGTTTACTAAAATCTTATGGATGGATGGAATCCATAAGAGATTGAAAGCTTGTGGATGGATGGAATCCATGAGTGATTGGAAGCGCGTGGATAGATGGAATCCATACGAGATCTTTTGGAAAAGATGGTCCGGGTGGGATGCCCGTGTTAGGTTAGTGTGGAGGATGGATCTACATTAATGGTATTAATTTAATCTACAATTACTGTTTTTACTGACTATATTAAATTCAGTAATTTCAATCTATTTACTGTATTTCTTTAAATATTGTTTTATACTCAAATAACCCTATATGCCTTCCTTTGTTGCCTTTATCATTGTGTTGCATTTCTCCGTGTGACTTGTGGAGTACAAGTTTGTACTCACCTTGTTATCTCCACACGGAGGAAGACAACTTCGACTACGGTGAAGACTTGGACGAGTAGGCCACGTCTTACTATCGTTTGCCTGTGGGCAGGCTTGTTGGGCTTCTTCCGCTTCGGTGTTTTTCTTCTGCTGCTTATGTTTAAATTTGGTTTATGTGCCGTGGATGTAAACTTTGGCATTCATACCCATATTTAGTTAATAAATGTTATTATGGTTGATATTTATTTTTGTTATCCACTGTGTGCACTAGCTGATCCTGAACTAATGCGATTTACACAGAGGATCCGGGAGTTGTTGCTCCGGGGTCCGACAACAACCCCAACTAACACAAGCCTAAGCAAGTGGGCATGAACTGTAACATCCTAGTTTTTAGTGTCCTTTTGATGTTTTTAAAATAAAATGATCATTTGGATTTTCTTAAATTAATTAAAGCTTAATTTGAATTTATAGAAATTAAAAATATTTAATATGAATAAATTAAACATCAATTAAATCAAAAACCAGTTTTATTTGGGTTCCTTGTGTTGTAAGGAATTTTTCTATATTTTCATGGATTTCGGAGTTTATTTGCTATTTATTAGAGCTTATTTTGATTTAATCCTTTTTCTAGAAATCAGAAATCCCTGCAAATTCCGAAATCTTCTTTGGGCCGAATCCCTTCTCTCTTGGCTAGCCTAGTCTCCACTCGTCCTAGCCTTTTGTGGTCACTATTTCGGTTCTATCTAGAGATTCATCTAATTCATTCTTGATATGGTCCACACTTATTTTGTATCTCATAATATTTGATCCGATCTAGAAGCTGTTGCGTATAAGAAAAGGTATCAGAATATAACAACGTACACAAATATTTGTCTTTATTTTATTGTTCTGCTAGCATTGAATGTGTCTTGAGCTCCAATTTATTTCATATCTCAACAGGATTGGCCATTGTCAATTTATAGCTCTTGATTGACCAGAATCAAGTGCTCCCATTTTCATCATATTGGTGGGTGGCAATTTTTAACTCTACAACTGCACACAATACACCATTCGTTTGTACGCTTTATTATGTTTTGGATGTGCCTATTTCATAAGTGATTGATTTTTTCTTAAATTTTAGTCACATCATCAGCCTTTGGATCGTAATCTAACCATCGTCGTCAATTACCCACCCCATGTATAAACCCAATCTTCTAACCCTAATCCCCACCACCCCACCCACAGCCAGCCCCCACCCCCTCCACGCGCGTTGTCTCCCACCGTTTCGTTGGCGCCGCTCACCGACGAGCCCCTCCCACCGCCATTACTGTTGCCCGTCACGGCTTTCGGTGCCAGGGCGGCACCCACGTCCTCCTTGTCCGCTCTACCTAGGGATGGCAACGGTACGTACCCGACGGATAGTGTCATCTCATACCCATACCCGTTAGGTGTAAATTTACCCGTCGGGTTACCCGTATCCGCACGTGGGTAGGAAAATTTACCCATACCCGTACCCGTGCGGGTATTACTACCCGACGGGTAACCTGTACCCGCAAGCATACCCGGTTCAACACATAAGAATATCATCAATTTAGACATTCATTAATCATACATGCCAAGCACAAAAGCGTCTAATGATCAAAATTAGTACACCACATAAACATACTTGACATGACCATATCAACATATGACAAACAAATAAACAATCAACAACAAGTAGATAATAAAATTAACATTTGAGTGGGATGGCTAGTTGTCTAATGCGGGTATTCATTACCCGCGGGTAGGCGGGTATGGGTAGTATATACCCACACCCGTACCAGCCTACCCGGCGGGTAGAGGATTTCACCCAACAACGTATCCATGGGTACATAAAATTGTTCATACCCGCCTCTTTATCGGGTACAACCCGTCGGGTATTCGGGTATCGGGTACCCATTGCCATCTCTAGCTCCACCTCCACCTCTCACTACCTATGCCTTCCTTTTTCATCTACAGCAGCGGTGCTTTCGGACCTGCCCCAAAAACAAGGGGTTTAGGAGTTTGGAAACGGATTATCTGCATGATTAAGCTCGATTAATTGTGAGTACGAGCTTTTTAGCACGTCTGATTCAGGATCGATCGATCAAGCAATTTGGCCCTAGAAAAACCAGCAAGAGCTCGCCTTCAGTGGACTACTGGGTGACAAGTGCGCTCCTGGAAAAGAAATGATTCAGATTGATTGCTACATTATACACTACAATGCCAATGCTATATAGTAGTGGCACATCCATACTGTTGTTCCTCTCCGATAATAGCTTACCTTTTGACTTTTGATTTTTAAATTTTAGCTTCTCCAAAAATCAAAATAAACGGTGGCTTTTTGAAAAAAAACATTCTCCAAACGATTTTCTGAGCACAAATCTATGTGCATCGTCCGCTGCTATCTTGAAAAATATTAAAATATAGATAAAAGCTATTAGTTATAACAAAAATTATCAGCTGTAACCTAAAAGGACATGTCCTAATTTAGGATTTTTTTTATTTGTCCTCATAGTGCCACCTTAATTTAGAAATTAGCCTCATACGACACGAAATTATAAATCTAGCCTCCTTATCAAGCACAGAAAAACCAGCGATCGACGTGTAGCTCCTACCACACCACCCGAACTAGGGCCAGCCCTGGGCCT
The DNA here is from genome assembly GCA_017311315.1 of Dendrocalamus latiflorus. NCBI lineage: Eukaryota > Viridiplantae > Streptophyta > Magnoliopsida > Poales > Poaceae > Dendrocalamus > Dendrocalamus latiflorus. The sequence continues at coordinate 11,996,424 of CM029672.1, forward strand.
AGGCAGCAGGGCCCACAAAAGCTAGGGGCCCCTAGTCCATGTATGTTAGTATGTATACATGTAGCCTATGTACTAAATATTGAATATAGCTGATTAATGATTAGTTGTGCCAGCTGCCAAAGTCAACTAATGGCCCATTTTGTCCATGTTGTACATCCAGCGCTGAGTGCTTCCTAAATATCCAAACATGGATAGTCATAGAGAGAGTGCGTCCAACAAATCTAATCAACCATGCATACCGCCTGTGCCCCTTGACCTCTCTGCTCCTCTTCCAATCTTCTCTTTCCTAAAACAAACGTCACCGTTGTCGCCATTAATGGAGGAGGAGAGACCGATTTTATCGATTTCCAACCAATTCGCCTTCAATTTCTTCACTTTGCAACGGTTTTACTCAAAATCCCCTCATATAGCCGTTGCATATATGGTACATTTTTCTGAAATTTTGTTCCTTGATTATCTGTTAAATACCACTCCAAGTCTCCAACACAATATCTATACTATCTAAAACAAAATCTTGGACTTTCTTGTGGCATCAGTTTCTTTTTTATATAAAGATATTCATTAGATCTGAGAGAGACATGTTGAAAAACTATTGAGAGTCATCAGTGACATATGAAAGGTTGAATGGTGTGGCCACTTTATGCATTGAGAATGATATGTTGGATCAAATTGATGTTGATACTATTATCAATGACTTTGCATCTAGAAATGTTAGAAGAAATTACTCTCTGTGATTATTCTATTCATAACTCGCTTGCTTGTTCGGCAGGTGATAATAGATGATAGCTCATAGCTCTCTCTTAGCGTACTTTGGCTAATGTAGTATTCTCATAAATTGGTTTGTCCTTAATAGCAAGTTATAGTTTTCTAAGCTTTTTTCATAATATAAACATACCAGTGGATTGTCACCAATATGTACTTTTTATTTTGTAGTGTACTTTGTATGTAGCCAATAAGTGCTTTGTATTTTATGATGTACTAAGTCTACTAGTTACTGTATTCAGGGGCGGAGCCAGGAATTGGATATAGGGGGGCAATATGGACAACAGGTAGAGTAGAACCAATAAACCATACCAGATTAGCACTTGAACCAACAGGCTTAAAAAAACTATGAATTGTCTTTCTCTTCTTCATATCATCTAAAATTGTAATAAATAAATGAATTAATCCGTTAAGGATGATTATTACTTGCTCAAAAGAAATTCATAAATACGCGTGCAATGCATCCACCGGCTATGGAAATAGTCAAATAGACCAAACAATTGAACAAACATATTAAGTACGTACACCCCCATTTCATCACCAAACTACAATTAGACTTGGCCAGCCACGTCAAATTCCCAATCACCGGATTCCTCGTATTGCTGCTGTCCTACGCTGTAGCAATACAGGCAGATCCTACGGCTCGTGCTGTCGTGCAGAACTATAGAGTAGAGATTACCATTACCTGACGGGGACGGGCGAACGGCGTCTGCGGTCGCGGAGCCGGGCCGACGGCGTCGGTGGTCGCAGAGCCGCGGAGACAGGCGGAGTATGCCAGTATGGTTTGCACTTGCAGCACTTTGCCGTAGTCGTCGCTTGACGCTTCGCCTCCTTCTCGGGCTCTTGGCCTGATTGGGCTGCTGCATGGCTGCATGCGAGTAAAATACGAAACGTCACTTACTCAAGACTCAGCGGCAGCGCTAATTGCCATTGGCTTGGGCTGCCGGCTGCATGCAGCATGCTAATATGCTATTACCTGCAATCTTGCATGGGTGCATGACCAGTGGGCCATGGGGGGCTGCTGCAGCGTTGGGGGGTGCCAGGCCCCCCCCCCCCCCCACGCCCCCCTCTCTCCGCCACTGACTGTATTGAACTTTAGTTTTTACAATTGATATGAAAAGTATTGTTACATATTTATATTAGAATAAAGGCCTCTACTTTTGTTACGCCCCGGGGCCTCCAAAACTATAGGAACGACCCTGACCCGACCACAACAGTATCTTGTCACCGTAGCATCACCAACAAGCGCTGTACAGGCTACCTCGATGCAACAGATTGCGGGACTCATAAAGATATCGCGCCAGCCAACAGTGGCCGGGACCAGGACTGCAGCCGTGCCACCCAACCACGGCACCATACTCCCTCCCCCCTACTACACGCACGGCCACATGCAGACTGCCTCATGTGTTTGGTTACGGATAAACAGGCTAGTGCTTGCAGTATGTATAGTTCTCTAGTTTAGCATAGTATAGACAATATGTGTGACTGCCAATTTAATTATGCTTAATCACTTTCTAGGCTAACAACTCAAAAGTATATGCATGCTCAGGAATCAACATTACCAGATCTACTCGATCTGCCATTTGCTTAACATGAGTATGTCGTGCAATAAGTTAGGCCTGTACTACATTACCTTCTGTGCGGTCGGGTTGTGACACCTCTGTCTATGATGGTCCATATTTGTATGTATATATGAGGGTGTGGGTTCATCCCACCTTGCTAGTTTAGCTTAAGAAACACTTACATATAAGCCTAGAAGTTCTAATAGTAGCATCTCCGGTTAACTGTTTTGCACGAAGCGAGGATGAAAGTGCAAACGGGTTGTTACGTGTGCGTGGCCTATTCAGAATGGGGTTAGGTCTAAACTGGTTTGGACACTAGGGCGTTACACGGGTGGTGCAGCTGCACTCCTAGTCCCTGTCGTAGTTCGGTGGTGGTGCCTCGATGATCAAATGCTGTCGCGGTTAGCCGGTTAGGTGACGCCGTAAGAGCCACGTATCAGTCATTGATTCTCTTATGCTCGGTAAAAACCTAGATTTACAATTTTCAAATCAAACGCATGGGCTAATTTCGAAAGATCAAATAGACTAGGACCTGGGGCAAATGGAAGTGCAGCAAATTGGCCACAACTCGATGCCCAAGCCAAACCGGTTAACTATCGGGGCAGATCGGGCCTCTGGCCGGATGGCCTTTTCGCTATGTAGCCCTTAAAATTGTTGCCCAAGCCAAGCCTACCAAGGCTATTGCCAAGCCTAATGAGGCTGGGTCTCGGGCTACGGGCTGGCTATTTTTTTTTAATAAAGCCTATACTCGAATGGTTAGAGAGGGTAACGGATCGGATACGATTAAATAGTTTTAAATACAAATATGAATTTATATTTTTAAAATAAATATGAATTTGAATATACTCAAATACGAATCGAATATAGTAACGAATATGAATTCGAATCGAGTATATACTTAATTCGGTCAAATACGAATATCCTTCTACAACTTCTATAACAACTTAATTCGATTGAATACAAATACGAATGCTACTGGGCTTGGCCATTGGGCCAACCGGCCGGCATAGGAACAGATCGAATACGAATCGAATAATCTCAAATACGAATACGAATATGAATGTTCTCGAATATAAATACGAATATTATCGAATACGGATACGAATATTTTCGAATATGGATTTTACTTACCATATTCGTATTTTCTCGAATACGAATATCGGATAAAATGAATTATCCGTTACCATTTTCCGCCCTTACGAATGATCATAGCTTGAGCTATTAGTAGGTTTGAGCAAACACCGGGCTAGCTATTCCGGGCGGGGCCATATGAATAATCGAGAATTTAGATTAGTAGTGTTTTTGCTGGTGTGGTGACCATGCAGCAAAAGATGCAGCCTCGGTTTTCAAATGAATGCAGATCTGCTCTCTACTGCACATGGGGAAGATGCATAGTTGGGGAATGAACACCTTCCTTAACTATTAATGGCTTGTTTATATTAGCTACGACTGATAATTTTTTACTGAAAATAAATAACAGTGGTTGAAAGAAGTGACTTTTCATGGAGAGGGCGATCGGTGGAGAGAGGGAGAGAAAGATGCGTGAAAGTGAGATGAGTGGAGTGTGTGATACACACGTGACCCCTGTATTATCCCTAGAGCAAGACGGGAGTAAAAGAAATGAAAAAACTGTTTCGAGAAATCAGATATTCATATTAACTTCTGACTTTTCTAATTTTCTAATTAAAAAGCCAAAAGTAAAATTTAATACGGACATGCCCTAAGCCCACCTCTTTGCTTGGGCTTCTTTACCCCTCTAGTCCGTTTCTCTACGCCGAACTGCCTCTCCTCTCTTTCCGCTATATCAAGGGATGCATCGGACAAAAGAGCGGCCCATCGGAGGAAAAGAAGAAGACGTGCGGTGGTGGTTGAGGCATGCTGCCTCACCGGAGATGAGGGAAGACTGGTAGGGGTGGGCACAAAAAACCGAAAACCGAATACCGAACCGAATTTACCGAGAACCGAACCGAAAGTACCGAAACCGAAAATTTCGGTTCCATGTTCGGTTCCAGGTTCTTAGGAACCGAATTTACCGAGGAAATTCGGTTCGGTGCCTCGGTTTACCGAAATACCGAACTACCGAAATATTATGTATTTGTGGCTTTTTCTCTGTATGATTTGGCACTTATTCTATATGAAATCATGTTACATTTATGTCAAAATTGGCTATTGAACTTGATGTTATATGCTGATGTACCCTGTTCGGTAATTTCGGTAAATACCGGAACCGAACCGAAAGAACCGATACCGAATTTCTTCGGTACCGAGTTTTTTCAGGAACCGAACGGTACCGAGATTCGTAGGAACCGAATTTGTATGGGTACCGAGGAACTGAACCGATCGGTTCGGTAATACCGAACGCCCAGGGCTAGGGAAGAGACACTGAAGAGGAGCGACGTTTGACGTGTCCTGAATGAATTATGCTTAGATTGCTTGTCACAGTTGGTGAGTCACTGACACGATAATGTTTTCGTGTGCGTCACTAGGATTTGATATATCGTGGACAGCTCGGTGAGAAGTTCCCCGAGCTAAATTGTTTTTACCACTTTGAATCTTGTCCTCCATATATGGTTGAAACCCTCTCAATTCGGCCGGAGCTCCACTGGGTGATCATGGCGCCACCGTGGAGGCCGCCATCTTTTCCTCTGCCATTAGCCACCACCTCTCATCCCCTCGCCTTTTAAAACCCTAAAATGGGTTCCCAAGCCCAAACCGTCCCTCCCTGCACCACCCTTTTCTCCGGAGAAACTCCACCTAAGCCGCCCCGTCGGAGCTGCCGCTCCCCTATTTTCGGCCGGGAGAAGAAGCTGAAGGTTGAAGATGACTGGGGAGGGAGCGACGTGGTAGCATCTCAGCCTTAGCTTCGCTGCCGCCATCCATTGGACCGTCTGTCCCTCGCGCATCCGGGCTGACGGCGCTGTCCGCGCGTCGCCCATCAAACGGGCATGCGCGTGCGCGTTTAGCCCTTCGGCCGTGCGTGCATGGGCCTTGGCCTGCCGGCCCAAGCGGTTACGCTCGCGCGGGAAAAGGCCGCCGGCCGCACAGTGCTGTTGGGCCGAGCCCAAAACTATTCACCAGACCGAGCCCAACACTATTCACATGATTTAAAATTTCAAAAAATTCATTAAAAATTCCAGAAAAATCCACAAACCCCAAAAATACCAAAATACACCATTTTGACCAGTTTAATGTTCTAAATTCAAATTTGGCATCCATTCTTTCAAATTTAAATTCTAAACATTTAAGCTTCACCATTTAACAAATTTAATTCTATAAATCCAAATTCCTCTGTTTCACCAAGTTAAATCTCGATAAAATCCAAATCCACCCAATTCAAATATCGACCATTCAATTCTAAATGCCTATGCTTTATTCTCAAAATCTATCCAACAAATGTACATCTTTTAATAACCCTGAACCTGTCTAATCCAATTTTAGCCATGTCAACCCACCAAGTATCGACTATCGTTGAACCTTGACCTCCCAACCCAAGCACCGTTAAACTCCGACCATCCAACCAACCCATTTCTCTTTATGTTCTTTCTTGTTTTTAATTGCATTTTGTTCCCAGCTTGCATCTTGCAAAGCAGGAACCTGTTTGACTTCGTTTTCTATGCTAGTGTACGGACCAAACAGATTGGTCAACTGAAGGACAACGAAGGCAGGTGAAACAAGTTTGAAGCTAGCCAAGAAGATCAAGAGCAACAACAAGAAGGCAAGTCACGTGTTTTTGATCATATTGAATCCCATGAAATTTACATTATTTATTTATTGTATTTTCATTACTGATAGTTGCGAAATGATAATTGCTTAAAATAAATGTTTAGAATGTCATGCTACCTAGATAAATCCTACCACTGATAAAAGCCCTGTTTACTTTGATAACCTTAGTAAGAATTAAAATATTGTATAAGTATATATATATATACATACAACCATCTCATTTAACATTTTACACTACTAAGTGACCTTGGCCGTTGACCGGTAGGTTTGGAAAACCCGGAGAGGGTAGGGTGGTATGGGACACCGTACCCTAGGCCGGTGATGCTGATGTGTAGATTAGGGTAAAAAGGGTGTGGAGGTCCATGTGGCGGACTTCGTCCACCGCTTTACCCTGAGATGGAGGTTGCGGACCTCGTGAAAAGTATAAGGGCAAGAACCTTGTGCTAAGTAAAAGACACAGTGATCGCCCAACCACAAGTGTTGATACGTCAACCCTGATCTAGTAGCTGCTCAAATTCGATTGAACCTCTACAAAAGTAGTTTGGAGGCAAAGTGCGAGTCCATACGGAAGGGGTTAAGCAGGGCCGTATGGAAGTTGGTTATTTTATTTGAACAATCTGACCGATCGATCTAAACTTCGATCATGTGTTATGTGTGCCGCACAATAGTAGGCTAAGATAAGTCAGGGGCAGCCTGAGCTTATTGGGAGGCCTACTAGGTAGAGGCTATATAAAGAATTGAGCAGTGAAAAGCCTTGTTTTCTTAAAGCCAGACGTGGGTTAAGAAATCTTGTGAATAAAGCAGGGTAACTCTGCAGAGTGAAATAAATGGTATTCAAATACGTCGTGCTTCCGGTTAATGAAGCTGTGTTAATTGGGTGACTCCAACAACGAGGCATAAGTAGTGTTTCTGATGTTGTTAATTTGAGTAATGATGAGACTTTATCTGATAACAGAAAACCCCTGATCTTAAGGAGCAAATGTTTTAAATTTTATTTGTTTGCAAATAAAATTGCATCCACCTCCTAATAGAACAACTATATTCCCTTCTCTCGAGAATCCTGGCAAGTAGTTACATAGTATTTTCCACATGTGATTTGCTGAGTACGGTGGTTGGTGTACTCAGACTTGCAAAATTTTCCCCCCAACAGATACCAGAAGAAAAGAAGATGCTGCGAGTGTTCGTGTTAGGGTTACGTCTGCACTCAGGTGTTCCTGTGAAATTTTCTTTGGCTCTTTTGTATGTAAGTTAAGCTTTGGGCTTGAACGCCCATATTGTTATTAAAATTGGCCATTAGGTCTTATTTCAATCAAATTAGCTTCTTTTAACTGATCATGAGCAGGCTTGATACACTTTTTACTCGCAACTGAACTCCTGAGCTGTTGCGGGCCGTACGACGTCCCTGTTCCCAAAAATGGGGGCGCTACATGTTACACGAAAGAATTGCTAAGGCAGCCACAGTGTTACAACTAAGTACCAACGCCACAGAGCACGAGATTGACCTCTGGTTTCTGAATGAGTAGTAGTCTAGAAACGCATAGACGTGTTAACATCCTCGTCCAAAAAAATGTTATCTCAAGATACTTACCCCTTCTGTTCAGCTTATAGCTTCCTCTAATAAATAAACAGAATAGCTTCTTTATTGCCTTTCGAAACAACTTATTGGTATTTGGTACGTTCATACAAACGCTCATGTTAGGACCAAAAGCCATCAAACGCAGCCGAAAAAAAACCTACCCTAAGTGCACGGCGTGAGTGAGGAGCAGGGTCGGCTCTGGGGGTAGGCCGGAGGGGCGCCGGCCTAGGGCCTCGAGCCAGGGAGGGCCCACCACCCCCCGCGCCAGACTACGGGCTACGGCCAGAGCCCAGTTCCCAGAAGGTAGAAGCCTGCATGGCTGCATGCATGCGTGCGGGGCTGCGAGCTGGCTTTGAGTTTTGTGATTGAGCATTTGAGCCATGCATACACGTTTAACGTTTTGTGATTGCGACGCGTCAACTAACGCTGTAACGCGGAACGCCTCGATGCTTCGACTAACGCCAGAAGAACGCCGCGCCGTCGCGCCGATTCACCAAAGTGCCGAACATAAAGTCGTGAACTCCGTCTGCGGGCCGCGGCTTCGACAGTTCGACGTGATCGTCTCCTGCGCGCTGCACCGGAATCGTGGCTGTGAGGCTGTCGCAGCCCGAGACTCCAATACGGCAATACTCCATCCGTGATCGCCATCGGTGATCCGTCCATCCGTAATCCGTTCTGCTCTGCTGCCTCGCGCATCAAGAAGTGCTAGAAGAAGTTCCTTTTTATGAAAGACATTGGATATTTGTCGCTCCTATTTGAGGTAAATTAATTCTTACTAGTTATATTTGGTTTATGAACTAGTTAGTACCTAATTAGTTTATCATGTTAGAACTATTGATTTGTGTCACTTTAGACAATATAAAGTTTAAACTGCATATTTTATAAGTAGAAAAAAAATTTATAGTAAAGGTTCATAGAGCCGAATTCGCCCTAGGGCCCTTGAAAACGTTGAGCCGGCCCTGGTGAGGAGATGTCCCCTTCCGCTGGAAGCTTCGCATCTCAAACTCTAACTTTGCTAGCTCGTAGCCATGGCGGGAATCCGGCACTGCAAGGGATTCGAGGTGGTAATGGAGATGTGTGGGACACTAGGCCAACTACGCCTTTCATGGTGGAGGTAAGTCACTCGTTTGATGCTGGGCTGTTTTCTCCAGATTACAAGAGGGATTGGGAGGCGGTGGCCCAATCTCCTCTCTCTTCTCTTCTTCACCACCGCATGGGTGTCCTCAATGTGTGAGATAGAGGTGGCCAAATAGACGGCATGGCTTATTTAGGCACGGGTCTGTTACCTTAATAGGCCATGTCATGTTGCCTCGTGGGCTGAGACACTGACCCAAGACTCTATGTGCTTTCTTTTTATAAACTGCCAAAAAGATTGATTTTTTTCAGAACAAGACTTTTGTGGCAATCTGACCAGGGGATTAGAAAAAAATACCATTTGGTCAATTGGCACTCAGTATGCATGCCTAAGGAATAGGGGGGATTAGGTATTCTAGATTTGCATGCAATGAATACTGCTCTTCTAGGGAAATGGCTCTGGAAACTTGAAAATGAACATGGTCTATGGCAAGATTTCTTGAGAAACAAATATCTGGGCTTTAAAACTTTATCTCAAGTAAAAGACAAGCCAGTATATTCTCAATTCTGGACTGGCTTGATGGCTGTTAAGGATTAGTTTTATAGCTTTTGCAGGAAAAGCATTGGTGTGGGGCAAATGCGAGATTTTGGAAGGATACTTGGTTGGGAGAGACCTCTCTCGCTCAAAAGTGTCCTAGGTTATATAACTTGACTTTTAGTAAGAATATCACAGTTTGTGATGTCTTTAGTGGAGGTTGGGAGGTGATAACTTTTAGAACCTTGTGGGGGGAGACTCTTGATTCCTGGCAGAAACTACAAAATGAATGCAAAGATATTAGATTGAATGACGACGACGACGATAAACTTGTCTGGAAACTGACAGCCAGCAAGCAGTTCACAGCCAATTCTTTCTACAAAGCTTTGAAGATGTGCAATTCATATTTACGTTCTAATTTTTTTATGGAAAATCAAAACACCCTTAAAGATAAAAATTTTCATTTGGTTGATGCTCAAGAAAAGCATTCTGACCAAGGATAAGCTGATTAGGATAGGGATGAAGAGGGATACGAAATGTCGGTTCTGTGGTCAAAATGAGACCACGAAACACCTATTCCTCTTTTGACCTCTGGCCAGATTTATTTGGAATGCTCTGAAATGTGCCTTTGGTTTCAGATCCTATCCTTGGAATGTGGAACACATGTTCGGGACTTGGTTGCAGCAATTCAAAGGAGGGGAAAGGAAGCTTGTAACAGTGGGTCTGGCAGCAACAGTCCGAACAATCTGGAAAGCCAGGAATGCTGCTTGCTTTAGAAATATTATGCCGAATGACCCCCATCGAACTAATCTTCGCTATTTGTTACTGGTTGAATCAGTGGCCTATCTTGCAAACAAAGGTGGAAGCAAAGAGGTGTTTCTGTTGGGAACCATGTTGCTAGGACGTACTGGTGTCCAAATGGATGGCACGAGCTCAGCACAGCATAGGCCCAATACGGTACGGGCCCATTAGGTATAGTTCATTTAGCCTGCCAATTTAAATAGGCTATACTGTGCAGGAGGATTGACATCAAGGAGACTGTCACAAGGCGTCAGGATTAGGGGGAGATTTGTTGGATGAAGTAATCCTGCGCCAGTTTTCAGTTAGCCATTATGGCATTATCGTTTCAGTTTTCCATGGTTTAGTTTTCAGTTTCCCTGGCCGATGGCTTTTCAGTTTCCTTGATTAAGTTTTCAATTTCCTTGTTTTTCCGTTTTTCAGTTTCTAAATCTAGATTGTAATCTCTATAAGAATCAGAAAAAGGAGCTTGTTTTTTGAGCAGCACCATACACTTGTGTTGATTCCATTTTTCCAAACCCGTGAATTTGTTTTTTGTGTGTGATTACGTGATTTGCGAGTGAGTTCGCCGGGGCGCTGCTAACAGAATGACCCCCATTGAACTAATCTTCGCTATTTGTTACTGGTTGAATCAGTGGGCTATCTTGCAAACAAAGGTGGAAGCAAAAGAGGTGTTTCTGTTGGGAACCATGTTGCTAGGACGTACTGGTGTCCAAATGGATGGCATGAGCTCAGCACAGCATAGGCCCAATACGGTACGGGCCCATTAGGTATAGTTCATTTAGCCTGTCAGTTTAAATAGGTTGTACTGTGTCAGTCCATGAGCTAAGACGGTGACCTAGGCATGGCCTAGCAAGCATTCATGCCAGGCCAGGCCGGGTCAGCACGCGTTCGTTTAGCCCTACGGTCCAAGGAGGCACGGCTAGCTCATTTCGGCTTAAAATTTTTGAAAAAAATATAATCATTCTAAAAAATATGTAGAATTAAAAAATATAAAATAAATTATAGAAATGAAATAATGAACTTTATTAATAATTAAATGACTACTTTGTTAAAAGCTTTACCAAGTAAAAACTCAACTTGAGAAAATCTTAGCAAAAAATGAGTGCAGCCTATAACGCAGCAGTACATGTGAAAAAGTAAAAAAAGGTATAATGTATACATCGATGCTCTAAGAAGCGTCGGTGTCGTCGGTGTCATGTAGATAGAGATTGTTGAACACATGTTCCAACTCTGGATTCTCCACGCAGTGTTGAGCTCGTACATCAGCTTGTTCCCAATCTTTCACTGTAAGAAGTAAATCTACCATCTCACTTGTGAGACTTGTTCTTCTCTCATCTAATATTCTTCTAGAAAGACTAAAAGCAAACTTGAAAGAAACCGTCGAGACAAGAATGGTTAACACATCTTGTGCTAATATAGATATCACCGGATATGTTAGCTTGTGCTCTTGCCATCATCCAAAAAATGTTGAAGTCCTTTGCATGGTGATCCATGGATCGTTGTCTACAAAGATTGATAGTTCTCCACGGGTACCGATATGGATTGCTCCAACACTTGATATTGTAGAGCTTGATTTTTTTGGAGTATCTTGATGCACCAAAGATTTTGCCCTACATATTTGTCTTCTCACCAGTAGTGGGTGATGGTGGAGGTTGTTGCAAGTGAACTCTCTGAAACTTTTGTTCGTCCTTCTAATAAACTTCAAACAATTTAGTATGAACAATTGAAAAATAGTTAGAATAATTTATCCCTGCAACATCACCTAGAAGTAAAGGAACATTAGTGAATCTCGCAATTATAACTCTTAGATATAAAATAAATGCAAATACATATAAATACGGAATCTCTTTCCAATATTTCAAAATATTTAGTTTGCATATAACATTCAGCATCTCATAATACTATACCATTTTCATTAGCTTTCAAGTGACCCGCAATTTCAAGAATACGATGCACAATTAAAGGAGATGTTGGATAGTATACCCCTGATAAAGCAATAGTGATTTCGTAAAAGAGTTCCAGAAATGCTAATAACTTCTCCACAATATAGCAGTGTTGCTCAATCAATAGTATGTTGTCGTCGTGGCTATGATAGCGCGCGTGGATAAAAATAGAAAATATGCTCTTATAGGGTAAAATGTTTTATAGCATAAGATAAGTTGAGTTCCACCTTATCGACATGTCCATACCAAACTTTTGTGGACGTACACCTATTGTAATGCAGAAGTTATTATATGCTGTAGTTTGTTGATTAGAATTATTTACAAAGGAAATTTCATCGTGAAAAACTTGAAGATGTGGATCCAACTTCTTTAAACCATATTTACCTATAAGATTAATGATATAGCAGGCACATCGCTGATATAGTAAGAAAGATTCGGCATATGTACTAAATAATGGAGTGAGAATATCTATTGCCTTGGAGTTTGCTACAATATTATCCAGGGTAATTGCAAAAAAAAATATGTAAGACCAAAATCTTCCATAACTTTGATAATATATTCTGTTATATTCTCACCAGCATGTGCTACATTAATTAGTTTAAAGCCTATTATTCTCTTTTCTACTATACTAAGATAATTTTCTCTAGACCAACCACTCCATATATCCAAGGTCAAAGTCACCGAAATTGTACAGTTACAAAGAGTTCTTTTATTTAGAATGACCATTATTGTAGTATTTAATTAAATCTGTAGTTGTTGTATGTTTAGAAACTGAAGAAAATCTAGGATTATGCGCAGTTCTAATATAGTTTTTGAACACTTGTGACTCACCAAATTTTAAAGGTAGATCATGTGTTGCAATTAAATGGACTAGAGAGTCTTGAGCTATCTTCAGATTATAATCCCAGTTATGTATCGTACCATCAAGGTTTAACTACAGCTACGCCTGCTTCATGGATATGTCTTGTTTTTCTTTACATCTTTGGACATGTCTATGCAAGTGCCCAATTCCACCTATAGACTTTGCAAATAATTCAATGACGACAAATTTGCAAATAGAATATCTTACCTTAGCTCTGACCTCGTCTCGCTTTATTATCTTGTCGAAATCTTGCCACACCTCCGACGTGATGTGTCTAAATCTCTTTGCTCTGATGCTTGCAGACGCAACGGCACTCATAGCACTTGATGATGATATAACTAGGGTCTGCTCGCCCTTTTGAGGTGGAGGTAGAGGCGGAGACATTTCATTCCCAAAGGATGAAAGATCTGCCGAATCAATTCTGTGTTCACTTGCAGGAAAATTATCAAAATATTCCATGGGAGAAATATGAAAAATTGCAAAATACAAATAGAAAATTATACTATTACCTATTTTACATCACAACAAAGAACAGTAAGAACAACATGAATGTATAAAAGTAAGTATTGTTACCTCTTTTCTTGACTGTAGCCAGATTTTGAATTTTTTGGTTTTTTAGAAAAAAATTTGAATTTTGCCAATTTATTATAAAGTGTATCAAAATTTTCACAAGAGGATTCAGAGAAAAGGTTGTAGGTTTAAGTATGGCTGAATGAGTGGAGTGTGCTACCTATTTATAGAAAAACTTACGATTTTTTTAATTTTTTCGTATTTTTAAAGTCCTAAATGGCTAGAAGAAGGCTAGAAATTTTCAAAAATCCGATCATTTATCAGGCTAAACGGGACACATTCGTACCAAACAAGTTGTGCCCACCGTGCCGTGCCGGGCTAAGCATGCCTAACTGTCGGATTTTCACGCCTAATAGCCGTGCCTAGCATGCCCATGCCGGGCGACGACCTAAGCATGGTCCAACCCCTCGTGCCGTGCAGACCCATCACAATTCCATTGTGGGCCATGTCTACAATAGTGGACTATGGGCGGCACGACACGTCGATGGAGACCAATGACAAGGATCACTGTATGAAAAGATGTAAAATGATCCCTGAAATGTCGCTATTTCTGTTGATAATACATTGTAATAAGTATTCTAAAATGTGGTTGGGATGCTTGTTTGGTTTGTTACCTCCTTTTTTCACTGAGATGCCTTGTCCATACTCTTTGTTTGGGGGGGGGGGGGGTTAAAACAGCAGGTCTAGATGGTGGTTTTTCTTAGGGGGTTAAAAACAGCAGGTCTAGATGGTGATTTTCTTTCTTCTTGCTTTTTCGTTTCTTTCTGTAGCGAATCATCAGCTGATTTCTAATAATAGGAGTCGGAAGGTTTTTTCCCTTCTGTTATTCTAAAAAAAATTGACTTGTAAGGCTATAGCAACTATACAGGTCTTACAAAATATCTTCAAGATAACATTGCTTTTCTGCAGACGCAAACTGGCTAGTGGTTTCCCATAAGCAACCCGACAACGCAGGCATAATTTATATATAGTTCCTATCTCGATTTCAAATATAAGTTGTTTTAAATACGTGCCGGTCAATTATTTTTAGATTTGACTATTAATACATAAAAAATAATAAAATTAGTATTACTAGATCCATCATGGAATATATTTTCATAATGTATAATTATTTTTATTTAAAGCAACATATTTTCATAGAAATTAATGGTCAAACTGTTATCTGGAAGACTATATCAATATCCAAAATGATTTATATTTGGAAGCAGAGGAGTATATACTACAAAAGAAAATATTGCAACAAGAAATCAATCCATTAAACAATCCCTAGCCACGCATGAACGAAAACATCATGGTTCAAAGGGGAAAAGACCAAAGAAAAATCAAGGTCTTGCACATATTTTCTTCCACTCCAATACATCAAGGAACAGGTCATGTCATATCAACACCAACATTTTTAAACATGTTGCCTATTGAGTTCAAAATGGAAATTACATGCCCTTTTATTTCAACATATGCAAAAAAGAAAAAAGATATTCCCTTGGTTACTCTATGGACATGAACAAATGCCGACCATACGCGAAAAATATTTTCTACAAGCAATGGAGAAAGAGGAAGAAAGATGATGCAGAGAGATGGACTAATTATGTGTGCACTACACTAATTATTCACGTCTGGTTTCGCATCCAAGGCGAGCTACCTTCCCTTGCAAGTACCGAAGTATCTGTGGGATGGCGATCGTGGCATCATTTCCAGGCCTAGTGCACAGCCTTGCAATGATCACAAGATTCCGAAGCTCTTTGGAATCATAGGTATTGCCAAGATCTGCATCCACCATTCTGTGCATGGAACAGGCAAATCCAGGCTCCTGCACCCACTGCACAAGCTCGCCTTCGCCGCCCGGTGACTGGCCAGTCACGAGCTCCAGGATCAGCACACCGTACTGAAACACCAGGTCCATTCTCCTTTGCTGAACTTGATCTGAAGAACACACAGGGAATGCTGCCAAGTCATGTCAATGTTCAGAATATGATAAAATTTAATTGGAATTGCTTTGTAGTACGTGCGGCGAAACCTTCGAAAGATGCAGCGTTGGATTCACTTATGTGCTTCACGTCGTAACTGATAACACCAACATCCGATAACTGAAAAATATACAAATTCAGTTTCTCGGTCGATTTGCACCTGAGATGTGTGACATTGTCCACTGTGAGTCTCACCTTTGCGACAAAATTGGCGTCCATCATCACATTACTTGAGTTGACCGACACATGGAACACCGGAGGATCGCAGAAGTAGTAGAGGTATTCCTGTATCACGCACGAGGAACAATCTGAAGTCATGCGAGTTCAGAAACCAAATCTGTCATCAGGATGACTAAATGTATGTAAGGTGAATTCTCTTTTCCTGCCAGTTTTGAAGTCTAGTGCAATGTATATGTATGTATATGAAGTAGCATTACCAGGGCTGCTGCAACATCTATAGCAACCTGCAGTCTGGTCCTCCAGTCCAGTGGTGTCCTGAGAGGGTCTGTCCAGGATTTGTCAGTACGACAACTTAGCTGACAACAGAACATACCTCTGAAGAATTTTTGTCTGAGATTTGCATACCATGAAGACATTCTTTCAGGCTTCTGTTCTCCATGTGGTCAAAGACCAGAAACCTGAAACAGCCAAGACAACATTCGTGACCAATTCAGCACAAACAGTAAGGTAAGAACACTGAATGTTTCAAGTGATGAACCTGTTGTGGCCTTCTGAAAATCCGTGGAGGCTGACGATGTGGCGGTGGTTCAGGCGGCCTAGCAGCTGCAGCTCCTGATAGAAGGCGTCCTTCTCCTGATCTCGGTCACTGGTCCGTCTCACCGTCGCGACGAGGCCGTCGGTGAACCGGGCTCTGTACGCCGTGCCACGAGGACCAGTCTCAACAACTGTGCTAAACCCGTTCGTCGCAGTCTCGATCTCCTTCGGCTTAAATTTCCTCACGAATGGCAAAGCACCTAAGAGGCAAGAAATTCGGTAAACAAGGCTCACCATTTCCAAGATTTCTAAAAGAAAGGAAGCAGTATACTCCCTCTAGTCATAAAAGAAGATTGTTTTGGACAGTCCGTAAAACACAACTTTAACCATTAATTTCTATTATAATAAATTTATAAAATCTAACAAATCAATCTATATATTGAAAACCCAAAACGACATTATTTTGACCGGAGGGAGTGTGTCAGTTGAGTGACTGGGCACAGTTCCATTTCCAAATACAAGTCACCTGAGAGAATTAATTACAGGTTTGCAACCCAAATTCAGCATAAAATTGTGGAAATTATGGGGAGGGAAAGACTGAATGACCAAATGGTACCTTAATTCCTTTCCGAGAAACAACTGATTCCAAAAGAAATGGCAAAATTCCAAGAAAACCAACCTGCAATAAGTACACCACACTAGCTACTAGTAGTCAACCAAGTTGGTAATCCAACAAATTTGGTAAGTATGGCCACACTATCCAATCCAGCCATCAGAAACACCAAGCCTATAGTAGCAAGCAACAAACAAGAAGCAAACCAAGAACCCATCTTTCTTCAGGAACCAGCAGTAGCAGCTAGAACAAAACGCAGCTAGGGAACGAGAACGACATACGCGCGCCGCCTAGGCAGAGCCGCCGGCGGAGGCAGCCCATCCTCCGAGGCGACCGACGGCGCTCCGGGACTCGAGAAGATTCAGAGGAAGCCTCTGGGTTTCAGAGCAGGCAGGCAGCAGATGGAATGGGGGTTGGGATTGGAGTGAATGACTGACGGACTGATGGTGGATGGATGCACTGTTGGTTTGTTTTCTTGCTCTTGTTATGTTGATTTGTGATCCAAATTCTATACATTAGGCCAGCTTCTGGACGGAGCGTAGCGGAGGCCCGTCGCCGGAGGCTTAGGGCCGGAGCGGAGCGGAGTCCTGAAGCGGCCCATTGTGCAAGGCCCGTGCACCCAGGGACGCCTGGGGGGTGCGGGGGGGCGAAGCCCCCCCGCGGTATGGATTCTAGTCGAATTAGGGTTTCCCTGTTATATATATTCCCTGTAAGCCGCCGTTTGGGATATGAGATTAGAGTTGTAAATCCCCGGCATTGTAACCTCACCCCGATATAGTGAAGATTGTTGCTGGCTGGCGCCCGTGGTTTTTTCCCTCTCGCATTGGGAGGGTTTTCCACGTTAAAATCTCGTGTCTCTCTGCGATTGATCTTGTTTACTTCGTCGTTCCTCCGCCGTCGCGTGTAACATGTTAATGGGGTTCTGCAGGTACAGATCGAGCAGCGCGATCTTCCATTCGTTAATTGCCATAGTAGAGAATACTGGTAGTCTACTATGCTCGAGTTACTTTTCGGTCGGTCCCCATCCAGCCTGCCTTTGCCTCCCCTCCTCACTGCCACTGGCAAGTTTAGAGTTATTGTATTTATTTTTTAAAAAAAGTTACAGTATGTGAGTGATTCCTTCACTTTTGTTTGGGTCCCAGTATTCTTTTTGGAAAGATATTCTAACCGAAATTATTGTTATGTTCTTGTTGATTTTGTAATGTTGAGTTATTTTTGTGAACAGTAAGTAGCACCTAAGTAGGCAGGAGAAAAGATTAAAAAAAGGCCTTTTTTCAATTTATGTTTTTCTCTGAATAAATAAATAGGATGTTTTCTTTGCTGTCTTTTTTAAATAGCTTATAGTCATTCGGTTCGCGCGTATATACTCACGCTAGAATAGAAAAAACATCAGCTACAATCATAAACCATTAGTTGTAACCGAAAAAATCCACCAAAAACATAGGGAAAGTGTAATACAATTAGAATATAGAATGATACAGTAGAATAGATGGTGATGACATGTAATTGTACACTGCGTGCAAACACTGTTGACGTTATCCGATCGTTCGTTGAGTAACCGAGTATGTTTGCTTGTGGTTTTTTTTACTTCCTAGGTAAGCTGCACAGAATATTTCTACAGTCCACACGCACACGCTGTTTCCTTTCCCTCCCCATTCACAGGAGCAGGCCAAGGGGATATTCCAACTTTCTTGGGGACACACAGTCAACAGAGAGAGATGGTTTCTTTCTCACCCAAGTCTCGTCAGAAACACCATTGGGGCAGGTCATACTCGTATGGATTTCTGCTTTTGCTTTTTACTTAAAAAATTAAAAACTAATATAAATATTTGATTTCTTAAAACAACTTTTCTATTTCTTTCGCTACCGTCTCCTTTCGAGAATAAGGCATGGGTCACAAATACATCTGCACCTCATTTCTCTTACTCCTATCACGCACACTATCTCTTTCTCACTTTTTTTCACTGCTCACGACTTTCTTCTAAAAACCACTTCTTTTAACCATTGCTATTCATGTTTAGCCAAACACTATAAGACACAACTAAAAAGTATTAGTAAAAGCTAATACAAATACCAATCAGTCTCTTAAATGAGATCATCCGCTGCCTCAAGCATGGAGATTGAAAACATGTTTCCCGGGGATGCTTAGGGTGTGTTTGGTTGAGCTGTGGCTTCTGAAAAAGCTGCTGTGAGCTGTGGGCTGTGGAAAAGTTGCTGTAGGCTGTGGGCTGTGGAAAAGCTGTAAGCTGTTTGGTTCAAACAAGTATAAAATTTACCTCCTATCTCTATTTTCCTTAAAACAACTGTGAAACAGCTCTCTATTTTCACCATTTCAAAAAGTAGAAAGCCAAAAGCCAAAAGCAGGGTCCAAGGTGCTTTCAAAACTATACTACCCAAAAGTAGTTGCTTCTGAAAAAACAGCTTCTGGTTTTCACCCCTTTGGTTGGCTTTTGACTTTTTGGAAGCAAAAGCAGCTCCCAAAAGCTCAACCAAAGGCACCCTTAATCTCAAGTCTGGGGAAATCCTCCGTTCCAAAATTGCTATGGAATCCTACTTGCGGCGGCAATCAGGATCTAACGGTTCTCGTATAATTTCTGCAAAACTCAATGGGAGGGGTGCTCATTTGGGATTTTGAAATTCAAATTTCTAGCTTTTTTAGTACTATAGCAGTTTTTTCACTGTACCTACTGATAGCTTTTAAACATAATTAATTTTTTTAAAAATTAAAAAAAATATCATCACAAACAATGTATAGAAATAAAGAAAAATAAAAATACAAAAAAATAAAAAAAGATAAAAATAAAATGCTAGAAACTAAAAGTTAAAAGCCACAACCACTATTTATCATGTGAGATTTCTAGGTGTTTCCAATTTCGCACACTGAAAAAGTAGGTGGTACAAATTTTATGCCACAAGGGCGCAGTACTGAGACGCTTGGTGTCTACAAAGGAGTACTTGTTTTTTTCTTTGCTCTGCTGTCTCTATCCATCCCTCATTACACGGCGGGGCTAGGGCTGCTCATACCCGGATTATACACAGATTATAATTAGAAATATCACAGATTGTTTTAATTTAAAGCCATCTATGATGATCATCAGATATTTTTATATACATAAATACAAATTCACATATATATGACTCATTCTTATATACATAAATGCAAATTCACATATATATCACACATTCTCATATACATAAATACATATTCACATATATATCACACATTCTTATGTACATAAATGTAAATTCACATATTCTCATACACATATATAAACAAATACAGAACATATGACACATAAATATTTCATTCATCATTCCACTTGCTTATTTCCTGTAAAAATTAGCCCTTCATGATGACCAATGCGTAGGTAGCTAGTTTAGTCACGTTGTTCCTTCTCAACCATTATGCCGTTTCCGAAAGGAGGCAACTCGTCAAATTGATTGTATTCTTCCTTGTCCACTACATTCTTAACTCCGACAATCCTCCTTTTAACATGAAAAACTACGTGATACTTCTTATTTGCCTGATCGGTTTAACTTGAGCCATGTAATCGACACAGAACTCAATGACCTCTTCGGTTGCCCTCCGACCAAGATCGATTTTGTACATAGGACTTGAGAATTCTCATGAACCTCTCGAACGGGTACATGCTACATAGGAACACGGGCCTACATATTTTTATCTCTTATATAATGTGAACAATGAGATGGACCATGATATCAAAAAATGACAGAGGGAAATACATCTTAAGATAACATAGAGTCATCACCACATCGTCCTACAGAGCATATAGTTCTTCGGAATCAATGATCTTCTGAGCAATTGTGTTAGAGAAATAACATAGCTTCATGATTGTCTCTCAGACCTTGATTGGCAAAATACTTCTAATTGCAATAGGAAGCATCTATCTCATCAGCACATGATAACATGAGACTTTATACCAATTAACTTCAAATCTTCCATCAAAACAAGTTTCTTCATATTGGCGGAGTAACTAGACGGAACTTTATCACCATGCAAGCACTGGCATAACTTAGTTCTCTTGGCCTTGGGCAGAGTGTAACAAGTAGGGGGAATGTAAGTTCGTCCTTTATCGGTCTTTGTTGATGCTAACTCAGACCTAATATCCATATCAACCAAACCATGCTGTGCATTAACACCATCATTTGTTTTGTCACGAATGTTCAGTAAGAGACCAATCAAGCTGTCATGCATTCTTCTCTACGTGCATGATATCGATGCAGTGACGAACTTCTAGGTGCTCCCAATAAGGTAAGTTCCAAAATATTGATCTCTTCTTCTAGACGTTCTTCTCGTGGGTCATCAATTTATGTCCTTTTTTGAGCACAACATATAAATCCTTAACCATATCATAGACCTCATTTCCACTTAAATGCCTTAGAGCTGATCTGTCCTCCTTCTCTCCGTTGAATTGTTTCTTCATCCTGCGGTATGAGTGAGCCCTCCGAAGGAACCTATGGTGATGCATGTATACGGTTTTGTGCGAGTGCTTCAGCCACACACTCTCAGTATCATCTAACCAGTGAATACAGGCTTTGACCCCTTTTGTATTCTGGCCAATAGATTGTAAGAGCAAGATAATTATTTGTGGTGCAGAACAATAAGGAGCGTAAAGTGAAGTTCTCTCGTTTGTACGCATCCCATACTTGTACCCCTTCGATCCACAATGTTTTTAGATCTTCCCCCAATGATGCTGGGTACACATCAATATCATTGCCAGGTTGCTTCGGCCCTTGAATAAGTATTGATAGCAAAATATACTTCCACTTCATACATAACCAAGGAGAAATGTTGTGCATGTAAAGAGTCATGGGCCAAGTGCTATGTCGGCTGCTCATGTTATCAAAGGATTCATTCTATCTGTACTCAATCTAAACCTTATATTCCTTGGTTCTATACTAAAGTTTACAAACCTCCTATCAATGTTTCTCCACGGGGTGGAATCAGCAAGGTGTCTTAGCATTTCATCCTTCTTATGCTCCTTCGAGTGCCAACATAGCAGTTTTGCCTTCTTTGAGTTCACAAAAAACCACTTCAAACGGGGAATTACAAGAAGATATTATGTCACCTTAGCATGATGTCCTTTCTTCACCTCTATTCCCTCGTCGTCATCTGATTAATTCTTATGTTTGTATCGGGATGCGTTGCAAACTAGACATACATGCATGTTTGCATATTCTTTACGGTAGAGGATATAGTTATTCGGATATGTATGTATTATTTCTACTTCCATTCTCAATAGACAAAGAATCTTCTTGGCTTTGTAGGTAATTTTAGGCAACTCGTTTCCTTCTGATATCATGTCCGCTAAAAGACTTAACAGTGTTATGAAACTCTTGTCGGACCAACCGTTACTTGCCTTCAATTTCAGCAGTTTAAGCATGGCTGACAACCTCGTATACTTTGACTTGCAATACATGAACAAAAGTTTCTTCAAATACTCCATCAAGCCCCAGAATTTAATATACTCTCTCTCATCACAGTTCCCTTCTACACCACGAAGCATCTGATCCAGATTGTCATCATGTGCTTATCTGAATCGGAACCACAATCGACATCATCCGATGGCATATCATTGACTTCGTTGGCGATATCATTATTACTATGTTTCTGTGTAATCTGCTCTTCACCATAACTGGACCAATGTGCATACCCTTTTTTGAAACCCCTACGAATCAAGTGCGCTTCAATCTGTGCTCAGTTCTTAACCATCTTTAGATTCTCACAATCAATGCATGGACAGCACATATATTTCACTCCTTATTCAATATATCCTCCTCGGTAGCTCTTGTAAAAGTAGAAACACCATTAATGTCCTCTTCACCCACATGGTTCCCAGTGTACATCCAGATTTGGCCTACGTTATGCATATAATAATTTAGTATTACATATTAAATTAATTAATTAGTACATTATATTTGTATGATCTAAATTAAGTAGCTATATATAGTAAGAATAATTAATTACATTGAATTAAGTAAAAATATACTATAAATTGACTAAACCCTAAACTATGCTAGATATAAATAATCTTCTCTCTACAACAAGCTAGCTAGGTATAAAGCATCTTCAATTCTCCTTTCACCAAAAGTTAGATCTAAATTATAATGCAATTGGGAACAAATTACTAACCATAGGTAGCCAATAACTTAGTGAATCTACAATTACTCTTGCCAAATAGTCTTTTTTTCACCGAATGGCCTCAAAGCCCCGCCTCTAGTTCAAAGTAGCAGCGTAGATCTGGAATTTAAGACAGAGGTCGATAGGTCTGTGTGTAGCTAATATAGTGAAATTATCACAGACAGTTTTTAATATAAACCATCTGTGATAATCTAATTATCACAAACGGTTTTTAATATGAACAGTGTATGAATTATCACAAATAATATCATAGATAATTTTTGAACCATCTATGATATTTGATAATATCATAGACATTTTTTGTTAATAACCGTCTGTGATACTTTACAAACGATTTTAACCATAAACCGTTTATGATATTTCACTTTCACAGACGGTTTTTAGTGCTAGCATTAACACAGATGGTCTCTAAATTAAAACTATCTGTGATTATATTTAATACTTACGGTTTTGAGTAATTGTTTGTGATGTGGCGTCTAGTATTAGACTTTTTGTAGTAATGGTGCAAGGTCGGTTACAGATGAGGTGTAGAGAAGTTACCCACACCTGAGTCATATACTTACAACTGGTTTGATCCCAATTAAAGTAGATTGGACCAGACTGAAATAGTTGGGTCTTCGTATCTAGCTTGATGCGAGCTAGGGTTCTACGTAACTGAAGGGAGAGTGCAGGTAGGGAGGCCACGATCGCCTTTGCCCTTGCCTCCAGCCTTCATGTATTCCCTCCTCTTATTTCAATTCGATGCAAAAGGAAAACGTACCGGTTGACCTGCCCATACTTGACTTGAGCCACACACTTAATCCCAAGGGCCACACTAGAACGCCTCATATCCAACCTGGCATGCTACGAAGTACACGTCAATGGAAACCACTTGAATCAGCATGAAAATGGACCGCCAAGGACATTGGCGGATCTAATAGAGGTCAAGGGTGTTCAGTTGAACACCCAAATTTTTTTATAAAATACTAGGTATATAATAGATATATTAGATGTATATACTGTTAGTGGGTTAAAACTATATTTTATGCCTACAAATAAATTCAGCCTACATTCTTTATATATCGTGCGCAGCCCATGTAATATATTAGATCCATTTTTCTTTCCACCTCGCCCTCCTCACATAGGCCCAAAGAGGTAAAGATATAAACAAAATCCTAACCTTTGTTCTATTTCTTATCTTGTGGCTGTCTATGTGGGAAGCGGCTCCGGCCTTCGAGTGGTGAGCGGGCGAAGGTGCAAACTGCGGAGGCGAGTGACAACCGGCGGACGCGGACGTGGCGCCATGACGTGACGACAATCATGCATGAGGCGGCGTGGGGTGCAAGGTGAGTGTGTGGCAACGCGGGCGAGTAGAGAGGTGTCACAAGCAAGCGGGCAGTGGCACAGCGAACATGGAGGTAGGGAACGAGCGGCAAAAAGGGAGCAGTGCGGTAGTCGGGAGAGAGCGTGGCATTGGGAAGTGAGCAGCACGTCCAACTTACCGTCATCGTCTTCTCTTCAGATCTAGATGTGCTCCGCCTCACTTCACTTATTTTCTTTCTTAATCCGTTTTGCTCTACACTGCTCTGTTCTTGCTCCGATTCTTTCTGGAGCTTAGCATTTGGTTTCTTTGTTTTTTTTCTAATAAGATGTTGTATAAAAATACATCTTTACCTTAGGCAATGAGCAACTAGTTGGACCCTTATTGCTTTTGTTTACATGCTAATTTTTTGCTATGTTTTGCTCCATAGAAAGAACATACAATTTTCTCTTAGATGGACAATTCTTGCTGACAGGGAAAGAGCAAAAAAATGCAGGATCAATAAGATATACAACTGTCATTAATCTCTATAATGTGTTGTTTAATTCATGTCATTATACTCGTCTTATGTCACCCATTTTCTCACAAGAAATCATTAATTTCTATAAGTTATGTATTTTTATTATATCTATATACATGTATCGGTGTATCGGTTTTTAGAGGAAACGGTGCATTGCAGTATAGACGTATTCGAGCAACTTAGCTCCGAAATCCGAACACCCATCCTAAAAATCCTAGATCCGCCACTGGCCAAGGAAAACAAATAACTTTGCACTTATAGGGGTATTTCCCACAAATACACGTGTAGGGGTAAATCAAACTCTGGCTTCTATAGGATTATTTATTATTTCCCAAATTTTGCAATAAAAAATATGTAGGTTAATTTTACACCTCACGTTGGACTTGCTTATTTGTGTTTTTTAGTGACTTATGGCTTATTTTGCACCATAGATAACTTATTTTATACTGTAATTGATGATAATTTTTGGTGTAATTAAATTTTAAAAATTTAAAATAGAAAAAACAGATTAGATCAAACGAATATAGAAAAAAGAAAAGACAAAAAACCTAAAAAACCAAAAATTAAAATTAAAAAATAGTGAAGTGGAAATCAAAAGCTAGAAACTAGAGGCAAAGCGTGTGGGGAGCGGAAAACGATGCCCATCAAGGCCATGACCATCGGTGTTATCGCTAACACAAACTACTCTCGGAATTAACCGAGACTGTTAGTTCTCCGGTTCCACACGTCAGTGCCTGAGCCACCGACCAATCTAATCCAAATCAACAAACTCAAAAAAGAGCAGCGAACTCACACGAACTCTTTTTCCTCACGACTTTCTTTTATAAATCCAAAACCCCAAATTTTCTCCCCTCACAAACCAGTCCTCCAATCTCACGACCATGGCGAGCAAGCAGACCGTCCTCGCCCTCCTCGCCGTCGGCGCCTGCCTCCTTCTCCCCTCCGCCTCCGCCGCCACCGCTGTCGAGTACTGCAATGAGTAGCTTGCCTCCTTTTGCCGCCCAAAGTATGTTCTTTTTGCAGCTAATTTGGGTTCTTGGGGGGGGGGGGGGGGGGGGTGGAAATTTCGCCAAGTTGTGCAAAGTTGCAAACTTTTTTGTTGCTGCTGTGGTGTGCAGATAAGGGAAAGGACTACCCGGTGAAGGTGAGCGGCGTGGAGATCGTGCCCGATCCGGTCGCCGGCGGCAATCCCGCCACCTTCAAGATCTCCGCTTCCACAGGTAAACAACTCCCAGCGGTTCAACTATCCTTTTTTCCCCCTTTGCCTGATGTAGTTGGGTAGTTTGTCCTGCCATGAATTGAGTGCACTGGTAGCACTCTGAAAGCCATTAGCAGTAATTGAGAATTGAGCTTTGTACTAGTGATTTTTTTGTTGAAGAAACTGTACCAGTGAAATTTAAGGTAGTGGAATTTTGCTTGTACTCTCACAGCCTGTAACTTGTACTGTCAGTCTGTCACAGCCTATAACTTGGGTAATGGAATTTTTCTGGCCATAATATCTTGTGTTTGTTCGGTGGTATGTAGGATTAGGATTTTCTGTTATGTTTTCTTGGCTATGAGTCACGCCTTGTGGTCGCTTTGGAGAATTTTTTGAGGTCGTTGTTGGAAATTGTTGCAACCTACCAGGACCCT
This sequence comes from Dendrocalamus latiflorus, assembly GCA_017311315.1. Lineage (NCBI taxonomy): Eukaryota > Viridiplantae > Streptophyta > Magnoliopsida > Poales > Poaceae > Dendrocalamus > Dendrocalamus latiflorus. The sequence continues at coordinate 12,022,738 of CM029672.1, forward strand.
TTACGACTTGTTAGAGTCGTTTACGACCAGATAGAAATTGAATACGACCAGTCCTGATCGCTTCAAACTCTATCGATCGATTTTCCTCCGTAGTCGTAAAAACACTGTAGCAATTACGACCACTCCTTCTTATCGAGCGCTGTCTTCCTCCAGCCGCTCTCGAAGAATACCGTGATCGTAAATCTTTACGAACACGTAGTGATGCTGGCGATCACCGTTCACCGTAGTCGAAACACCCTTTCGACTACGTTCACTTCCTTCGAACGTGATCGGAGTTGCTTCCGATCACATACAAACCTTCTCTGCGTAGTCGCTGCTCCTTACGACCACCTTCACCGTGGTCGTAGCCTTCTCAACGTAGTCGGAACAACACTGTTCCTTGCCGTGATCGTAGCACCCGTCGATCACGCCTGCTGGAAACTTTTCCGTGGTCGTGACTCCTCCCGATCACGCTTGCGGTGATCGTGAGTCCTTCCGACCACGTATTGCACAAACACACGACAACACAAAGCTTTGTGTCTTTCCCTCTTTTTGTATTTTCTCAATTGCTTGGTACATCTTTGGTTACATGTCTACCCCTTCTTTTATACCCAACTCTACGACTCCTACTCGGATTCCGATTAGGAATACAAAACCTATTCCGACTCCGACTTCTAATTCCTACTTCAACTCAACTTCGATTACAAACCCGACTCCGATACGACTTCTAAAACAAGATTATTTCCAACATTCTCTCCCTAATCTTGTTTTAGTAGCTTCCATCATGTTGATCTTCTCCTGTTTCTTCCTTGGATGTTTTTCTCCACCAGCTGCTTGTTTCACTGTTGCGTGGTCTTGCTTTCAACCACCGTTCTTCACGTCGTGCTTTCTCCCGCCTACTCGGCATCCAAACTTCAGGCTTTTGGCTGCTTCGACCATCCGGGTCGATCCTGGGACCTGTTTGCTGTGGTCGAACGATTTCTCGACCACGTCCAGTCTTCATTTGCCGTGGTCGTAACACTTGCCGATCGTGCTCGATCATCTTTTGCCGTGGTCGTGGTGACTCCCGACCACGTTCGATCGTCTTTTGCTGTGGTCGAATTTCTTCTCGACTACAGCCAAAACCTTCTGCCAACTTTCTCGTTACGACTTCCTGCTGTTTTTCGACCACCAGGAGATGAAGTCTTTCAGGCTCTGGTTCCTTTAGATCATTCTTCATGCCATCTGGTCTCCAAATTTTCAGCGGTATTTTGTACAACCGATTTGCTGATTTTTGTGCTCTCATCAACAACTGCTCTCTGCTGTCAAAAACCCTCAGATAAACTCCTTTTAATTCAACTCGGCACCCTTCTTCAGTCAGTTGGCCCAAGCTTATCACGTTGCTGCAAAGACTTGGTATATAATATACATCTGACAACGGTCTTTGACTTCCATCCTTGCACTTTAACAGGATTGTTCCTTTTCCTTTGATTTGAACTGTTGAGCCGTCTCCAAACTTTACTTTACCGAGCACTCTCTCGTCTAGTTCATGAAACAACGAGTGTGTGCCCGTCATGTGGTTGCTTGCTCCGTTGTCGAGATACCAATCTGTTGACTGGTCTTGAGTCTTCTCTCCCTTCTCCATCAAACTAGGAAATACTCTCCCTTCATGTAGCATCACCATTGTCGGTTCAGCTACAGTACATTGCGACAGCAGCAGAGTCGGTTCCATCTGAACCAGATTGACTTCATCCTCTCTCTTCTTGTTTCTGCAATTCGCTGAAAAATGCCCATACTTTTTGCAGTTGTGGCATTGTATGTGGCTTCGACATTCAGCAGCGTAGTGACCGAATTTCTTGCACTTGTGGCATTGTATACTCGATTTGCCGGTTTCAGAGTTACGCCCACGACTGCTCCCGTTGTTGCGTCCTCCACCTCTCTTCACATCGTCGTTGTGACTTTCATGGCTCTTATTCTCGTTCAGTGCTTCCCACTGAGCACGAGATAGCAGCAGCTGATTACCTCCTTCCTTGTCCTGATGCCGTCTCTTCTGACTTTCTTCGAAGATTCGTAAACGACCGACTGCCTCAGTCAGCGACATCTTCGTCATGTCTCCAAATTGCTCGATTGTGCTTATGATTTGGAGAAAACTGTCAGGGACTGCACTGAACAACCTTTCAATGACTGTTGAATCTGGCAAATCAACTCCCAGAGCTCGAATTTCGCCGGCCAAACTCGTGAGTTTTTGCGAGAACTCACCGACGCCTTCAGTCTCTCCCATGACTAAGCGATCGAATTGCCTCTTCAACACTTGTGCTCTTGCCTTCTTGACACGTTCTTCTCCAATGCACATCTCCTTGATAGCTTCCCACGCTTCTTTTGCAGTTTCCTTCTCTGCAACAGTCATTAAGACCTCGTCGGGGATAGCCTGAGATATGACAGCCAGAGCGCCCTGGTCCTGAGTCTCTTCGACCGGTGCATCTCCTTCAATAGCCGTCCATACTCCCAGAGCGCGCATGACGATCTTCATCTTCACGGCCCACAGGCCGTAGTTCGTGTCGGTCAGCATGGGGAATTGGATTGGTACCGTACCTCCTCTCATCGGTGCTCGTAGTGGTGCCGGTGTTTTCTTTTCGCCGGAGCCTTCTCCTCCCGCAGCTTTCTTCTCAGCTGACTTGTCCTCCATTGCCACCTTGCTCTGATACCAAATGTTGGAAATTGTTGCAACCTACCAGGACCCTTTACGACTTGTTAGAGTCGTTTACGACCAGATAGAAATTGAATACGACCAGTCCTGATCGCTTCAAACTCTATCGATCGATTTTCCTCCGTAGTCGTAAAAACACTGTAGCAATTACGACCACTCCTTATCGAGCGCTGTCTTCCTCCAGCCGCTCTCGAAGAATACCGTGATCGTAAATCTTTACGAACACGCAGTGATGCTGGCGATCACCGTTCACCGTAGTCGAAACACCCTTTCGACTACGTTCACTTCCTTCGAACGTGATCGGAGTTGCTTCCGATCACATACAAACCTTCTCTGCGTAGTCGCTGCTCCTTACGACCACCTTCACCGTGGTCGTAGCCTTCTCAACGTAGTCGGAACAACACTGTTCCTTGCCGTGATCGTAGCACCCGTCGATCATGCCTGCTGGAAACTTTTCCGTGGTCGTGACTCCTCCCGATCACGCTTGCGGTGATCGTGAGTCCTTCCGACCACGTATTGCACAAACACACGACAACACAAAGCTTTGTGTCTTTCCCTCTTTTTGTATTTTCTCAATTGCTTGGTACATCTTTGGTTACATGTCTACCCCTTCTTTTATACCCAACTCTACGACTCCTACTCGGATTCCGATTAGGAATACAAAACCTATTCCGACTCCGACTTCTAATTCCTACTTCAACTCAACTTCGATTACAAACCCGACTCCGATACGACTTCTAAAACAAGATTATTTCCAACAGTCGTAGGGTTGTGCCTTGTGTGATTTAGTGGTTTAGACAACTGCAGTTATGTTTTGTAGATCTTATAGACTTCAGTGCCACTGTTCGGAAACGTTCAATATTATGCCAATCCTGCAGTATTGATGTTTGGAGCTTGTGGCCATGTAGGATGCCACGGAGCTTTGCTTGATGCATGATAGCAGTCTAAATATTTAGGCATGACATGGGAATAATTTCTCTTAAGACTGAATCTGAAATATCACTTTGTCCATGTAACGGTGTAGGAATTTAGGTCAAGTACAGAACCATGAGTCCATGACATAATCTTTGTGAAGGATGTGTGGTTGCCTGTTATGAATAACTCTCTCTCTCTCTCTAGGTATTCTATTGAACTACTCTTGGGCAGGTCAATTCGCTCTTTCCTATGGGTGGCTAGTGTGTTGTCAGAAACACAACAGCGTTGGTTGAAGATAATGCAACCATTATGTAGTAGTAAGTAGTAACACACATTAGGCTTCTGATACTTTCTGTTTACTGATTCATGTAGTTGGAGTTATTGGGGCCCTTCAGTTCCTCTGTTGAATGCTATAATGTATTGGTGTTTATGTAACACACGAGTTTAGTTTCTGTACTAGAATTGTGAACGTTTTAGGAAGGGCGGCATGTAAGGCACTTTAACCATTGATTGCACCTAAGAAGTATTATCTGTTTACCTATTCTGGAATAGGAAACTAAAACCTAATAGTGCATCACAAAACATTCTTACTGTTTTTCTACTAGGCAATGCTTCGGGGCTTGGCTAATAATTCCATCTAATTGAGCCATCTTCATGTTGCCTGCCCTACCACTTCACATGGCAAATTATGAAATATGAAGTTACTAATTAAGTTCAGTGTACAGCAATAAAGATCATCTACTAATCGTCCTTTTGTGACACCATAGCAGCATTCCATCTCGTGACATCATGAATGTCAGTATAGGCAGGAGTATTTACATGTACCCCTCATGAAGTGAACCTCCAAACTAGGGCTGTGCATTTTCGTACCGAACCGAAAAAACCGAACCGTACCGGTCAACTCGGTTTGACCGGTATTCGGTATTCGGTTCGGTTTCTGAAAAATTGGTATTTCGTCTATTCGGTATTTTCGGTATAAACCGATCTAAAACCGAAAAAACTGAAAAAAAACCGAATTCACCCGTTGCTCTTCGCTGACTCGCTGTCTGTTCGTTGCATTTGAGCGCCGCGGTTCAGCACTTCAGCCCATTAGCCCAACTCGGCGGAACTCCCACTCGGCCCAAGAAAGGACGCACGCGTCGCGACATGCCAAGTCCCGGACTCCCGGCTGCAGCCTGCAGGACTGCATCGACTCGTGGTACGTGGCTACGTGCGTACAGTGAGCCAGTGAGGGATGCATAGTTCATATACTTTCGGTCATTATGCATGCATGCATGATGCATGTGTGTGCTTTGATCTGGACTTGCGTTTGTCTTCTCCATGTGTGATGGGTGCTAGTGAATGCCTGAATGGATAGTGGCTGCCACTGCCAGTTAGTTTAGATTCTGGAATGGAATGGAGTTATGGAGAATTGGAGATTAACGTTTAGCAATTCGCGTAAACTTTGGTAAAATTGGTATTTACCGATACCGTACCGAAATGAGATGGTATTTCCCGATACCATACCGTATTCTATAAAATACCGTATTTCCCGAATTAATAAAACCGTATTTACCGAATAAACCGTATTTACCGAACCGTATAAACCGAAAAAACCGAACGAACAGTCCTACTCCAAACATTGGAAATGGTATTGTCTCAGTCATGCCAAGTTGCTAACTGTACCTAAAATACAATATTTAGAACTATAAGTGGCTAACCATGTTTTGTAAGGGATTGAACGTATCTGAGGTCTTCATAGATCTTTTATTTGCATGTGGTGTAATTGCAGTGGGCAAAATCTGTAAGTTTATTCTTTGAATTGAACAGAAAAAATGACTATTTAGATAATATACTAATATTTACCTTTAGTGGTCTGTTTTACCATGTGCCATGAGAGTCAGATCTAGCCATGGCCAAGACTTTCCTACTGTCTAATTTAAATCTTTATGTTATTATGCTTATGATGAGTCTAATTGATAACACAAAATTTGAATCTTTCTTTTTGCCGTATTGATTATAATGCCTCTCCATGACCTTTTGCAGATGAAACCTCATGAGCAAGGGGAACCTGGTTATTGATGTTACATATATCTTCGCAGTGGCGAAGTCAGTAATAAAATTGAGGGTGGACTAAATCATTTGTCAGACTAAATTAAGTTGACATAAATATAGTCTTTTACTCTTATAGAATTTCAAATTCATCTAGAAATTACACAATTGGAGATAAACAATGAAAAACAGATAAATACAAAGTAGATACCTCAACAATAAAAAGTGTATATCCAAGAATATATAAGAGTAAAGTTCATTACCGGTCCTTAAACTTTTTATGCTGTGTCATCCCGGTCCATAGACTTTCAAAGTGTGCAATTGCTGTGGTAACAATCATGGACCGGGATGACACAACATAAAAAGTTTAAGGACCGGGATGACACAGCCAAGACACGTAACGGGCTAATTTTGAGACCCAAAGAGTGTTTAGGGACCGGGATGACACACTTTAAAAGTCTATGGACCGGGATGACACATCATAAAAAGTTTAAGGACCGGTAATGGACTTTACTCAATATATAATTACTCTGCCATGAGTGCAGAGTAACGATAGTCACCTGTGTATGAAACATATAAAAATTAGTGATATATTAAAAAAGTTGTGAATGATAATGAAAATTTAGATAATATGAAACATACCACAAATAAGCTAATTTGAATCACGAGATAAATTTGAATCATGGGGCAAATGCATTTTACGCGACTTTATGCCTTGGAAGCGATTTATGATTTTATCATCAATACTTTTAAAGATCTCTTGCCCATTGTAGCACACCATCAAGTCATTGAGCCACTGATTCACTACCTTATTGCGTAAATCTGTTTTAATAATATTCATTGCTAAAAATATTCTCTCAATAGATGTTGTCATCGAAAGTATCAATGTTAACTCGATGAGACGATATACTAACGGAAAAGTTCTATCTTTTCTTGTTTGAACCATCAATTGAGCAAGTTTTGATATATCACGACACCCATTAAATTCTTTATTTCTTGTAATGTTGAGAATGAATGTTTGAAGTTGATTTCTTAACAAGAGCTGATAAGCATCTTGGAATTATCAACATAAATTTCAACAAGTCGAATAACTTTATCAACATCAAACTTATAGAAGTCGTTTGGATCAAGACAAGACATACATACCACCAACATGTTTATTAAAAGCATATAAAGCAGTCTTCCAATGAGATAACCGAACTTTTGTAAATACGTCACTTCTAAATGTATTGGGTTGTGTCGGTTTTTTAAAGAAGAAAATAATAGAAACAAAAGGTAGCATTCTTTTCCACACTATTGCAACCAATCAAATTTCTTATACCATGATTCTTGAAAGGATCACAACTCTTTGCTATCCAAAGTCTGTGGAAATGAATGTCCAATTACTCGAGTAGGACCATTCAATAAATACGACTTTTTCACTTGATCTCTAATTTCGTTAGCATAATCTTCAATTGGTATGCGAAGCGTCAGATCGGCAATAATTTTATTTGGATTAAAGTCTAGTCGAAGCTTTTTTGGTTGAGTTATACTCTCATCGGTTGAACGAGAACTACCTGAATTGCTTGTGAAATAGTTACACAAAGTTTGTTTCTCTATTATAGCAAAATCAATTATTAATTTTTATAAGTACAAAGCTATAAATCTATGAATAAATTATAAGGACTAAACTATCTATATACAATAAAAATCTAAACTCTAAACTTTAAAATAGTAAATTGAGAAGAAGTAAAAATATTACTCACCAGTTGACCAGACTTACGCTCTCAGCCTCCCACTTATCCTCTCCTCACTTTTCACTATCACTCTCCTCACTCAGCTCTCTGCTGTCTCAGTGTCCACTGGCCACTACCTAGGGGCGATTGGAGCCGGCGTGCCACCGCCACGGCCTGCGCCCTGCGGTCTGCGGTGCTTTTGCCCCGGCTCGACTGAGCTCCCCTCGTCGCCCTTGCGCCCTGGTCTGGCTCCCCTACCCCCGGATATGCCTACCCTCGGCTGTAGCCCCGCGGCACAGTACTCGCCGAGTTGCCGTTAGATCTGGCTCCCCTAGCTGCCCGGCTTTCGCCGCCTCAACTTTGGCGGCTCGGTTCCCCCTAGGCCGCCCCGGCTAGGCTGAGCTCCCCTCGCTGCGCCCGCACCTCGGTCCGACTCCCCTACCCTTGGATCTGCCTCCCCTCAGCCATGGCCCAGCCCTCGCTGTCAGATTTGGCTCCCTCGGTGCAGCGGCGGCGGCCCGACCCTGGTCTCCCCTTCTGCTCGCCCGGTTGCACCTGTGCCATTAGCCCTCTTTTTGCAGGTCAGTGGCTTCTAAATTCTAAGTTCCAAACTTCTAATTGCTAAGTTGGTACTTGTTGATAGGATTTGTGAGTTGGAGTTGATGTCTTAGTGGGCCGATGAGATAGATTTGTTGGCCTTCTTAAGAACGGTGGGTTGATGACTCTTCACCGGGTGTTTTTCATTTTTAATTGTTTTTCTTTGCAACTTGCCGTGGATCTTCTTGTCCTACTGTGCTCGTCGGCCAGCCGCCGGCGTGGTGTGCCGTGTGTGTGGGGGTGGGGAGGGGGGGGGGGGGTGAGGGGGGTCCTTGCTTGGCAACCCATGACATCTGTGCAGAGACTTACTGTCCAGCAAGCATTGAATTCGTGCTGGCTCATGAGCAGACCATATCATCATACACTCCAGCGGTGAGATTCTCTACAGCACAAATTTAGTTCTGCTTCTAAAGTCTGGAATACGTACTTTTCCATTACTGCATGCTTGGGGATAACAACGAGGAACTGAGCTGCATCTCGTTCGGGTTCAGAATCTGTTTCATTGCAGAATTTTTTGTACGGATAATCTATTTTTTATTCGAAATTACATAAATATACCCGCGGAAATTTTTTTTACAAAAATAGGCTCCAGTCGCCTAATGGTTGGGCGACTGGAGCCTTTCGCCCAACCAGACCGCGACATAATATCTGTCGATGCACAGTGAAGCGACTGCATTTAGTCGCTCTTCCGTACGGCGACTTACATATTGTCGCCGCTCCATTAGGCGACTAACATGCAGTCGCCATCCCGTTAGGCGACTGCATGTAGCCCCCGTGATTGTTTTAGATTTTGTGAATTTTGTAATGTTCAACTGGTTAAAAAATATGGTGAAGTTGTAATAAAAGTTTATGTTCATTGTATATTGTAGGTGCGTAAAAAGTTTTTGAAACTTTTTTTATGAAAGATTGAGTAGAGAACGATCGATACATACACTGTTAAGTGAGATAGTTTATGTGCGGAGAAGAGATGATAGACTTATTTAAATTTAAATAAACTTCATAATATAACTGTGAGTAACATGCCGCATATTTTTTCATTACATGCATAACATATATAGCATCTGCAGCACGCCTCACTCGCCACCCTGGTGTGCCCCGTCACCGCGCCCGCGTCCTCCCATACGGCCTCGCTTGGCCCTCCTCCGGTGCAACGGGTTAGGACGATCTGAAAAAGTAAAACGAGCAGGAGGGTGTCTATCCCGCCCCTGCGCTGGTGGAGTCAGCTGCACCTCTGGCTGTGTGCCCTCCGGTGCACCGGGGAGGGCACTGCCAGAGAGAACCTCCAGTGCTGCGTTGGAGAACTGTCCGGGCCACTCCGCGAAAAACTGGTCTACATCGTCCTGACCCGGGGAGACGCCGTGCTGCTGGTAAGTACCTGCAATAGTAATATCGTTAGTTCGTTGCATGTCGTCTTGGAAAAAAACGAGATTGGATGATGCGTACCCGTAGCTGGTGCCATTGAGGTAGGAGGAGGAGGAGGGGCGTACACCCCCTGCGTGGTGTAGGAGCCGGGGATGTGCGGAGGAGGCGAGAAGTGAGGTGGTGTAGGAGGCCGTGCCCAGGCTGAACCCCCTGGCTGCTCCGGGTGAGGTGGTGTAGGACGTGTCCATGTACTATCTCCGGAGTAGTGCCACGCTGGTCGGGGTGGCACTGATGGACGAGTAGTCGGAGCGCTGGGCGTGGAGACCGCCGGTAGCCTCGTCCAGGACAGGAGGCTAACGATACGTCTATACCCGGTGTGCATCCGGCGCGCAAAGCTGACGGTCTCCTCGTGGGTCAGCTCCGGCCCTGTGGCGAGCTTGTGCAGTACTGCGGAGGAGTCGGGCCACATCGCAGAACCGACGTCAGCCTGCACAAGAAGACATAAAATGGTCCAGCATCGAAACGATATTATCATTTGAAATTACATATAACGTAGCGCTATGTGAGCATCGCGCGCGAGGTGCGCGGGTACGTGTCTGTCGGAGCAGCGACGTGTGTGGCGGGCGGGTCTACGACATGGACGAGCCTGGTACGTGTCTGCGCCTGGTACCGGATCAGGTACTCCGCGTAGTCCGCGCTGTCGTATGGGCGCTCCTCCTCCACGCGGTCGTCGAGCGCACCCTCCCACGCGGCAATCCAGGGCTGCATCTTCGTCGACCAGTCCGTGCCATTTTTAACTCCTTTTCTGTTGTGCCTGCGAACACAGTAATGTAAGTACTTGCGAACACTGTAGTAAGTACGTACATATGTATGAGAAGCGGTCACTCACGCGTGCACGTTCCGCGGAAGCGGTGGTCCGACAGGTACAGGAAGCGTCTGCCGTAGCCTGAACTGCCTCATGACTCGCTGGGGTGCGTAGTCCGCGATGTAGATATCGTACACGAGCTTCCGGCGGGTGAGCCAGAAAGCCCGGTCACGCCAGCACAGTGCGGACAGCCCGTGAGGAGCACGGGCCTGCACTGCCTCATCTGCGTAAGGCTCCCAGCGCGCGTCGGAGTGTGTGAGGCGGTCAAACTGCTCCACAAAGGGCACGTACACCCGTGTGACCTGCACGTGCGCGAACTGTACTTGCAACAAAGACAAGTTGTTTAGTATGACGATCGTTAATAAGAAAGAAATAGTTCACTATGATAATACTTACTCGTCGACGGCACCAAAGAGAACCCATAGTCGGCCGGTCGATGTCTCCACCCGGATACATCTCGGGCCCGTACGGACCCATATCGTCTAGCACAGGTCGTCTGAGGCTGAAGCGCTCGAACGACCACAACTGCCGCAGCAGCGGACAACCCGTGAGGATCAAGTTCTCCTTGATCCTCGTGCATGCATCGCACAGACCGCGGTAGGTCGCGGCAAGTACGCCCGATCCCCAGCTGACCTGGGGGGCCTCGCCGTCCGCAATCGCCCTTGCATAAGCGATAAGGCGCGCATCCACGGAGTTGCCGTGGCTGGTGGTGAAAAGCACCCAACCAAACAGCCACAGCACGTACGCCTCCAAGTGGCGCGAGACCTGGTAATTGTCCGCCTGTAGATCCATGCGCTCCACCTGAATGGAAACAAGTTGTTATTAGTACGTAATAGCACAAATAAGAGTTTGGAAGACGCGATCGATTGTAAATACCACGTACCCGGTACTGTGCGAGCCACCTCAGTGTCGGCCCATGGGTCTGACCCTGATCGAAGATCTGGTGGTTATCGGCCGGCGGAAGTACCCCCTCGAATCTGCCGATCACGTCGGCGCGCCACTCGGCCGGGGCCTCCGGTAGGAAGGCAGCGTCTCCCGCGATCGGAAGGCCAAGAAGCAGGGACACATCCTGCAGGGTCGGCGTCATCTCCCCGAATAGGAGGTGGAAAGTGTGTGTCTCGGGCCGCCAACGGTCCACCAAAGCCATCAACAGGGAGCGGTCGAACGGGAAGCGTCGTGATCGCTCCTTGTCCCCGCCCGCGGCCAAGGCGGCTGCATCCTCCTCCGTGGCCTGCACCATCCGGGCAAGAGGGAGTAGCCCGGCATCCCGCAGTCTGCAAACAAATTGAAGCTCAGCACGAAATGTTCTTACAGTACCACTTAAACGCTAGCGTAGTGCAAACCTGGCAGTCCAACGACTGTCCAGTCCTCAGACCACTCGAGGTGTGCGTGTCCGGACCACTCCCACCTCAACTGGCTCGTCCGTGCTCCCCGATGGCGGCACACGTCGGGAAACACGGTGCCCGCGGTCCAAGTGCTCGTCCAACAACGGGTACCGCCAGTCAGAGTCACGTTCACCACGAGTCATACCTGCAAAATTTGTACACTTAATTTTCTACAATAACATATCAAAATTATTATGCAAAATTTGGACACTAAATTTTGTACATCTAAATTTCTACACTAAATTTTGTACATCTAAATTTGTACACTATAAATTTTCTACATGTAAATTGGTAAACTATATTTTCTACAATAATGCATTAAAAATGTTATACAAATTTTTCTACATCTAAATTTGTACATTGAATTTTCTACAATAATACATAACAAACTATACAAAATTTCGACACTAAATTTCTAAACTAAATTTTGTAAACAAAATTTCTAAATTACAACTAAATTTTGTAAACTAAATTTCTAAATTACAACTACATTTTCTAAACTAAATTTCTAAATTACAACTAAAGTTTCTAAACTAAATTTCTAAATTACAACTAAATTTTCTAAACTAAAATTTTAAATTACAACTAAATATTCTAAACTAAATTTCTACAGTACATCTACATTTCTAAACTAAAGTTCTAAACTAATTTTTGTAAACTAAAATTCTAAACTATATTTTCTAATCAAAATTCGAAAACTAAAATTTCTAAACTAAATTTCTAAAGTAAATTTATAAACTAAATTTTCTAAACTAAATTTCTAAACTAATTTTTCTACACTAAATTTCTAAACTATATTTTCTACACTAAATTTGTAAACTAAATTTCTAAACTATTTTTCTAACACTAACAAAAATATAACACAACAAATACCTGAAAATCACGTTCTTCCTCTCTTCTCCTCTCTCTCTCTCTCTCTCTCTCTCTTTCTCTTCCCCTTCTCTTCTTCCCTTCTTCCTCTTTTCTTCTCTTCTTCCTCTGCGCGGCCGAAGCGAACGAAAACACCGAATGAAAACAACAATCACTGCCGGCCGAGGGTTTTATATCGCCCAAAGTCGCCGCACCGTTGGGCGACTTGATTGTAGTCGCCCAACGGTGGGGCGACTGCATTCAAATCGCCCAACGGTGCAGCGACTTTATTTAATCGCTGAACGGTTGGTAGATTTATTAAATGTCGCGGTCTGGTTGGGCGAAAGGCTCCAGTCGCCCAACTATTAGGCGATTGGAGCCTATTTTTGTAAAAAAAATTTCCGCGGGTATATTTATGTAATTTCGAATAAAAAATAGATTATCAGTACAAAAAATTCTTTCATTGCACCGGTTGCATTGACCTGAATGCATCTGAGCTGAGCACCAGAGGTAGAAATAGCCCACGGATGTAATTATAATCACCTTTGTATCCCAGCGGCAGCACCGGCGGTGGTCTCTATGTAAACTAGTGGGTGTTGCAAAACTTTGTGTCCAACTAAGACATTTTATCCGAAGTTGAACATTAAAATAAGGATCTGGTGTCATGAAATGAAACACATAGAATTGAGTTTGGATGTATCCTCTCTCTCGAAAAATTTCACACATAGAATTGAGTTTGGATGTATCCTCTCTCTCGAAAAATTTCACAAAGCTTGCTTATGTAAACATCATCCGATTAAGTTGTGCTTTAGTTGGTCTAAATATTTTACCAGCCTCTTTTTCCACATCCGGGAACCAAAATCCAAACCGCCAAAGTTGCTTAGGCGTTTGTCCTCGCTTTACCACAAAGTTATAATTTTTCTGATAGCCAAGTTATTATCATAGCTCAATAGTAGTCTATTTGTTGTAGGGGTGGTCCCCACCTAAACCCAGCTGGCCTACTACAGGATTGTAAAGTCCAAAACGAGATATGTATAATAACATTAATACCCCTACGAAGGGTGTATACGTGTAAGGACCCAATTGTAAAATACTCATGTGAATATATATGTGGTTGCTCTGAACATGGGGAGGGGTCAAGCATTGTTCATCTGTCATCTCCACTACTATACTCTTATTTCAATGTTTGGTCTGTAACCATAACACTATTTATGTTAATGTACTTGTGTTCGAATACGAAATACATCATTAGGCCCCGTCTTAATCATGGAAAATTTATCCGATTTCTATAGAAAGTAGACCCTTTCCAATGAATTTCTCGCGAAATTTCTGGACAGACCCTAAACATTGTTGAACCGGACCATGATGTTAACACTATTGTGTTTCTTCTTCCTCGGCTTCGTGCTTGGAGGTTGAGGAGCCCAAAACTACCTTTCAACGGTCTCGAAAAGGCGGTTAAAAGGTAAGCCAACCTCCCACCCTCCACCTCTTCTTCCTTCCTCTTCTCCTCAACCATCACCAATACCACACGCATCCGAAAGCAAAAGCGGAAAAGGCAAACAAAATCACGACTCCCAACTCAAAACGCAAAGAAACCATTGGACCAAGAAGAGCTCCAAGCAATCTCCCATTTCGCCTTCTCCTCGCCGCCGGCCGCCGAGCGCCATGACCATCAAGACCCTGAAGGCGCGCATCCTACGCGCCCTCAAGTCGTCCCTCCCAGCCGCCGCCTCGGCCTCCCCGCTGCCGTCGCCGACCAAGCCTGGCTGCGTCGTCGCCGTCCACGCCGGTGACGCCTTCTCCGACGACGCGTCCTTCTTCGACGCTCACGAGACCCCCACCAAGAACCACCCCGCCGAGCCCATCGACGCTTGGGAGCTCGTCTACCAGGACGGCCGCGCCTCCCCTGCCCCGGCGCCGGCGCCCGAGCCCGACCCGCTCCAGGAGTTCCCGGCCAGGTGCCCGCCCGGCGGCGAGGGGGCCGTCGTGCTCTATACCACCACGCTCCGCGGCATCCGCAAGACGTTCGAGGACTGCAACGGTGTGCGCGCGCTGCTGGAGAACCTCGCCGTGGCGTTCCAGGAGCGCGACGTGTCCATGGACAGGGGCCTCCGGGACGAGCTCTGGGCCGTCCTCGGCGAGAAGGCCGTTCCCCCGCGGCTCTTCGTGCGCGGCCGCGACGTCGGCGGCGCCACCCAGGTGCTCGCGCTCCACGAGGAGGGCCGCCTTGTCTCCCTCCTTTCATCGCCTCCACCCGAGGCGAACAAGAAATGTAAGAAGGGCGCCATCGCGGGCCGCGGCAAGTGCGAGGCGTGCGGGGGCCTAAGGTTCGTGGTCTGCGGCGAGTGCGACGGCAGCCGGAAGGTGTTCGACGGCGAGCGCGGCGGCGGCGTCCGGTGCCGCGGATGCAACGAGAACGGCCTCGTCATGTGTACGCTTTGCTTGTAGCTCAGCTGAAGTAAAGCGATTAATTAGCGGTTAATTGTCAATTACCTGCTCTTCTTTTTTACTATTACCACAGTACTACTCCCCCATTTTTACTTTTAGTAATCACTTTTTCGGTGTTTGTGTGATTGGATTTACTGGTTGGCTTGTCAGTTGTCATGTACATATCCTACACTAGTTTATGTTTATCTACATGTGATGTATATATGCTAGTTTAGATGTCCTTGTCAAAACCTTACATGCATCAATCAGTCAGTTTTCTCATGAAGCTAGGTGGTTTGATGAATTGACCTTGATAATCAGCCAAGGAAAATGAAATGAAAGAGGGGACCAACGGGCATCAGTAGATAGAGAAATTTCAAGTTGCAAATTGTCGAAATTCTTCTTTTTTTCCTCATCATTTTTTGGCATTTGATAATGTTCCCTGCTTAGTGTATGCTCACATTTCTGATTTCTCACACTAGCAACTTTGGATTCTCTCTGGTGTGGTGGTCCTACAGAAGCAAGCAAGCAGGCAACTTTTGCTCTTTTGCAGAGTCTTTTGGACTAAAAGAAGGCTGGTGTGTTAGTAGCTTAGCAGCTTTGCATCATTGTATGACCCATGACACCACACAATGCAAGTTTTCTTCAGACACACCGAATCAATGCCCAACAGTTTTGCTCTGATCTCCCATATGATCCATCAGCATCACATTCAGCAAGAATTGACCACTACCAGTAAAAGCATGTAGAGGTTGCATGCTTGCAATCCAATGCATATACAATTAGAAAAAGTACACCAATCAATCCATCTATCAAAGATGGCTCAAGGCCAGGGCGGAATGCTAAAATGGGCACGGGCTAAAATGGAGGCCACGTGAGGCCGTCAACAATTGGAAACAAGTAACAAACCTTAGAGCAACTCCAACAGTTTGCTATCCCTCCTTTTCATCCTTGAATTTTTGGCAAATTGACAAAAAACAATCTCCAACAGTTTCCCATCCCTCCTCCCCATCTTTGGCAACTTGGGAAAATTCCCTCCCAGGCGCGGATATATGCGCGCTCGCCCCGACTCCGCATCGCGACCACGCGCGCCGCCCGGCCTCTTCCCGCGCGCGGCAAGTCTGAGGCTGAGCACGTGAATTGTAGACGGCGGCGGCGATCCTCTGCTTGCCACGCATCGACATCCAGGGAGACCACGCCGCCGGCGAATTAAATTTAGTTGATGCTATTTGATTTCTTCAATAATCAGTAAACATTTGGTTTTAATTTGTGTTTGATACACTACAGCACAGACCAATATAAACGGCACATATATTTGCCCTTCTATCTAAGTAAGTGCCTTGGAATGCCACATAGATAACCACGACAGTTATATGTGCCTTTATTTCCTAACGAAAGTCGGCACATGCTATGTGCCGCGATGACAATTCAAGGCACATATATGTGCCCCTGTATTCAAGGATTGCCAGCACATTCTATGTGCCGCGATGACAATTCAAGGCAAAAAAAATTTTGTGGGCCCAATTTTGATTTTGCCAAGTGAATCATGGCAAACAATTGGAGATTGACCTTTTTTTCCTTTGCCATAACGTTTGGAGAGTTGCCAAACTCCAAGATTTGGGAAACAAAAAATCCCAAACTGTTGGAGTTGCTCTTACACCTAAAAGAGGAACTTCGAGCCTTTGTCATCTGGTAGATAATTTGTTGCGTTTACAACTTTCAACAATAAATTTAGTATATTTGTGGAGTCAACTCCTCTAAAATCTTTGAAGTTTCGTATATTTTGATACAAATTCCAAAAGAATTAGTATTGAATTGTAGAAACCTATGAGGTCAACTGTCCCAATAGGTTACAACGTTGCCATTGTTGGCTTTGATGCCTACCACTGCAGCAAGTGATGCAGAGAGGAAGATTCCTAGCATACATGTATCGGTGCTAGCTCAAGCAAATAGATTATGGAGACCACTCCTAAGTCAAATGGGGGAGGAAGAGAGAGAGGGTTAAGGTGGAAAAAGGAGATGTTTTATTTTGTTGTGGGTTCTATTTTAGAGAGAGAATGAGTGCTAAACACAGAGGGAAGAACAAAATTTAGCGTCGGAGTGATGTAACAGTGATATGGAAAATATGGCATCCACTACACTCCAATATTGGCCATCTCAGCCGTCTCTTCCCTACTACGTCAACCAAAATTCTAATTGAAGGAAAGAGAATATACTATCTCTTGTGCAAAAGACAACTTGAACACGCAAACCATCACAGTAGTGAGGTAGCATGAGGGGGAAGTTGTGATGAAAATGATAAAAAATAATTGGAGGAATGACTTTATAGACAAATTGGGTATAAGGCACGGACATGCCAGTGTACTAAAGTACACAAAATAAATAAACACAAGAAAAAGGTAGGGAAAATATGTATGTCGTAGGGGTGGCCCCCACCTAAGCCCAGCAGGCCTGTTAGGAGGTTATAAGAACCAGAGTAACATGCATAATGACATAAGTGCCCCTAATGGGGATGTACGGATGTAAGGGCATAACTGTAAAAGTATACCCCATGTGAATATATATATCAAGATGAGGGGGAGGGTGAGGCAGAACACTCCCACCTCTCCACTACCATCTCTCTCTCTGTTTGGTCTGTAACCACAACAGTTGGCGCCGTCCGTGGGGAGGACGAGGACAAGCCTGAAGACCGAAGAAGGAGGATGGCACCGAAAAAAGCTTCGTCAGCGGCGGCAAAGGGAAAGAAAACGGCTGGGTCGGAGCGGCGCGTGAACACCAGGGCTTCGGCATCGGCCGCCGAAGGAGCTGGCGGCGGCGTAGGCGCAGTGGTCGCGGGCGTCGACGCTCGCGCTACAACGACTGACCCCGCCAGCGCCGCTACAACGACATCCAACCCCGTCGCTGGCACTGCAACGACAGCCCCCGCTGCCCTCGCCGGCAGCGCGGATCCGACGGCCGGGGGTAGCCGCAACGAAGCATCCGGCGGATCTGGAGGTCGTGCGGCGAGGGTCCCTGCACCGACCCGTCCGCTGGGTGTTCCGGCGGCCCCGACAGCACCTGCGGTGGAAGGCGCCCTACTAGCAGCCCTCAACGCGTTCCAGCGGGAACTAGGGGACCTTCGCGGAGCCGTCCGAGATATACAAGAGGCTCGGAGCCAGCAGGTCGCGCCGGTAATCGCGCCCGAGCCCACGCCGGAGCGGACGAACAGTCGCGAAGCCCCCGCGTCTAGCCGCGTGCCGCTGAGACGCGTAGATCCGGAGTCCCCGCTTTCGGCGGGGTTGCAGCAGGCGGCGTGGCCCGAAGACTTCAAGTTCCCTAGCGTCACCGACCCGTACAAAGGCGACACGGATCCTCACGAGTTCGTGCGCGTGTACGAAACCGCGATCGAGGCCGCGGGCGGAGACGACACCACGAAAGCGAAGGGACTCCCCCTCGCGTTGCAAGGAGTGGCGCTCTCTTGGTTTTTTACCATAGAGCCGGGCTCCATCTACGCGTGGGAGCAGCTCCGCGACCGCCTTCACAACAACTTCCAAGGACACTATGTCGAGCGAGTCGATGTGGACCAACTCTTCGCCGTGAAGCAAAGACCCTCGGAGAAGCTCCGGGACTACTTCAAGCGCTTCGCCAAGATCCGATGCCAAGTAAAAGATGTTAATGAAACCACCGTCGTTAATGCAGCCATACAGGGCCTTCGTCCGGGCCCGATGGCCGAGTACAATGCGCGGAGGCCAATCAAGACAGTCACCAAGCTCTTCGACAAAATGGACGAGTATGCGCGGGCGGAGGAGAATGCGCGAAGACGCAGCATTACTGCCCTTGACCTCGCCCATGGGGAGCGCCCCCCGCGCGAAGCGGGGGCGGCTGGGTCCCTCCTCGAAGCAGGGCCGCGGCCAAGAGCCACGGGGAGGCCCTCCCCGAGGCGGCGACACCGGGGTACAGGAAGGCTCTTCAAGAAGCGGGCATAAGCCTCAGTGCCGCCAACGCAGGACGCAAGCGGCCCATCATGTCCTCGACACCGAGAGTACCCGCCGAGGACCCGACCCTGCCTCATGGAGGGGAGACCGGGGATCGGAAGGCGGCCTTGATTACGGCGGCCAACCCCACGCAGAACAAGAGCTCCTACACTATGGCAAGTGGTGCGAGGTACACGGCTACGGTGATCATTACACAAGGGCATGCGCCGCAGTTATGGAGCTGCGGAGGGTGATGGCCGGGTCTCGGGCTCCGCCCCCAACGGAGGGCGCGCAGCATCGCACCGTCAGCGTCATCACCGGAGGCTCCTCCTCAAAAGCCCCCAGGGAGCAGCCGCAACTGTGGATGCCGCCCTGCAACGTCACCTTCGACTAAAACGACGCCAGGGGTGTGGAGTACCCTCACCAAGACCCTCTAGTCATCCAGGCCCACATAGCACGCTGTGACGTCAGGCGCGTCCTTGTCGACGGGGGAAGCTCCGCGAATATCTTGTTCGCAGAGGCCCTCGACCGTATGGGGATCCCCCGCAGCCGGCTAGAGCAGCCAGGAGCTCCACTTCAAGGCTTCGGGGGTCAACCGCTGCAGGCCTTGGGGCACGTGTCCCTTCCGGTCACTTTCCGTCAGGAGGGCAACAAGGGTAACATCCGGACCGAGCAGGTCATCTTCGACGTCGTAGATATCCCACATCCCTACAATGCCATACTGGATCGACCCGCCATCAACTCTTTCGAGGCGATCCCACACTATGCGTTTTTGTGCGTGAAGCTCCCGGGCCCAGAGGGTGTTTCACCGTCTTCGGCGATCAGGACCTGGCCAGACGTGCCGAGGTCGGCAGCCGCATTCCGCATCGCCCGGTGCATGCCCTCTCCGGCACGCTCGGCGAGGGACCCTCCGCCCCCGGGTGGACGCCCAAGCCTCGGCCCGAGGGCGGGGTCAAAAAGGTGCCGCTCCAGGCGGAGGGGCAGTTTGTGTCCACCGGCGAGGGGCTCCCACCGGGGGTCGAACGGGATCTGCTCCGAGTGCTTCAGAACAACGTTGACATTTTCGCATGGTCCCCGGAGGACATCAAGGGCGTAGACCGAGCAGTAATCGAGCATCGCTTGGCGGTCCGCCCCGACGCCAAGCCGGTCAAGCAAAGGCTTCGGCGTATGTCGATGGATCGGCAGCAGGCGGCCAAAACAGAGGTGGCGAAGCTTCTTCGCGCTGGGGTCATCCGCGAGGTCCACCATCCAGAGTGGCTCGCTAACCCGGTGTTAGTCAAAAAGGCCAGCGGGGCCTGGAGTATGTGCATCGACTTCACGGCACTCAACAAGGCGTGCCCGAAGGACAATTACCCCTTGCCGCACATCGATCAGCTGGTCGACGCCACTGCTGGGTGCGAACTCATAAGTTTCCTGGACGCCTATTCCGGCTACCACCAGGTATACATGGCCGAAGACGACAAGGAGAAGACCAGTTTCATCACACCACTTGGGACGTTCTGCTTCGTCAGAATGCCCTTTGGCTTGAAGAACGCAGGCGCTACCTTCACCCGCCTCATCGCTATTGCCCTGGCCGCCCAGCTCGGGAGAAACGTCGAAGCTTATGTCGATGACGTGGTGGTCAAAACTCGGCAGCTTGCTCCGCATGGCCGGGACCTCCAGGAGACCTTCGACAACCTCCGGAAGGCAGGCATCAAGCTCAACCCCGACAAATGTGTCTTCGGGGTGCAGGCGGGCAAGCTCCTAGATTTCCTCGTGTCTGGACGGGGCATCCAGGCGAACCTCGACAAAGTAGATGCCATCCTGGGTATGGAGCCGCCCAAGACAACGAGGGAGGTCCAGAGGCTGGCGGGCCGCATGGCAGCACTAAGCCGCTTCCTATCCAGGGCGGCGGAGCGGGGCTTGCCATTTTTCAAGACGCTCCGCGGGTGCGATGGATTTCGTTGGGACGGAGATTGCGCGAAGGCCTTCAACGAGCTCAAGCAGCACCTGGCAAGCCTCCCCACTCTGGTCGCCCCAGCACCAGAGGCTCCCCTCCTGCTCTATCTGGCCGCGTCAGCCACCGCGGTCAGCGCCGTCCTCGTCTTAGAGGAAGGCGCCATGCAGCGGCCCGTCTACTTTGTCTCCGAAGCCCTCCAAGGCGCCAAGACAAGATACACGGAGCTTGAGAAGCTCGCCTACGCGCTGGTCATGGCCTCCAGGAAGCTTCGGCATTATTTTCTGGCCCACCCGATCACAGTGCCTTCCTCATTCCCCCTGGCAGAGATGCTACACAACAAGGAGTCCACAGGGCGCATCGGTAAATGGGCTGCTGAGCTCCTCCCTTCTCCTTGACGTATGCTTCGCGAACGGCAATTAAATACCAAGTCCTTGCGGATTTTCTCGCCGAATGGACCCCGCCGGCCCAACCCGTCCAGACGCACGATGATCCCGTCTGGACGCTTACAATCGACAGAGCTTACGGCGTCGCCGGCGCGGGCGTAGGTGCGGTAATCGTCACGCCCGAAGGACAGCGTTTGCTATACTCGGCGCGCCTTGCCTTCCCCGCCACCAACAACACGGCTGAATACGAGGCACTGCTCTTTGGCCTGGCGAAGCTCAAGGCAGTCGGCGCGAGACGGGTGCTAGTCCGCACTGACTCGCGCTTGGTGGCTGGCCATGTGGACAAGTCATATCAAGCCAAGGACCCTGAGTTGGCCAAATACCTCGCGGCAGTAAGGGCGAGGGAAAGGCACTTTTTGGGCGTCACCGTCAAGGCCATCCCCCGCGCGGAGAATGAGCAGGCCGACGCCCTCGCTAAGGCGGCCAGCCAGCAACTACCCCCCCCTGAGGGGGCGTTTTACGAGATATTAGCACAGGCGGCCATCGCGCAAGACAACCGGGACGCGGCACTCGTCCACCGCATTGACCGGCCAGGTGATTGGCGAGAGCCCATCTTCAATTTCTTGCAAGGCATCGCCGAGCCCGACGACCCCGCCGAGCTTCGGCGCTTGCAACACCGCGCAAGGTCCTTCCAGGTGTTCGAAGGGATACTCTACAAGAGGGGGGTTTGCGCACCGCTCCTGCGCTGCCTCTCGACTGAGGGGGCAAAGGAGCTCCTGGCGGAGATCCACACGGGCGTGTGCGGATCCCACCTGGCGCCGAGGTCATTAGTCGGCAAGGCGTTCAGGCAAGGCTTCTACTTGCCAACTGCCACCACCGACGCCCAGGACCTCGTCCGTCGGTGCCAAGGGTGCCAGTGGATGGCGCGCATCATCCGCAGGCCCCCGACGAGCCTCAACCCCATTCCCCCGGTGTGGCCACTGGCACGTTGGGGCTCGACATAGTAGGACCACTTGCCCGAGCTCCAGGGGACCTCCGGTTCGTGGTAGTCGCGCTGGAGTATTTCTCCAGATGGCCGGAAGCGGTTGCCCTGACCAAAGTAACTTCTGCGGCCATACAGCGCTTCCTTTGGCAAAACATCATATGTCGCTTCGGCGTGCCCCGGGAGCTCACGGTTGACAATGGCCTGCAGTTCGACGCCACCCTTTTCAAAGACTATTGTGACAGCATGGGCATCACCCTCCGATTCGCCTAGGTAGGGCATCCCCAGTCCAATGGGGCGGTCGAACGGGCGAATGGCACCATCTCCGCCGCCATCAAAAAGCGCCTGGTCGGATTGCCGAAGGGCAAGTGGCCAAGCGAGCTTCACAGCGTTCTTTGGTCGCTTCGCACAACGGTAACGCGCCCGACGGGATTCACGCCGTTCAGGCTCCTTTTCGGTGATGAAGCGGTGACGCCCGAGGAAATCAAGGTCGGCTCGCGGAGGGTCCTCGTCCAAGCACCCGAAGAGGAGCGCTGTGTGTCCTTGGACCTCCTCGACGGGATACGGGCAGATGCAGCCCACCATGTTGAGAAGTATGCGCGGCAGACAATGCGTACTCGGGACCGCTCTATATACCCGCGGGGGTTCAAGCCTGGGGATCTCGTTCTCAGAGTAGCACTCCAGGCGGAGACCATTGGCAAGCTGGAGTCCAAGTGGGAAGGCCCGTACATCGTGATGGAGGCATTGCCGAAGGGGGCGTACCGCCTCGCCACGCTCGAAGGACAAGCCCTCCGGCACACATGGAACGCGGACAGGTTGCGGCGATACTACGCCTAGAAGCAGGACAGCAAGCGTAGAGCCACCAGCCCTTTGTTATGCGATGCCTGCCCGCGCAAACGGGAGTTCAATAAAGGTTGCTGTTCCCAGAGCATCCCCTGTCCGCGCTGAGCAGAATAAAGTCCACGGACTTTAAATAAGACGTAGCGTCGAGGTCCGCCTCCGCACGCGCGAGTCTCCGGACTATAAAGCAAGACGTAGCGTCGAGGTCCGCCTCCGCACGCACTAGTCTACGGACTTTAAATAAGACGTAGCGTCGAGGTCCGCCTCCGCACGCGCGAGTCTCCGGACTATAAAGCAAGACGTAGCGTCGAGGTCCGCCTTCGCACGCACTAGTCTACGGACTTTAAATAAGACGTAGCGTCGAGGTCCGCCTCCGCACGCGCGAGTCTCCGGACTATAAAGCAAGACGTAGCGTCGAGGTCCGCCTCCGCACGCACGAGTCTACGGACTTTAAATAAGACGTAGCGTCGAGGTCCGCCTCCGCACGCACCAGTCTACGGACTTTAAATAAGACGTAGCGTCGAGGTCCGCCTCCGCACGCACCAGTCTACGGACTTTAAATAAGACGTAGCGTCGAGTTCCGCCTCCGCACGCACCAGTCTACGGACTTTAAATAAGACGTAGCGTCGAGGTCCGCCTCCGCACGCACCAGTCTACGGACTTTAAATAAGACGTAGCGTCGAGGTCCGCCTCCGCACGCACCAGTCTACGGACTTTAAATAAGACGTAGCGTCGAGGTCCGCCTCCGCACGCACCAGTCTACGGACTCTAAATAAGACGCAACGGGGGGACGCCCTCGCGCGCACCAGTCTACGGACTTTAAATAAGATGTAGCGTCGAGGTCCGCCTCCGCACGCGCGAGTCTCCGGACTATAAAGAAAGTCGTAGCGTCGAGGTCCGCCTCCGTGCGCACCAGTCTACGGACTTTAAATAAGACGTAGCGTCGAGGTCCGCCTCCGCACGCGCGAGTCTCTGGACTATAAAGGAAGTCGTAGCGTCGAGGTCCGCCTCCGCACGCGCTAGTCTACGGACTTTAAACAAGACGTAGCGTTGAGGTCCGCCTCCGCACGCGCGAGTCTCCGGACTATAAAGGAAGTCGTAGCGTCGAGGTCCGCCTCCGCACGCGCTAGTCTACGGACTTTAAACAAGACGTAGCGTTGAGATCTGCCTCCGCACGCGCGAGTTTCGGGACTATAAAGAAAGTCGTAGCGTCGAGGTTCGCCTCCGCACGCGCTAGTCCATGGACTTTTAATAAGACGCGGATGCCCTCCCTGCGCGCTCTACGGAGTATAAACAAGGTGCGGAGGTCTTCTTCCCTTCGCGTTCGGCGGCAGGTAACACCAAGAATAAGGTACTACTTGGTTTCATTGCAAAAGCAAAGGGGTTACATGGTTACAAGGGTAAGAACCAGTACATCATCCCCCTGCCCTACCCGACCAACCGCTCAGCCTTGGCGCGGTGCGGACGAACCCGTGCCTTCTTCGCCGTGACGCTGAAGGACCCTTTCGAGCCACTGGAGGAGGTCCCCCTCCCCATGCAGCGTCTGCTGCACGGCGACCCTCGCTGCATCTTCCCCGAAGCGGCCCAGATCCGTTGATGGAAGTTCTGCAGGCTAGGCCCGATGGAGCGGATGGCGTCCGACAAGACCTCTGGTCGGCCGGGAGGATCCAGTTGAGGATTCGCTAGCTCATGGGTATGTCTACACCCACGAGTGTGAAGCAGGGCGAGGGCGAAGCACGCACCAAGATAGCCGCAGTGCTCGCCAAACGTTCTGGCACCACGAAGAGCAATGCCGACCCCCTCCTCGATCAACCCGAGCGTCTCTGACAGGGCCTCCGGCCCGTGCGCAGTGTCCGGCACTCTGACGCACAGATCTCGGAGGGCCTGGTTCAGAGACTCCATGGCCCGCCACGCCGACACGGACGCATTTTCCAAGACGAGGCTATTCTCGGCAGTAGACTCCGCCAGCTGGGCGTTCTCCCCTTCTAGGACGGCGATCTGCTGCACGAAGGCGGCGCGCTCCTCAGCCGCGGCGCACTTGGCTTCCGTGGCCTCGAGTTGTGCGGCCGCCATGGCGCCCTCCAGCGCGCGAAGTTCTTCATCCTTCGCGGTGAGAGCATTGTTTGCTTCACGAAGGCTGGCTTCCAGAGCCCTCCGCTCCCGAACGCGGGCCTCGTCAAAGGACCGGCTGAGGGCAAGCATCTGGCAAAAACAACAAATCAGCAGGCGTCCAGCAGTACCTTACAAGCTGAAGCGCACATATTTACCCTCATCTCGGAGGCCTGCAGCGCGAGGCTAGGAGTTCCCCCTCGCATGACGACAACATCTCTCGGTCGAGGCCATTGTCGGCACGCTCTGCGGCTGCGGTGAGGTCGTAAAATATCTCCGGGCGAGGGAGGAAGTCCGAGCGAGCGAGCCCCAGCCCCAACGCGCCAGGATTTACCGAGGCCACGGCCACGTCAACAGCAGCGGACACCTGCGGGGCACCCTGCACAATGCTTCGGACTTCGCGCATACCTCCGCTGCTCGATCCTTCGCCACGTTCGGGAGACTTCATCTCGCCTGATGTTGGCAGAATGAGCGAGCAGATCGGAGAGAGTCTCGTGAAGTCAGGTGAAGAAAGGGACTCACGCCTACCTCCTGCGCCCCTTGTCGCGGTAGGAAGTGGCGCCGGTTCGACTGCCAAGGGGGCGGCGGGCGCCTCGGCGGTCGGTGAGGAGGCCTTCTCGGCCGCGCCAGACGCCGTAATCCCGCGGCAAGGCCCCGCAACGGCGTATCGACCCCTCGCTGGCGGCGGGGACTGAGTCCGAGGGCGTTTCGCCTGCGGCGGCACAGGCGATTCTTCCGCAACAACACCAGCTACGGTTACCGTCGCCCCCACGGTTTCCTCTGTAGGGGGCACGCCCTCGCCGACCGCTGCGGTTGATAACGCACCATCAACCGTGGTTTTCTCGCCAGGAACGACGCCACCCCCCGGGTTGGCGAGTTCCATCTCAACGACGGCCGCGAGCACGGGCTCGTGGGCGTCGGCAGAAGGTGCCGGGGGATCTGAGGCGACGCGCTTCTCCGAAGCAGTGTGGCCAGGCCCACCGCCGGTCGCACGCCCCGTCTCAGCTGTGCTAGCCGCCGAGGGGGCTGCCGGGTCGCATACGGCAGCCGGGGAACGGGCCCGGCGTCGCGAAGATAACACCCCCGCAGGGCTATCACCGTCCTGAGTGCCCGGAGTCCCGGCGGGAAGCTCCTCCGGCACCGCGCGCTCGGGCACAGTAATGCCCAGAGCCTCGCAGGTGCGGTTTACCCGCCCTTGCTTAGCCGCCTTGATCGCGGCCTCGCGAGTCTGGTGCTCCTTAAGCGTGTATGGGCCGAGGAGCGCTGCAACCGCGCGCTCCACATCTTCTAGCTGACCCACTGCGCAGGAGATCACGTCAATCAGGCGGAGCCCAAACAGATACAATGGCGCGCGTAAAACGCGCTGGGCGACTTACAAAGAGCGGAAGGCGGAAGCAGACGAGATACGGATGGGCTGAACCCGTCCCCGCGGGGGTTGTTTGGTCCAACATACTTCCCCCGGGAGGAGAGTGGCGCCGCCCCATACATTGTGAACTCCTCGGCTAGGTCGCGCAGGCTCATTCGACGGGCGACACCGACAAGACTCTGTAGCCTTTGCGTATCGTAAATCTCCGCCTTCAGACTCGGCGTACTGTTAAACGAGATTGGCCCACCTCGACACTGCATCCCGCTCTTGTCGGTCACGGTGTAATAGAACCACCGCCGAGTCCAGCCGGACGCCCATTGTCCACACTGCCGAAGTTGGACACCGCCCCGTCAACCTTTCTGGGTCGACAGTGTGCGTCGTGCAGTGTGGCGAATAAGCTCACGCTGGGACGCCACCCCTCTGTCCGCATCGCCCACGTGAAGACAGCTAGGCGGAGTATCGCGTGGGGCGTCAATTGGGCTAGCTCCAACTTGTAGGCCCGCAGGACTTCGCCCACGAACAGCGTGGAGGGCATTCGAAGGCCGGCGTCGAAGAACGCGACAAAAACAATCGCCTCCATTGCCTGGGGCTTCGGCTCCGTCTCATCCCGACGGGGTAGGTGAGCCCCATCGCGATCCACGATCTTCCCCTCATCCACGAGTCGCTGCAGCGTCCCTTCGGTCATGCGGCTCTTCCCCAGCACACGGGAACAGCAGCCTCCCGAGTGTTCCATGGTGTTCCACCACTTGTTGGCGCGCGAGCTCCCCCGCGGCACCAGCTTGTACTCCCTGGAAGGATGGGACACCTCGCCCTGGCTAGGCAAGGAACCACTGCGGGGATGGTAGGTGGCGTCGTCATGGCTAGCCATCGCTCTTCGCGACAAGGGAAGAAGAAGCAGGGAAAGGAGCAACTGGCGTGACAATTAGCACGGGCGGAAGCAAAGCGGCAGATCAAAAAGCAAAGCAAGAAAGGGTGTCTTTACCTCAACACTAGCACCTTATAAAGGCCGCTCGCCTATCATATGGCTCAAAGCACAGACAGATCAAATTCGCAGCGATTCGGCTGCCCAAGATTTGGAAAGAAGAACCGCCGGGGTCTAGAGGGCCGTGCCGGGTAGGTGGCCAAGCAGCGCACAACGCCTCCACGCCTTCAACACGCGTCCAACTTCCCGGGGGACGAGGCGAACGGCCGCGGTCACGCAACCGCTCACATCCCACGATGCACCAGTCGTGAGTCGCCACGTGTCCCACCTGCAGAATGGCAGACTGCACGACGCGACAGCCTGACTTCTGCCAGGCCAGGCGTCGACGTGATTCCAGCCGCCATTGAAAGCGCACTACCAGACTGCAAGGTCACAACAGCCCCGAAGCACAACCATATCGGTGCCAAGCTCTAATCTCAGCGCGGGGACGGAGCGCGCGCGCATCTACTTCAACTAGGCGCCAGCCTCCGCTGCCACCCGTTCGAAGGGTAGGGGACGGAGCGCGCGCGCATCTACTTCGAGCTAGGCGCCAGCCTCCGCTGCCACCCGTTCGAAGGGTAGGGGACGGAGCGCGCGCGCCTCGGCTTCGACTTAGGCGCCAGCCTCCGCTGCCACCCGTTCGAAGGGTAGGGGACGGAGCGCGCGCCTCGGCTTCGACTTAGGCGCCAGCCTCCGCTGCCACCCGTTCGAAGGGTAGGGGACGGAGCGCGCGCGCCTCGGCTTTGACTTAGGCGCCAGCCTCCGCTGCCACCCGTTCGAAGGGTAGGGGACGGAGCGCGCGCGCCTCGGCTTCGACTTAGGCGCTAGCCTCCGCTGCCACCCGTTCGAAGGGTAGGGGACGGAGCGCGCGCGCGTCTACTTCGAGCTAGGCGCCAGCTTCCGCTGCCACCCGTTCGAAGGGTAGGGGACGGAGCGCGCGCCCCTCGGCTTCAACTTAGGCGCCAGCCTCCGCTGTCACCCGTTCGAAGGGTAGGGGACGGAGCGCGCGCGCCTCGGCTTCGACTTAGGCGCCAGCCTCCGCTGCCACCCGTTCGAAGGGTAGGGGACGGAGCGCGCGCGCGTCTACTTCGAGCTAGGCGCCAGCCTCCGCTGCCACCCGTTCGAAGGGTAGGGGACGGAGCGCGCGCGCCTCGGCTTCGACTTAGGCGCCAGCCTCCACTGCCACCCGTTCGAAGGGTAGGGGACGGAGCGCGCGCCTCGACTTCGACTTAGGCGCTAGCCTCCGCTGCCACCCGTTCGAAGGATAGCGGATGGAGCGCGCGCGTCTGCTGCAACAAGGCACCTTCCATCCCAGACCTCAGGTTCCCCAGCCACAAGCTTGGAGAAATTCACAGGCCACAGGGGACGGAGGGGGCCAAAGGACTCGGCGACATGGCTTCGGCCCTGTGAAGCCCTTCACCATGAGAGGCTCCTGTCGTAGGGGTGGCCCCCACCTAAGCCCAGCAGGCCTGTTAGGAGGTTATAAGAACCAGAGTAACATGCGTAATGACATAAGTGCCCCTAATGGGGATGTACGGATGTAAGGGCATAACTGTAAAAGTATACCCTATGTGAATATATATATCAAGATGAGGGGGAGGGTGAGGCAGAACACTCCCACCTCTCCACTACCATCTCTCTCTCTGTTTGGTCTGTAACCACAACAATGTATTTTATTCATTCACTTGAAAATAACAAAATTATAAGTTCTCTTTATATATGTGCGCTCCGTAGAATGCTCTACGTAGCAGATCTAACATAGGTGATATGGTGTCCTGGTTCCTCGGAAGGCTCCCGGTTAATTATATCCGCGAGGTAAATCCACAAAATACCTCCAATTAAGCTGCACATTGGTCGTCGTCTTCAGTCTTCGCTTCATGTTCTTCATGCATGTGATGAATAGTTGATGTAGATATGAGCGTTAGCATGATCCATAGCATCATCGGTCTATGGGGCCGTTGATAATGTAGCCCTTGCATTGGCCACGCCTGCCTATGCCACTCGACCTCGTCGGTATCAAATGACACATAAAATTAAGGTGATGAAAGGCGCACATGATTCATGCCGAGCATGACTGTTCTGATGACACAGTAGTAGAATTAGTGTAGTAGACATACTTGATTTAGGCAGTGAGGCTAGCAAAGCAGAATGTCTAGGTCAGATGTCGAAGTGATCAAAAGTGACCAACGGGAAGGAACCCTCTACATTGCAGACGTACTTAGCCGAACTCAGGTGTCGTAAGGGCAAACCATCCTTACTTTTAGCAGAGCAAAACGCTAGGGTCTAGTATCAACGTAGTTGACAGTGATCACTGGGAAGGACTCCTCGAAAGCTAGAAGCCATCGGCATTCAGGAGTGACTGATAGTTGAAAGTCGAGAACCATCGGCAGCTATCGGAT
This sequence comes from Dendrocalamus latiflorus, assembly GCA_017311315.1. Classification (NCBI taxonomy): domain Eukaryota; kingdom Viridiplantae; phylum Streptophyta; class Magnoliopsida; order Poales; family Poaceae; genus Dendrocalamus; species Dendrocalamus latiflorus. Next base: position 12,052,481 of record CM029672.1, read on the forward strand.
GTAGTCGGTAGTTGAAGGCTGGAAACCATCACAATCGATAGTCAAAATCCAGAAACCATCATCAATCGAATGTAGTCGAAGATCAAAAGCTAGAAGCCATTAGCACTTGGAAGTAGTTGAAGGTCGAAAGCCAGAAACCCTTAGCGATCAAACGTAGTCAGCGGTCGAAAGCCAGAAGCCATCAGCAATCAAAAGTAGTCGAAGGTCGAAAGTTGTAACGTAGTTGGCAGTCGAAAGCCAGAAAACCATCAGCAATCGGATATAGTCGGTGGTCAAAAGTAGGAAGCAATATAGTTGGTGGTCATAGCAAGTTGTGCTCGAAAACCATCGGTAGGCGTCCGTGGTCGAAAGCCATCAGAAGGCAAAACCCCCTCGAAAGATGCCTGTGGTCGAAACCCATAAAAAATGTCCATGGTCAAAAGCCACCGTGGTCGGAATCCATCGGAAGACGTCCGTGGTTGAAACCCATCAGAAGACATCCGTGGTCGAAAGCCGTCGTGGTCAAAACCCATCGGAAGATGTCCGTGGTCGAAACCCATCGTGGTTGAAAACCATCGAAAGATGTACATGGTCGAAAGCCATCATGGTCGAAACAAATCGAAAGAAGTTTATGGTCGAAAGCCATTTGAAGAAGTCCGTGGTCAAACAACGTATTGGTAAAGGAACTGTACCACCATGGTCGTAGGGAGTACTCGTAGAGCACTACAACACCGTGGTCATAGAGAGTACTCATAGATCACTACAACACCGTGGTCATAGGGAGTAGTCCGTGGTCGAAACCCATCGGATGTTCTCTGTGGTCGAAGTCCATCGGTCATCGAAGCAGTTGATAGTCGGAGTCATCTGGGATCGAAACACCCGGTAGTTGGAAGCCACCAGACATCGGTAATAGCTGGTAGTCGGAAGCCCTTATGGTTGAAGTTATAGTCATAGAAGCACTGTAGTAAGCCGATCGAGGGGTGATGTAGCCACACTTGTAGTCGTACTTGTAGAGAACTATATTACCATAGTTGAGAGGGAACCGCAGTCGAAGTCGTGCTCGCAACACTGTAGCACACTGGTCGAAGATCATTGTGGCACCATGGTCATATGGAGTACTTGTAAAAGTACTGTACATCCCTGGTCATAGTTGTGAAGAGTACTATAGCACCATGATCGAAGGGTACACATTGGAGTACTGTAGCTATCGACCATTGCTCATGGTTGTAGGTCAGAAGCCATCGACCATTGGTCATAAATAGTGGTCAGAGGCAGTCATCGACTTTGCTTGTAGTTGGTAGCCGGAGTACCAAATATCAAAGGCGATCAATAATGCTCGAGTGAAATGACCAATCGGGAACATCTGAGTGTCAAATGCAGTCACCGATACTTGAGTTCAATGAGCGATCGGAGGCACACGAGTGCCAAAGGTGGTTGAGCGCGTCCGAGTGTGAAAGACATTTGACAACACCCGAGCACGAAGAGCAGTTGTAAGTGGCCGAGTATTGAATGCGATCGGATGCGTCTGTTCTTTGACAAGCAGTTGGAAGCGCCCGTCTTGTAATCATGGTCAAGGGCGGCCATGTGCAAGAAGCGATTGAAGGCGCTCATCTTCAAGAAGTGGTTGGAGGCCCTTGACTTCGACAAGCGTTCGGAGACACATGGCTTTGATAAGTAGTTGGAGGCACTTCACATCAACATGCGGTCAAAGGCCCTTGACTTCGAAAAGCGATCAGAGAGGCACTCAATTTTGACATACGGTCAGAGGCACTCGACTTCGGCATGCAGTCAGAGACATACAACTTTGACAAGCGGTCGGAGGTGCTCAACTCCAACAAGAGATCATAGGCATCTGACTGGGTGAAGCGGTCGAAGAGGCCCATCTTTGGGAAGTGGTCAGAGGCATACGACTTCAACATGCGGTCGGAGGCACCCGTCTTCAAGAAGCGGTCAGAAGCGCTCGACTTCAACAAGCGGTCGAGGAGGCCCGCTTACGTGAAGCGGTTGGAGGCACACGACTTCGACATGTAGTCAGAGGCGCTCAACTTTGACAAGCGGTCAGAGGTGTCCAACAACGACAAGTAGTCGTAGGCACTCGACTTCGACAAGCAATCAGAGACGCTCAGTTTTAACAAGCGGTCGGAGGCACTCGACTTTGACCAACGGTTGGAGACTTAGCTTTGACAAGCAGTTAAAGGCTCTCAACTTCGACAAGCAATCGGAGACGTCCATCTTTGAGAAGCGGTCAAAGAGGCCCATCTTGGGGAAGCAGTCGGAGGCACTCGACTCCGGTAGGTGTCTAATATCATAGATGGCTAATATAAAAATCGTCTGTGATACCTACTTATTATATATGACTAATACAAAAAATAAAAAACCATCTATGATCTAAACATATCACAGACGGCTAACACAAAAAATTATCTGTAATAGTTCTTTGTGTAGATAAAAAATATTCTGGTTTTCAGCTAACCTCAAGAAATGCTAGTTATGCCCTCTAAAAACAAGCAAGCAGATTACAGATAAGTAAATTACAAGTCAAAGTGATTTACAACTTAAAGTGAATTACAACTCAAAGTGGTTTACAACTCAAAATTCCACTTGGCTATTTCCTGTAAAAATAGCCCTTCATGATGATTGACGCGCATATAGCTAGCTTTCTCATTGGATTCTTTCTCAGGCCTGATGCCATATCTGGCCTGTAGAGCATCTAGTCCATGGGATCGATGACCTTCTTAGCAATTGAGTTAAAGAAATAACACAGCCTCGTGATTGTCATTCAGACCTTGTATGGCAAAATACTTCTAATTGTAACAGGAAGCATTTGTATCATCAGCACATGACAATCATGAGACTTCATACCAATTAATTTCAAATCTTCCATAGAAACAAGTTTCTTCATACTGGCGGAGTAACCGGACAGAAGTTTCATACCATGCAAGCTCTTACACAATTCATTTCTCTCAGCTTTGGACAGAGTGCAGCAAGCTGGTGGAAGGTACGTTCGGCCTTTATTAGTCTCTTTTAGTGCTAACTCGGTCATTATGTTCATATGAACCAAGTCACGCCATGCGTTGATTCCATCCTTTGTTTTATCACAAATGTTCAATACAATACTAATCAAGCTATCACATACATTTTTCTCCACGTGCATGACGTCGATGTAGTGGCAAACTTCTAACTACTCTAAATAAGGTAAGTCCTAAAAAATTGATCTCTTCTTCCAAATATTCTCTCACATGTCCTTAATTTACATCAATGTCCAAGCACAACATCGGTATTCTTAGCCAGATTATCATCGTGCAACCTATCCTCATTGAAAAAATAATCGACATCCAATATATCGTTGTCTCTCTCGACGATGTTACTACCTTTCTGTATAATCTTCTCTTCACCGTGACTACTCCAACATGTATACCCCTTTTTGAAACCCCTTCAAATCAAGTGTACTTCTATCTATGTTGAATTGTTAAACATATGAAGATTCTCACAATCAAGGCATAGACAGTACATAAATTATATCCCTCTCTTCAACACATCTTACTCGGCAGCTCTTCTAAAAGTAGACACACCATTAATGCTCTCCTAGGTAGCCATTACATGTATGTATACACTAGCTCTTACACATAATTGTCATTCACCATAATTTCTCCATCTAAAGTAGCTGACTATGATTCACAAACTAATCCAACAAGAATTAATATAGATATGAGTGAGACCTACTCTTAAATTGGAGCAAAAACTACCAAATTAGATCTCTCTTTCCTTGCATATAAAAAGTGCCTAGATCTAGCTAGAATATAACACATTTCATTATATATATATATATATATATATATATAACTATCACCAAGAATAGATGGATACACAAGCACCCTTCCAAATCTTCAGTCTCTTTTCACCAAATTGCCTCAAAGCGCCGTCGCCTAACATACATAATATCTATTGGGATGAGGGGTATTTAATAACACAGTGAATATCACTAACGCTTCCATTCAAAACCTGTCTGTGATAAATATGTCATCACAGATGGTTTTTAAATAAACTGTATGTGATGTATCACTGACAGTTTTTCAAAAAACCGTCTGTGATAAGTCCATACATCATAGACGGTTTTTATTACAATCCGTCTGTTTTTGTGTAAAAAAACTGTATGTGATAAGTGGGCAATCATAGACTGTTCTTACCATCGGTTGCAACACAGACGGTCATACTAGTAAAACCGTTTGATATAACTACACTACTGATTAACATTGATGGATTCTATAGAACTGTCTGTGATGAGACACCCAGTATGACCTTCTCTGTAGTAGTGTGTATAGATTTGTCTCAAAAAGAACCTTAGTATTATAATTTTTACTATCTGTGATGAGGCACCAGTATGACTTTCTCTGTAGTAGTGTGTTTAGATTTGTCTTAAAAAAAACTTTCATAGTATTATAATTTTTAGGTTTTATAAATATATTATAATAGAAATAAGTGGTCAAAGTGGCATTTTGAAGACCATACCAATATCTAAAACGATGTTCTTTTGTGACTGAAGGGAGTACTAGATTTACCATCAAAAACACTAACAAAATATTGTGTTTTCATGTTCTTGCTAACGCATCATAATAATTATTAATCAATAAAAAAATTGATATGCAAGGGTCAAGTTTGGTAGAATTGTGCCTTACATGACGAGGTTTGGGAAGTGTACGTAGGTGTGCATCAGTGCATACGTAGGAGTTGAGGCAGGTGACCAAAGGCGAGGAGGCACCAGAGCCAAGGGCTAGTGGCAGGGGAGGTGAGTAGGAGGGAGGCCAAGAGCCGGCGGTTGGGGCACAGGCGTGCTAGGAGCCAGTGGCCGGTGGGGAGCAACACCAAAAGGAAGTTGGCATCAGGTGGAGCAAAAGCCAAGAAATGGAGTGAGAGAGAGAGAGAGCAAGAATGGGGAAGAAGAGATAAGTCAGGGGAGGAAGAGCCAGTGAATGGCCACAAGCCATTCGGCTGGGTAGGGTAGAGAGAGAGAGAGGAGTAAGGGAAGAGAGATTAAATGCGAGCAACTAAATTCATGTACTGTTGTTAAATCATTCTATTGTATAATTAATTATCCTATTAAATTGTAGAAACTCGCTAATATTTATTTAGGATTATTTGTATAGATTAAGTACCGTAAGTAGATTAAAATTCGTACACGTACAAATTAAATTTGTGTATTACCATCTAGATCACTCTTTCGCACATTTAAATACCCAAATACTTTTGCTCACTGTATTTAAAATTGTAGAAATCCATAAATAATTACTCATGAACATTAGGATCAATTAATTTCCGCAGAAGATTAAAAATTGTGTATGTCAAAATTAAAATATCAGTTAAGATGTAAAAATCAAAGATCAGCTAAATAAGTTCTGAGGATAGTATGGTAATACCTTAGTATAATATATCTAACTATTTAAGTGGATAAATTCCTTCTATTTCTCTAAATTAAATTGCCGGACACATACTAATTGCAGGAAATGAACAGGTACCACAGGGAGGATTTATCCGAGTGACTTGAAATTGAGATTTCCGATCCATACTCAGGCAAGCATGCCTTTGTCATTGAATTAGAGTAATTTTGTCTAAAAGTTATTTTTGTGCTAAACTAATATCACTCCCTGCATAAAATAAATTTTAAAAGAAATGATGTACTTGATGATGATAAGGATGAGCATGTGCTTGAGGTTAATAATGATGATGAATAAGAAAAGATAGGCACTTGGAGAAGCAACTGTCGTACCGATAAATAAAAGGTGGGAAGAGGGTGCCCTAGAAAGGAATAATAGTGGTAGGTGTGAGGCCCCCTACATATGAATATTATATAAGAATAAACCAAGTCTTACTCATATAACAGGCTGTATTAATCATATCGTCTATGGTCTCGTCTAGGACGGACAGAGCCCAATTACCTTTTCAAATTATTATACACTCCATATAGGTAAGGAGTATATAAATGTGAGGATTGAGTAAGGCCAAAAAGGGCAAGACTTAGGCACCTATAAGTAGCGCGGTGGAGTATCAAGTGAAGGCGTGTCCGGCCCAACCAATAATTAGCTCATAGTCGGGTAGGTGTTGGGTGAGGGTAAGAAACCGTCCTGGGCCAACGACTATAACTAGCCAGTGAAGGTATAGTATATAGAAATGAGGGAAATAACTCTGTACTCTAATTTGAGCCTCGCATCTAAGGAAAAAAATGAGGAAACTGATGGCAATTAATTGGTAAAGTGATACTGTAGCACCTCGCATATTGAAAAGTGTGGTACTACATGTAATGTCATTGCACTTAGTAAAATAAACACAAGATAAAGAATCTGAAGGAATTAAAATTTTAACATCTATAAATGGTTCCCAAATAAATAAATAATTCAATAGTAACAATGTCACCAGCAGAAATAAATGAGAATAAATAATTTGACACACTGGACCGGTCCAAAGCCTTTTTGAAAGAGAACAATAATTGAAATAAATATGGTAAGCCACGGTACTGATAAATCGTGTGGAACCCATGCTCATGCTCTCATGCAAATCTACTTCATTGACTTTTTACCTGGAACAAAAAGAATAAGTGTGAGATTGGAAAATCTCAGTAAGTAACCTAACATCGACAAGGAAAATAATAAATGTGAAGGCAACCACACACCAAATGCGGCTACAGTAAGGCAACAGTAAGTATGACATATAGAGACATGTGTTAAGTATAACAACAGAGATCTATAAGTAGTAAAGAGATGAAGCGAGAGGTAATAATCATGTGATCATATTGAGAAGGTAATTAAAGCATCAATGCCCATAAATCATGTACCAGGTTATACGAGAATAGTCAGGCACACACCTCAACTGTATACTTGTGACGGGGTGTTATTTTTTCCAACAACAAGACTCTATGGCTCATCCGTGCATTGTTGGGTAGGTAATGTTATTACCCCTATATTGGATGCTAAAATATGTAAGAGATATATGCAAGGCTAGAGACAGGATATTGATTAGCACGATACGTCATAGGTGATAATGATTGTAATCGATATGTGAGAGGGAGGTCGGTATTAGACATTTATATTAATGGTGATACAACCAACTATGGCACTGCAGTGCAAAATCATTAATCCAAGTGCCCTTAGGGCAGTCCCAATGGGGGGTTTCTAGATGTAGTTTCCAAGAGAAGAAGAGAGCAATTAATGGCTAGTAGAAACTATCTCTCCCAACCCATGGTTTCTACAGCTTGGTCCATACAAAGGATAAATTAAATGCAACACCAAAAGGCAATAGATCACATGTGGCAATCAGCCATGCAGACATGTTTGCATTCATCGACAGCAAACAAAGAACTAAAGTTAATGCCCAGCAATTAAACATGTTCTTGATAACAAATATGACCGCAATTCAGGAATAATGACAATAGGTAGCACATATAGTTGCTAAAGTTCATGACACACATATAGTAAAATAATATTAAGGTGGCTTCATCCAGTAGCCACATTTGCACATGGTCACGCAGCACTCCAAAAGCAAGACCAACAGCAGCCAGGTAGCACAGTACTCCAAAGGCAAAATAGCATGAACTCCAGAAGCCCTCCCTGCGAGACAAAACAGTAAAAAAATGGATTAGGCCACTCCAGAAACCATCATGTGCAGGACAAAACAGTAAAGAAATATGATCGATCAAATCAGAATCAAATTATGTACCTAATTGTTTTGCCTATATAAAAAGTTATGTACCTAATTGTTTTGCCTATATGAATTCCCAAACTTTTGCCAAATATGATCAATCAAATCAGATTGAAGTTGTTTGTACGCTTGGCGATCATGTAAGGCCGTATTTCTGTTAAGCATATCTTCCATCTCTGGGTTTTCTCCATGAGAGATTGTGGGTTCTTGAACAATATATGTGCTGCCTTCCTCATTCAAATCAAGTGGAACCTGCTCTATATCCTTCTCATCTTCAATTATCATGTTGTGGAGGATTATACAGGCAAGCATGATATTCTCAAGATCCCCTTGCTCGTACAAACGTGCTGGTCGACGCAAAATACAAAAGCGAGACTGCAAAATGCCAAATGCGCATTCGACATCCTTCCTTGCCCCTTCTTGCTCCTGTGCAAACAGTTTATGTTTGTCTTGTTGTGGCTCACGTATAGACTTCACAAAAACAGGCCACTCTGGATATATGCCATCAGCTAGGTAATAGCCGATATCATATTGTCTTCCATTGATGGAGTACTGCACCTTAGGAGCTTCTCCTCTCAGCTGCTCGACAAACAAGTGTGATTGGTTAAGCACGTTGATATCGTTGTTGGATCCGGCAACACCAAAGAAGGCGTGCCATATCCAACGATCATGCGAAGCAACTGCCTCAAGAATGATCGTAGGCACACCATGATCACCGCGGGTATACATACCCTTCCATGCGTAAGGACATTTTTCCCAATGCCAATGCATACAGTCAATACCCCCTAGCATGCCAGGGAACCCACGGCGCTCACCAATCTCCATTAATCGCTCAACATCTTGTACAGTTGGTCGCCTCAAGTACTCTGCCCCAAATACTGCAATCACTCCCTGCACAAACTTCTTCAAACACTCTACTGCAGTACTTTCACCAATCTTGATATACTCATCAAGCTGGTCTGCAGGGCTTCCATTTGCTAATTGCCTTATAGCAGCCGTGCACTTTTGAATTGGCGATAGCCCAGGACGATTAGCAGCGTCACATCTTAAGGTGAAAAATGGAGACCACTCACCGAGGGCTTCGACAATGCGCAGGAACAGAGGCTTCCTCATCCTAAACCTTCTACGAAAAATCGTAGAATTATAGATAGGATTTTCAACGAAATAATCATCCATAAGCCGCTGATTTGCTTCTTCACGAGGCCTAGCCACATATCTCCTTGGACCACTATTACGTCTGCTCCCTTCTTCTAGCACTGCAATTTCATCTCTCAATTCTGTAACCACTTGATCTTGCAGTTCTTCTAATAAATCTTGCTCAGCCAGAAATTCATCTACTGTGTACAGATCTTCTGGGTCTATGCTTCCATCCTCATCATGCGGTGGCTGATGAGACATTGTGGCTAGATAGAGAGAAGAACTACATGTGCACATAGATGGCATACAGCCGGTGCATATATATATACATACAGCAGTAGTGGGCTGTAGTTTTCAACAAAGTAGTGGGATACATTCACACTTAATACTTAATGCTGCAGTTTTCAACGAAGTAGTGGGATACATTCACACTGAAACAAATACTACAGCAGGTAATGGGCTGTGTTCCACTAATTTTTCAGTTTCTAGAGATACTAATAATGCTGCAGTTTTTCAGTTTCACACTTAAACAAATACTACAGCAGGTAATGGGCTGTGTTCCACTAATTTTTCAGTTTCTAGAGATACTAATAATGTTGTGGACGCGTTTGTAACTGCTAGAGATACAAATACTATGCGTTTCGGTTTCAAAAGTTCCTGATGATGTAACTGCTACTTGAATCAATTTGGCATGTTCGGCAATACTTGACGTCTACAGATAGAGTCCAGTTCGGCTACAACGTCTTAACGTACAACTAAAGAGTAGAGTTCGGATTAACTAGTATTTGCTATTCTATAGATAGATGGGTTTGTTTCAGAAGTTGTAACTTATTTATAGAAAGTCTATTATTAGTATGGTTTGTTAGGAAGGGCTCTCATGCATATAAGAGATGCCGGCTACTATTGGAGAGATAACAAAGAAATTACTTCTAGCAAGCAACAAGCAGATCAGAGCCTTCGTTGATTTGGAACCAGCCAAACCAACGTAAGGGAGATTTGTACTATCTCGTATACCTATGTTTTTCAGTTTCACACTTAAACAATTACTGCAGTACTCTACAGCAGGAAACAAATAGGCAGCAGCAATATTTAGAAAATACCTTAATTATCTGGAGCAAATAAGGCCAACCTCATACTCTCCAATGCTTTGTCCCTCTCAGCTAAAGCATGAGCATTCATATCAGTTGTTGGTGCTAAAAGCAGTTCTCTGTAAGTGTCCAGCATTTTACTTTTCAGTTGCTTTTCTGCTGCCTTATCATTCAACCTAGCAGCTTCAACCTTACTATTTGCCATAATTTTCTGCGCCTCCGCCATCTTCTCATGGTCCTTCCTAGCCATTGTGCTTACTTCAATGAACTTGTCTAGCTTCTCACTAATACCAGAATAAGCTGCAGGTGTCTTCTTTTTACCGTAGAGCTCATTCTTAGCCTTCTTATGACCAATAGGACGAATATTTGGATTATCTTCCAAATTCACCACTTCAGCCGGCTTATTAGCTGCACCCTTGTTATTCACTTTGTCCTGTTCCTTTTTAACATATGCAGACCACTTCCTTTCATCTTTCACAGTTTTCCAAAAGTGCTTCAGCATAAAATCTTTATCACCATGGTCAGAAGCATACATCTTTTCAGCAATTTCCATCAACTGATCATCACTCACACCACTTCTGTAGACTTTTTTGGTTTTAATCCAGCAACCATGGAAATCCATTACTGGTTTCTTAACACGATCCCAGCGGATCTTCAGTTGGTTCCGGTTTCTCCTCCGGGAAACCTCCGTGGATTTGTTGTATTCTTCAGTGACATCGGCCCAATATTGATCTGACTTTCTATCGGTTCCATCAACTGGGTCTTTTGAGTTGCGCAACCAAGCAGAAGCCTACATTCACAAAACAACAACCAATCAATGAACTTTACAGCCAACCAGATTTTCCCCTAAAGTCCAAGCACAAAGTTAACAAACTAAGAAATGTTGCTTACCAATCTAACGTCTTCATCTTTCGTCCAGTTCAATCGCCTGTCAGTCCTTTCTTCTTCGATGGTTCCATCCTGTTCTACATAGACTGCTTCTTTGTCTTCTTCAACTGGTAGGGTTCTTTTCAAAATTGGAGCAGTTGGAGAAATTGTAGTTGCGCTTGTTGTTTTGCCAACTAAATGGAAATTTTCGGGACTGCTATTTGACTGGAGAAAATTGGTAAACCCACCTGGGCACATCCTGAAAAATCCAATTTGACTGCTATTATACAATTGACATATAAGAACTACGTTTGTTTGGTGCGTACATCCTGAAAAATCCAGCAATGATGCCTAAAAAAAACAGGTTTGAAAGACTATAGTTCCACTTCCTAATCAACAAATTTATTTGAAGACAAACAATATAAACCATTGTATACACTCTATATATAAATGGTAACAAGCAAAGAGCATGACATCTTCTGAAAAACAGGGTAGAATTAATCTCAAATGATATACTGCAGCCAGGGTAGAATAAAAAACAGGCTAAACAACACACGAAGTATATACTGCACATTCATTTTGTCATCCAGTTCATTCAAAGGAGATGATGATGCACCAATCAATGGAACACTAGAACTGATAATAAACATACCCTTCACTGGAGCCCAACGGAGATGAACTTATCCACCACGCAGGAAAACCAGTCGATTGAAGACTTGCAAGTGGTGGAGACGATGCTGCAGGGGCGGCGGGAACAGTGGTGCCCGAAGCAGATCGAGTTGTGGGGGCGGCTGGAGCACCCTTGCCTCGCCCTACCCTGCCTGGCCTGGAACTTGACGATGGCGGCCGAAGAGGATTCATCTTCTCTGTTTGGGGCGATTGGAGTTGGGGGAGATTGGAGTTGGGGCCGATTGGAGCTGGGGGCGATTGGATTAGGGGGCGCGCGGGAGATCCAGAGCTGTGGGCGATTGGAGTTGCCTGGAACTTGAGCACGCGCGCGCGGGAAGAGAGCGGGAGATCCAGAGCGCGCGCGCGCGGGAAGAGAGCGGCAGATCCAGAGCGCGCGCGCGGGAATAGAGCGATGCGGCGGCGGGAGAAAAGCGGGGAAGGGAGGGAAGGAAGCGCGCGCGGGGGAATCCTACGCGAGAGCTGGGGCGAGCGCGCGGATGGAGGGGCGCGTGCGAGCGGAGGGAGGGCGAGCGCGCGGAGGGGGGCGGCGGCGGCGTACGGGATCTGGGAGGAAACGGATCGAGTCTTCCCAGTGGTGTTTCAGTCGTTTCTATGAGCATCGATTCTATCGTCGACGTCGTTCCGTGAGGTAGAAATCGTTTCTTGATTTTGTACCCTCTCTCTTCATTAATTCCTATGCCACATCAGCAAAAAATTAAATTGACAAGGTAATTAATATACATAGAAACTACCATAAATATACCATTGGGACTGCCCTTATGCTTACCACCGTAATTAATAACTAATGCCCGGTGATCACATTGTAAAGTTCTTGAATTAATTAAACAAAAGCCTAGCGCTAAGTTATCTACATCAACCCTAAACACAGTACGTGAATATATGCTAGAAATCAGATAGTCATTTGGGCTTTTTTTTGTGGATTATGGCTGAAAAGCACTGTAGCTGGCTGAAAAATAACTGTAGCTGACAGAGGCTTATTTAGCATAATTAAATTTAAAAAAATTAAAAAATATAAAAAATATGTTAGCCCATTACGTATAATACAAACAAATACGGGAAAAAAGAACCGGTAAAAAAACTCAACAAAAAGCCAAAAGTTCAAAAAAAAGACAAAATTTATGAATAGTGAAAAATAAGCCGAAAGCTAAAAGCTGAAGCCAAAACGATCACCACCGGGAAGTTTAGCATAGTTAAGACAACTACCAAGTGGCACATAATTTGACATCAGATTAAATTCCTAAGAATAACCATCAATTAATTGATAATACCCCTGATGATCAATGCTAATTGAACCATCGGTAACATAGTCTGAACCATTTAATTTACACGCTTGTTGAGGCTAGATATCTAGCGATAATGCAAGTGTAGATGATTAATTGCTATGAGATAGATACTGGAATGTTTGCCGTGGGGTACTCGGCTGCCAAGCGTTCGGCAATCTGGCTGCACGAAGGATCATAATTGCAAAGGCGTCTAAAGTTCCCTTCTATTCCTAAGTGTGAACCTAAACGCAAGGCAAAGTGATTAAGGAAATAATTAAAGAGATACATAGAGTGGAAGCTAGTATGCAGGAGCCATCACAGCATTTGGCCTTTGATTGGCTCGGCCAACTCCATACATGCAGCTGCCCCTGCCATGCATGCCCCGTGAGGACGCGAAGGCAGCCAGCTGGCGGCGAGGAAGACCAGCCGCGACACATGCGACAGTAGTGGCGACGTGCTACGCGTAGAGACAGCGTGACCTCCACGCGCTCACGACCCTCGCCGGGGCAGCGTGTCGGCGGCCTCGATGCCACGTCTGTCGAGCGCTGGGATTGCTGCACCGGCAAGGATGCACCACCCACAGTGGTGATGGCCTCCAAAACCCACCTAGGGTTAGGAAGAGGAGAAACAATGAGAGGTATTTTCTTTACCTTTGGATAACTCGTGGATAGGAGAGTAGACTTAGAGCATGTACAATACAGACGCTTAGAGAGATGCTTAACAATGAAAAACTAATTTAGACTTAGAGCATGTACAATGCAGACGCTTAGAGAGATGCTTAACAATAAAAAACTAATTTTTCTTACCACATAGGATAGATAAGATACTTATTTTGAAGCATCGATGCTTAAATAAGCATCGGTGCTTAGTAGGTGCTTATGTGTATAACTATGTCTATTAATAGATAATATAGCATCTAAGCACCCACGGAAGAGATGCTTGCATAGGAGGAAATAACTTTTACACAGATGCTTGATGATGTGGCTATATTCTCTCTCTTTAAGCATTCATATATAAACATCTTGCATTGTACATGCCCTTACAGGGTGTTTGGGCTATAAATAGGCAAGGAAATAGATCCGAAATTAGTGGAATATTTAATGACATTTTCTTTTTCTTTTTGGATTTTCAGAATTGAGGGTGTTACAAATACCAACCTGCACAAAGTATAAATCATGAATTCATGGTTGTTTCCTAGACTAGAGACTACAGGAGTCTATCGGTGGCCTTTTTCTGAATGCGAGTGATTAGTAGATTTATAAATTATAATTGGATCTTTTTACCACATAAAAACTTATTTTCGGAATGATGAGGAATGGGATAGAAATTGTTGAGGAGGAATTATTGGCATGGAATTGCATGGTGCTATTAATGCTTGTTGAGTACTTTTGTACTCACCATTGTTATTAACCCTCCTTATTATAGATGAGTCAATTTGACGATCTACACAATTATAGAAAGGTCTACGCTGAGGGCAACTACACCGAAGGAAATGAGCTTAGCCTGGAGTATGACGTACATGAGACGGATGCCTCGTATGGAGATCGGGATGAGTAGGTGACGGTCAGGAGTAATTTCTGTGAACCCAAGTATACTGGGGTGTAGCTATCTACTAGTCTTAGTATTTGTATAATTATTAGTAGAATTAACCATTTCCCTTCCAACTATTATAATATTTAGGCAGAACTTACTAGGTCCTGTTTCAGACAGTAGCCCTGCATAGCAATAGTATTGTAATAATGTTGTACCGTCTCTAATTATTATTCTGCTGCAACACTAGCTTATTATTTGTTGGAACGATGTTCTACTAAAACAAACAAATAATAATCCGTTGACTAGTGTTGTTACTCCTCGACAATAACACAGGTCATCGCACAAGTCCCTACCGTAACCAAGTCACTTGGGTCCTGGCATATACTGCCCACAGCTATGATGCACGGACACGGATACGTCGACACGACACGACACCGACACGGAAATTCGCCATTTTCCCAAAAATACCGATACGGCGACACGGCTATATATATTTAAATAATAAATAAATTATATATATGTATTATTTTCTATGTTTCCTCATGCTTATTAACCTGAAATAATGTAAATTGTAAACTTGTAATTTGTAAAGTGTATACTCGAAATATGTACCTCATCAATTATTTTGTTAATCCTGGCGACAATTGTTGATGTGAATACCATTTCCAGAAATAAGAATTTCATTAACCTAAAAGGCTAAAACAGAGGGGAGCAGCGCCTGGAAGGGTACCTAACCTCGGTGCCGGGGAGGCACGAGAGAAAGCTGGCGGCGAAATGGAGGAAGCTGGCGGTGCGCGGGGAGAAAGCCGACGGCGCACGACGAAGATCTTCAAGTTGACGAGGAGGGCATTGTCCAGGTCGGCCTACTCCGGTATGTACTCCATCTCCACCTCGACCTCCACCTGAGGGAGCTGGTGGCGCACGAAAGGAGATGCGGGAGCCGGCGGCGCATGGGAGGAGATGTGGGAGCCAGCGGCGCATGAGAGTTGCGGGAGGCAGCGGCGCACGGGAGGAGATGCGGGAGCCGGCGGCGCACGGGAGGAGTTGCAGGAGCCGGCGTAACACGGGATAAGATGCGGGAGCCGGCGGCACACGGGAGGAGAAGCGGGAGCCGACGGCGCAAGGGAGCACTGAGGAGTGAGGAGCAGGCGACGCAAGGGAGCACTGCGGGCGGCGGCGCGAGCAAGGCGATACATCGCCGACACGTGTTCGCGATGTGTCTGTGTCGTATCCGTGTCCGACACGGTGTCGGACACGGATACGACGGTTTAGACACGTGTCCGTGCTACAGAAGTGCTCAGAGGTCAAAGCATCAGAAACTCCACGCAAACACTGGATTTGGACAGCGCTTGTATGAATAACTAAGCTCTACCATGTATTCTAGTAGTTTCTGTATGACATTTTCCTGTTCCCTTGTTCAGCTGTACTGTTGAAAAAAAAAGCACATTCTTGTCGTATTCCTGATATAGCTCTCTCATTTCGTGTTTTGTCAGTTATCGGTGCTATATGGCCTCTTCTGCTCTAAAACCAGGGGTGCCGATTACTTTGCGAGAGCTAGAGCCCTCCTCAGAGATGTTCAAGCAAGGCGCATCCCTTCCAAGTAACAGGAAAGTATGTGTAGCTGAGCCTCTTTTTAATTTTGTTATGAACATTCACTCTCTAGTTCTCATCTGTGTTAAACCTCTTGCCTTTCTTCAGTCTTCAGTCATATGATGTGGACCCTGCAATTGCTGCCATTCACGATGGCAGTGTGAGCTTGAAGGTTGACACTCAACATTTGAGAGACATCAGTTTCAGCAGCAAATCGACGTACCAGTTCATTGGCGAACTCCTGATCCAACCAGATAATGATATATATCTTTCTCCTTCTCAAGCATTTATCAGCCTGTTTGGTACCATTGTAATGATGCTACAACAATTGGTTGTTTTCGTCTTTGCAGACAATTCTACAAGCACGCATTGGTAGGAACGTCGACAGTTTTGACCTGAACCTTTACCAACAGTCTTTACTCATCCGACGACAATATGAAGCCAAACTAGGCAGTTCCAGGAGTCAGGCTCATGATCTTAGTTCAGTTTCTTTGTTCGACCGGAATGGAACCCCTTTGCACATGGTAACAGAATCACCTAACTCATGAGTCTGTGATTCAGTTTGTTAGATATTTGGTGAAAACCTACACAGTAGTTGTTTGCTAAATCTCTGAACACAGATGATGCCTCTAGGACCACCTTAAGGATTTTTAAGGCCATAGGCGCATATTCTTTGAGGGTCCACGTAT
This sequence comes from Dendrocalamus latiflorus, assembly GCA_017311315.1. Lineage (NCBI taxonomy): Eukaryota > Viridiplantae > Streptophyta > Magnoliopsida > Poales > Poaceae > Dendrocalamus > Dendrocalamus latiflorus. The sequence goes on from CM029672.1 coordinate 12,069,005, forward strand.
CTTTTTCAGATTGTTTTGTGGTCTGCATTCTCTTGCTCCTGAAGAGCTGCCTTGACCAATCCAGTTGCAGAGTACTATCTTATTGTGAAGATTTTGCTATCTGACAACCTGTGTATGGTGAATATGTTTGGACAGATAGATCTAATGCTTACTAATCTTATGTCTGTTTCTGTTAGTTATGCTGCTTCGGACTCTTAAGAGAGTTCAGAGCTACAATTAGTCACTTACAGGTGGAGGCACGAGAACCTGACAGAATCATGCCAGAGTATTATTTGTGAATCGAAATCTATATTCCATAAAGATGACACCATTGTGTCGGTCGGGCCATGTTTAACATGATGGTTTGTGGATGCCTTCTCAAAGAAGATCGATCGTATTTTTCATGGAAAAAGCTTAGAAGAAGCAACATGGTTCATCCATTGGACCTCTTTTAGTTGAATATTATTATTATTATTATTATTATTATTATTATTATTATTATTATTATTATTATTATTATTATTATTATTATTATTATTTCTAGAGTACCTTTTTAGAGCATCACTTCTCTATTATTCTATAATTATTTAATTGTTATTGATTATGCAAGTTCCTTCCGAGTGCTGCTCCAATTTGTTAAGAATAAAGGACGAATCAGCCGCGACTTTATAATTTTTGTAGACAAGAATCGATGCATAAAAAAAATCAAACGTGCAGAAACAGAGACCAAAAATAATGAACCATGAACGCTATCCATCTTTGGGAATTCCTCATTATCAAAAAACATGAACATCATAAATAACAAATCAAACCAAAACAAAAAAGCAAAAAAAAAAGTTTAATTGCTATACATCGATGTTGATCTCCAGTATGAGCAAATTTCGTTTTCCCCTTCCCATTCCTGACCTTCCAACAACCAACCAGCAGCTCTGCCATCCCATCTCGCCTCCTCACAACCCCTCATTATTCGCCTCTTAATTAAGCAGAAAACCAAAATAACTCTGTCCATCCATCATCCGTGATCTTCGTTTCGGTTCATCTTTCAGCGTCATGAGGCAGGCAAAAGCAAAGCAGGTATACATATTTATCGGTGATCCATCCAACCGTGGCTTATTGGCAGCTCGCGAATCGCGATCGCTGACGGAAGACGGCCATCATTTGGCACGCCCCTTCCAACAACTTCCCTGAAAACATCAAACCAAGGAGAAAAAATATTTTAAGAGATCTGGATGAATGAACAATAAGAGTAGTGACCACCAAAAAGATGTCAATAATGATAAGACTAACTGAGATGCAAAATTATATTTTTAGAGGTATTATGTCACATTACAGGTGCTAATCGAGACTAATTGAGATTGTTAGATCGGTTCTGTCACATTACAGGTACTCTGTCACATCAGCCCACCAGATGCCAATGAAATATTGCTAGCAAATTAAGTAGCATTGCCATCTTTGCTTGCAAAGGACATCGGCTGGTTCGAACTGGCTCATTGCTTTTGGCGTTTGAATTTTACCACAGTAACTAACTTTTAAACGGTTTTTTTAAGGACAGGGTCTACAGGTCGATTATAGTAGACACAGTACTGTATACCGGCCAAAATCGCATGCAACTGCCTCCCTCTTCATAACCTCTCTTGCGAACAGGTAGAATTCAAAAATCATAAACTAAAAGCCATAAGCGATAGTCCAAACGAACACACATAATGGAGGCTTGCCTTGCCATCTTTGCTTGCAAAGGAATAAATACCAATCATACATCTCTACCATATCATGTTCATATGTGTCTGGAGTACAGTATACTTTCTTTCTTAACTAAAGCCCAAACTTGCAAACATTCCAGACGACAATTGTCGAAAATGTACTAATCATCAAAATCAAAATTCTTGTGCCTCACCGAATAAGGGCCTATTCGGCAGTGAGGAAGCCGGCCGGCTTTTCGCAGCCGCTACAGTACCTAACTTTTAAACGGAGTATTTTTTCTTAAGATGGGGTCTATAAGTTAAACATAGTACACGTTAAAAGGTCAACATCTGTACCAGCTAAAATCGCAACTGAGTATCGATCTCTCCGTAATCTGTACCGTAAATAACAAAAATTCAAAAATTTCAGCTAAAAGATATAAGCCGCAGCAAAAAAGAACAGGCCCTAAATAGGATTAGATTATATATGTGTACGTATTCAGTAGGAAAACACGTGTTCATGCTCCGTGGGACATCGTGCCTTCGCAAAAATTTTCTAGTGTGTACGCACACATCTATATGTACAAATAGAGGGTGTGAGTTTTTTTTTTGAACTGAATAGAGGGTGTGAGTTGAGTGCGAGTTCGCCTTGTATCCTCTAAAAAAAGGCTCAACTGCAACCAGAGGAGAGGACTGTTTATTGTTGGCGGGCAGATGCGGATGCAGACACAATCTGCCCTCGCACCGACAAGCGGGGCCAACCAACACATCATGGCCCCACGTGTCAGCCAGTACAGACGGACGGACCAACCACGAGAACGTATAATGATCTCCTTGGTGCGCGTCACACTGACAGCGCGGGGCCAGCTCAAGCTCACTCCAATCACCACCTGTTGAGCTGAGCCAACAGCTCACCCCGAGCTGTCTCCCCGTACAAGCCGACACGGTTTCCTTCCCCCCTCACTGCGACTAGTACTCCACTAATTACGGCACCTCGCTTGCATTTATTTACCCACCGTGCCACACGCCGTTTCACCCAACGGAATGCCCTACCAGGCGGCACATGTACATGTGTCCCCACTAGAGCTAGTTTTCTCTGTCCTAGAGGCTCCGGCGATCCTATCGGCCATGCCTATATTATTAATTAAGGTGACGATTTGTGATGAGGTGAACTGAGAATCAAAGAAGACAGGAAGTAGTGCCATATATAAGATATTATTTGAGCATAAAATCTAACAGTAAAATATTATTTGAGACAGGAAGGGGTATAGACATTGAGACATTGCTTTGCGATGTGTTGATTGGAATGCCCTCAACGTGACACAGCTAAGCTGAGACTCGAAGCAAATAATAATGGTCATTAAGGATTGATTAAGATGGAGGCTTAGGCTGCTGCCTGCTCAAATAATGAGTTGGTGAGATGCGTGAATGGGTCATTGCTTGGATTCCCAGCAATGGCGAACGCGACAGAGAAAGCAACCCACCGACACTCGCTGCCATTTTTTACTGCACATACTTGTACCATGTTTTAACGCCGCTCCTTGTTCTACTAATCACAACGATTCTTGCTAAATCTCTGAATTTACCGCGTCAATCTGTACCAGCTTAATCTAATCTAGAAAGTCAAGATTGTAAGACGACAAATGAGCATGAGTTGATACTGACCTCGTCGGAGCTTTTTGGACTTGGCGGTGCCGGTGACGGCGGGGGGCTTCCTGGCCGGCGCAGCGCCGGCCGACGCGCCGCCGCCCTTGGCCGTGTCGTCCGGCGGGAAGAGCACGGCGTCGATGCCCTGCACGGAGATCCTGCCGTCGGTGTAGATGTCCGGGTCGAAGAGGTAGGCGGAGCCCTCGCCTTGGCCGAACTTGACAGAGCCGTCGGCCTCCCTGGCCGTCACCTTGTGGGGCAACCGCAGCGTGTCGTACCTAACCTTCCCGAACCGGCGCACGGCGTTGTACATGCTCTCCTCCGTCTGGTACTCGGGGATCATGTGGTAGTAGAGTATGTTCTCCGGCGACCCGGGCTCGCTGAGCTGGTCCGTCGTGAGCCGCGCCATGGCCTCGTCGTTGGGCGCCAGCACCGTCAGCACGTAGCCCTCCGACACCAGCCGCCCCATCTCCGTCGCCAGCGACGTCAGGTTGACGAGGATGTCGGCCAGCTCGTTGTAGCCGCCGTACAGGAGTAGCGTCTGGATGAAGTCCTTCACCTGGCTGTGCCCGTCGAAGTGGTGCTTCCCAGACCCCGGCCCTGGCGCCGGGGCCGGCGCGATGGACGGGCCGGGAGCCATGGCGTCCCAGATCGGCAGCACGGGCGGCGCGCCGGGGGGCACGGGCGGCGCCGGCTTCTTGAGCCGGTGCGTCCTCGGGTCCACCTCGGGGGCCCCCGTGGGGAGCACCGCGGAGATGGCGGCGAGGCTGCGGCGGCGGTTGAAGTCCTCCTGCACGGACCGCGGGACCAGCAGGCGCTCGATGCCGTGGATGACGCCGTCGGGGCGCACCACCGCGTCCGGGCGCGTCACGACAGCGGTGCCCACCCGCATCGCCCCGCTCCCGCCTGCCGCGGCGAGCTCGAGGCGCTCGCCGGAGAGCGTGGGGTGCGACGTGGAGGAGGGCCAGGCGGCGGCGCGGAGGCGGGAGGGGAGGACGTGGAAGAGGAGCAGCTGCTGGAGCGACCTGAGGTTGCGTGGCTCGAGGAGGAAGCGGCGGAACTCCGGGTCGAGGTCCCGCTCGAGCGCCTCGTTGCGGGGCGCGAAGATGGTGACGTTGCCCCTGCCGACGGCGTCCTCGAGCGCCTGCAACAGCAGCGCCTTCTCCACCAGCTCCGCCAGCTCCGTGTAGTGCGAGTCTAGCAGCGCCACCAGCACCGAGTTGGAGTTCACCCCCGTGCTGCTGCTGCCATTATTCCGCCCGCCGCCTCCACCTCCCACCTCCGCAACTGGGGAGGAGGGCAATGTGGGTTGCTCCGGCGGCGCCGCGGCCACCGCTGCGGCGAGGACGAGGAAGAGGACGGAGCCGTACGCCGGCGCGCCCATGGCGGCGGCTTGTAGCTAGCTCTGGATTAGGTAGTGGTTGCTGCTGTTGAGGAGATTAAAAATGGAGGTAGAGTTGGTTTACCACTTGACGAAAGAGAGAATGAGAGAGGGTGGGGCGAGGTGAGGACTGAGGAGATTGTTTATATAAGTGAAGGGGACGCGTGGTGGGGGAGGTGATTGTGTATTGTGTTCTTGATTACTGGTAGAGTATTCGTGTGTTACTATAGAGTCTTAAAAGAATGATATATACAATTAAATGTGATCTTAAATCGTACTACGGATATCAATTTCGTCTCACACTGATATAGTGAAACATATATCACTCAATACATATAAGAAAGTTGCATTTAGATCCAAGGCTATCAACTTAAAAGTTAACATTTAAAAATGAGAGAGTAGAATTATTAGATAACTAAAATTGCAAAAATTATACAAATCAATGTTCATAATAGGGAGAGCATCTCCAAGAGATACTCTATATGGCTCTTAATATTTAAATTTTAGAGTTGAAGGGTAAAAAGTAGCTCCAACAGATTCCCAAATAGGCTCTTAAAAATAGAACACACCCAAAAATGGGCTCTCGCTCTCTACTTATAGAGGATGATCTAGGCTCCCAATACTGTTTTTCTGGTTTAGGGTAGAGCATCTCCAAGAGATGCCCAATAAATTCACACCCTAAATCTCTTTTTACAGATCCTAATGACGATATAAGGTCCCAAAATAATCATTCCCTCCAACATATACCCTAAACCAGAAAAACAGTATTGGGAGCCTAGATCATCCTCTATAAGTAGAGAGCGAGAGCTCATTTTTTGGGTGTGTTCTATTTTTGAGAGTCTATTTGGGAATCTGTTGGAGCTACTTTTTACCCTTCAACTCTAAAATTTAAATATTAAGAGCCATATAGAGTATCTCTTGGAGATGCTCTAATGCTTTATGCTTTACTTACTTTTGAAACTCTTCTCTCATAGATGTAGGTTGTTCATCTACAAGTGGATCAAAAAAGGTTAAGGTTCTGGGCAACGTTCCACATAATGCGCATATTCAATTTTGTTGAAGTTCATTCATATTTCTTCCCTTGCTGGTGGGATGTTGGTGGGATGTTGCCTGAAACATGCAATGACGCATTATTGGGGGAAATCAACTTGAGTAATAGGCATGGTCACTGAAAAAGAGCAATGTTTGCGGGAAATCAATGATTTTGCATATTTTGGGGGAGCAAAATCCTAAGTCATGTTGTACAACAAAGCTCTAATTTTCTTTGATGTATTGCTATGCTTCCAAGAATGCGATCCAGCCATTTACTGTAATTCACCTATTGGCACCTCATTCAACTATATGGTATGAATGAAATCATACAGCTTTGCGCTCACACTCACCTGTTAAAAGTGAAGAAGATTGTAACATTACGGGCTTGTGACATAGCAATATAAGGAAAGGCAATTGAAGGAAGAAAGAAGAAACAAACATCGTAAGATGTGGAATTTAGCCGCCGGATGTGATTTGGTGCATGTAGTGGCTTTTCATCTTCTCCAGAGAAGGCAGCTCGACTCTAGGTTTATCTGCAGAGAACACATATATACATATGTAAATTTTTTGAAAAATAGATATACATATGTAATTGATGTTTAACAAGAAAACAATAAGTCCACAATAAAAGAAAGAGAACAATATCATAAAAATGAACCAATGATGATCCAATAATAGCTTCAATAAAAGGACATGTCTTCTGAAACTTTAGAGATTGTTCGCTCCACAAGTTGGTAAAATGTTAGCCTACCATTCTGAAGTAATCATTCAAGAAGAGCTTCTGACTGCAATATACATAAGCTCCATGCATAAGGTCATCAAACTGCAGAATGCTATGATAACTAAAAGATTTTGGTCATGAAGTTAAAATTAAGATTTTTTTTATCCAGAATAAACTGAAATAAATGACAGATTTTGTGGCAAAAATAGCATGCCAACTATTAGAAGGTAAGTTAAGACTAGGTATGTTGTTTCTGACATTCTCTTATCAACTATCACAAACTAATAAGTGCTAGCATACTTCTCAAACTGCAAAATAAGCTAACCAATAAAATCAAACATTTAGATGGGGATCATAACTACATGCATTTTTTTATCAACCAACAGACTAATGCTTACTCAATCAACTTAAACATTTAGGATCAATATGGTAACTCACACCCTATTTTACAACAACCTATGATATTTTATACCAGTTGTTATACCAATGGATTGAGGATGCAAATACAATTAGGTTAAAAATTTTCATACTCAGGCTCAAAGTAGGGATAAAAAATGGGACATGTTGCATCTCAGGAAAAAGAACGTTTAGAAGTGAAAATAAGATAGCCTACATCTTCTTTCAAGGAGTAAAAAGAATATGTTCAACACTATATTAGATCATGCTGAATGCCAAACTCCAGAATCCAGATAGAAAGGATTAGCTACTTGCTATTTGCCAAACAATAATTGCAGTATTAAAATATTATGAATGCATTAGCGTTAATGCCAGTGATATCAAAGAGTAAAAATATCCTAAGGAAACCAAACCTAATTAAATTATGCGCATATCTTAGATTGTTTTAGCACATGTTAATAATCTTTAGTGTAATACTCAGAGATATCTCAATTGCCCTATGTCCTCGACTTTGTACCATTAATTAAGGTGAAGACACAGGTACCAAAGAGAATGGCAAATTCACAACCCACATTTCAAAAAGTGAAAAAACAATCTACAATACCATTTGACCCCACGTTGATTTGGCTGCTGTTTGGATCAATTCCGATTTTTAACGTGTTAGAGTAACTTAACACAAAATAAAACCAAACCCAAGTAAGGAGCTCTGGAATGTCAGCGCGAATGATAGAGAAGAACTTTGAGAAGCACAACCGGTGTAGGACGTTGTCGAAGATGGCCAAGTCGTGCATCACCATCTTATCGCTGCCCCCTACAATCACAAAAATCGGAGTCATTGCCTAGTAGGGTACCAAATTAGATCATATAGGTAAAGGATTTGCATATGGGCTTGCCTCTAGGGGATGAGAAAACCTGTACACAGTTGTGTTGGATGAGGACGAGGTGGGAGTTCTTCACTTGTACTGGTGAGAACTCAACATGGTGGACGATCTCCTGTAGTGGCAGCGCACCATGGCGAAGGAGGCACCTACACACCTTCTGCGAAGGGGATCAGGCAGTGGGAGTTAGGGCATCACACGCACACACGAGTAGACACATAGCAAAAATGCAGAGAATGATAGGAGGGGAGGAGGCGAGTGAAGGAAGAAGCGGGCGACACCTAGCTTCAGATCTAAAAAAGGAAAGGAAGGGGATGGAGGAAAGGAGGAAGCAGGAGGAGGGGAGGGTTGGAGGGAGGGGGCTGCCACCACCGAGCCCTGACCTAGATACAGTCTCGAAACAGTGGTTCCACCCATCGCCGCTTCCCCTCACAACCAGGGCCAAAGGGGCTGTCACCAGAGACGGAGTCGCCCACGTCCGAGGATGGAGGTGGGCTTGGAGCAGCGCATGCGAGGGGAGGCACGGAGGTGGCCAGTGGTGGTGGCAAAGGCTGAGGAGTGACGGTGGATGGTGGTGGAGGAGGAGGCGACCGGGCAAAGGCGGTTCCACCTGACACCGCTTCCTCGACGTCTAGGGCCAAAGGGGCCGCCACTGAAGAAGTAGCCGCCCGCGTCGTAGGGGGTTGGAGCAGCACGTGCAGGGACGGGTGCACGCACGGTGTCGGCCAATGGTGGTGGCGAAGGCTGAGGGGTGGCGACGAATGGTGGAGGAGGAAGAGGCAAGCGGGCGAAGGAGGAGTGACTTGGAGGGTGGGGAGGAGGCAAGTTGTGTGTGGTGGCTGTGTGGGGGTGGCAGTGCAGCGGAGTGGAGCGGAGGCAGAGAGGGGCAACTACGCAGACATGATCGACAGAAGGAGGCTAGAGGGGCGGTGAGGTTTGGATCTAGGTATAGGGTGATCGTGGGGTTAGCGGTTAGGTAATTTTTTGGTTTTTTTGGGCTGGTTTTTTGAGATGGTTTTTTTTACCCAATTTTTTCTCTAGAGAGGCGCCTTACATGGATGGAAGGTGCATTGCGTGCGTGGGGAGTCAATAACGTGCGCGCCTGCGGAGTCAGTAGGAGGAAGGTGAACAGATAAATTCCCATGTTATATTAGTAGAGAAATGTTTAGTTCCCGTTCAACGTGTGATTCATGCGTAAGGAATTCAAGGGATTTTCAACTGTCTCATGTAGTAAGAGTTATGTAGTTCCAAACCTAATTTTCAACCAAGGTTGTCAGGGTGTTTGTATTGGTTTTTACTGATGATTTTTAGCTATTGTTTATAGTTTTTGGTGGAAAATGAATAGTAATAATGAAAGAAGTGACTTTAAGAAGGAGTGCGCGAATGGTAGGGAAAGCAAAGAAGAGATACATGCGCGTGATAGGAGCGAAATGAGTGGGGTACGCAATGGACCTATGACTCCTGCCTTATTCCCGAAGCGAGACGGTAGTGAGAAGAGTGGAGAAGCCATTTCGAGAAGCCAGTTATTCATATTGATTTTTGGCTTTTCTAAGCAGAAGACAGAAGCAAAAGATGGACTTAGTTGTTCCCTTTGCATAGAGTACGTAGGTGAAATGCATGAGTTTTTGATCAAAATGGCAGTTTTTGACACGTGATTAGCAAAAATGGCACTCATCGCGCGGAATTTGCAAAGATAGCGCCTCCACCGCATGGTCACTGCGTGGGACGACCAAAGAGATGACACCTAAGCGATGCTACATAGTGGTCGTGCAAATTAACCAAAACCGCACGACCATCATGCGGTGGTGCACTATAACACCCATCACCGCACGGCTACAATGCGTACGTGCAATGTAGCATCCAAAAAAATTTTCTCCAAAAATCATTTAAGTATACTTTTTGTAGAAATTTTTAAATATAGCAAATAAGTTCCAAAAATTATAATGTTTTTGTGAAGTCTCTTGACATAGTTTACTTGTTTAATTTTTCCATAATTTTATCATTTCTAAATTGTTCTCAAAATTTTATTTAATTATAATTTTTGAAAGAATGTTGAGAAAGAGTTAGAATGGATAAAATTTGAAAAACATTACACAAACAAGTACACTATATCAGGTGACTCCATACAAAAATTTATAATTTTCGAAGCTCATTCACTATATTTAACAATTCCTATAAAAATATACTTAAATGATTTTTGGAGAAAATTCCTTTTTAGATGTTACAGTGCATATCCGCACTGCGACCGTGCAGTGGTGGGTGCTCTAGTGCACATCTGCACTGTGGTCGTGCGGTGGTGGGTGCTACAGTGCATCACCACACAATCACCGTGTGATTTTGGCTAATCTGCATAGTCACCATGCGGTATCGCTGAGGTGCCGACTCCTTGGTCATTTTGTACGGTGACTATATGGTGAAGACGTTATTTTTGTAAATTCTATGTAAAGTGCTATTTTTACTAATTGTATATGAAAAACTGACATTTCGGCGAAGATGCTGAAATGTTGAATATACACTTCTCATGTTCGTACCGGGATAGTTAATGCTGTTGTATGCATTTGATGTGCATTTGCGAACTGCCAGGCTAGGATGTTGATCGACGAACCGATCTCGCCACAGCTTTGTTGTATGTTTGCGTCCTTCTTTGGGACCCGCGCGCAGATCGATTAGTCAAAAGAGAGAGGAGCCACACATGACGCGGCAACCACCTGTAAATAAGACGCCAACTGCTTCTGAATCGCTGTCATAATAACAAACATACTTGAAAATATGGTCGGTGTCCCTCGTTTCAAAAAAGAAAAAGAAAAAAAGAAAATATGGTCGGTGTCATGCACTTGTGCTCGATTACAAATTTTATTATGAACAATTTCGTTTGGTACAGAACTCCATTAGTACATTCAATGCATGCCTTCACTGAACCAATCATATATGGCAATGATATATAATATGCAATTGATCGAGGGCACTTGAGCAGGAACCACTATGATAATGTATACAATGGTTAATTAATTAACTCACATACATCTGACAAATGTAAAGGACGTGGACTATATATGCATGCGTACGGTATTCTTAGAACGTGCAGGTAATTAACCGCGCACGAGGAATTAATGCTATCCGCGTGAGCTTAATTAGCAGCATCGGTCACGAATCAAGGATCGATTTTTAATTAATGAGAAGATCGTTCGCTCGATCGATCGGTGGATGTCGCATTTGATCACGAGGCCCGTGCATTGTTAACGCCGCAACCAATTTGTTAACCATAATTACAACAATATCAGTATACACGTGGTATTAGTAAAAATGATATTTTAGCCATCCAGCCATCGGGCGGTGACGCCGTAGAGCCGACACGTGCCCCCTTCCGTATAGTGGCACAACCTACCGCCCAGCCACCTGGCAGCAGGTAGTCTGCCACCCTACCACCAGACAGCAAGTAATTAAGTTAGTTTAATTACCTGTATTAATTATTTTTTGTATATACTATTTGTTTGAATTTTTAAATATAGTAAATAAGCTTAAAAAATTACGAAACTGTGTGTGCAGTCTACTGACACAATATAGTTCATTGTGTAATTTTTTGATAATTTTATTCACTATGAATATTGCTTAAAAATTCATACAATTATGATATTTTAGAAGCTATTATGTATAGCAAATGAGCTTCATAAATTACGAAAGTTTATGTGCAGCCTCCTGACACAATTGTCCTAATTGTCTTTTTTTTTGAGGAATTTTCTGCATTATGAATTTTGCTCGACTAATGCTGGCGCGCCCTGGTCCCGCACGTGTGGAGTGCCATAACATTGTTTTAAGCAATTCCCAGGGTGGTGCGACTTGCCTGCCACGCATCGTGCCGTCCATAGCTCAGGCCCCTCCCGCACAGAGATGGTCTGGAACGTGAGGACTCAACCATCGCTCGCCCCCCGCGTGTAGCTGCCGTAGTGCCACATGTCAGGTAGCACGTCGTGGCCCTCCAAGCGCTATGGCTGTTGTACGCGTTAAAATGCTCTCGACGAGGTCCTTTCACTGGTGTCGGACGGGAGCCAATCGATGGAGGAGTGCGGATTTGGTCAAGTTTTGATCCATCTTCACGTAGGTGGAGAACATGCCCTAGTTTAGCACAGCTGGATCGACTTGCCGATAGAGATGAATGGTCGACGACCGCACCAGCTTGTAGTGGTGGTGGAGCCGAGGCAAACTTGAGGATGTTGAGCTTCCTGGCAATGGACTGCAGCAATGAAATCAGCAACATGAGGAGCGGGAACCTAGTAAGCCCCTTGCGTATTCCCGAGTCACCGGCGCGGAAGGTCGCGTGGTACAATGGATGTCGCCCTCGACGTTGCTCGATAGCCACCAGAGCTTCTCCATCTAGGCCCTCGCCTGTGTGTGCCGCTGATGAGCAGCCATGAGAGAGAGCGCGTGCGCAGCGAACTAACACTAGGGGTAGTGATAGTAGCGCTTGCTACATATGGTAGTACAAGTAGTACTGACATCAGTGAGCAGAGAGTTTTGCTTTAATTATTGTGAGATACTGCAGACCTCTAAAAACTAGCTAAATTTTTTGTACAATTACATATGTAGATATTTTAACTACTATGTCGGGAGGTTGCACATAAAATTTTGTAATTTTTAGAGCTCATTTATTATATGTAACAGCTCCTAGAAAAATCATAATCGTATGAATGTTTAAGTAGCATTCAAAAATGGATACATTATGAAAATTTTACATATTGAAGTATGTTATGTCATGAGACTACACGTAAAATTTTGTAATTTTTTGAACTTGTTTCCTATATGTAATAGCTCCTAAAATATCACAATTGTATGAATGTTTTAGAAACATTTAAAGTGGATAAAATTGTGAAAAAATATGTAAGATAGTATATTGTGTTAGGAGATTGCACACAAATTTTTGTAATTTTTTATCTTATTTGCTATAATTAAAAATTCAAACAAATAGTATATACAAAAAATAATTAAGGTAGGTAATTATGCCAGCTAATTACCGGTTTAATTACCTGCCGTCTAGTGGTGGGGCGGTAGGCCACCTGCTTCCTAGTGGCTAGGCGATAGGTGTGTGGCCGCCCGATGGACGGGCGGCATGGGCACGTGTCAGCTCTACGGCATCGCTGCTCGGTGGTCAGTGGAAAAAAATTCCATTTTTACTAATACCGTGCGTATACTGATATTTTTGTAAATACGAGTTCAAACAATGCCATATGTACCAAAAATTCTCAAATTCAGAGGATGTACCGAGGCTACCTGCATGTATTTAGGAATCTTCTAGGACGTTTCTTACCGATCGAAATTTCGGTCCATAGCAATAGAACGTGCAATGTAGGACTATGGTGGCAACCAAGGGAGTGAACGGTGTCTTCGAAATTTTTCTGAGAATTCTAAATACTTTACTTTAGTAGCTATAGAGCTATAAAGATTAGAATTAAAAGTCAAGAATAAAGCAACAACTTTAAAAATTGCAAGGGCTGGCTCTTGCACCTGAGCGATCTAACCAACCACCGAGCTACGATTTGACTGGTTGTGCGCTTGCAGTCTGACCAATGGCAAGCTGGCGCTCCAACCGACGACCGGTATAACCAGGCTAAGGAGCGGTCTGGCCGCTACTCTGTTCCTAAAATAGAAAATCAAGCCAAGTCCAAACCACTTTGGTATAACTCTCAAAATTCATAGCGAAACGATATAAAACTTTATACAATTGTCAAAGTTTCTACCTTTCCCAAAGATGAACGAAGTTACGAAAATGGGCAAGAACAAAAAACTCGGGATATAACTTTCTTGTGGATAGAGGATGGTCAAGAAGAATCTAGATATATTCCCGTATGTCACATCAAGCAAAATCTCCCATGGATTCGAAACAAAAACCTTAAGATCAAAGAACCTTAAGAATAGGCTAAAACCAAGCAAAACCAGGTAACTTTAAAATCCTACAAGACTTAGTGTCTAGATGGATATAATTTGATCTTCATGAGTTATCTCTATTGCTTACATGTCTTTGGCACATAACAATATCAAGAAGAGGAAAGAAGAGATTAAAAATCAACAAGAAAAGGAGTAAATCAACCAAAACAAGAAGACACCACGAATGATGAATAAATTTGATATATTGTTACTTAAGAATGAAGATTTACAACCACTCCACCTAGAGGACAAGAGAACATACTACACACCACAGTGCTCACTTTTCTCTAACCCTTACCCTAAAGCACAAGGTTTGAATTTTGCATGATTGGATAGTTAGCTTGCAAGCCTCCATCCCAACACATTATATAGATGAAACAACCAGCCACATCTAACCCTAATGGATATTATCCACTAGTATATTCGGGGAGACCTGTTAACCACACGCAACAGAGATTTACTCACACATTTAATTCATGCACATTTTCAAAGCACATGAGCCCAAATCTACTAAGTCTTTAATCTTTGATCCACTTAATCTTCTTAATATCTCCTTAACATAAACTGCTTTTCCAAACACCACTTAAGCATCGTGGTTTTGATCCAACGGAATTTTTAGTATTTGGCATATTACCAAAATACCCTTACCATTGTCTTAGTCTTCATTTTTCCTTGTAAGCAATCATCATGCTCATCACGTGTAGGTGCATCAATGGCTTATCACACATCAGTAAGTCTCTCTTATTTTAGTTCTATTGGACCACGCTTCACTTAGACCGACCAAACCACTTGGTGCAACCCATCACTTGAACCTTTCCTTCAATATTTCCTCCCTTTCTTGTGTCATACTTGAACTTAATCATCTCACCTAGCATCTTTGACCATTCTCGGCCTCGGCTCTTCCATGAGCGTAGCCTTGATCGTCATTGTTGACTATGGTTGACTCCAAAGCTTCTCTTCACATTTAAAGACAAAAAAACATTTCTACGCATAAATTGACCCATGTTAGCTAAAGCATGCTTCATGCAACATAAATGCACTGATCAATCACAATTCAATTCATCAAAATCTAATTTCTCAAAATCACAGAACCAATCGTCCGAGTTGGTCTGACCACCAACCAGAGGTTGGCCAGACCTGTCAAGTCCAGCGCCAAGCACCTATTCTAGAAAATTGCAACTGCCATTAAACCTCCGATCATACTACTTGGCGGTCTGACCGACAACTCCTCGGTGGCCAAACTGGCAACATCCAGCGGTTGCCAGTAGTCAGACCAGTTTGTTTGACAACAAACACTGACAAAATGCAAACTCTACAAATTCTAACTCCACAAACAAGGCAATGGTTTATCATAATAATATCTTAGACCTTCTCACATAGTCCCTCAAATAGCCATGTTTCCTCCATATCCCTTTGCACCACCACACATTGAAACTGATGCGTCGTCTCCCCTCCACAAACACGTCATCCACTCCTTGGACGCATCTCCTCCAGCAAGCTCCTTCTTGCTCTTACTCTACACTCACCCCTCTTCTTCCTCCTCCCTAGCGATGCCTCTCCTCCGCCACCCCAGCCTCCACCATCACTACTTCCTCTCCTATGATGAGCTCCACATGGCTTCGCCTTGCCTCCATACCCGTCCCCACCACTCGAGGTTAGTGGCACTCTCATGAAAGCATCTAGGCCCCTAAAATGATTTTAGTAATTAATGATAATAATGATTAAAGGGACTAACGTGTAAATTAAGATGTTTGAAAGGTTTAGTCCTGGATTTCGAATGACGATATGGAAAAGGCATGCATAAATGATAAAGGATCAATATGGCTCAAGATAAAGGTATTAGGTAGTCCAAGGACATTTTTATAGCTTTTATCGATCTTGGTGAGTGGTGAAAAGATAAAATTTATAAGCTACCTAGATAATGTACTATAAAGAGAAATCTTGGCTAGTAGCTTAAAGATTTATCTTATACCACTTTGATCAATTAAGGTTCATGCATACATTTGAAACTGCATTTGGTAACCTAACTATTCTTAATCTGAAAAAATGGTATTACTGCAATCTTATTGGCGGTACTACCGCAATGCGGTATGACCTCAAGAAGGGTATAGTAGTACCGCACCACGGTAGGTCTGAAACCTACATGGCTATAGCTTTTTTTATAGAGATGTGTTTTTGGAAGTTTTTCCCTCCCCTAGAAAATACAACTACTGCATGTAGGGAGCGGTACTACCACATGATCGGTAGTATTAGCTCTCTTGAGTGCAGTAGTATGATTTGAGGTTTAATGGCTAGTTTTTGAGTATTTGATGAACTAAAAATAACCGTTGAACTTTAGGTGTGATAGTACTAGCCGGTACTTGGCGGTAGTACTACACCTGCTGAATTTTTAGGGATTCTTACCCCAATGGTCGAAATTATGGTTGGGGGCTATAAATACCCCCTCACAAGTACCAAACTAGCAATCCTTGACCTCACTGAATACATTTGGGATATTGGTGCAGTCTCTATACTCATTTACTCTATTATCTTTTATTTGAGGTAGTTGAGAGCATTCAAGTACATTGCATCAATTAGTTGATCCTTGTGGCACTTGAAACCTTCAAGCTAGACGCCTTAGAGGAAGTTTGATGGTGATATCTTCAAAACAAGTTTGTGAAGAGACATGACGAGTTGTGAGTGGCATGGTGCTCGCCATCTCCAGAGCGGAGGAAGAGCAACCATTAGTAGATTGAGATGGTTAGGCTTAATTTATCGATCTGGTCCAATTCGTTTAGGCTTACCTCGGCGTGGACTAAGGAAGGCTGGCAAATCTTTGATACCACGGGAAAACATCAATTGTCTTCATTGTGGTTTTCCTTATTGTATTTACTATTCTGCAATTATATTTCTAGCTTGTTTATTGTGCTAAATTGTGTAACTAAAATTGTCTAGCTTGTTTATTGTGCTAAATTGTGTAACTAAAATTATATCTAGTTTTGACACAGACTTCGGGTGCCTTAATGAAACATTGAATTTTAGCTCTTGACTTGTGCCAGATCATTTAATTAACTTTACTTGCTAGAATTGTCAATTAAGATGCAAAAATTTAAAAACCTCCTATTCACTCTCCTCTAGTCGGTCATTCTTGATCCTACAAGTGGTATCAGAGCTTGATCTCTCATTTTATTAGACTTTACTGTCTAAGAGAGAAGGATGGCTAGTGATGGTATATCCATAGGCAAGGCATCTCTTTTGATAGATCAAATTATGCTTATTGAAAAATTAGTATGTAAGTGAGGGTTTTTGTTATGCCCCTTGAACCTACACACCACATAGATCTTGAGGAACAAATTACTCACCTCAATCTAGAGCAATAAATGCTCTTTTTGGAGCTTTAAATGCAAATGAGTTCAATCGAGTGAGCAATTTGGAAACCACTCACGAGATATGGACCACGCTCTTAAACATTCATGAGGGCACATCTATTGTCAAAGAGGCCAAATTGCATAGGCTTCAGATCAAATATGAGATATTTACAATGTTACCTTATGAAGATATTAATGAGATATATTCTAGACTCAATAATATTATAAATGAGTCAAGGGCCTAGGTACTTCGCTAACCGATGTTGATATTGTTTGCAAGATTCTTATGGCTCTACCGGAGAAATACGAGACTTTGGTGTTGTTATTTCTCAACTCACCTGAGTTGAGAAGGTTGAGACCAACCGGCCTCTTGGACAATCTCATAAAACCAATGAGTTATAAAAGAAGGACAAGGAGAAGTTTCTGGAGCAATCCTCCTTCGTTTCTTGATCATTGGTTATTTTCTCAAGTAATGTCATTTTTAAATCATGCTATACCTTATTTGATTTGTTATAGTAGAGATGGCTGGTTCGAGCTCTCAACCTAATTCGTCGGATGATGCATTTAATCCTAGTAACTTGTCCATCTTTTTTTGTTTGCTTCATTCATTTTTGTTCATTTTATGTTGCACTTGGCTAGCAGCTAACTGCTTCTTTTTCTTTGGCAGCTCACTGGTGGAATGTTTGGGGATCAAAAGCACCATACTTCCAAGTGATTGTAACAAAAATCCTCAAATTGACATGCAACTCTTTGGGATGTGAAAGGAATTGGAGTGCTTTAGAATGGGTTTTTTCTTATCTTTTTCCCATCTATTTTAGTATGCACCACATTTTTGTAGCATCCTCCTCTGTTAAATTAATTAAATAAGTAACTACTCCTTTTCTAATTTTGTTTAGACCCAATCAAAGAAAAAGAGTAAGTTAGATGTTCAAAGGCTAAATGACATTACATTTGTGCAATTCAACTCAAGAATGGAGAAGAAAGAAAATTCAGTAAAGAAAGGAGACTCTTTAATGGAAACATGTGAAAAGGGTGACATTCCTAATGCACTAGACTGGCTTGAAGTTGAAAATGGTGAGCTGCAAGGTAAAGAAAGAATGGGAGTTGGGCCTACACTTTTAAAGTGTCAACTTGAAGAGCAAAGAGATCTCTTGCAAGTGAAGGCAAGCAATCAGCAAAACGTACGAAAAGGTTGTCGCATAGAGCATCGTCCAGTCATGGTTCCAAATCTACCCTACTAGCAATTGATGAAAGTGAGAGTGATAAGGAGTTGGTTTTCTCTAAAGAGGATATCCTTGCTTCTGAGGAGGTTGAGATCGAAGTGTTTGGTGGTGATGTTGTTCTTGATAATGATTCAGAGTAGCTGATTCTTTCGTGGTTGTGGGTCATTTTGTGTACTTAACTTTAAAACTTAATTCTTTTGGTCCTCGTCTTGTCACTGTGTTAAGGTAGTCTGGTCTATGAGATAATGCATGTTTTTAATCTATTACTTAAACTTGTTGCAATTCTTATTTTGGTGCAAAACTATAATAGTCCGCCTATTAATCTTGTTATCTTTTGAGTTAGTAAAGAAGTTATGTACAATTGAAGGGTGGTACAAGTTTCTTTGATAATATTGACAATATAATATGTTCAAATATCTCTGAAATTAGCATTATCATCAAATATGTGAGAACGCCAAATTGTCCCCATAATTCTGATTAATCATCTATATTCCAATTAATTGCTTGGCGGTACCCTATTCATCTAACAACTGTATTACTTTTTTACAACCTTGTACTAGGTGTGCGGTAGAGCCAAGGGCCCAGAGACATAACACGACTGAGTGCATGGGGCGGGCAAGCTAATCCCAACAATATCGACACAACATGCTGAAATAGTATGATTTTTTATCTGTAGCAAACCACGTGTATTCGGCTAGCAAGTAGTAGTGATTTGATGTATGCCTGTGTGCGAGAATTGCTCACCAAGAATAAAATGTAGATTGGCTTTTTTTTTTGCTTTTTTCTGACTTAGCTCCGGCTTCTCTAAAAATCAAAACAAACGGAGTGGCTTTTTGAAGCCATTTCTTCAAATAGCTTCCCGTGCTCAAAATCATGTGCGCCGTCCGCCGTCGTTTCAAACAATATATATAAAAACCATCAACTATAGCAAAAAAAAGACAGTTTAAAAACCATAGCCATACTCCACGAGAAAGCTCTCTATCAAAATGCTATATACACACACAGCTGAGAACCTAAGGTTGTGTTTGGTTTAGGGACAAGGTGGGATGGGATGGTCCTGTCCCTGGTTTTGGGATGGGATGATCCTATTTTTTGTTTGGTTGGGGGGATAGAGTCATCCCTGTTTTTTGTTTGGTTGGAAGGATAAAGTGGGATGGAATGGTCCCATCCTTTGTTTGGATGGAAGGATGAAGGTGGGACATGTGTGTATGATTACTCTCCTATCAAGCAAGGTGAGGTTACCTACTCCTCCTACCATACTTCCTATTATTGATATGTTTGTACACATAAGCCTTTGAGTTTTTTTAAAAAAATTAAACAAAACAATACTTAAAAAAACAAACCAAGGAACATAACAAGATAATGACGTTCATATATAAATGCAAGGCTTAAACATAATTGTCCATATGCAAATCCAAGGCTTACACATAATTTGACATCCAACACTTACAAGCAAGTCATGGCTTACACTTCAGCTAATGCCAAGTTCTAGCTTACACACAAAAGTTGCATTAAATAGTAGCCTTACACATAATATAAAGTTCAAGGCTAACACAGAGGCATACAAATTGTTAGACCACAGTTAAATTGTTTCATGTGGTGCAATCAAAAGGACCATCCACTACACCCTTTCACTGTCCTGGAAACTTGTTAGCAACAAACATAGCAAGCCAATTTAACTTATGCTCAAAGGGAAGCTTGTAAAATGCTCTACCCATGCGAGGGTTGGCCACCAAATACGCATAATAAATAGATATGTCAGTGGAATCAAATCCTGGAAGGCTATTCACAATGTCAAATAGATCTTCTGGCAAGTCATCATTGGGAGGGGGTTGAGTAGCAACCTTCTCTATAGCACAAGCAAGTTTGTCACCAACACGATTGATTGCACCAATCAGCCCCTCCTCTTCATCTACACTAGTCTTGGCTTTCTTTGCCTTGCTTGCCGATGATGTAGCCCCATGATTAGTAGGAGATCCAGTGGCATCACTTTCACCATTTCCATTCATCTCACTCACACCATTTCCATTCATCTCACCCTCACTTTCATTGTCAACATCTTTAGTACCTAATGCAGAATTGGAATCCTTAGCAAACTTTCCTGTAGCCATGCTGTTCCCAAAGATGGTTTGCATCTCAACATAGTGGAGAAGAGGCTTGTTCAAAAATTCAGCATCAGCCTTGTGATCCTATAATGGCACATAAGTTATATAGTGGGCAAAAAATGAGAAGACAACATATTGCTAAAGTTGTTGCAATTATACCTGAACATAACTATTATAGTGCTCATCATCAAGAGTGATTATGCAATTGTTTTCATCCCAACCAGTAGCACTCAATCTCCTAAGCCTTGATATCTTTGCAAACCTTCTTTGCCATGTCTTGAAATGATTTTTGACTTGCTCACCAGTTTTCATTGTATTGAACTTTTCATTGATAGCTCTAGCACATGTGTTCAAATGGACTTCCTTAAAGCCAGAAGATGTCCTAGTGCCACCAGCCACTAGATTGGCTAGGTGAGTGAGCATGAAAGCAGACTGTGGTGCTGTCCATGTAGCATGACCATTTGTTCCCCCCACTACCTCATCTGGTTCAGCCATGGCCTACCAAAAAATGAATTTTAGCAACCAATATCTCCATACAACTTAATTTCAGCAACAAATGTGTCCATACAAACGAATTTCAACACATTATATGTCCACACAAATTAATTCCAGCAACAAACATGTCCATACAAATGAATTTTAGCAACCAATATCTCCATACAACTTAATTTCAGCAACAAATATGTCCATACAAATGAATTTCAACACATTATATGTCCATACAAATTAATTCCAGCAACAAACATGTCCATACAAATGAATTTCAGTACATAATATGTCCAACCAGCCAAAACATAAGTAAACCGTAGATCAAAATCTACGGCTGCCATTACATTTTGAGTTGGATAGGACTTTCTACTACGAAAGGAATGCTCCATATCCTTAGGAACAGATGCTCTGACATGTGTGCCATCAATAGCTCCAACACAATCCTAATTTATGTTCAGTACAATCATAAAAGGTTAGGGACTAAGACAAGGTTACATAATTTAAATGTGAAAAGGTAGGGATGAACCTCACACCTTAAAATAAGGATCCCACCGGGGCTTTCCTGCCATTTTGGCTGGAGTTTGCAATGACGAGGGCCTAATTAGTTCCACTCGTAGCTCACCAATTGCACGAAGTACCTTGTTGAAATAGTGGCTTACTGTTTCTCCTGACCTATCATAATTAGTGCCAACTAACCTATTCCTAAGGTTGTGCCCCACTGTATTTAGAAACATAGCAACTTGTTGCTCAACACACATATGAATGGTATCTTGAAGCAACCCACGATCCCTAAAAAGGTTACAAAACCGAAAGAAACATGCTCTATTAAATCTAAGCATGTTCACACAAGTTATATCATCTCTCCAAATTTTTGTGTTTAGGTATTCTAGTCTTATTCTATCTCTTTCCTCAATTGGCCCATAAGTAATACCGACTCTACTAGCACGTCTTTTTCTTTTTCTAGACTCAATAATCATGGCCACCATCGACAAAAACATATACGCAGCAGCAAAGCAAATTAGAACCTTGGTCTTCTAATCCATCTACAATACAACATTCGAATCAAAAAATCATATCCACAGATCATGCTCAACCACAATAATCATATCCACAGATCATGGTCAACCACAATATTGCCATGGAGCTAGGGTTTCATTACCTTGGGCAAACCACAGATCTGAAGGAGAGAGGGGGTGTGAGGATGATCTGGACCTGTCGGAGGAGAATGGTAGGGGGAGAATGGTGTCAGCCGGAGGAGCGTTGATGATGGCGTTGAGGACGACTGGTGCCCCACAGAAGTGAGTCACACCTTGGTTGGCTATGGCTGAGAAGATGGCCTTCGCTGTAACCTGTGATACGAGTCAACAAAAGAGAATAGTAGTCAATCAGTTGCTGGTGAGATGAGAGTTGAGAACTGCTGGTGCTTCCACTCTCACACATGAGAATAGTAGAATGGTAGGGGGAGAATGGTGTCAGATGGAGGAGGAGGGAGGGGGTGTGAGGATGATCTGGACCCGTCGGCTTGCCGCGCCGCTCGCCGTGAAACCCGCCGCGCCATGAAGATCCGCCGCACCGCCCGCTTAGAAGACCCGCCGCGCCGCCCGCCGTGAAGATCCGCCATGCCGCCCACCGTGAAGATCCACCGCGCCGCCCACTTGGAAGATCCGCCGCGCCATGAAGACCCGCCCGCCTCGAACAACCGAGCGCCGCCCGCCAGATCCGCTGCGCCGCCCGCTTCATAGAGCCGCGGCGCCGCCGGCCAGAGCAGCCGCGCCGCCTGGCTAGCCTCCACGCGCCGCGCCCGTGGAGAGGCGCGTCGGAGAGGCGGCGCTGGACGAGCGAGTAGAGAGAAGGGGGCGTGAAGACCGGAGCCGGCGAGCAGAGCGGAGGCAGCGCGGCGCGGGGGAGCCATGATGGCGCTGTGGTGCGGCGGAGGAGGCCGGGGCGGCACCGGGGTGAGGGGAATCGGGAGAAGAGGGAGAAGCCGAGGCGCGGGATTTTTTTCGGTGGCGCGTGCGAGAGAGAGAGAGAGAGAGAGAGAGCTGAGAGAGAGGCGCGCGCGGAGCTGAGAGAGAGAGAGGCGAGCGGTGATTTTTTTCGGTGGGGGTGAGAGGAATGGCTCGGGATGACTCCGTCCCTTGAAAAAAAGAGGATTGACTGGTCCCAGATCTACAAGGAATATTCCTAGTGGAATGTCCTTGACTCTGCTTGTCTCCCATCCAAACACCTACAAAAACAGGTCCATCCCATCCCATCCCATCCCATCCCACCTTGTCCTTGCAACCAAACACAACTAAGAGTCGCGGAATGCCCATGCATGCATGCAGCGCCCACAACATAAAATCGCTCGTGATGCATCAACTGTGTTGCATCGTGCGACGAAATTAACTGCACGCTCACTAATTTGCAAGTTCCTTGATTTCCAGATGCGCAGTTTTTCTTGTTAAAAAAATAATAAGTGACAAAATTGGTCATCAGAACTCTGGTCCACAAAGCATAGGCCCGAATCACAAACAGCTCAGATGGCTGTGTATCTTCACTTGCACACCGGGCTAAATATCCACAGGGATCTCAAGCCCAGCAATATTCTATCGGATTCTGAAATGAATCCTAAGATTTCTGATTTCGGCACAGCAAGGGCTGGTCATCCTGGTAAGAGTCAGACGACAGACGTCGTTACAGGAACATAGTAAGAGCTTACAAATCGATTTCTGTATATTTTATGTCTCTTTCGAGGAGTATATATAGTCAAAGCTGTAAGATATTTTTCACTTTTCTTTTGGAGTTTTGGTGTCGTGAATTTCTTGTACCTATTTCAGTGGGTACATGGCTCCAGAGTACTCAAATAAAGGTAATTTTCTTGGGCAAGTCGGATGTTCAGCTTCGGCAGACTGCTTCTTAGAGATCCTAGGTGGAAAAATTAACGGAAAATTGTATTCAATCAGAGACAACGAGTCCTAAGCCTTCACGAATATATCTAAGTTGAACATTTGAAAGAATCAACATGCTTAATCACCAAGCGTCCCTGGTTACTTGAGATTCGAGGGGCTGAAGTTCTTGTCCTTTTATTCTGAGGTCTCTGGATGAGATTAGGGATACCTTTAGCTTTGTTCGGTATTTCAACCCTCTCCAGTGCCTTACGTGCAGGCACATGTGACTTGGTCATACTTTTTAAATAACTAAAGTGATCCGACAGTTGGTTTGCTAATGCTTGCAGGTCAATGATCTTCTGGACTTCTCTATTTGCTTCACTAGTGCGCTGGTCATGTGATGGATTCTTATTACTTGCCATGTAATTTCTTGACATTTTTCATCAAGGGGTTGATTTCCTCCCGCTAATCTCCTGTCATGGGGTCTAAATACGTGATTATGGATGTTGTCTCATAACCAATGTATATCCCAAACTTTTGGAGATGGTCCATTGCTGTACGCTGTGGAGGGGGTATAGGTATATAAACCTTACACCTAAACCTCTGGAGATGAGAAAATTTCAATGCTGACCCTTGCGCTAGTTGCATTGATAAATGGATGTTATAAGCTGATGGTCTAAAGTTTATGAGAGTTGCTGCATGCAGGACTGCGTGTCCCCAACATGTAGTTGGTAAATTACAATTCTGCAAAAGTGGTTAGGCAATAAATTTAATTCTCTTAATTAATGCCTCCGCTCAACTTTAATTCCCATTGCCATGCAATAGTCATCGAATGCCTTTAAAGTAAATTCTCTGACATTGTTCATTCTGTTGGACTTTCTGTGATGACCAGGGAATTTATTCTTAATTTGAATTATCTATGAAATCAGTTTTGCGAAAGCATGATTTCTCGTAGATAATAAACATACGTGCGACCATTTCGAGGAAGGATCGATGAGCACCATAAAATATTTAAATGACCCTAACAGGGGTTGTATAGGACCGTAAATGTCTCCTTAGATGCGTTCTAGGAATGCAGAGATTTTATCCTTCACTTTCAGAGCAGAAGGTCTAGTAATTAATTTTCCAGTAGCGCATGCGGGGCACACAAAATCTTCTTGATTCAAAAAATTCTTTACATCGATATTATTTCCCTATGAATTGTTAAATATATTTCTCATTATCCTAAGACCTGGGTGGCCTAATCTATCATGCCAGAGGCAGAAGAGTTCAGAGCTTCTAAATATTGTTCTCATGGCAGTATAGGCTACGGGTGCCTTAATATTACTGTAGTATAGCCTAGATTCAAATGAAAAAAATCTTTCTAATACTCTTTTCCCATTTACCTCACGCTTCATAATGAGTAGGTATTCCTTACCATACTCTTTTTCAGTCTCAACATGGAAACTGTTAGCGTGAATATCATTGAAACTTAAGAGAGTTCTAATCGATTCTGGATACAATAAGACTTCTTGAATGACCAAAGTTGTGTCCGTTGGGAGTATAATTGTGGCTCTTCCTAAGCCTGTTATACAAGCATCACTAGTGACGATTATTGTAAAGCTGCCGGCATTCTTGCTAATCAACTAAAAGAATTTTGTCTCTCTCAAGATGGTATTCGTTGTGCCGCTGTCAGCTAAGCACACTTCCTCCATAGGGCCCCACACATGTTCTAATATAAAGTACTTTATTAATATGTAGTAGAAGGCATTCAACACACAAATAAAATACTTCGAAAATCAGAACATATCATGCCATTATTAACTAAATAAATGAATGAATTATTCAATATCATCCAACCATCACGAGAAAATAAATTTTTTGAGTACCATCAATGCAAAGTCTAACTTATTCCTTCCACACATGACAATTAAAGTCTAAATACATTTTGTGCATTAGACTGAGTTTGCTAAAAAGTTAGAAACTTCAGCTGCGATCTTCTCCGGGCTGAGATGCTCTTCTTGAGAAATCATGGCGACGGCAGCTGCAATGTCAAGAGAGGGTGCTGCTGCAGGAGTGGAGCCAATCTCTGTTAGTGCATGCAGCTGCTGAGAAGTCTCCCCCTTAACAAAGGCAAAGTGGGTTTCATGCTGCCCTTTGCCTCCCTTCTTCTTCTTCTTGACATTTATAGATCTACAACCAATGCCCCCCCACTTGCCACACTTGTAGAAAATTTGGTCTGCTGACCATAGGGCTTGTCGTCCCACTTTGGTTTGCTGGCCTTAGTCTCCTGTGAAGCATTTGACTTGCCTTTATGGGCTGCGGTCTTGCCCTTCCTTCCCATTTTCTTCATTATAGACTTCTGCACCTTGTAACTCCCAGCGTTGGCCTCACGGCCAGCGGAGCTTTCAGGTGGCTGTGCGATAAAGTTCTTACAGAGAACTTCATCCTGAGCCTCTGCAACCTGCATAATATCAATCAATTCAACGTACTCCTTATAACCATCTTGACGATAGTTGCACGCAGACTGCATTGCATTAGGGTGGAAGGTGGAGAGGGTCTTCTCAATCTTCTGCTCATCTATGATATACCTGCCACAAAGTTGAAGATTGGTACAAATTCTGTGCAGAGCAGAGTTGTACTCCTCGACCATTTTGAAATCAGTAAACCTCAGTCAAATCCACTCTTGCTCTGCCTGAGGAAGAATAGTGTACTTTAGCTTCTTAAACTACTTCTTGAGTGCAGTCCACAATCCTAGCGTGCTCTTCTCTGTCATGTACTCATTCTTGAGAGTGAGACAGAGGTGATACCTAAGGAAGTGAAGTGCCTGATCATTCTCCTCAGGTGTGGGTTTGGCATCTTGTGGTGCACCAATCAGGATGGCAGCGCAGCTTCTTGGCTCCAAGTACGATCTCGACATTAGAAGCCCAAGTCAAGTAATTTTGGCCATACTAGATTAGCTCCTCGAACTCCCAGTTCGTGATGCCTGTCATCTACACGTGCATGAAAGGATTGTATAAATTTACTACAGGTAAATATGCATAAAATAAATTGGACAATGGTACAAAAGGATTCTTATAATGTTTCAGAATTTTCTATAATTTTACTATTAATTTTAGCGATTAAAGGTAATTTAAACAATTACAATTAATCAAAAGAGTAAATAAATATAGAAAACATAGAAAGTAATAATAACAATGCTAAACATGCTTCAAATGTTAAAACAATTCAAAATTTGAAATTTTTGAGGCCCTTTTATGCTGCAATACAAATTTTCAGTGAATTCTATAATTTTCAAGGGCTAATCCACTAATTTTCAATTCTGAGAAAATTTTCACGTAATTTGGTAATATTTTGGGGCTTATTTGCAAAATCTAGGACTCGTCTGAAAGTTCTGAGGATCCTCACGTAATTTCTAGAATTCGGAGGGCCTTTTTGCAAAATTTTAGGCGCTGACCTGTCCCCCTTTTTTTCTTTTTCTTTCTTTGGCCCAACCGGCACATGGCCCATGCCCGGCTGACTAAAAAGGGTAGGGAGGGGTAGGGTTTCCCTACCCCTGTTCACACATGATGGCGGCGGCGCATTTGGCTAGGGCTCGTGCGGGAGCGGCGGCGCGAGCGACCGGTGGATCAGGCATCGGCATGTGTGGCCGGCGGCTTGTGCGGCACATGCGACCGGCACTCGTGCAGGAGCGCGAGGCAGCGGTGGCCTGAGGCTAAATGACGACAGGTGTGCCAGGAGCTAGCAACCCATGCGGGGTGCGACTCGGCGGCGGCCGAGTGGCCGGCGGCGGTGGCTTGCTGAGCGGCGGCGCTGTTCCATGCCGAGTGGATCCTGTGGTGCGCATGAGGCGGCGACCGATGTGGGGTCGGTTGCGGCTGGG
Source organism: Dendrocalamus latiflorus (assembly GCA_017311315.1). NCBI lineage: Eukaryota > Viridiplantae > Streptophyta > Magnoliopsida > Poales > Poaceae > Dendrocalamus > Dendrocalamus latiflorus. Next base: position 12,096,533 of record CM029672.1, read on the forward strand.
GAGTTGCCAGCAACCCATGCGGGGGCACACGATGCGACGAGGCATGCCGTGCGGGTGAGCGGCGGCCGATCTGCGGTTCTGCTCCGAATCGGCGACGACGCGTGCGAGGTTGAGCAGCGGCGGCGCTTAGGAAGCAGTGCGTGTGGGCGGCGTCCGAGAGAGGTGACGCACGAGAGCAGCGGCGCATGCGGGCACAACGGCTCAGATGGCACGCGGGAGCAGCGGCGACTGTGCTATTCGACGACGGCTTCGGGCCAACGGCGCGTAGGAGCGGCGGCACTCGGGCCGGCAGCGCTCGTGCGGGAGCAGCGCTGTGCTGCGGCTAGCTACTCGTGCAGTGGCGGTGGCTCCAGGCGACGCGCACTGGCTGCCTGACGGCCGACGACGTGTGTGCGATTTTTTTCTTTTCAATCTGCAGTGCAATCAACATCTACTCTTTCATATAATCTACCAATCGACATTGTGCTGGTGACTTCAAGTTTGCTCGCGGTAGATTAGAGCAGATTTACACCGTAGAAAATAATCTAGAAAACGAAAATTTTGCGAAATTTAAAGTGATCTAGATAGCAATACACAATTTAATCTGAGTGCTCGATAATTACCTTTGATCCACCGGAGCAATTCATGCTGATAACGTGTTGATGAACCGTCACTGACGAGTCCAGTCTGATCAATTTCTCCTATGCAAATGGATGCATCAAAACACAGAATAATTCAATACAATAATAGATTGAACATAAGAGATGAGGGGGAAGTCCTTTCTTTATTACTTTCTTCTCATAAGGTACAAGATATTCCTATTTATAGATTAATGGGAAGGGTGTCTATCAATAGGCAGGGTTTATAGACTCAGGCCTAGATTTCCTAACAATATGTAGTTGCATGAGCCATTAGTTGTTTAGTTGGACCGATTCAATAGGAATCGTTGCATGACAATCGGATCGTGCAGTAGCTAGCACGTTGCATGCAGGAGAGAACATGCGTTGTTAGGCCCCGTTTGGCACGGCTCCACTTCACAAGTGGAGCTGTTTTTTTTACTTCACAAGTGGAGCCGGGTGAAGCTACTTTTTTCAGCTCCTTGGGTGGAGCTACTTTTGTCTCAGCAGGTTTTAAGGAACTCCTTGGGTTGAGCTATTTTGTTTTACCCCGTTTGGCACAAAACAGCTCCAAACATCTCCAAGGAACTGGTGGTGGAGCTGTGCCAAACGGAGCCTTAGGCCCCGTTTGGCACAGCTCCACTTCACAAGTGGAGCTGTTTTTTTTGACTTCACAAGTGGAGCTGGGTGAAGCTACTTTTTTCAGCTCCACCCAAGGAGCTACTTTTGTCTCAGCAGGTTTTAAGGGACTCTTTGGATGGAGCTATTTTGTTGTACCCCGTTTGGCACAAAACGGCTCCAAACAGCTCCAGGAGCCAGTGGTGGAGCTGTGCCAAACAGGGCCTTAGTGTTGTGCCGCAGGAAGCGGAGCTGTTGCTTCGGCTGTAAAGCATTGAGACTATTGCTCGTCTTCTTAGATCTTGTGTCAACTTTTGCTCGTCACCAAGTCACCAAGTCTTGTGTCAACTTTTGCTCGTCTTCTTAGATCTTGCGCGTGCGTTCCAGAGAGAGGAAACATTATTTGAGTTTTCACCGGAGAGTTGTGTAGAGCGAGTGAGGGGTTGAGTGTATCAACTCGAGAGAGAGGAGTTGAGTGATTAACTCCTATAGCACTTTTGTTTGTACAAAGATTAGCTAAATGTCCGTGTTTTGCTACGGATAAAGAAATTATATTATTCCAATATGTTGAGTCGACATTGAGTTTGGATCAGCATGTCGAGTTGACATTGTCGAGTTTGGCTTGCCTAACTCACCCGTCGGCTCAATATAGAACAATTGTGTTTAATATAGTAAGGATATAGTGTGCAAACTAATTGATTTAACCTCATATGTAATTTTGAAAATGCAACCCGGCATGCCAAGTTGCACAAGTAAAATACAAATACAAGACCGAAAGTCACCATAGACGATAGTTAGTTTTACATTTCAAACCAAGTTGTACTTAGCAGGTAGCATCTATTTCAAACCAAGAAAGCATAAATCAACACAGGTAATCATAGACGAAAGTGACTCAAAACCATAATTTTATACACTAATGTCAAACAAAGTTCTGGAAGATATAAGATAACAAACTAAATGGAGAAAAAAGTTCAAAGATGATATATAAGATAAGGTATGTTTCATTTGTAAAGCTCCTATTTTTCAATGTAATATTGTTAAGAGAATCTGAGACTATACGCAGGGAAAACCTTGTTGGAGACTTTTAGTAAGTGAACAAAACTGAAAGCTCAAAAAAAGTTCAGACGTCTTGATCAAGCATAGACTATATAAACATGTCATAAATAGTTCAGAAATATGGCAACCAGGATGGACTTGCGAGTACTTCATTAAAGAGGCGGTAGAAAAAATAGTTTTGGTCGAATCCTTTACAGTAATTTGATGGCATGTCCAAGCAATTATCTTTAGCATGCCATTCACATTATAATCAATGTCTTGGGATAGCAAGCACGTGGGAGCATATTTTCATATTATGATAGAATGAGATGCCTCTCTGAAAGTTTTTTAGTACAAGTTCATGAACTATAGTCTATCAAATACATCTTGATTGGAAATATAATTGAACTGTTCACTGGAAGAGAAACTCCGCAGAAGCTGTGGACAATAAAACACGGTTTAGTTCATTCATATATGCACATATAAATATAGCCCTTTCAAAAGATATGTATATATAACACTTGAACATCTCTAGAAGCAAAGAGGAAGAAGACAGTTTTTAGATGTCTTGGTGAATAATAATTGTGAGCAAGTTATCAAATGTATGGTCAGAATGAGCGTGTATATCATGTGGTCTTTCTACAACAAATTTTGGAAATTGTGCTGCAAAACCTATAGAACTACAAGATCCTTCATACTAAACTTTAGACTCATAAGTGATTAATTGGAAAAATGAAAGACATACAAAAAAAATCCGAGGTCAACCTATCCAATTCACTCAAACTAATACAATGTGACCATTTTATGGTTTTGCTAATCAATAATGACAACAACTCTCAAATTCATCTAAATCTCATTGACAAAGGAACAAAAGAGCAACATGTTTATGCAATGCAAGCCAATCCATGGTTCCAAACTTTCAGCATAAATTTATCCCACTGTGCTTAGGGGTGAAAACGGATCGGATTCGGACGGATATTACTGTTACCATATCCTAAACCATATTTTTTCTCCGGATTCGGTATCAATCGGATTCGGTACTAATCGGATTCGGTGTCGGATCGGTCGGGATTAACCCAATTCGTTTGCACCCCTACTTGTTTGTAAGGAATGCATACAGTGCAGTAAATGGAGTAGGACGCACTGACTTGATGTTACTATTTAATAGCTGATGTGGAAGATTTTATTTTACCATTACAAAAGAAAATGAAACGTCAAATAGTAGCACTAACCTGAAATCATACTTGAAGACGTATCAGATTCGGACAGATATTCAGATTCGGACGGATATTGCTGTTACCATATCCTAACCCATATTTTTTTCTCCGGATTCGGTACTAGTCAGATTCGGTACCAATCGGATTCGGTGCCGGATCGGTCGGGATTAACCCGACCTGTTTTCACCCCTAACTGTGCTTTCTATGGGGATCACCTGTGCAATTACATACAATCGGATTATCCAAAGGTTGGCATTAGCATAGGTCATAGAAGAAGACAATCATTTTGAATCACACCAGAGTAGACAACAATTAAACAGTGTTTCACTTAAGTGATTTTTTTTATCTCTCTACCTTTTTCTCCATGAATACATATTACCTCTAGGACTTGTTTTAAATGTACCATTTACTCACCTTAGAGTCTTAAGACATAATCAATGAGGTACTAAACCACTATGACCCCACCCCTCACTTTAGGTATAAAAGTTCCAGTACACTTAAAGCCTCGCAACTGTAATGAGTAAGCAAGAGTATGCAAAGTATGAAAAAAATATTGACAGGTACTTAGCACAGACATATGTGTTATACCCAATTTACATCCAAACAAAATGCTCTACAACAAGCATAAGTTCACACAAGTAGCAAAAAAGAGCCACATTTAACTCAAGAAATAGTATATACCTTCAACATTAACTTTGTTGAGATTATAAAGCATACCCCTTCTTTGCCATCATTCAGCTTGATTTTCGTAAGTGCTGCTCTTTCCCCAGTTACAATATCCATAGCCTCAAATACCTCACTGAGATTTGTAGGAAAAAGCACAATAATGACCACTTAGGCACTTACAAAAGACAATAAATTAATGTAATGGTAAAATGTATTGCCAGCTTAGAGTTTGATGGTGAAAAGTAAAGTCTATAATAAAGTGGTACCCCCTTTGATCCATTTTCTTATTATAGATTGATCGTAAAACAAAACAAAAAATATAGAGACTGCAAATTGCATAGCATTTACTTTTAGACTTTGAAGAGCTAACAAACATTAGAAACCCATTACAGGCCACCTGATTTGCTGAGATGGAAACAAGTGTTCAGAAGAAAATATAGATAATAGTGCAAACAAACTCCTACATTTATTCTCCAAGAACGTCATGTTCACAAACTTAGTGTTCTAGAGCGCATGTGTTGCATCTAGAGGTGGACTTAGTGTCCAATTGAGCTTGTGCATTCGTTGCACGTGGTGAGAGTCAAGTGAGGGACTTGGCTTGTTACTCTTGGAGTTTGCCGACTCCTATACGGCGTTGGAGGCGTCGTGCGCGGTGATCTTCTCAAGAAGCTTGTGAGAAGACCCGAAGAAGTTGTAAAGGTCGGAGCTCACCTACCCGGAGCGGGAAAGAGCTACCACTAGTGGATTGGAGGTGCTTCGGCTTAGGCCCCGTTTGGCACAGCTCTAGCTCCGAGATCTATGCTGGATCTGTGTTTGTTGACTAAATTAAAGTGATTTAAATATTTTTATTTAATATATAATATAAATGAAATAAGTCATGTAAATGCACTTAACATGGCTGCAACTCTAGATCCAGGATTTCCTAGAGCTACAGATGACCAGCTCTAGGAAATCTATAGATTTCCTAGAGCTAGAGCTCTGCCAAACGGGGCCTTAATTCGTGGAGCCGGTCCGATTTGTTCGGGCTAACCTCAACGTGGATTAGGGGAGACCGGCAAGTCTCCGAACACCACGGTAAAACATCGTTGTGTCAATTGTGGTTTGTTTCCTTATACTTAATTTATATTCAAGCAATTTACATTCATAGAATTAAATTGATTGCTTGCATATCTAGGATTGCAAACCTTGTCCTAGGATAGAATTGTTGGTGCACTTAGGCGAATTCATTTGTTTTAGGCGCTATTTGTACTAAACCAACTAGCATTTAGCTTCCGCATTGTTTCCTTGGTTTAGGCAAATAGAAAAGGTTTTGAATTGCTAATATTAATTTGTAGAGAATTTTTTAAACCGCCTATTCACCCCCCTTTAGTCGGCCTCCTCGATCTTACAGGTGGTATCAGAGCTTGGTCTCTCATTTATTAGGCTTAACTGCCGAGAGAGTATAAAGGATGGCGACTAGTGGAATTGTGCACCTAGATGACACACCTCTATTTGATGGCACCAATTATGCAAATTGGAAAATCCGCATGACATGCTATTTTAAGGCCATGAGCCCAAAAATATGGCGGATTGTAGATGTTGGCTTTTCTCCTCCATTGGATCCTCTAACTCCAACTATTGAGGAAGAGAAATGCCTACATCTCGACGCTCAAGCAACTAACGCTTTATTTAGTGCTTTGAGTGTAGAGGTGTTCAATGAAATATGCAATCTCAATAGCGCTCATGACATGTGGACTAAAATTCAAGACAAATATGAGATGTCCACATCAAGTGATGAAGATTGCATACAAGAGTGGATGTCGGGAGAAGAATGCTCAACTTCTAGCTCCGACGATGAAGAGTCCACCATTCCCTCCTCATCAACTCGATGCTTCATGGCAAAAGGTAAAAAGAAGGTAAATTTCGATGATGATGATGATGCACCTTCTTATGATGAGTTGATGGATATGCTAGAAGAGCTTAATGAATTCCTTGGGAAAGAAAAGGCTAAATTTAAAGTTTTGAAGGAAGAATATGTTTCTCTTCAAAATAATTATGATGTGCTAAAAGAAGAACATGAGTCTCTTCTATTCAAGGAATATACTAAACCTAGCATGAATATAGGAATTACATGTAATTTGCTAGATGATATACCATGTGTAATTCCTAGCTCTAGCATTTCATCTAAAATCAATGCTTCCACCTCATGTGAGGATTTAATAGATGATATGCCATGTGTAGCTTCTAGCTCTAGCAACTCATCTAAAATTAGTGTTTCTACTTCATGTGATGATTTGTTAGATATTCCTTGTTGCTCAAATATGGATGCTTCCATCTCCTCTATGTATTGCAAGACTAACCTTGTAGAGGAGAATAATGAGCTCTAGGCCCAAGTCACAACTTTAAAAAATGACTTGGAGAAAAGCTATAAAGGGAAGGCCTCTCTTGACATAATATTAGGAAGTCAAAGAAAATCAAATGACAAGAGAGGTATTGGCTTCATCTCCAAGAAGAAGGAGAATAGCAAAACAAGGCACAATGCAAGACATACGAAGAATGTCAAGTGCCATGGATGCAATGAAACGGGTCACTTCGCCTCTAAGTGCCCCAACAAGGTGGAAAACAAGAAACATCCATCCATGAAGAGGCAAACCGGTAATGAGCAAGGCAAGAAGATTAGAAGAGGTAATAATTGCCAAACTTGCTATAATTGCCGGGAAAAGGGACATTTGAGTAAGGATTGTCCCAAAGGTATCATTTCTAAACCATGTCTTTTCAATGAACATTATTTGCTTAGGAAGGATAAGAATGGCAATGTGTTTGCTAAAAATGTTAGTTTACATAAAGTTAATGTTAGGGCCATTTGGGTGCCCAAATCTATTGTGACTAACATTAATGGACCCAACCAAGTTTTGGGTACCAAAATGTGCTTAAAAGCTTAATAGGTACTTGGAGAGGCATTGGAGGCTTGGCATATTCATGGAGAGGTGATTTCCACCTTGGGCGAAATGGAAGCCAAGCTTGAAGATAATCTTCCCACATCATGAACCAATGCCCTCTCGGTAACAAGTATCTACATTTGAATTTATATAGCCCCTAGCCTTGTGTAGGTTGCATTGCATGAAAATCATTTAAAAAGGGGTTCTCTTGCTCTTGAGTTAAAATTTCATTATTGCAAATTATGAGCAAGATATGAGTGGCACATTAAGGGGGAGTGCTAAATCATATCCATGTATATCACATCCCTAAGTGTGCCCATATTAATTAAGTGCTAGAATTGTTTTTCAAAATTGAGCCATTTAGCCAAAAGTCAAAAATTCTAAAAGTATTAGTATATCTTTGAAAAACTAGTTGAAAAATGTATACAAATGCTTTTCAAAGGTTTTACAAAGGTTTTGGCTTTAGAAAAACTTATTTAAAGTAAAATTGAGTTTATAACCCAAAACTATCAATTTAGTATCTTGTTTTTGCTTTAAACTCAAAAATTCCCTAAAATCAATTCTAAAAAGAATTTGAAAATATGTTCAATACCAAAAACCTAAAGTTGGCTATTTCAAACATTATTGGTATTCAAAAGTTTTCCAAAAGGCCAACCAATCAAAAGTTATTTGGTTTTGAAACTCGCCCAAAAACTTAAGTTGACCTATGCGGTCACAATCTAGCACTTAAGTGAGTTTTACCATTTGAGCTAAAACTATTGACATATATTGGCTTACAAGGGTATTAACAACTCATACATACAATTGAATGCTTAATATACCCCCGAATGCTCATTTTTGCAATCTTGAAGGGTTTATTGAAAATGAGTTTGTTTTTGAAAATTGAAAGACTAACTTGTTAAAAACTATATTGAAAATGTTTTTAATCTTGGCTTATAGTTGGAAATGCTCCACAAGTGGTTTATGTTCCTTTGTGAAAAACTTTGGAGCAATATACAACATTATATCAAACCTCTCCTTGAAAATCAAAATTCTTGGCGTGCTCCCAGAAAAATCGGTACTACCGGCAGTCATACTGCGGTACTACCGGGATTTCGGAACTACCGGCATTGAAAATGCGGTACTTCCGATATTTCTGGAAGAATGGCTGATTTGTTGCAAAATTTGATTTCCAAATTCTCTCAGCCATTTCCTCTGCTCTTCTCAGTCAAGTTGATCCTTGCTTATCCTTACTAAGCTACCCTCAAGTATTTCTTGACCTCATATGCCATTTTGCTCTCAATTTGATTCTTTTCATTAAAATGACAATCTCTAAAAGAGTGGTAGACTTTCGATTAACTTGACCTCGGCATGAATTTCATTCCTATCTTCTCAAGTGATATCAATCATTTCCTTCAAGTGGTATACTTGAGTTGTGAAACTTAAGTGGTATCATTATTCTTTTGGATTGATATCTTTTTCGTCTTGGCAAGCAAATATTTCTTTACCAAGCTCCTCACCTAAATGATATCATTGAGTTCCAAATAATGCTATCTTTCAAGTGGTATCTACTCTTTTAAATTGGTATCTCCTTCACTTAGAAAATGAGTGGTATCATTGTTCTTTCAAGTAGCATCTTTCAAAGTGATATCATTTCTTCAAAAGTGGTATCTATTCTTTCTTCTTGCCAAGCAATATATCTTCTCTTAACCAAGCTCTCTCACCTATGATATCATCTTCTTCCAAGTGGTATCCACCTTTGCAAGTGATGTATCCTCTAATGATATCATCCTCCTCCAAGTGCTATTTCAAATGACATATCTATCTACAAGTGATATATTCCCACAAGTGGTATCTAATGGTTAATCAAAGGAGGAAGAGATAAGAAAAGAGAAGAAAAACAAGAAAAGGAGGAGAGTCCTTTGTGTGAAAAGAGAAGAAAGGATTGCCAAGAAGAGACCTTTGTGTAGAAGGGAGTTTTACTTTGTGAAAAACATATATTATACTTTTGTGCTTACTAAAGCAAAAAGGGTAAAATACTACAATTGGGAAAACTATTTTACTTATTTTGCCCAAAATGGTTTATGGTTCTTGGGAATGAATGTGTTTCATTCTCATTTGCTTCTTTTGGTATTCATGGAGTAATAATCAAATGATATGCAAGATTACCTTTTCAAAAGAGCCTCTTTGGTCAAAAATCAAAAATCTTGTTTTAAAAGGCTAAAAGTTGTGAAAAACTAAATAAAAGTACTCAACTATGTATTTCAAATGATTTCAAAGCCTTTTGAATAAAAATTTCTATTTTAGAAATCAAAAGAAAGATTTGGCCCAAAAAGGATCTTTTATGATCTTGTTTTTTGATTTAAATGACATATTTCTCTATATCAAAATCTATTGAGAATTTGAAAAAGTGGTCAATACAAAATTCAAAGGGTTGGTCATTTCAAACATTTCTCAAGTTCAAAGCTTTTGCAAAAGACCAACCGTTGAAAAGTTATATGTATTTGAGTCTCATCCAAAAACTTCAATTGACCCGAAATGATATATTCTTGCATATAATGAGTTTAACTATTTGAGCAAGATTTCTTTGTGTATCTTGGCTTGAAATAGTATTTATAACTCATATGAATCTAAGAAAGAAAATTACTCCATGAAAATCAAATTTATTTACATTTTAAGCTTAAGATGCAAAATGAACTCATTCTTTTGCTCTCAAAACACATTTAGGCATATCTTTTGATTGGAAAAGTCTTTTTCAAAAATTCCTATTGGAAAAGGTCACAAATAGCATCAAGTTCAAATCTGCAAAGTTTGAAATTGTTTCAAGTTAATTTGAAAAAGTTGTGACTTTTTCTCTCTTAGTCAAAATGCTGAAAATTTCAGAACTTCCATGACTCTGAGCCAATTTGTCATTTTTGTATCTCTAAATGGATTCAGATTTAGAGGAAGTCATAATAATGCAAATTTATCCTCTGTAGTTGCTCTTCATTGTCAAATTTTATAAGAATTTATAAAGAGCATTTGATCAATGTTTCATCTCTCTCTAGAAGCTTAAGTGGAATGCAAAAGTCTGAATTTCAGACTCAGTTTTTCTGAAAACTCATGTGTTGAGCTGATTTATGATTTTTGTATCTTTAATTAGGCTCATAATCTGAGGAAGCTATAATTATGACTTTTGATCCGCAGACATTCATCTATACTGACAAATTTTCTCAGACTTATTGGACATCTATAAGTCAGTTTTTCAGGGAGCTTTTGAAGGCCATTTGGAATGCAAAATCTGGAAATGATCCAAATGCTACAAGTGCTTTATATACAATTGGAATCATATCAAGTGGTATCAAATTCCAAAAGAAGAACACTTCACAAGCCTTCAAGGAGCTCTAATGAGTAAGATTATTTGAATGTGTTTCAAATATCTTTAATTGATTTAAGTGGTATCATTTGGTCATTTGCATTTAGTTTCATACTTCTTTATGACCATATGAAATTGAATTAAATTGCTATCAAGCTCCTCATGATACAACATCTTCTTTAATGGCTTAATTTTAATGCTTCCCTTGTTTTTAATGCTAATTTATGCTATTTAAGTGTTAATTGTCTCTTTTTGGTGCTTAATGCCAAATGGGGGAGAAATTTGTGATAATAGCAAATCGATAATAGGGAAGAGAAATTAAACTTGTGATAATGCCAAATGGGGGAGAAACAATAGCTATGCATATTAGAAAATTAGAAATGCTATTGCTAATGGGGGAGAAATGTGACAGTAATTGAATAATGTTAAGAGAGGAGAAATTAAAATTTCTTTAGTCTAAATGTTGATAATGCTTTCACCTTCTCTCATATGATTAATTGTTTATCATTTAGTCATTTTCACCCTTATGCTATTATCATAAATGGATTTGTCATCAATCACCAAAAAGGGGGAGATTGAAAGATCAAGCTCCATTTAAGTTGGTTTTGGTGTTAATGACAAATGCAATTATGACATTATGATATTAATGACATATACTTTATAATGTTTTGGTGAAAATGATAAATGAATTTATGAGACTAACATGTCTATTTGAGTTTATCTTTGGTTAGTCTCATTTGGATAAAAAGGTGAAATCAAAGAGGTATGCATTCGAAATCGCTTTCTCATTTACAAATGCACTCTTTAGATCCAAAATATAGATTGAAATCCTCAATTAGTCAAAATGAATATGTGCATATGTCTTCACTATATACACTTGTATGCACACATTCACTATCATAAATATTGATCCATGCTTCTTTTAATATGCATATTTAGAATCCTTACTTTGAAATACATTCTTGAGTATATATATACATATGTTGTGTAGTTCATATATACTCATGTGTAATCGGGTTGTTATCTAGCTTCTCCATTATGTGTTGATGGATGAATGATTTATGACAACCGGATAAGTAAGCTTTATTTAAAGCTTATCTTAGAGTATACATTTGTTGTGTACATATTGTATACTCGCAAATCAATTTCATATCTCATCATTTGTTGAGATTGTCATGAATTACCAAAATGGTGAAGTTTGGTAATCTATGACAATTGTTTTGTGGACTAACATATTTAATGAGTTGGATGAATAGGTTAGGTTCCACAAATAAAGATGATTTGGGATGACTTAATGAGTTGAAGGTCATCAAGTCAAAGTTGATGAAGAAGAGGTAGCTTCATTTGTTGAAGGCTATCAAGACAAAGGCTTCATGTGTTGAAGGCCATCGAGAAGAAGATGCTTCATGTGTTGAAGCATGTCAAAGATTGATCATGTGTTAATCAAGTAAAGACCATCATGAGTTGATGGTGTTGATGAAAAGAAAGCATCATGAGTTGATGCCTATCAAGACGATGACCCAAGGCAAAGGTATGACTAGCTAGGGCTAAGGATGCGTTCCTAGTCTTTTACCGGTCTTGGTGTTTGGTTGGAAGACCGGATTGCTAGTGTAGGTTGCCGTACTATTAAGAGGGGTCATGTCTAGTAGTTTGAGTCTCATCATGTGTTGATAGCTCAAACCTCACTTGCTCTAGCTCATCTTGACATGATGCTTGCATTTGCGAATGTGTTTTGCAAATGGTCGAAGCTCATGTATTGAACTCTAGTAACATGGGACTATGCATTGCAAATGTGTTTTGCAAGTGCTCGAAGTCCATGTTTCCATTCCTTGTGTATGAGGCTTATATTTGCGAATGTGTTTTGCAAATAGTTGTAGCTCATATTTAATCTTTGCGTCATGATTTCAAAAGTGTGCAAATATGTTTTGCAACTTGTTGGAAATCATGTTGTGATCCTTGTGGTATGTGACTCAGGTTTGCGAATGTGTTTTGCAAATGTGAGAAGTCCATGTACCTACTCCTTGTGACTCTTTGGATGTCTTGTATTTTTTGCATTGATCTAATGTGTTTGATATCATGCAAATAGATGGGTTGTGTAGCCCTCTCAATAAGCTTTCCATAGAGTCCAAGATCACTCAATTCCGACATCGGAGTCAAAAGTTATGACTGTTTTACTGAGTGTCGCCTGTGCTGAAAAAACCGAAAACGGAAGTACCGCAATTTGTACTGCGGTAGTTCCGCAAAAAACGGAAGTACCGCAATTTGCACTGCGGTAGTTCCCATTTTTGCGGTAGTTCCGTTTTTCCGGTAGTTCCGGTTTCCGAGCGGAACGTTTTTTCCAGAGAGCGACTTTCTGAATGACTTAGCCTCGGGAAAGCAGAAGTACCGCGATTTGTACTGCGGTAGTTCCGTTTTTCCTATTTTTTTCAGGGGTTTGGCTCCAATGGCTAGTTTGCTTGTGTGGGGTATAAATACCCCATTGTGGCCGGTTGGAGAGTGAGTTGCTTCATTCATTTCTGTGTTCTTGAGCTAGAGTGAGGCTCTCCACTCAATTGTGCATGTGTTGCACTTTGTGAGGAGCGAGAGAGGTTCTAGAGTGCATGTGTTGCATCTAGAGGTGGACTTAGTGTCCAATTGAGTTTGTGCATTCGTTGCACGTGGTGAGAGTCAAGTGAGGGACTTGGCTTGTTACTCTTGGAGTTTGCCGACTCCTAGACGGCGTTGGAGCCGTCGTGCGCGGTGATCTTCTCAAGAAGCTTGTGAGAAGACCCGGCGAAGTTGTAAAGGTCGGAGCTCACCTACCCGGAGCGGGAAAGAGCTACCACTAGTGGATTGGAGGTGCTTCGGCTTAATTCGTGGAGCCGGTCCGATTTGTTCGGGCTAACCTCAACGTGGATTAGGGGAGACCGGCAAGTCTCCGAACACTACAATAAAACATCGTTGTGTCAATTGTGGTTTGTTTCCTTATACTTAATTTATATTCAAGCAATTTACATTCATAGAATTAAATTGATTGCTTGTATATCTAGGATTGCAAACCTTGTCCTAGGATAGAATTGTTGGTGCACTTAGGCGAATTCATTTGTTTTAGGCGCTATTTGTACTAAACCAACTAGCATTTAGCTTCCGCATTGTTTCCTTGGTTTAGGCAAATAGAAAAGGTTTTGAATTGCTAATATTAATTTGTAGAGAATTTTTTAAACCGCCTATTCACCCCCCCCCTCTAGTCGGCCTCCTCGATCTTACAGATCCCTCATGATACCTCATGATCTACAATGAGATTGAAAAGGAAACTGCTCTCCTTTAGTGTCGACGGCAGCCCACACGCACAAATCCTCCCTGTCATCACCACTTCCTCTTCTAGTGGGCGAAATTGATCGCTAGGGATGTGATGTGAGCAAGGGGCAAGTGGGGGAGCTAAGAACAAGTTCTTTGCGGAGGAGGCATTAGCATCTCACCTGCTTGAGGCTAGACATGGCGAAGAACTTGGTGGTGTCGGCACTAGTGACGCGATCATCCCCATCTACAGCGAGCCCACTAGAGAATGAAGTGAACACCTGGTGATAAGGACATCACGATTGGACAGATTACACGAACACGAGCTAAAAATATTAATCAACAGGTGAACTCGCTCCTAATTGATTTTGGTTTTAATTTACATGAAAACTGGTTACTACCTAATGCTGGTGTTTTAATTGTTATCAGGTTTATACATGAAGAGACTCTAGGGACTCTACATGAGGAGTTACATGTGATGCCAGGTGAAGCAGGCGATGCATGTAGCTGCACCAAGGAAGCATCAAGAAAGGAACAAAAGAAATACAAACAGCTGCTTGTGGAACAAGAAGGAAACATCATTAAATCAATGCATGTTGCAAGTGCTAGCTGGATAAAGCATGCAGGAAACTCTCAGGTGCCTAAGCGTTGGGAGCTACAAGATGCATGCATGCAACCAGTCGAAGTAAAGAAAGAAGAAAAACAATGGAAAGAAAAGATTGATGTGGATTGCTATCTGTCAAAACTATGCATGCGAAAATAAAGAAATCCTTTGGCTGGTGCTATTCGTGTTAAGGAAGAAAATCACCACTAGCCTATGTGTATTTTTTCTTTGTAGCCGAGTTAGTCATGTATCGTGTTTTTTATTTTGAGTCTGAACCTGATATGCAAACTTACGTGCATGAGTAGGTGGGATCAACTACTACTTGAACTTTTATTCCAAGGTGAAGTCGGACAAGTCTGGTGCCTATTTATTTTGTAATTGCTGAACACATCAAGAGATGACGGAGAAAAAACAATCTACTATTTTCAGAGAGCTATACGCTTGTTCTTCCTAGAATTGGGCGTTCTCAACCCCGTTGTTCTTGTGCTTTCCTTGTGATTTGCAGGAGCAGTGACACATCTACTTGTGTGGTCAGGTAGACGGGATCATGAGCATGTGGTTGGGCAAATTCTTTTATCGCAGGTTGAAGTTCTAAAGTGGTTGGTGTCATCGGTTCGTCAGGTTATGCGGATTCAAAGTTATCCTTCATCCTACGACGTGAAGATCGAGCACCCCGAATCATCTTGGTATCAGAGCACGGTTGTCACGGTAGGATCAATTTACCCATAGTTAGATTTATTTTTTTTCCTATACACCAAAAGCTAAAAAAATCAAACCATAGTTTTGCATCTGTTTTTCTCATGAGTTTTGTTAAGTTTTTGTCCACTACAATTTTCGTTTGAGTGTTGATCGTTGTGTTCCCTTTGCGTAACTTAATCTTTGTTTCCACATAAACCCTAAAACAATTTGCTAGTTGAATCCCTCAACCAGCAGCCACAAAAAATTTTCTAATCATTCCCTCCTACTCATACAAGAGTGGATGTCGGGAGAAGAATGCTCAACTTCTAGCTCCGACGATGAAGAGTCCACCATTCCCTCCTCATCAACTCGATGCTTCATGGCAAAAGGTAAAAAGAAGGTAAATTTCGATGATGATGATGATGCACCTTCTTATGATGAGTTGATGGATATGCTAGAAGAGCTTAATGAATTCCTTGGGAAAGAAAAGGCTAAATTTAAAGTTTTGAAGGAAGAATATGTTTCTCTTCAAAATAATTATGATGTGCTAAAAGAAGAACATGAGTCTCTTCTATTCAAGGAATATACTAAACCTAGCATGAATATAGGAATTACATGTAATTTGCTAGATGATATACCATGTGTAATTCCTAGCTCTAGCATTTCATCTAAAATCAATGCTTCCACCTCATGTGAGGATTTAATAGATGATATGCCATGTGTAGCTTCTAGCTCTAGCAACTCATCTAAAATTAGTGTTTCTACTTCATGTGATGATTTGTTAGATATTCCTTGTTGCTCAAATATGGATGCTTCCATCTCCTCTATGTATTGCAAGACTAACCTTGTAGAGGAGAATAATGAGCTCTAGGCCCAAGTCACAACTTTAAAAAATGACTTGGAGAAAAGCTATAAAGGGAAGGCCTCTCTTGACATAATATTAGGAAGTCAAAGAAAATCAAATGACAAGAGAGGTATTGGCTTCATCTCCAAGAAGAAGGAGAATAGCAAAACAAGGCACAATGCAAGACATACGAAGAATGTCAAGTGCCATGGATGCAATGAAACGGGTCACTTCGCCTCTAAGTGCCCCAACAAGGTGGAAAACAAGAAACATCCATCCATGAAGAGGCAAACCGGTAATGAGCAAGGCAAGAAGATTAGAAGAGGTAATAATTGCCAAACTTGCTATAATTGCCGGGAAAAGGGACATTTGAGTAAGGATTGTCCCAAAGGTATCATTTCTAAACCATGTCTTTTCAATGAACATTATTTGCTTAGGAAGGATAAGAATGGCAATGTGTTTGCTAAAAATGTTAGTTTACATAAAGTTAATGTTAGGGCCATTTGGGTGCCCAAATCTATTGTGACTAACATTAATGGACCCAACCAAGTTTTGGGTACCAAAATGTGCTTAAAAGCTTAATAGGTACTTGGAGAGGCATTGGAGGCTTGGCATATTCATGGAGAGGTGATTTCCACCTTGGGCGAAATGGAAGCCAAGCTTGAAGATAATCTTCCCACATCATGAACCAATGCCCTCTCGGTAACAAGTATCTACATTTGAATTTATATAGCCCCTAGCCTTGTGTAGGTTGCATTGCATGAAAATCATTTAAAAAGGGGTTCTCTTGCTCTTGAGTTAAAATTTCATTATTGCAAATTATGAGCAAGATATGAGTGGCACATTAAGGGGGAGTGCTAAATCATATCCATGTATATCACATCCCTAAGTGTGCCCATATTAATTAAGTGCTAGAATTGTTTTTCAAAATTGAGCCATTTAGCCAAAAGTCAAAAATTCTAAAAGTATTAGTATATCTTTGAAAAACTAGTTGAAAAATGTATACAAATGCTTTTCAAAGGTTTTACAAAGGTTTTGGCTTTAGAAAAACTTATTTAAAGTAAAATTGAGTTTATAACCCAAAACTATCAATTTAGTATCTTGTTTTTGCTTTAAACTCAAAAATTCCCTAAAATCAATTCTAAAAAGAATTTGAAAATATGTTCAATACCAAAAACCTAAAGTTGGCTATTTCAAACATTATTGGTATTCAAAAGTTTTCCAAAAGGCCAACCAATCAAAAGTTATTTGGTTTTGAAACTCGCCCAAAAACTTAAGTTGACCTATGCGGTCACAATCTAGCACTTAAGTGAGTTTTACCATTTGAGCTAAAACTATTGACATATATTGGCTTACAAGGGTATTAACAACTCATACATACAATTGAATGCTTAATATACCCCCGAATGCTCATTTTTGCAATCTTGAAGGGTTTATTGAAAATGAGTTTGTTTTTGAAAATTGAAAGACTAACTTGTTAAAAACTATATTGAAAATGTTTTTAATCTTGGCTTATAGTTGGAAATGCTCCACAAGTGGTTTATGTTCCTTTGTGAAAAACTTTGGAGCAATATACAACATTATATCAAACCTCTCCTTGAAAATCAAAATTCTTGGCGTGCTCCCAGAAAAATCGGTACTACCGGCAGTCATACTGCGGTACTACCGGGATTTCGGAACTACCGGCATTGAAAATGCGGTACTTCCGATATTTCTGGAAGAATGGCTGATTTGTTGCAAAATTTGATTTCCAAATTCTCTCAGCCATTTCCTCTGCTCTTCTCAGTCAAGTTGATCCTTGCTTATCCTTACTAAGCTACCCTCAAGTATTTCTTGACCTCATATGCCATTTTGCTCTCAATTTGATTCTTTTCATTAAAATGACAATCTCTAAAAGAGTGGTAGACTTTCGATTAACTTGACCTCGGCATGAATTTCATTCCTATCTTCTCAAGTGATATCAATCATTTCCTTCAAGTGGTATACTTGAGTTGTGAAACTTAAGTGGTATCATTATTCTTTTGGATTGATATCTTTTTCGTCTTGGCAAGCAAATATTTCTTTACCAAGCTCCTCACCTAAATGATATCATTGAGTTCCAAATAATGCTATCTTTCAAGTGGTATCTACTCTTTTAAATTGGTATCTCCTTCACTTAGAAAATGAGTGGTATCATTGTTCTTTCAAGTAGCATCTTTCAAAGTGATATCATTTCTTCAAAAGTGGTATCTATTCTTTCTTCTTGCCAAGCAATATATCTTCTCTTAACCAAGCTCTCTCACCTATGATATCATCTTCTTCCAAGTGGTATCCACCTTTGCAAGTGATGTATCCTCTAATGATATCATCCTCCTCCAAGTGCTATTTCAAATGACATATCTATCTACAAGTGATATATTCCCACAAGTGGTATCTAATGGTTAATCAAAGGAGGAAGAGATAAGAAAAGAGAAGAAAAACAAGAAAAGGAGGAGAGTCCTTTGTGTGAAAAGAGAAGAAAGGATTGCCAAGAAGAGACCTTTGTGTAGAAGGGAGTTTTACTTTGTGAAAAACATATATTATACTTTTGTGCTTACTAAAGCAAAAAGGGTAAAATACTACAATTGGGAAAACTATTTTACTTATTTTGCCCAAAATGGTTTATGGTTCTTGGGAATGAATGTGTTTCATTCTCATTTGCTTCTTTTGGTATTCATGGAGTAATAATCAAATGATATGCAAGATTACCTTTTCAAAAGAGCCTCTTTGGTCAAAAATCAAAAATCTTGTTTTAAAAGGCTAAAAGTTGTGAAAAACTAAATAAAAGTACTCAACTATGTATTTCAAATGATTTCAAAGCCTTTTGAATAAAAATTTCTATTTTAGAAATCAAAAGAAAGATTTGGCCCAAAAAGGATCTTTTATGATCTTGTTTTTTGATTTAAATGACATATTTCTCTATATCAAAATCTATTGAGAATTTGAAAAAGTGGTCAATACAAAATTCAAAGGGTTGGTCATTTCAAACATTTCTCAAGTTCAAAGCTTTTGCAAAAGACCAACCGTTGAAAAGTTATATGTATTTGAGTCTCATCCAAAAACTTCAATTGACCCGAAATGATATATTCTTGCATATAATGAGTTTAACTATTTGAGCAAGATTTCTTTGTGTATCTTGGCTTGAAATAGTATTTATAACTCATATGAATCTAAGAAAGAAAATTACTCCATGAAAATCAAATTTATTTACATTTTAAGCTTAAGATGCAAAATGAACTCATTCTTTTGCTCTCAAAACACATTTAGGCATATCTTTTGATTGGAAAAGTCTTTTTCAAAAATTCCTATTGGAAAAGGTCACAAATAGCATCAAGTTCAAATCTGCAAAGTTTGAAATTGTTTCAAGTTAATTTGAAAAAGTTGTGACTTTTTCTCTCTTAGTCAAAATGCTGAAAATTTCAGAACTTCCATGACTCTGAGCCAATTTGTCATTTTTGTATCTCTAAATGGATTCAGATTTAGAGGAAGTCATAATAATGCAAATTTATCCTCTGTAGTTGCTCTTCATTGTCAAATTTTATAAGAATTTATAAAGAGCATTTGATCAATGTTTCATCTCTCTCTAGAAGCTTAAGTGGAATGCAAAAGTCTGAATTTCAGACTCAGTTTTTCTGAAAACTCATGTGTTGAGCTGATTTATGATTTTTGTATCTTTAATTAGGCTCATAATCTGAGGAAGCTATAATTATGACTTTTGATCCGCAGACATTCATCTATACTGACAAATTTTCTCAGACTTATTGGACATCTATAAGTCAGTTTTTCAGGGAGCTTTTGAAGGCCATTTGGAATGCAAAATCTGGAAATGATCCAAATGCTACAAGTGCTTTATATACAATTGGAATCATATCAAGTGGTATCAAATTCCAAAAGAAGAACACTTCACAAGCCTTCAAGGAGCTCTAATGAGTAAGATTATTTGAATGTGTTTCAAATATCTTTAGTTGATTTAAGTGGTATCATTTGGTCATTTGCATTTAGTTTCATACTTCTTTATGACCATATGAAATTGAATTAAATTGCTATCAAGCTCCTCATGATACAACATCTTCTTTAATGGCTTAATTTTAATGCTTCCCTTGTTTTTAATGCTAATTTATGCTATTTAAGTGTTAATTGTCTCTTTTTGGTGCTTAATGCCAAATGGGGGAGAAATTTGTGATAATAGCAAATCGATAATAGGGAAGAGAAATTAAACTTGTGATAATGCCAAATGGGGGAGAAACAATAGCTATGCATATTAGAAAATTAGAAATGCTATTGCTAATGGGGGAGAAATGTGACAGTAATTGAATAATGTTAAGAGAGGAGAAATTAAAATTTCTTTAGTCTAAATGTTGATAATGCTTTCACCTTCTCTCATATGATTAATTGTTTATCATTTAGTCATTTTCACCCTTATGCTATTATCATAAATGGATTTGTCATCAATCACCAAAAAGGGGGAGATTGAAAGATCAAGCTCCATTTAAGTTGGTTTTGGTGTTAATGACAAATGCAATTATGACATTATGATATTAATGACATATACTTTATAATGTTTTGGTGAAAATGATAAATGAATTTATGAGACTAACATGTCTATTTGAGTTTATCTTTGGTTAGTCTCATTTGGATAAAAAGGTGAAATCAAAGAGGTATGCATTCGAAATCGCTTTCTCATTTACAAATGCACTCTTTAGATCCAAAATATAGATTGAAATCCTCAATTAGTCAAAATGAATATGTGCATATGTCTTCACTATATACACTTGTATGCACACATTCACTATCATAAATATTGATCCATGCTTCTTTTAATATGCATATTTAGAATCCTTACTTTGAAATACATTCTTGAGTATATATATACATATGTTGTGTAGTTCATATATACTCATGTGTAATCGGGTTGTTATCTAGCTTCTCCATTATGTGTTGATGGATGAATGATTTATGACAACCGGATAAGTAAGCTTTATTTAAAGCTTATCTTAGAGTATACATTTGTTGTGTACATATTGTATACTCGCAAATCAATTTCATATCTCATCATTTGTTGAGATTGTCATGAATTACCAAAATGGTGAAGTTTGGTAATCTATGACAATTGTTTTGTGGACTAACATATTTAATGAGTTGGATGAATAGGTTAGGTTCCACAAATAAAGATGATTTGGGATGACTTAATGAGTTGAAGGTCATCAAGTCAAAGTTGATGAAGAAGAGGTAGCTTCATTTGTTGAAGGCTATCAAGACAAAGGCTTCATGTGTTGAAGGCCATCGAGAAGAAGATGCTTCATGTGTTGAAGCATGTCAAAGATTGATCATGTGTTAATCAAGTAAAGACCATCATGAGTTGATGGTGTTGATGAAAAGAAAGCATCATGAGTTGATGCCTATCAAGACGATGACCCAAGGCAAAGGTATGACTAGCTAGGGCTAAGGATGCGTTCCTAGTCTTTTACCGGTCTTGGTGTTTGGTTGGAAGACCGGATTGCTAGTGTAGGTTGCCGTACTATTAAGAGGGGTCATGTCTAGTAGTTTGAGTCTCATCATGTGTTGATAGCTCAAACCTCACTTGCTCTAGCTCATCTTGACATGATGCTTGCATTTGCGAATGTGTTTTGCAAATGGTCGAAGCTCATGTATTGAACTCTAGTAACATGGGACTATGCATTGCAAATGTGTTTTGCAAGTGCTCGAAGTCCATGTTTCCATTCCTTGTGTATGAGGCTTATATTTGCGAATGTGTTTTGCAAATAGTTGTAGCTCATATTTAATCTTTGCGTCATGATTTCAAAAGTGTGCAAATATGTTTTGCAACTTGTTGGAAATCATGTTGTGATCCTTGTGGTATGTGACTCAGGTTTGCGAATGTGTTTTGCAAATGTGAGAAGTCCATGTACCTACTCCTTGTGACTCTTTGGATGTCTTGTATTTTTTGCATTGATCTAATGTGTTTGATATCATGCAAATAGATGGGTTGTGTAGCCCTCTCAATAAGCTTTCCATAGAGTCCAAGATCACTCAATTCCGACATCGGAGTCAAAAGTTATGACTGTTTTACTGAGTGTCGCCTGTGCTGAAAAAACCGAAAACGGAAGTACCGCAATTTGTACTGCGGTAGTTCCGCAAAAAACGGAAGTACCGCAATTTGCACTGCGGTAGTTCCCATTTTTGCGGTAGTTCCGTTTTTCCGGTAGTTCCGGTTTCCGAGCGGAACGTTTTTTCCAGAGAGCGACTTTCTGAATGACTTAGCCTCGGGAAAGCAGAAGTACCGCGATTTGTACTGCGGTAGTTCCGTTTTTCCTATTTTTTTCAGGGGTTTGGCTCCAATGGCTAGTTTGCTTGTGTGGGGTATAAATACCCCATTGTGGCCGGTTGGAGAGTGAGTTGCTTCATTCATTTCTGTGTTCTTGAGCTAGAGTGAGGCTCTCCACTCAATTGTGCATGTGTTGCACTTTGTGAGGAGCGAGAGAGGTTCTAGAGTGCATGTGTTGCATCTAGAGGTGGACTTAGTGTCCAATTGAGTTTGTGCATTCGTTGCACGTGGTGAGAGTCAAGTGAGGGACTTGGCTTGTTACTCTTGGAGTTTGCCGACTCCTAGACGGCGTTGGAGCCGTCGTGCGCGGTGATCTTCTCAAGAAGCTTGTGAGAAGACCCGGCGAAGTTGTAAAGGTCGGAGCTCACCTACCCGGAGCGGGAAAGAGCTACCACTAGTGGATTGGAGGTGCTTCGGCTTAATTCGTGGAGCCGGTCCGATTTGTTCGGGCTAACCTCAACGTGGATTAGGGGAGACCGGCAAGTCTCCGAACACTACAATAAAACATCGTTGTGTCAATTGTGGTTTGTTTCCTTATACTTAATTTATATTCAAGCAATTTACATTCATAGAATTAAATTGATTGCTTGTATATCTAGGATTGCAAACCTTGTCCTAGGATAGAATTGTTGGTGCACTTAGGCGAATTCATTTGTTTTAGGCGCTATTTGTACTAAACCAACTAGCATTTAGCTTCCGCATTGTTTCCTTGGTTTAGGCAAATAGAAAAGGTTTTGAATTGCTAATATTAATTTGTAGAGAATTTTTTAAACCGCCTATTCACCCCCCCCCCTCTAGTCGGCCTCCTCGATCTTACAGATCCCTCATGATACCTCATGATCTACAATGAGATTGAAAAGGAAACTGCTCTCCTTTAGTGTCGACGGCAGCCCACACGCACAAATCCTCCCTGTCATCACCACTTCCTCTTCTAGTGGGCGAAATTGATCGCTAGGGATGTGATGTGAGCAAGGGGCAAGTGGGGGAGCTAAGAACAAGTTCTTTGCGGAGGAGGCATTAGCATCTCACCTGCTTGAGGCTAGACATGGCGAAGAACTTGGTGGTGTCGGCACTAGTGACGCGATCATCCCCATCTACAGCGAGCCCACTAGAGAATGAAGTGAACACCTGGTGATAAGGACATCACGATTGGACAGATTACACGAACACGAGCTAAAAATATTAATCAACAGGTGAACTCGCTCCTAATTGATTTTGGTTTTAATTTACATGAAAACTGGTTACTACCTAATGCTGGTGTTTTAATTGTTATCAGGTTTATACATGAAGAGACTCTAGGGACTCTACATGAGGAGTTACATGTGATGCCAGGTGAAGCAGGCGATGCATGTAGCTGCACCAAGGAAGCATCAAGAAAGGAACAAAAGAAATACAAACAGCTGCTTGTGGAACAAGAAGGAAACATCATTAAATCAATGCATGTTGCAAGTGCTAGCTGGATAAAGCATGCAGGAAACTCTCAGGTGCCTAAGCGTTGGGAGCTACAAGATGCATGCATGCAACCAGTCGAAGTAAAGAAAGAAGAAAAACAATGGAAAGAAAAGATTGATGTGGATTGCTATCTGTCAAAACTATGCATGCGAAAATAAAGAAATCCTTTGGCTGGTGCTATTCGTGTTAAGGAAGAAAATCACCACTAGCCTATGTGTATTTTTTCTTTGTAGCCGAGTTAGTCATGTATCGTGTTTTTTATTTTGAGTCTGAACCTGATATGCAAACTTACGTGCATGAGTAGGTGGGATCAACTACTACTTGAACTTTTATTCCAAGGTGAAGTCGGACAAGTCTGGTGCCTATTTATTTTGTAATTGCTGAACACATCAAGAGATGACGGAGAAAAAACAATCTACTATTTTCAGAGAGCTATACGCTTGTTCTTCCTAGAATTGGGCGTTCTCAACCCCGTTGTTCTTGTGCTTTCCTTGTGATTTGCAGGAGCAGTGACACATCTACTTGTGTGGTCAGGTAGACGGGATCATGAGCATGTGGTTGGGCAAATTCTTTTATCGCAGGTTGAAGTTCTAAAGTGGTTGGTGTCATCGGTTCGTCAGGTTATGCGGATTCAAAGTTATCCTTCATCCTACGACGTGAAGATCGAGCACCCCGAATCATCTTGGTATCAGAGCACGGTTGTCACGGTAGGATCAATTTACCCATAGTTAGATTTATTTTTTTTCCTATACACCAAAAGCTAAAAAAATCAAACCATAGTTTTGCATCTGTTTTTCTCATGAGTTTTGTTAAGTTTTTGTCCACTACAATTTTCGTTTGAGTGTTGATCGTTGTGTTCCCTTTGCGTAACTTAATCTTTGTTTCCACATAAACCCTAAAACAATTTGCTAGTTGAATCCCTCAACCAGCAGCCACAAAAAATTTTCTAATCACTATAGTACCACACGTCTACTACAGCAATAGTCTACAGTACCGCGCACTGCTACAGTAACAATCTACATTACATTTGCTATAGTATCGGTATACAGTATGTCATATGCTATAGTATGCTACAGTGCGCGTCGCAAAAAAAATCAAGCGCTATTGTCCGTTTTGGTCGAATATATCCATAAATTTCTTTTCATCTTTCAGACTAGTCTTTGATAATTGTGTTAAGGGCTATTCTCGGTCTTAATTTACACCTGTTGAAATTTTTTTTTTGTGGAACGGAAAGCTAAACCATAGTGTCAACCCTGAGTTAAAAAAAAGAAGGTAGCCAACCAAAAAAAAGCCTTGGCAAAGAAAAAAAAGAAGGAAAGTGAGCGTGGGGCAAATTGGGGTTAGCTAATTCTAGTTTATAATTTCAGTTCGTGTATTTAATTTCTTTGAATAATTTTGTGCCCTTACACTCATATTATAGCAATTGGCTAGCGTCTCTCGTAATACTTGATACAAAACGAGCTATTTAATCCTCAATTTCAGATTGCCTCTATTTAACTAATTCCTTTGTTTACATTGAGTCACATTGATCTTTGCGCGTGTGTTCATACATTTCACTTAAATCTATTGGATCAGCACTTAGGCAAAGTATTTTAGTTTGCATTATTACTTAACTTAACAACATCAAAAATTTCAGATTGCATAGGTTAATATTTTCCTTCCAAGCTCCACATATAAGCCATTGTTATAACAGTGCTTGTGCAATTGAATTCGCTTAATATATCACCTTGTGTTGTCTAACATCACCAAAGTGCGTACAGCTCTTCAATTCCATCAAGAACGCATAAGAACTTTAGTTGGTAAGAGAATGTGAGGTTGATTGAATTCCATAAATAAAACTTTCCACATTGATATATATAGCTTTTCTTGTTGTTTACGCTAACCATAGCAGGAAAAGAAGGACAACAAGCATATATTACAAAAGCTAACCTTGAAAAGTTCATAAATAATTTCAACACTTAGTTGAATGACAACATGAGCATCTTGAGGAGGGAGATACTAGAGGAGGTTCGCAAAGAGTGGGGCCCAGTTGGTGTCCATGAAGGAGGTGTTGAGCTTGACGAGACCAATGAGAAGAGGGCTGCAGGGTTCGCTAGAGAAGCTCCAGCAGAGCCGCTACCAACACGGTTCGACCACCCTTTCCTGGGCATGAGGGAGGTGTTTTTGACACTGACCATGGCCAAGGGAGAGGCCGTGGCCGTGGCAATGGGCGCGGCGGTGCCGCCCACATTGAGGACTTCGGCAATGACTTTTGGCTACACCGCAATGACAATTATCAACGTCATATTTGTCGTCATGATGTTCCGCATATGGAAGAGAAATTTGGGAAACTCAAATTCACTACTCCCAAATTTGAAGGTGCTTTCGATCCAGATGCATATCTCAAATGGGAGCTCTAGGTAGATAAGATCTTCCGGATACATATTTATTTAGAGGAGAAGAAGCTACACATGGCGTCACTTGAGTTTGATGGGTATAAGTCGATTTGGTAGGAGCAATTGTTGAACCAAAGAGAAGATAATAGAGAACCTCCAATTTCATCTTGGGCTAAAATGAAGTAAGAACTAAGAGCATGCTTTGTTTCTAACACTTATAAATGTGATCTTTTTTATAAACTGCAGAATTTGAGATAGGAAGGTCGCTCGGTGGAGGAATACTACAAGGATATAGAGCAAGCTATGATTAAGGCATATATGCACAAAGATGAAGAGCAAACACTTTCGCGTTTTCTATTTGGTCTAAATAAAAATATTAAACGTATTGTGCAATATCAGCACTGCAATACTGTTGTTGATTTAGTGCACCA
The DNA here is from genome assembly GCA_017311315.1 of Dendrocalamus latiflorus. Classification (NCBI taxonomy): domain Eukaryota; kingdom Viridiplantae; phylum Streptophyta; class Magnoliopsida; order Poales; family Poaceae; genus Dendrocalamus; species Dendrocalamus latiflorus. The sequence goes on from CM029672.1 coordinate 12,122,920, forward strand.
AGCGATAAAAGCGAGAAGCAGTTACTAGAAGATGTAAAACTAGTACCAAGGACAACATCCTTCAATTTGAAAGCTCCATCCTCATCCTCTAATGCCACCAAAGCATGATTCAATTTAGGATGAGGTACATTTTTAGCTAATACTAATTCAAATACTAATGCTCATTCTTCCTCAATTGCAAAATCAGCATCTACGCCAAGTGAGAAAAATGCTACTCCATCCCCTATATCCTCAATTGGTGCTACAATAAAGAGTATAGAAATTCCATGCTTCAAGTGTTTGGGGTGTCATATTTCTAGATAATGTCCCAACAACCGAGCTATACTTATGATGGAAGATAAAGAGTTTGAGTCCGCAAGTGAAAATGAGGTTGAGCTTAGTCATGAAAAGGAGAGATATGTGGATGCATTAGATGACAATGAAGAGGTTGATGTATTGAATTATGAAACGGGAGAGGCACTAGTAGCCACCAAAAATTTGAGCATACTTGCACAAGAAGGAGATGCACATCCGCAGCGATTTAACTTGTTTTAAACACAAGCCAAGGTAAACAACATGGTAATCAAACTTATTATTGATGGTGGTAGTTGTCATAACTTGGCTAGTGTTGAATTATATGAGAACCTTGGTTTAAAGATGATGAAACATCCACGTCCATATCATGTGCAGTGGTTTAGCGAATGTGGAGGATGTGGAGGTTCAGTTTGTGGTACCTATGATAGTGTGCCATTTGCTGTTGGGAAGGCCATGACAATATGATAGAAGTGTGCAACATGATGGTCGTTCCAATATATATGCTTTTAAGTGAAAGGGAAAGACAAATGAGCTTAATCCAATGACTCCTAGTCAAATACATGATGAATTTCAGCAAAGAAAGCTTGCCGAAAATGAGGGTAAAAAGGAAAAAAAAGAGACTTCTACACATCGGTGATTGAGAGTCACAAGCCAAATATGAGAGGAAAAAGTAAGAGTAAGAGAGGGATAGTTATGTCAGTCACAAAATCATATTTGAGAGATGTGAGCAATGACTCATCAAAGATACACTTTGTGCTTGTGTACAAAGATGCAACTGTTTTACTTTCAACAAACGATTTAACCTCTCTTCCTAGTGGTGTTTCCTCTCTTTTGCAGGCATTTGGTGATGTGTTTCCAGAGGAGATACCGGCGGGACTTCCACCATTACGTGGGGGTAGAGTATCAAATTGATCTGGTTCCTAGCGCATTACTTCTAAACCGTCCACCATACTGTACCAACCCAGAGGAAACCAAAGAAATTCAGCGCCAAGTATAAGAGCTACTTGAGAAAGAGTATGTACATGAAAGTTTTAGTCCTTACGCTGTCCTTGTAATTCTTGTTCCTAAGAAAGATGGTACATGGAGAATGTGTGTTGATTGTCGTGCCATTAACAATATCACTGTTAGATACCGTCATCCTATTCCTAGGTTAGATGATATGCTAGATGAACTTAGCGGTTCTGTTATATTCACAAAAATTGATTTGAAAAATGGATACCATTAGATTAGGATGAAACTTGGCGATGAATGGAAAACTACTTTTAAAACAAAATTTCGATTGTATGAATGGTTAGTAATGCCTTTTGATTTAATTAATGCACCTAGTATATTCATACGATTTATGAATCATATTTTAAGTGCGTTCGTTGGCAAATTTGTTATAGTATATTTTGATGATATATTGATCTATAGCAAAATGATGGATGAACATATTGATCATATTAGACAAGTGCTAGAAGTGCTTAGAAGTGAGAAATTATATGCTAATCTAGACAAATACACTTTTTGTTCCGATAAAGTTGTGTTCTTAGGCTATGTTATTTCTAGACAAGGCATTGAGGTATATGAATCTAAAACTAAAGTAATTAAAAAATGGCCTACATGTGTGAACATTAGTCAAATTAGAAGTTTTCATGGTCTTGCTAACTTTTATCGTCATTTTGTTAAAGATTTCAACACCATTGATCCTACGACGTGAAGATCGAGCACCCCGAATCACCAGGGTTTTGGGATTTTGGGGTAGTGCAAGTGCAAGAGTGAGACAAAGACCTATCTGGGTCAACGAGGGAGAACCAATCGACATAGATCTTCTAGTGCTCCTTGGAGCAGCCTCCAACGACAACGGATCGTGGTACCCCCATCCTCGATCTCTCATGGAAATTCGATAGCCAAATCTATTAGATCAGCCATAATTTTGGGAAAGTGGAGGCCTTTTAATGAAAGCGCTGATGTGGTGGGGCCTTTCTGCAAAAGTCGAGGACCCATACGCAATTTCACAAAACCAGAGGGCTTTTTCGCAAAAATGTTGACATGTCAGCGCTTCCCGGGGAGCAATCCCCTGGGGAATAATAGTGTCGCCGTTCTAGCTACCATATGGACCAAAGCAAGATTCGACAATTCATAAGGAGCTTTTCTGAACAAATCAAGGACACATATGTATTTCCCAAGAAAGTGAAGGGCTTTTCTAAAAAACAGAGGACCCGTGCATAATTCCGAAAAATAGCAGGGCTTAATCACGTAAAAGGAGGGCCTTCTTGAAAAATTAAGGACCTATATGCAATTTCCAAAAAGTGAAGGGCCTTTTCGTGAAAGCGCTAACATAGTGGGGACTACTCCGCTAAAATTGAGGACCCGTATATAATTTTGCAAAACCTAAGAGCTTTTTCGCAAAATGCCGATGCGGCAGAGCTCTCAGGGAGGAATCCCTGGGACTTAATGGGTGGGTTATTTTAGACTGATAGCTTAAATATTTGAATTCTGACTGTTCGCGAGAGATAGTATACAAGAAAATAGTCACATGTCATTTTAGCCGGTACAGCTGAAATCAGAATACTTTTTACTATAATCTTCTTATTGATCCTGTCGTAAAAAACACACCATTATTTAAACACTAGTTACTATAAATAGTATAAATATAATCTGGTTTTAAACCAAAACAAGCCCACCCAATATAGGAATTAAGTAGTCATGCACTTGCCAATTGGATCACCCTATTCAGTTGCATGGCGTTGCCTGTTCTGGGAACGTACGTTGCGAGATTCCAATCAGCCGACGGCGGCGTAGAGATGGGCCGGCAGCTTGGGCTCGGCGACGGCGACGAGCGGCACCTTCCGGCGCGTCGACAGCCCGACCAGCTCCTCCATGCTTACGTCCTCGGGGACCACGCCGTCCGGCAGCCGCCACTCGAAACCGTGCAACAGGTTCGCCACGCCGCCCGCCACCACCTTCATCGCCAGATTGTACGCCGGGCATATCCGCCGCCCGGCCCCGAACGGCAGCAGCTCAAAGTGCTGCCCGCGCACGTCTACGGCCCTCCCGCCGAAGAACCGCTCCGGCCGGAACACCTCGGGCCTGTCGGGCCACGACGCCGGGTCGCGCGCGATGGCCCACACGTTCACCAGCACGCGCGCGCCGGCGGGGACGTCGTAGCCGGCCACCACCGTGTCCTCCCGGGCCAGGTGCGGGACGAGGAGCGGGCCCACCGGGTGCAGCCGCATCGTCTCCTTCACCACGGCGTCGATGTAGGGGAGGTGTGGCAGGTCGCGCTCCGTGACCCACCGGCCGCGGCCGACCATGCGGTCCAGCTCGTCGGTGGCGGCGGCGAGGGCGTCCGGACGCCGGAGAAGCTCCGACATGGCCCACTCCATGGTCACCGCCGAGCTCTCCGTGCCGCCGGCTATGATGTCCAGGACAAAGGCCTTGACGCCGTCGCGCGTGAGCCTGGCCTCCGACTCCGGTCCATCCTCCTCGGCGAGCTGCAGCAGCACGTCGACCAGGTCCGTCGCCGCGGGCTCGCCGGCTACGGCGTCGCCCCGTCGCCGCTCCTCGTGCTCGTCGAGGATCTGCTCGAGGAAGCGGTCGTACATCTTGCTCAGCCGCTTCATCCTCCGGACGCAGCCCTGCACGTCGAGCCAGCCCAGCCACGGGACCCACTCACCGACGTTGCTCACCGCACCGGTAACCGCGAACGCCTCGTCCAGCGTGCGCCGGAACTCCTCGCCATCGGCGCTGTCGTAGATGCCCGACCACTTCTCCCCGACCGACATGCGGAGGATGTTCCGCAGCGTGGCGTCCGCTAGGCGCTCCCTGACCGCTACGGCGCGGCCGCGTGACTCGAAGATGCCGCGCACGAGCGCCCGGATCTCCTGCGCGCGGATGTGCTCGTACGAGTCGACGCGGCGCGCGGAGAAGAGCTCGGTGGCGCAGAGTTTGCGCGCCATGCGCCAGTAGGCGCCGTACGGGGTGTGAACGATGCCGCGGTAGCCGAACGCGGTGTGTTTGCCGGCGGCGGTTCGGGGGCGGTCTGCGAAGGCGAGGTCGTGGGTCTTGAGCACGAGCCGGGCCGTCTCGGCGGAGGAGGCGACCACGGCATGGAAGGATCCAAGCCGGAGGTGCATGAGCGGGCCGTGGCGCGCGGCAAGCTCGGCCAGCGAGCGGTGCGGCGGGAGCGCGCCCACCAGGGCCCCGAGGCTGCCGAGCACCGGCCACCCCCGAGGGCCCGGCGGGAGGTTCAGCGCCCTCCGGCGTCCGCGCGGGGAGACGACGAGGCTGAGGACGAGGACGAAAAAGATGACGACCATGGTCATGGCCATGGACAGTGTTGGTGTGAGCTCCATTAGTGCAAGTGTTGGCCTTGGGGGTTTGTACGAGGAGCAGACAGTGGCAATGCGGCGTGCATTTATTCTGGGAGACAGTGGCCGTGCATCAATCAGCAAACAGACTAGTGCAAGTGCAACGCGAGTGTGAAACTGTAGGACCACGTGACGGGGGTTCCATGGTATGGATGGGTATTTCACTTTGCTTTTATTTTCTTGTTATTGTTTAAATTTGATTTTGAACTCTGGAATCTCTAATTGTTGCTGTCAGAGTAGTGGCGGTCTGACCAACCATTACATAACGATTTGACTGGTGTTCGGTAGTACCGGTTCATAGTTGACGGTAGCTATTTTTCAAATAAGGTCTTTTGAAAGTTTTGAGTTGTGACCTAGTGCGAAGTACCAATATTGGAAATGCAGTACGATTAGAGAGGAGCAGTTTGATTGGCCATTGCATGACAGTCTCACCTGTGTGGTTTGAGCGGCTTGACCATCATGGCTGTTGTGATCTAACCGGCCAAGTTGAGTTGGTTTTGATTGTGAGTCATGGCGGTATCAATGCAAGTGTTAGTCATAGGGTTTTTTTTATTCAAGTGTAAGTCATGATGTATCCATGCATTTCATTTACTGATGAGAGTCAAGTACATATCATTTATGCTCGGATTGATTGCTTGTCTTTTAATATGTATGTGCTTTGATGATTGTTGTAGTTAGCGGTAAGACTAAAGCTACAGAAGGGGTCCTAAGGCTATGGTGTGTCGTATAAGTTCATGTGAAGAATCATATCAAGCGGAAAAGCACAGAAAAAACAATAACATGAGAGGAGTGCATGCATGTAGTGTGCCAATTGGACTTAAGTGTTTAAAGTGGTGACAGTTCTCAGAGCAGACATATGATCTTCACGGCAAGTAATTGGGTATCACAAACTTTAGTGTGATATAGTATGCCATAGGACTCAGGAGTTTCAAATGGTGACAACCTTGAAGCAGGCATACAATCTTGGCGACAAGGTGTTGGACATCGCATCTTTGTAAAGACCATTGAATGGCAAATGAGGAATTATCCAATACCAGGTGAAGTGGCAGTTTGCACAATCGTGGCATTAGGCTAAGTGGTTTAGGTCACGTGTTTAAGCATGAAGTCTCTTATTGGGCTATTGGAGCCATATGAAAGTTGCATTTTGAAAAGCGTGCAAGTGTGTGAAATGTAAGACCTGGTTGTGTGTGAGTTATCAGATTTTTCGAATTTGTAAGTGGTCTGACCTACTAAGGAGTGGCTAGTTGTTAGGGTTACGTGGGAGGTGAGTGTCTCTACTATATAAGCCGTTGTGTGTGAAGAGAGAGAATTGACTTGAGAGATAGGGTTATGGTTTCCTTATGTTAGAGCCTTTTATATGCGTGTGTATACTCTAGGCTTAGAGTTCTCCCATACTGGGGGAGTAGCTATAAAATATTTCTCTTCAAGTGAAATAAACAACCAAAGTTTGCTTAAGTGAGTTGTGCTATAGATCATTCCTTGTGCTTTTGATTTGCTTGGCTTTCTTGTATAGATTTCTCTCTTCTTAATCTTTCCTAGTGCCAAGAACGTATAAGAGGTGGAGATGTCTCTTGTAGATCAGATCCCATCCATCTAGGTGCCTTCTAGGGAGAGTTCTTGACTTTGCTCGGTTTTTCTCAAGAGAGGTAATTTTGGGATTTTGCTCTTGTGATGTTTTGGCTTGAGTTCATACTGTGATCTAACTTATTATGACATGTAAAATCCATCCAAGATCATCAAGGTCTCACGAGCAAGAGCAGATAAATGTTTCCCTCTTTTATCTAGTTTTGGTGCAACTCTCCTTATTTTGGATAAAAGTCAGAACTTTGACATTGATCCTCATGATCCAAGATTGGAATAGGTTTATGATATTCTAGGGAGAGATTTTGCCAAATTTCACTATATTTAGATCAATGGTTTAGAAGTTAGCCCCTTTCTTAGATCATGTGCAGTATAGTTTGCACTGTTTCTCGACAAGTGGTCAGACTGGCTAGCGGTTAGACCGACACTATCAGACCAACGCGATTAGACTGGCCAGCGGCTAGACTGCTTCTAGGCTAGTGGTTAGACCCGTTGAGACAATGTCTTGAATGATTTTTGTGATCCTTGGCTCTTGGCTTTGGGGAGCTTGTGAGTTGGTGTTTTTCGCTTCATGTTGTCATTAATACTTGGGAGAAAAGTTTTGAAGAGTCATTCACCCTCCTCTCACTCGCCATATTGATTCTACAAGTGGTATCAGAGCCTAGTTAGCTCTTTCATATATCTTAACTAATCTTGAGTATGGCGAGTAGTAAGAGGACTTCGAGCGGGTATTTTTTCCTTTCCAAAATTCTTTTACTGATGATGTCTGATATGATGAGAGGCTTGAGTTCAAGATGGAAATGAAGGCAATGAGGAAACAAATCCTTTGCAAAGCTTGTGGTGGATTTTTTTTCCTTCTAATTATCCTAGTGAGAGACCATGTGAAGGTATCTCCATGTTTGTGATGAGTAATTGACGCTTGTGTTAGAGAGTTTGAGTTTGTTTTGGGTATTTCATACTGAAGTACCTTCTTTTGATGCTAATGTATGTGTATACTGTTTCGAGCGGTGCTATGTGATGTTTTCTTGTCTGTGATGGCTGCAGGACTTTGAGGCGAGGTCTTGACGGGGCATGGATGGCCGGACTAGGCACAGGCGGTGCTGAGGTCAAAACAGTCGGGAGATGCCGAAGACGGCGAGGACTCGAAGTGGTTGCGAGGCGTGTACAGCAAGAAAAGAGGAAGCTTCCAGGAAGGTGCAGCAGGGGCATTTCGGTAAAATACGCAAGGCTGCAAAATGGAAGCAGATCTGTTTGAAGCTGATGGGTAAAGGGCTGTAGCAAACGGGTTGGAGACCCAGTAGTGAAGGCTATAAATAGAAAGGGTTTAGGGTTTGGAGTAGTATGCTTGTTTTCCCTCCATCCTGGTTCCCTCTTCTCCCATTTTGTGTGGGTGTGTCATGGAGTGGGTCTTGACTGCCACTTCTTGATTTTCCCTTTTGGGTTGTGGACTGGTTTCTTCTCTATGTTGTGAGGAGAGTCTGGATGTAGGGGGTTCTGGTGGTCACTGGGTGTGTGTGTTTGAGATGGTTGTAGAAGATGAACCCTTTGTAATCATTCATCTCATTGTATCCATTTGAGAAGTCTTGTGATGGAAATGTCTGAGTGATTGTCTCTCTGTGCTTTGCTTCCTTTGTTTGCTCAAGTTCTTCTTTTGCAGCTTTCAGTTTATCTCTTTTCTGAGTTGATTCTTTGGTTAGCTCCTATTCTTGTTTGGCTCTGTATGGGGAATTAATCTCAAGACCATTGGTTAGTTCACTCCCAAGAGCATAAAGGTTGAATCAAAGAGTCTCTCTTTTTTTTCAAATCATGCGCCTCATTTTCTCTGTTTCAGCACTTCTAGGGTTTGGAGGCAGAGTAAGTTTGTATCCTTAGTTTCTTGGCTAGAAGATTTCTTTGGCTTTATGTTTTTCCCTTCTAATGTCATTTCTCTGCTGAATTCCAAGATTCATTGGGAAAGGATGCAAGTCTCTCAAGCAATTTGATTTTTGTCTCTTCTGCTGATTTCTTTTGGGAAATTCAGTGTTAACTATCTTCTTTTGTTCTTGGTCTACATTTCATGGTTTTCTGAGGTCCCCCTACTGTTTGGATTGAAGTCTTGGCCATTTGACCTGAAAAGAGCAACATTCGATCATCCACTGTCTTTGTTTTTAGGTGTTCTTCAGTAATTTCTGTGCCGTCAAAGTTCAGCTGCCCTCTGTTTTCTTTTTGTCACCAGTCTGTTTTTTCAGATTTGCGTTTCCCCTTTGCTTGCAGCTGGCTATCTTCTCTGCTTTCAGTTTCTTTGTTTTGGATGCAACTTCAGTTTTTTGGTTGATTTGTCTGTTTTCAGCTTTCGGCTTTCTTTGCTGTTTCAGTTTTTGGGTCAGCAGTGGAGCAGTTTCTGTGCTCTTTGCTTTTAGTTGATCAGTTTTCTTTCTTCAATCTGATTTCATTCTTGTAACTCGATCGGTTTCTCTCTTTTAGGTTCAGTCATTCCTTTTTCGGTTTTGCTTCGTTTTTGTCTCTTCTTTTGTCAGTTTGGTCTCGGCTGGCAATCTGTCAATTAGTTTCGGCTATTTTGTTTTTCAAAGGTTCAGTCTTGCAAGCCGAATGCTATTTCTATTCTGTTCTATTGTTGGCTGTCCATTTTTCTGCCAAACTACTCGTTCTTCCAGGATTTTCTCTTCCTAAAATTTGGTCGGCTGTTTAGTTTGTTTTCCTGTTTCTCTGGCCTGAGAAGATCAACTCTCTTTTTGATCTACTCTCTGTTTTTCAGTTGCATTCAACACTTACTGTGCTGAAAATATCCAATCTGTCTTTCAGCTCTGCTTTGTCTCTTCAAGCTACGGTCAAGTCAGGCTATTTTAGTCCCTAGTGCAGTTTTCAGCCGAATGCATTTCAGTATCTTTCCTGCTGATTTTCAGCCGAGTCCAGTTAGGTTCCTTTTGCAGTGAGCAAACCTTTTCTGTCTTTATAGCTTCTGTAGCTAACGGAGAAGAAAAATTGTGAGAGTACTTAGGGGCGGTTTGAAGGCACCATTCACCCCCCCCCCCCCTCTGTTGCCATTTCGGTCCTACACCTAGTTTCAAGGATAAAAAGCCTCTGGACTCTAAAGAGGATAAGGAGAGCTATCAAAATCATGATGAGCTATTTGAGGATCTTTCCGTGGATGATCTTCTACACAAGTTATGCAAGGTGAGTAAGGACAAACTCATTAAGTGCTCATTGTCTTAGTAACTAAAATGCATAAGCTTGAGGAGAAAGTAAAAAAGCTAAAAGGAAAAATAGAGATTTGTCTCATGAAATTGCTAGGTCAAAATCTTCTATGCCTTGCAAATCATGTGAGTCATTACTCATGGATTTGAATGAAATGAATAATACATGTTTAAAATTTGAAAATGAATCTTTGAAATTGAAGATTGCTATGCTATGTGGTTATTATATTGCCTTACTTCATAAGCTTGATAGTAGTAAGATAGAAATAGACAATCTTAGATCATTGGCTAGCAATAAATGTGACTCTAGCAAAAGTATGCATGTTGAAATTGATAATGTGACATTGGCTCACTTTACTTGTGTGGAACAATTAGAAAATTATAAGACTTAAAATAAAAGTTGAAATTGAGCCTTTCCAATCATCTTGAGCAATTAGAGAATGCTAGGACTTAAATTGTTGAGATTAGAGCTAGCCCTTGTAGCATGTGCTTAGAGAATAAAAAATTACTTGTGGATGATTTACCTTCTTACAAGAATTATGCTAGTTTAAGAATTGAAATTGATGCTTTGAATTTCAGGTTTACTAAGAATGCATCATTGTCATTTTGCAAATCATGTATTTCTTTGAGAGAAGTTGAGTTTGAAGAAAGTGCATAATGATATGAATGCCAAGTCTTTTAATTCTTTTGGTTCTTCTTGTGTTATCCAAAGGATTTCTAACGACAAAGGTATTTCTTCCTCACATGGTACTACATCATCTAAGAAGAAATACTATTGCACCTTTTGCAAGAAAAATAGGCACACTTTTGAGTTTTGCTTCCACTGTATTAGACATGAGTGTTGAGTGCATCATCAAGTTACTAGGAACACACATCACCCATCTCATGGCATGTGTGCACCTAGTGCCGACACAAGCACTAAAAATAGTGGTGGCTCTTCTTGCTTGTCCCAAAGGAATTCTCTTTTGAACAAGAGTGGTACTTTGTCCTGCAGGACCATGTCTACCTCTAAACCTTTGAATCATTGCCCATTTTGTGAGAAGGATGGGCATCTTGTGGAGTTTTGTTTTAGGCGTGCCAAACGCATGCGTTAGTCCCGTGCTTTAAGTCTCTAAATATACATAATCTTTCTCATAACATGAACATTAAAGGGCCTAGCTCGAGGACTCGCTTTGTTGATGGCTTCTTTGATCCACCTTCTTGTGGCTTTGGATGGCATCGTGAACTTATTTTTCATGGATTTGGTTTTGTCCACATGTTGCCCCGAAGAAGGATTTCGTCATTTTCTCTATCGAGGTGCACACACATGGCAAGGACCTTTGAGTTGCTTTGGTGCTTTTGCTGATCCACAACATGGAGCTATCAAGAATGGCATTCGTCACTTTCCTAGAGAAGACACATATTTTCTTCATCAAGTTATCCCTTCGTGGCGTGCCTCCAAGCTTGTTGTCAGATCTTCTCACTTGAACTTCTGTATGCATCATGCTAACCCTCATATTGATTCTTTGGCACCTAGTGGCCGTGTTGTAAGATCGAGGAGACCGATTATAGGGGGTGAATGGATGGTCTAAAAATTCTTTTACAATTATTATCAATTAAAGACCTTATCATTTGTCTAAACCAAGTATAGAATGTAGAAGCTTAAATCAAATTGGTTTAGCACAAATGATACCTAATTCACTTATGTTCATGTAAGTGCACCAACACCCTAGAGCTATGTCAAGGATTGTAATCTTAGGATAACAATCAATTAATTTAATTCTATAAATATAAATTTTTTGAATGTAAATTAAACACAAGAAAATAAACCACAATTAACATGATCTCTTTTTACCATGGTGTTCGGAAACTTGCCGGTCTCCCCTAGTTCACATTGATGTTAACCTAAACGAATTGGACCGACTACATGAATTAAGCTGAAACACCTCATTCCACTAGTGGTAGATCTTTCCGCTTCGGGTTTTTTTCACACTTCACCAGTTTTTTCACAACCTTCTTTGAGAAGATCACCGCGCACGACGTCTCCAACGCCGTCTAGGAGTCGGCAAACTCCAAGAATAGTAAGTCAAGCCCCTCACTTGACTCTCATCGTGTGCAACGAATGCACAAGCTCAAGTGGATACTCAATTCATCTTTAGATCCAACACATGTAATCTAGAGTCTTCCTACTTGCTCATAAGGTGCAACACATGCACCATTAAAAGGAGAACCTCACACAAGCTCAAGAGAGTGATATGGATTGCAGCTATCCCTTCTCCAACCGTCCACAAGGGGGTATATATACTCCACACCTAGAAACTAGCAATTGGGATAGAAAATTAGGATTTCCAGAAGTACTGCAGGCAAAAGACCAGTACTTCTGCTCTCCTCAGCAATGATCAGAAAGCTAGCCGTTGCAGGCAAATCTGGTAGATCCGACGTGCAAAGTCCGGTACTACCGATCATCGAAAGTACCACAACACTCATGCAGAACTACCGATTTCCTCGGAGACGAGAAGACTCCACACAGGTGTCTCTCTAGAAAAAATGTACCGCTACACAAGTCGAACGTTCTAAAAATTGAAAGTACTGCTCACACAGAGCTAGTAGTTTCACTCGCTGATCGGACCGCTCACACAGAGCTAGTCGGAAGTTTCGATCGTCGACTATACTGGTCTCCGATCACGTTGTCCGGAACAACAACACATGCCTCCAACCCGCTAGCCTCGACCACTCAGGTCTCAACCACGTCAACCATGTCGACATTCAACCACATTGATCTCCGATCACGTAGAACTCTGACCACTACGTCGATCTTTGACCACGTTGCCTTAATCGCATTAGTTTGACCATGTTGGTTTTGACCACGTCGGTTCGACCACACTAGTTTCGATCACACAGATCTAAACCATATCGGTTTCGACTACGTCGGTTCGACCACGCTGGTTTTGATCATACAAATCTTCGACCACGTCGGTTCGACCAGGCTGGTTTCGATCACACAGATCTTTAACCACGTCGATTCCGACCACACTAGTTTCGATCACACAGATCTTCGACCACGTCTATTCCGACCACATTGGTTTGATCATGCTGGTTTCGATCACGCAGGTCTTCGATCAGATTGGTTCGACCAAGTTGGCTCTCGACCACCAACCAACGAGAGCTAGAGCAAGTGAGGTTGAGCTATCAACACTCAAGCTACTAGATATGACCCCTCTTAATAGTACGGCAACCTACACTAGCAATCCGGTCTTCCAACTAAACACCAAGACCGGTAAAAAAAACTAGGAATTAACACATCTTTAGCCCTAGCTAACCATACCTTTGCCTTGAGTCATAGTATTGACATGCATCAACTCATGATGCATCCATTACTTCAACTCCATCATTACATGATGGATCTTCACTTAACTTGATGATTAACACATGAAATCCTCCTCTTCGACATGCATCAACTCATGATGCATCCGCTACATGACTTGATAATCCTCAATACATGAAGTCAACCTAAGTTTTCCTCATTTGTGAAACTTAACTATTTAGATCATCAAGTACTCACAAGTAAAAGTAGATCAGTGTTTCTTTCTTTTGCCTGGTTTTGGTGCAACTCTCCTTATTTTGGATAAACATCATAATTTTAACATTGATCTTCATGATGCATGATTGAAATAGGCTCTTGACATTTTAAGAAGGGCTTGTGCCAAGTTTCACTGCATTTGAATCAGTAGTTTAGAAGTTAGCTATTTTCTTATATCACGTGCAGTGTAGTCTACACTGTTTTTCGATGAGCGGTTAGACCACAAGGAATCGAGCGGTCAGACCAGCATGGTTAGACTGATTGAGATAAAGTCTTAGCGATCTTTGTGATCTTTGACTCTTGGTTTTGGTGAGCTTATGAGTTGGTGTTTTCGCTATGTGTTGTTATTAATACCTAGAGGAAAGGTTTTAAAGAGTCATTTACCCTTCTCTAACTTACCATACCAATCATATATAAATATTTTCACAGAAAAATATCTGCCTCGCCATACCAATCATACATAAACATTTTCACAGAAAATATATGCCCTCAACTAGCTACTGATTGGCTGCAACAGAGTTCTCAATCCAAGCAGAAGAAAAATGTGTAGAGATGATGTTACTTATTAGTGAGTGATGTGGCCAACTACAAGCTCACAGCCTGAAACAGGCTTCAGCTTTTGAGTTAGACACTATAATTTAGGAAAACGGAGGCGGTCTTAAACGGACCTGCTGGCACGTATGAATGCCACAAAAATTTCGCAAGAAACAATATAGTCCCTAGAAATTCTACGAAATTCCCAAATTTCGAATGGAGCCTCAAAGATTGTAAGCCCCAATATTCGAAATCTTGCCTTGGGACCTCGGAGGCGTGTGTACGAGAAGTCTCACGACGGCATGCTAGGAGTGGATCCAATTAGAAGAATAATAAAAACTCAAAAATAAAGCTTTGTTTTTTTGCAACATCTGACTGGGTTAATATGCGGACCACAAATCCAAAATGGTCATCTTGGTCAGGACACGACTAGTGTAGTCAATGGTCATCTTGGTCAGGACACGACTAGTACTGTAGTAACTTGCGACAGTCTAGTACTACCAAGAAAAAACTTGTCCTGAACTACTGTCGCAACACAGAACAAACATGTGCAAAGATGATGTCAGTGAGTAATGTGAGCATCAGCTACAAGTTCAGACAGGTCAGTGCAGCTGTTCGAGCTGGACTGTAGAAATCCTGGACAAGAACGCATAAGTTAGGTCGGAAAATTTGTAACTGACAATGGATTTCAATGGCATTGCTTTACAGTTCACACACTAAAAATCCAAAGCCATATTTGGACTGAATGGGACAGGCTGATAATCCCTGGCCGGAAATGCCGTCAGATAGATTCACATTAATTTGACCAATAATTAATAGCAAGGTTAGGCCCATATGAATCTCACTTCTGAAGTAGTGATGTTTCTTAATTTCACTGACAAGATGGTGTGAAAGGCGGCAAAGGCAGTATGCACTTGTTATTGTAGCCTTGCAATTGCAGGTTAATACAGAAACATATTAACAAGAAGTCGTGTGTGATGAGTGTTGCACCACCTTCTGTAAATTATTGCAACCAGCTCTGTACATCCTTGCACATATTACAGAAGCGAGGTATTCTGGATGCAAAGCTTGAGCGAACTTCAGAATTTCTGAAGCAACGGCAAACGGAACGGCCCTACTGAAGATCATGAAACAGCCAGATTCATCCTGAACCTGAAAAAAGTTGATGTCTCCAAGAACGTAGAGAAATTCGTAAACTGAACGATGATGTTCTCAAAATTCAAACAAACAAATTGAATGAACAATTGCTTCTTTCGCTTGAATTTTCTCCGTTATATATCTTTTTTGTGAAGTCATAGTTCGTTGCAGTCTCCCTTTTCTGTTTCCTTTTGCATCAATCGAAATTTGACTAGTGCTTCCAAACTTTCCAAAAACTATTATGCAAAATATAAAAGTACAGTGGCTAACTGCAAAACTACGCAGTTTTCGCTTTTATGGAAAGCAATGGAGCACTACATACGATGATGATGGATCACTGGTAGTGACACCTTATTATGCCATACTTACAGATGAAGCAAAGCTGCGATCATTTTGGCTTCAACTTTTAGCTTCCGACTTATTTTTTACTATTTATAAATTTCGTCTTTTTCTAGACTTTTGGCTTTTTGTTGAGCTTTTTTACCTGTTCTTTTTTCCCCATATTTGTTTGTATTATATGTAATAGGCTAACATATTTTTTTTAAATTTTTTAAAATTTAATTATGCTAAATAAGCCTCTGTCAGCTACAGTATTTTTTCAGTCAGTTACAGTACTTTTTAGCCATAAACCACTAAAAAAAGCCCAAATGAGCACAGCAGCACCGTGGTCCAAAGACCAAATCAACTAGCTACATTAACTGTGTGATTTCATCTGCACAGTAAATGCATTAATTATTCTTAAAATATTGTCGGATAACTTATCTCTTGTTTTAGTTTACACTAGGGTTAACTTATATTTTCACTTTGCATCAAGATGGACTAAATAATATTTTACTTTGCACTAGCTCAACTTTATTTGGCTTCAAATCGACTCTACATAATGACAAGTCGGTATACATAATTTTGATTGCTCTATTCCTTTAATTTGATCGTCTTGTTTAGGATTGGAAATGAATTGTTAGTGCAAAGTAGAACAAGAGACAAGTTATCCGGTAGAAAGTGCACTTTACTCAGTATTAATTGAACAGGAACAGGTGTGCAAAGGTCTGGTTCACAAATGAACAAGGCAGCTCCACTGAAGCTTGCAACAAGCCGTAGTGTTGGATACATTTTCATGAAAATACATAATTATTTGGATAGTATCAAACAAACAAAGGGTCCATAGCTCAGTGGTAGAGCAATTGACTGCAGATCAATAGGTCACCGGTTCGAACCCGGTTGGGCCCTTTCACGTTTGATACTTTTTCTGCCGCTCCGAGCAAGTAAACTAGTTTGATAATATTTTCTGGCAACTCCACTCTTTTTTTCCCCCATAAAGTCCCATTTGGAACATAGGAATTTCACAAAAATTTCACATGAAATAGTTCAATTCTCAGAAGAATCAGAAAAAATTTTGTATTCTAAATGGGGCCTAAAAGGGAGATATGGTCTACACCCATTACATCATGTTTGAGAAACTGAAACATTCTCTACTCTACACACAACTTTACTGTATCTAGTGCTTTTCACATCATTTAGCGATAAACTTAGATACAATCTTCACAATACATAGTATCTATCGCTAGGCTTGAATAATAAATATACAACCTCCTATTCTCCCTCCCTCTCTCTCTCTTGCACGGTTTAATGTAGTGGACTAACAAATAATGTAGTTAGATATAACTCTCCTTCTCAATGCAATTTTTTTGTTGTATCTTGATGATTGGATTTTGTTCTTAAGCTTAGTCTCATGTAAGACATAGTTTACCTCTCTCTTTTTTTAATTTCTTCTCCACCTTAGCTTCAAACTTCGATGGCATCTTATAGAAACTGCGGACGTAGGAGCCACAGCCTCTACTATTCATTTGAGTACCGCATGGTTGCTCCGTCACTCGTTAGTAGCCGAAGGTTTCTGGTGGTATCGTATCGCCTACTTCATGGGTTCATACGTTGACAAGCTCAAATCAAACTTCCATCGGGAGCTGAGGATTTATTAACCCCCAAAATTTGGTCCACGCCACACAACTCTCGATCAGGTCGTTGGACATGCATGCTTTTCACGATTAAACAAAATTACCGCTCGCTCAGGGCTTCCAACAAAAATCGCAAATTCTCTAACAAAAAACTACACACTAGTATATCATATAAAATAGGTTTTATTTTACCTCCTTGAACTTTTACAATTGTTTAAGTAACCATCAACTTTTAATACTAGCTATTTTACTCCTTAGATCAAAATCACCTTAGTTTTGCTGACATGGTATTTATGTGGACAAGTTTTATTAACATGACATCCACATCAACATCCATATCATTGTCTACGTCCACATCCTCTTCTTCCTCCTCCCATCTTTCTTTCTCTCTCTCATGCGACGAGCTCCCCAAACTTGCAAGCTTTGAAGCCATGGCTACCTTTGCCCTAAGCCCTAGTAGCTCGTGCTCCTCCTTCCCGAGGCCAGGGGAAGTGGCGGCATGGATCTTGGGAGGCAAGCGTGGATTTGGTCAAAGCTAGGACAAGGGGTAGCGATCGCAATCCTTCGAGCAGCTGGCACCATGGGCTGTCAGCACCACCGCCCACAAGGCCACCATCCTCAGCGCCACCCACCATGAGCTCCTCCTCCCACCTCGTGGAAGCCGATCTGTCCTTGCCCTCCTCCACAGGGTCATCGTTAGCAATGATGTGTCCTCATCCTCAAATCCTCCCCACTCCTAGCCCCTACCACATCCACACTTTCTATCACCCTCCGCTGCCGCCTCCCTGCTCCCAGTGGCCATCGCATCTGCGCTCTATCGCCCTCGCCTTCCCCCTCTCTACTCCTAGCTGTCGCCGCCACCACAATCCGCACCCTCCGTCGCCGACGCACCGCCCACAAGCCTCCTCACCCTCACACTTCCAGTCCAGAAGCCTGTGATGATCGCCTCCCTTATGAGACGATAGCGGCGGTTGAAAATGGGAGGTGTGGACCATGGGGATGATTGTGCGGCACACCTCAAGAGACCTTGTCGAACCTCACCGCCACTGCTTGCCATGGCTATTTCCTAGATCTGCAAAGAGGACGAAGTGATGGGAGAAGGGAAGGAGGACATAGACTATGACATGATGCTATGTTATTGAAACTTGTCCACATAGAGGATCTGGGGGTAAGTAGTAGACGGTTTTGATAATTAAGAGGTATTGAATACCTGGTTTCATTGAGATTGAAAACTAAACAAGCATAACAGTTGCTTATTCCTATATCATATTACATGTCAGCTAGTTGTCCAAATAATATTAGCTCAACTGAAGCCAATTCCTTCTACTTCGCTACGTTTGCTTGTAGAATTCGATGAATGTTACAAGCAGAGAGAGAACTCTTCTCAAAGAACAAAAAAGAAGCGAAGGAAGGAAATAACAATGGTACAAGAAATGTGCAGACTCAGCGACTTCTCAACCCCTTCCCAACTGAGCTTCCACATAAGTGACTGGCAAGTGGAAGCTCCGGATCGCTACCGAATGCTTATTTAGGCTTTACTAGGCATCTCATCACAGATGGTTCGAGAGAACCGTCAGTATTACAATTATCACAAACGGTTCTTGTTAATAACCATCTGTGATATTATCACAGATGGTTCGGATTAAAAACCGTCTGTGATATATGCTGACATCACAGACGGTTTTAATCCGAACCGTCGGTGATAATGCCACACCACTAATCCGTTGCATCTCTCTCAGTTATTCGATCTCACCCATCCATTCTCTTCGCATCGAACGGTAAGCACTGGTCTCCTTCCACCTCTCGCCCCCTTATTACTCCCCCTCTTTTTCCTACTGCTCCTAGTTCATTCACTCTTTATTCGCCTGATTCCTCCCTAAAACCGAAACGTCCCATCCCCTCGACGACGCCGACTACCGTCGTAAGCTCCTTCACCTTTGATTATAATACCACGGTTCACTGCACAAGACACTCTTATCATAAGTGTCGTATAAGTGTCTTATGCAACGTCACTGCTGTGACACAACGATGACGCTACTGCCACCTCTCTTTCATTGCCGATGATATTCCCCATCCGATCCCCATCGCTCTCTTTCTTGATGTTTGGATCTAAAATTACAAAATTAATGGATAGCTAGCTAGGGTTTCAGTCATGTAAAATCTGAATGTTTCTAGATTTTTTTCTTCTACCAATTTCTTGAAGACTTCCATCTATAGACTAAATTGACTTCTAGCGTCTTGTGTGAACTTAGGTATGATGAATAGACTACATGCCAAGACCCACTCAGCTGTTCAACAGGTCCGAAAACTTCAAAGACCATTTTAAAGCCCTAAACGATGTTTTTTTTTGAGATATCACTTTTCTAAAGCCTCACGAATGAATCAAAGCTGTCCTTATGATTTTCGGGTGTAACTTTTCATTAGCTTTCAAACGAGTTCAAGAACTTCGAAAACGGAGTCTGTATACAAAAGTTATGACTGTTTTATTGAGTATTGTTTTCAATTGATTTATAAAATGGATGTGTTTGTTTCTGAAATGAATGTGAATTACACACACACATATACACTTGTTGTATTTCTGCTTGTTTCAGAGAGCATGACTAACATTTCCTGAGGGTAGCCAATAAACAAAGATACAAAAGAATATCACAGAGGGTTTACATCATCACAAACAGTTAGTAGGTAGAAGTCTGTAATGTGCGATCATCACAGACAGTTTTGATTCGAGCTGTCTGTGGTAGTCTCCTTTACAGACGGTTTTTTATACGAATTGCCTATGTTGTAACTGTGAAGGAGACTATCACAGATGGCTCACAAACCGTCTGTAATAACTGCCTATTATCATAGACACAAAAATTAACCGATCTATGGGTGCATGGTGAGATCAGGAATAGAGGATAGATCAGGCCATCACCCACCGATGAACCCAAGCTGGTGAAGGATAAAGGCCAGGATCAGCATGACAATGGCAAGGACCAAGCCTTTCCTGCCTAAGAGCCAGTTCTTCGTCTTCTTCGCGGCCTCTACCCCTTGCTGCGCTCTGTCCATCCATCTCATCTGAATGCAAACACAGGCATACATATATTAATGATTGAAACAGTATTAGTACAATTCTAGCTTGATATTGAGTAAACTAATGTATATTATGACCTGGCTTGGGTTGAAGCTAAAGAAAAGTGTTATTGTTAAGAGAATTCTGGCAGCTAATCAGAAAGCATAGCCATAATATTATCCTTGTAGTCAACCCATCTTAAAGACAGGGTAGACTATACGGCTCGTCAATGTGAGTTTCAAAAGCACAACATATGCATACAGCTGTGTGCGTCGCACATGGTGCACTAGGAGAGAGGGATGAATGTGTGGTTCAGAAGAGGGATGGGGAAATCGAGGGAGTAAGGGGTTGTTAAATTAGTTTTTCTCACCATTCTATCCAAATCCTCTGGAGATAATGAAGACATGGCTTGTTGAGCCTTCGCAGCATCCTCCTTCGATAGCTTCATTCCAAACTGCTCACTCATGTTTGCCATCATCTCAGGACTCATGTTCTTCATCATTGATGCAAACATCTGTTAATTCAGAAAAGTACAAGAGATGTTAAAAACCAAAGTTCATTTTTCGTGGCATCATGACAGGCAATAACTTAATGAGGACAACTTCCTTTGGTTAAAGATTTCTTACCTGCCGCATTGCAGGGTCCTTCATAGAATTTCTCATGGTGTCTTGCATATCAGCTGTAGAAGGCGGAGCACTGGATGACGACTGGCCCATCCTTTGGTTGTTTAATATTTCGTCAGGGTTCTCCACAACATTTTGAGACGATGAAGGTTGAAACTTATTCTCTGGTCTCAGGGAGGTACTAGTTGTGGCTCTTGATGATGGTTGAAACTTATTCTCTGATCTCAGGGGGGCACTACTAGGTCCACCCATTTGAGAAGCAAAATTCAGCATATTTTGTAGTTCATCAGGAGACATCTTATCAATCATGTCAGATGCCATCTTAACCATATCAGGAGACATGTCTGGCATATTAGATCCCAGATTTGGAGCAACCGAGTTTGTTCCATTCAATGAAGAAGCAACTTGGAACATTTTCTGAAGTTCTTCTGGTTTCATTGTGCCGATCATATCGGTGGCAGTTTTGACTAGCTCAGGTGACATTCCTTGCATTCCCAACTTTGATAGGCCACCAGGATCACTGTTTGACACATAATTTTGGAATGACCTGATATATATTATTGACAAGGACAGTAAGACACATTACGCATCATTTTATAAAAGCATAATGACAAGATGCATTCCCAACTTTGATAGGCCATCAGGATCACTGTTTGACACATAATTTTGGAATGACCTGATATATATATTATTGACAAGGACAGTAAAAACATTATGCATCATTTTATAAAAGCATAATGACAAGACTGCACTACAATTATCTTAAAAAGAAATTTTACTGGAGTTAATGAATAGAACAAACACAAGATCCAAGTAAAAGTCCATAACATTTTAGAAGCTTTCAATCAGATATGAAATTATTGTGAAATGTGAATACAACATGATAGATTCAGATAGAATAGATGCACAACCTGATATAATGATTTTTCTAAGGCTGATCAATTGTTAATATTTGTATCATGCGTAAGGATATGGGATAGACCACATGGAGAGTTCCACCAAAAGAAAGCAGAAAAGATAATATGACATGAGAATGAGATGGGAATGAATAACCATTTTGCAGCAAAGAATAAGCATCTATTGTTATGGGCCCATAAAAAAACTTACACAAACAACAAGACAAGATAGTAAAACAGATTATGTTAATACATCTAGAATAATGTTTGGTTAGTGAAAGAACAAAAGGTGAGGGTATTTGAAGTAGCAATAACTGACACAAGTGAACCTGTTTATGTGCTGCAACTCCGAATATGGAGACATGCAGTCAAATAAAAATGAAAGAAACATATACTAGAAACAAAGGGGTATGTTGAATATGGTTTTTCACATATACGTATGGGTACATGTACTATCACCACAGTCAAATGTGCCTCGAGATTGATGCAAACTTTCAAAATTCAAACCACCATCCCATCTTCTAATAATTGAATATCCCTTGCATGAATATTGAGGCACTTTTGAGGGTTAAGATAGTCCATATTGTTGGATTATGTGGGCCAAGTCCATATAATAAGAATAATTCCTATTAAATCTCAAAGGCCCACTCATGCAAAGGAGGCATGCATGAGACCTTTAGTACCATATTGCTAGTTCTAGGAGAGGAAGACCACCTTAAAAGGGATGGTGCACTCCTAACCACTTGAGGCATGTGTGGGAGAGAACTAGAGGATAACACGCGCGTGCTCGCTCGCCTCGCCTCGCCGGGCCGGGCCGGGCTGGGCGGGGGGCGCGGGCGCACGGCACCACCTGCGTGAATGGTCCGCCAAAATCCGCTCCAGGTGCTTGCGCAGACGCGGCTTCCTTTTGCAGTTTTATCTTTTGCTGTTTTGTGTGGCGGTGAATCCGGATCGGTTACGCGACTAATCCAGTTCGGTTACGAGTTATGGAGAACGTGCAGGCGTCTTGATCACGCGTCCTGGTTTTCTATAAATACGGAGTCGCCGCCTCCATACAGTACAATGCGAAAATCAATCTAGGGTTTTGCCTCCTCCATCCATTGTGCTGCGCCGTCCCACGAAGTCTACTCCGTCCCGTCCGCCGGCGTGCACTGTCGTTCGGGAGAGCAGGTCTCCGGAACCGTCGCCTTCGAAGTCCTGCACCGGGAGAGGGCGAATAAGGTTTTTGGGAAGCGCTCTGCGCGACTGCTCGCTGTAGCTCTGGCTCGTCTTCCTCGTCGTTCGGCTTCGGCGAATCGTCATCGACTTCGTGTCATCCTCACCGTGCCTGCGGCGTCTACATCGGCAAACCGATCAGAACAGAACCATCAGTACGTAACAGTCATGTTCTCCGTATTAGATCTGTTCATGTACAGTTTCCTGGTTTACATGTCTAGATCTTTTATGCCTGTGATGGTTCTGTTATTTTGCGTGCATGATGTCATGATTTATTTATGGAATAAATTAAACCTACATGTGCTTACATATTCAACAATCCAAAAACCTTATTGTAGGCACTGTGGTTTTACTATGGCTGGATTTGCCGATGCACTGAGGCCGGATAAGTTCTCCGGTGTGCACTTTAAGAGATGGCAGACCAGGGTCACTCTGTGGCTTACTGCTATGAATGTATTCTGGGTTAGTAATGGCAAGCCTGAAGGTGTTCTTGATGCTGAAAAGCAGAAAGAATTCGAGACTGCCACTACTCTATTTGTTGGATGCATTCTTAGTGTTCTTGCTGACCGTCTGTGCGAGGTGTATATGCACATGACAGACGCGAAGGAGTTATGGGATGCACTGAATTCCAAATACGGTGCTACTGATGCCAGCAATGACATGTATGTCATGGAGCAATTTCATGACTACAAGATGGTTAATAACCGTTCTGTAGTAGATCAGGCTCATGAGATACAGGCCATTGCCAAGGAACTCGAACTCCTGAAGTGTGCCTTACCCGACAAGTTTGTGGCTGAATGTATTATTGCGAAATTACCTTCTTCATGGAGGAATTTCGGAACAGCACTCAAACACAAGAGACAAGAATACTCTGTTGAGAATCTGATTGGGTCTCTTGAAATTGAGGAAAAAGCTCGGGAAAAGGACGCTGTGTCTAAGGGTGATGGAGGGCAGTCTAGTGCCAATGTGGTACAGAAACCCTCAAGCAAGAACAAAGGGAAATTTGTTAAAGCCCAACAGACAACCAACTTCAAGAAGAAGAAGAACAACAACAATCAGGATGATAGAACTTGCTTTGTGTGCGATGAGCCTGGTCACATGGCCAAGAAGTGCCCACAACGCAAAGGAAAGAAGGCACCTGCAGGACAGACTTCTAAGTCTGTCAACGTGACCATTGGCAAGACTGGAGATGGGACTGGGTATGGTAATTTACCTACTGTTCTTTCAGTTAGTCAATCTACCAATTGGTGGATTGATACAGGAGCTAATGTACATGCGTGTGCTGATATTTCATTGTTTTCTTCTTATCAGGTCGCCCGAGATTCCTCCGTCCTAATGGGGAATGGGTCACATGCTACTGTTCATGGTGTTGGCACGGTAGATCTGAAGTTTACTTCGGGAAAGATCGTGCAGCTGAAGAACGTGCAGCATGTCCCTTCTATAGACAAGAATCTCGTTAGTGGCTCCCGTTTATGTAGAGACGGGCTTAAGTTGGTATTTGAGTCTAATAAAGTAGTCGTGTCTAAATATGGACATTTTATTGGTAAAGGCTATGAGTGCGGAGGCTTGTTCCGCTTTTCCCTTTCAGATTTCTGCAATAAGACTGTAAACCATATTTGTGGCAGTGTGGATGATGAGGCTAATGTTTGGCACTCACGTCTATGTCATATTAATTTTGGTTTGATGTCTCGGCTTTCCAGTATGAATTTAATTCCAAACGTTTCCATCACCAAAGGTTCTAAATGCCATAGCTGTGTGCAATCAAAGCAACCTCGTAAGCCTCACAAGGCTGCCGAGGAGAGAAACTTGGCACCACTAGAACTCCTGCATTCAGATCTTTCTGAGATGAATGGCGTGTTGGCGAAGGGTGGAAAACGATATTTCATGACATTGATTGATGATGCAACTAGGTTCTGTTATGTGTATTTATTGAAAACGAAAGATGAAGCTTTAGACTATTTTAAAATCTATAAGGCAGAAGTTGAAAACCAATTAAACAGAAAGATAAAAAGACTTACGTCAGATCGTGGTGGAGAGTATTTCTCAAATGAATTTGACTTATTTTGTGAGGAACATGGTATTATACATGAGAGGACGCCTCCTTATTCCCCCGAGTCAAATGGGATTGCCGAAAGGAAAAACCGCACGTTGACTGACTTGGTGAATGCCATGTTAGACACTGCGGGCTTACCTAAGGCATGGTGGGGGGAGGCTTTGCTAACATGTAATCATGTATTAAATAGAGTTCCTAACAGAAATAAGGACAAAACACCATACGAGGTATGGATTGGGAGAAAACCATCACTTTCTTACTTGCGTACATGGGGGTGCTTGGCGAAAGTTAATGTGCCAATAACTAAGAAACACAAGCTTGGACCTAAAACTGTGGATTGTGTCTTTCTGGGATATGCTAATCATAGCATTGCCTATAGATTTTTGATAGTTAAAACTGAGGTACCTGACATGCATGTTGGTACAATTATGGAGTCTCGAGATGCAACATTCTTTGAGAATATTTTTCCAATGAAGGATACACATAACACTACTAGTCAACCTTCTGAAATAATTCCTAGTTCAATCACACCACCTGAACCTTTTGAACATACACATGAACTTGTCCATGAGGAGGATGACAGTGGAGCTCCTAAAAGGAGCAAGAGACAAAGGATATCCAAATCCTTTGGTGATGATTTCACTGTGTACCTTGTGGACGACACTCCCAAGTCTATTTCAGAAGCGTATGCATCTACTGATGCAGACTATTGGAAGGAGGCTGTCCGTAGTGAAATGGATTCTATTATCGCTAATGGCACCTGGGAGATGACAGATAGACTTTATGGGTGCAAACCTGTAGGATGCAAGTGGGTGTTCAAAAAGAAGCTTAGGCCTGATGGTACCATTGAAAAGTACAAGGCTCGGCTTGTTGCCAAGGGCTATACTCAGAAAGAAGGCGAAGATTTCTTTGACACTTACTCACCTGTTGCTAGACTGACCACAATACGAGTACTACTTGCTTTGGCTGCCTCACATGGTCTTCTCGTTCATCAAATGGACGTTAAGACAGCTTTTCTTAACGGAGAGCTGGATGAGGAAATTTACATGGAACAGCCTGATGGATTTGTAGTAGAAGGTCAAGAAAGCAAGGTGTTAAAACTGTTGAAATCTTTGTATGGTCTGAAACAAGCCCCTAAGCAGTGGCATGAGAAGTTCGATAGAACACTGACATCTGCAGGCTTTGCTGTCAATGAGGCAGATAAATGTGTATACTATCGCTATGGTGGGGGTGAGGGAGTTATTCTATGCTTGTATGTGGATGACATTCTGATTTTTGGGACAAACATCAATATGATAAATGAGGTCAAATCATTCTTGTCTCAAAACTTTGATATGAAAGATCTGGGAGTGGCTGATGTTATTCTAAACATTAAATTGGTTAGAGGTGAGGATGGGATTACACTTTTGCAATCTCATTATGTGGAAAAGGTCTTGAGCCGTTTTGGCTTTACTGACTGCAAGCCTTCTCCAACACCTTATGATCCTAGCGTGTTACTTCGTAAGAATAAGAAAATTGCTAGGAATCAGCTGGAATATTCTCAGATAATTGGCTCACTTATGTACCTAGCTAGTGCAACAAGGCCAGACATCTCCTTTGCTGTGAGCAAGTTGAGCCGGTTTACATCTAACCCAGGAGATGATCACTGGAAGGCGCTTGAGCGAGTGTTGCGCTATTTGAAAGGTACCTCGAACTTTGGACTTCACTATACTGGGTACCCGTCGGTGCTGGAGGGTTATAGTGATTCCAACTGGATCTCTGATGCTGATGAGATCAAAGCCACTAGTGGATATGTTTTCACTATTGGTGGTGGTGCTGTTTCATGGAGGTCTTGCAAACAAACCATTTTGACGAGGTCAACCATGGAAGCAGAACTTGCGGCACTAGACACTGCTATTGTTGAGGCAGAATGGCTACGGGATCTATTGATGGATCTACTTACGGTGGAAAAGCCAGTGCCAGCTATCCTTATGAACTGTGATAATCAAACCGTTATCGCTAAAGTGAACAGTTCTAAGGATAATATGAAATCGTCTAGGCATGTTAAGAGACGATTGAAGTCTGTCAGGAAATTGAGAAACTCCGGAGTTATAACCTTGGATTACATCCAAACAGATAAAAACCTGGCAGATCCCTTTACAAAGGGACTATCACGGAATGTTATAGATAGTGCATCGAAGGAGATGGGTATGAGACCCATGTGAGTTATCTATGGTAGTAACCCAACCTATGTGATCGGAGATCCCGTGAATTAGGATCTGGGAAAAACAAGCCATTAGTTAACTGGAGGAGAGTAATATCAACCCTCTCTATGTGAAGATGCAATACTCTCAGAAACTGCAAGGCAGGTTGACTAAGGTCTTAATGTGTTCCATAGGCTTTTAGAAGCGAAGACGCTATCCTGCAGAGCGTTCTTGAAAGAACACACCTATATGAGCCCGACTGTTAGTCGCAGTCTATGGAGATCTTGGGTAATTTCCTACTAAGCTCATGAAGAGACCAAGGAGTATGACTTATACGCTCCAACCGAGGGGTAGCCTACTGGCGGCCTAGTATCAGTTAAGTCTTTAAGTGAAGCTTGCTTGCACCAAACTTGCAATTCAAGGCATAGTCCATTGTTCAAGTTGTGAGTAAGTGTAGCTTGGAGTTCTAGGTGGATGTTCAACCTTAATCGGTCTCCATCGAAATACTTATATATAAACAGTACATTGGAATTCAGGCAAATCTCTGTGGGACTTTGAGATCTGGTGGGGGATTGTTGGATTATGTGGGCCAAGCCCATATAATAAGAATAATTCCTATTAAATCTCAAAGGCCCACTCATGCAAAGGAGGCATGCATGAGACCTTTAGTACCATATTGCTAGTTCTAGGAGAGGAAGACCACCTTAAAAGGGATGGTGCACTCCTAGCCACTTGAGGCATGTGTGGGAGAGAACTAGAGGATAACACGCGCGCGCTCGCTCGCCTCGCCTCGCCGGGCCGGGCCGGGCTGGGCGGGGCGGGGGGCGCACGGCACCTGCGTGAATGGTCCGCCAAAATCCGCTCCAGGTGCTTGCGCAGACGCGGCTTCCTTTTGCAGTTTTATCTTTTGCTGTTTTGTGTGGCGGTGAATCCGGATCGGTTACGCGACTAATCCGGTTCGGTTACGAGTTATGGAGAACGTGCAGGCGTCTTGATCACGCGTCCTGGTTTTCTATAAATACGGAGTCGCCGCCTCCATACAGTACAATGCGAAAATCAATCTAGGGTTTTGCCTCCTCCATCCATTGTGCTGCGCCGTCCCACGAAGTCTACTCCGTCCCGTCCGCTGGCGTGCACTGTCGTTCGGGAGAGCAGGTCTCCGGAACCGTCGCCTTCGAAGTCCTGCACCGGGAGAGGGCGAATAAGGTTTTTGGGAAGCGCTCTGCGTGACTGCTCGCTGTAGCTCTGGCTCGTCTTCCTCGTCGTTCGGCTTCGGCGAATCGTCATCGACTTCGTGTCATCCTCACCGTGCCTGCGGCGTCTACATCGGCAAACCGATCAGAACAGAACCATCGGTACGTAACAGTCATGTTCTCCGTATTAGATCTGTTCATGTACAGTTTTCTGGTTTACATGTCTAGATCTTTTATGCCTGTGATGGTTCTGTTATTTTACGTGCATGATGTCATGATTTATTTATGGAATAAATTAAACCTACATGTGCTTACATATTCAACACATGTACCAGCATGTACATGTGGTTTTGCATTTTTAGGGGTATGTTACCTGATAGTAGCAGGATCATCTCTTAAGCTTTTTGAAGACTCCGATGTTCCAGAGTTTGCTGCTCCTTCAGGTGGTTGTGAAACAGTATACCCAGGAGATGAATTTCTCTGACTGTTTGATGGCTCTGAAGTATCTTCTTCTACAACTTCTTCGATAACAACACCTTCCAAACAAAGCAACACCACCAAGAAGAGTTCCATCAGCCAAACTGAAGTAATACCAAACACTATCCAAGTCGCATCCAACTAATGCAGAAATACATTTTTCACCATACACCCTCAGTCCTATACTCCTACTATAGTTTGCCTGGACCAAGTCCAACGCTCATTTATTTTCTTTTTAAATATTTTCCCATTAGGCTGATTTTGCCCAAGATCCATCAGAAAGACAAATATATGCACAAAAAAAACCCATAACCACTCTTAAAAAAGAGTCCTACAACCACAAATATTCCATCCAAAGGCAACAATAAGTTGAAGTGTTGAACTACAGTAAGACATGGATTTGGTGTAAAAACAAATAGCAGGAAATGAAAAATATCAGCATAATTTGCTTCTCAGAAAAACAAATATCAATGAAGCTACCTTTTGGCAGGTTCGTTCCTCCCCCTTCCATTGCCAGTTTGTCTTCCGTGTCTCTGTATCATGAATGTAATATATCAGTAGGAAAGCGGTGACAACTAAAGTTACTGAACACTTTTTTTACATTTGGAATAAGGTTAGCAAGATGCATATATTTGTGCTGCAAAAAGGAAAACCATACCTCAGAACCTCAGCAATAGTTTCATCCTCTGGAGAAATTTCATGGGCTTTACTCAAGTCAGCAACAGCAGCCTGAATGCATTTCAGCACTATTCCAGTCAAGTATAGTTCAGGAAAAGCAGAAAAAGACATTTGCAGTAAGCCAAGAGACATATGCCAAAAAAAGGGCAAGCAGAAATAAAGCTTACTTCCAAGTTTCCCAGTTCTTTGTATGCTTGACCCCTTCGGTAATATGCTTTGACATTGCTTGAATCGTAAGTTAGAACCTGTAGTTCATTTGCTAGCTGGATCATCATGACAGATAAAAGAAGAGCTGCAGTTCTTTGGGTAACTCAGCAAATAACATAACTTCAGTAAAACTGAACTCGAAAAGAGTTACGAACTTCCATTTCAGCAGCCAAAGGTGGCAGACAGAAACAAGTGAAATAGATTGCATTTAAGATGATGGCAGCCCTATGATGTGTAGCCACACAGGTTACTGGTTCAAAAAGGGTATAAAACTGCTACTGTGCATATGGCTAGCAAGTTAGCAAAAAAATCCTTTCTAGAGAATTTGCGCTTGCTTTTCCTGACCTAAGATGCTCTTTATCTCACAAGGTTGCTAAGGCAGTATACTCATATCATTTATGTAAAACTTCAATCGACAGACAAACCAACATAAAAGAAAAATCCACTGCATCTTAGCACTAAAATGGTATGCTCATGACAGAGACCAAAAAAACAAGAGAGTAACAAACTGCATCTTTTGTTGGAAATCGAAATGATCTCTCCTCCTAGGATGAGTTCAGATGGAAAACTAGTCAAAATTCTACAAGATCCCTATAACATACCTCTGAACCTTCATTTATGCATTCCTCAAACTTCCCTGTTTTCAGGTAACAAGACATTAAATTAAGGGTGCACTGCAGCTGAAGAGTTTGACCTGCTGCCGATAGTACGTTCTTTACATTATCCTTTGCCTGGTCACGAAAAGAACATATATAACAAACTGGGTCTTTGAAAAGCATGTCAAGAAGTTTTTTTTACGGTGTGAGGTTCAAAACTCACAAGCTTGTACTTGGCAGCAGCATCAGTATACTGCCCACGGCTATGAAGTTCATTACCCTGAAATGAAACAAAATAAGAACAAAAAAGGGTGGTATTATGGAAACTGGTAACATGTATAGAAACTTGGAAAGATCTGTTTCTAAATTAATTAAACAAAGGATAGGATGTGGTGATTTCTTAGACAAAAGACTATTGGTATATAGGTACACAGATGCAAGAAACAGTCAGTACAAAAATGATATATGTGATCATGTATCCAAATAAACAAAACAAAGAACTAGTAGTCCATCTGAGCAATCTCTACATGAAGTTCTTGGTATAATGAAAACAGAAGTTTAAATAACAGATACATTAGGTTGGTGGCATTGTGCATTTTCCAGTATTTCACTGATTCATTCAGAGTGATCCAAAATTCTTTGCTAGTATGAGCCATATAGCATAGATGCAATGCTTGTCTTCTGTTCAATCCATTCAACATTTTCTGCAGTTTTATGCAAGTGTTCAAATGTGGAGACAGAACTACTAGCATAATCTATACATAGAATTATGACTACTGGCATATTCTATACATAGAATTATGGAGATTTATCCCCCAAAAAAGATCAAGCTTGTTATATAGAACTATGGAGCTTTATCCCCAAAAAAATATCAAACTTATTTATCCAAATTCCAACCAAAAAGAGTAGGAAAAGGAGATGCTGGACTTTGTACAAACCTGCCGCTTCAACATTGTGGCACCAGATATCGCATATGAGATTTGAGCATCTGCTTGGGCCTTCATAGCAGCAAATTCCTCGGGGTTAGCATTGGCAATTTTATCAGTCATATCAAGCATTTCCTCTGGCCTTGTTTGATTCAGCTGCTGAGCAGCTCGTTTGAAGTCCTCAGTTCCCATATTCTTCATACTCTCGGACGCTAACCTTACCAGGTCAGGGTTGGACATCAGCTGCAATTCCAAATAGCAACAAGGACATTGTCAATCGCATGTCACACATGCTTCCTCAGAGGATAACCAACAACATTAAGCATCGAGAAGCAAATGCCGGACACCGCAAAAAAAAGAAGCGGGCGGCAAGCTGTATAAGTATGTGGCAGGCTGCAGGCACCATTGTAAGCTCTCGACTTCCGTATGAAACAATACTAACTTAGCCTAAACGGGTCAATGGGCATGCTGAGAAATCACCAGCAGAAGCGTAACGTACTTATCAAACAACGTGGCTCCTATTGAGCATAGTTTAAGAGCATAAACCAGTGAGCAAAAGATCAAGCAGCGACGGTGCTCCTATTGCGCATAGTTTACACATGATCATGCAGTTATTTATGACAACATGAACAAACATTCCATTGGCCGATTGGCGTCACCAGTCAATCAAGCAAACCAAATCAAACCCAACCCACCCAACCTGGAGTCCACAGCTACACTCTCCAACTGACTTAAGGAGCAATACAAATACCAATTGACTTAAGGAGCAATACTGGTACCAATTCCCAACACACTAAACAAAGAACCAACCGAATTGAGCGCGATTTCCTCTCCATCTACAGCTAGCCGCACCAAAATTGGCCAGATCGCCCGCTCCGGCGAATCGAATCAGACGAAAACGACAGGGCAGGACACGGGGAAACGGCGGGATCGATGGGATGGATCGGACCTGCTGCTGCATCCTGGCGAGGTCGTCGGGGGACATGCGGCGCATCTGCTCCTGCGCCAGCCGCAGCATCTCCGGATCCATCATGGCGCGGCGCCGCCGATCGGATCGGATCGAAGCACAGAGAGCGAGCGAGCGAGCTACGAGCTCCTCCTCGTCGATTTGTGAGTTTATTGGGAGTTCGCTGGTTGCTTCCACGTGTCTTTCGCCTCTTTTGTGTTGTGGATTTGTAAATTCGCTGCTAGTATTTATTTACGGGTTTGAAAGGGAGAGTGGAAAGAGAAAACGGATACGGAGTCCGAGAGCGCGGTGGGCCGTGGTCTTGGATGGGCTGGTCTCGGATGACGCGAGGCGTCAACGCGTTCGCTGGGCGTCTGGTGCCATGGACCGGGTCCACGGTCCTCCATGGCGGCAGGGCGTGGAGCCGTGTGGCGGTCCCACTCTTTGTCCTTTCCGCTTAGCCGTCGGATTTTAGGTTTCTGATGGGATCATGGCCTGGCTAAATTTGTGGCTCTGAAAACTTTTTCTTTGACAAATTCGTGTAAAATTTCTGTAAAATTCTCGCCACACAAGCACGTTCTCAGAGACCATAGGGAAAGGAGTTTTGCAGGAAAACGAACATTTTCATTTTCCCAGATGGAATCCAAGCATATAGTGCATTCTCCTCTAGAGTAAAGAACATCATGCAATCCACTAATTAATTAATGTAATATTGATTCATGTCCATTCCTTTGTCACTCAAATCTGATCATAGGACGCTGGCATTACCGGTTCCTAAATCTAACCATATCATGCAATCACCTCCGGTTACCTCACGATGGAGAAAACGGTAGTCATAGTCACCTCCTTGCGTTGAATTGTTGATCAGATTATTATTAAAGACGAAAATTTTTAAACCATCCTACCATGTGTAATGTAATGACACAACTGAGCTGAGCACACTTGGTATTACTACGATAACGAATAACTCAAATGATGGGAACAAATATGTTCTTCGAGGGAGACTAAAAATTGTTAGGAAACCTGGACTCTATCCAGGAGTCCTGATCTAATTGGGCACCCCACCGTAGGCTATAAATAGGGACCTAGACCCCCCTCATTATGTACACCCGATGCAATCTAAAGCAATAAAGAAAGACCAGGAGTTCTCTCTACCTCTCTGTGTTTAATCTATTCTCTCTGTGATTTTCTGATTGATTCGTTCTTGTTCTAAGCAGAGGAATCGTTCGGACTGGTCGACGACTTCGCTCTGGTGAACGAGGTAATCATCGAAGCACAGATTGAATTTTCTAGATCGCTTTTGAATCTGTATTTTCTTTTCGCGTTCTAGATTGAATCTCTACGGTGCAAATCCGCCCTAATCTACCGCGAGCAGACTTGAAGTCGCCGGCACAATGCCGATCGGTAGATTGTGAAACGGGGTAGATGTTGATTGCACTGTAGATTAGAAAAGATGCAAATCCGCCCTAATCTACCGCGAGCAGACTTGAAGTCGCCGGCACAATGTCGATCGGTAGATTGCGAAACGGGGTAGATGTTGATTGCATCATAGATTGGAAACGAATTTTGGCATGGTTTTGTTTGAATCTGCATAAGAAAAGAAATTATGCATCTTTTTTTGTTTGAGTTTGCATGCCTACTGCACGAGAAACTTGAATGATTTCTGTTCGGTTTGCATAGCATCACACAGAAAGAAAAAAATAAAGAAAAAGGGGCACTGTGCCAGAATGCATATCGCCGGCCGCGCCTGCATGCGTGTGCACCGTCGACCTGATGCCGGCTTGCCGCCGGTCGTCGGATCGCCGCCGGCCTGAAGCCGAAGTTGGCCTGAAGCCGGCGCCGCTCGTGAAGTCGCGGCTGTGTCGCTACTGGAGCCCGCGCCCGTATGCGCGACCGACCGCACCCTCGCTTTCCGCGCTGGCCGCCACTTGATCTTCCGCACGGGCGCTCGCCAAGCCGCTCGGCCCGCAGCCGTGCACCACCGGCCTCAGCCTTCCCACCAGTGCGTGCGCCCTCCCACCTCAGCATCAAAGCCGGCCTCCACCGCGCCCGCATGCGCCGGCGCCGCCGTAGCCGCCTCCACGCGCCGCCCCGAATGGCACCGCCTAGCCCTCGACGCCCGCGTCGCGTCTTCACCCGGCTGGCCCGCACGCCGCCGCGCTTGCCCGACCGGCCGGCCCGCACGCCGCCGCATCGGCCCCACCTCGGCCTGCAGCCGCACCGGCCCCGCCGCGCCGGCTTACCCATGCGCGCCGCCTTCGGGCTTGTCGCCGCGCCCCTAGGCCGGTTCGCAGCCGGCCTCCACCGGCGACCGCGCCCGCAGCCACGCCAATCCCGACCGCTGCCTGTGTTTGCCGCCACCTCCTCGGCCTCCGCTTGCCCCGAACGGCACCGCCCATGCCGGCTGATCCCCACGCGCCCGCATGCGCCTAGGCTGCCCAACGCCGCTGCCCGTAGCAGCGCCGCTCTTCGCCACCATCCGCCCGCCGCCGCTCGCACTCGGGTGGCCGCCGGCCTCCTGGCCACTCCGCCGCGCCCCGCATGGCGCTCCTCCCGCACGCTACCCCGCCGGCCTCGGCCGCCCGCTCGCGCTATGCGCGGCCTCCCGAACCGCGCGCACGGGCGCGATTTGTCCGGCCGCCGCCACCACTCGGGAGTTGAGGGTAGGGGAAACCCTACCTGCCCCTTGAGTCTGTTAGTTGGGCCGGCCGGGAGGTAAACGGGCCGGGTAGATTTGGTGGCAAATCGGGCCGAACGAAAAAAAGGGGAGGGAGGAAGGGGGCTCTGTCCGGGTTGTTCAGAAAAGCCCCTAAAACCTTGAGAATTACCGATGAGCCCTAAAACTTGCGTACAAATCCTGAAATTTTGCAGGGAAGGCCTCGTAATTCCAAAAATTGCGAATAAGCCCTCAAATTTACGAGCGGGTCCAGAATTTTGCAGAAAACCCCTCGGTAAATCAGAAAATTGCGCGAATTTTCTCTGAACTGAAATTTTGCGCATAAACAAAAAAAATGCAGAATTTGCTGAAATTTCATATTTTAGCATAAAAGGGCATCGGGAATCCGAATTTTGCATTATTTTTAGCATTTGAAGCTTATTTATTTATGCCATTATTTTCTTTGTATTTTCTGTATTTATTTACTGTTTTGGTTAATTGTAATTACTGAAAATTGCTTTTAATCACTGAATTAGCAGTAAAAAAATTATAGAAAATGCATGGAAAATTATGAAACATTACGAGAATCTTTTGTACCATTTATTTACCCGAAGTGAATTATTCCGTGCATGTCTACCAGCAGTAGACTTATACACATTTAGATGACTAGCATAACGAACTGGGAGTTCGAGGAGCTAGCCCAGTATGGCCAAAACTATCTGATGTTGGCATCCGATGTCGAGATTGTGCTTAGAGCCAGGTAGCTCTGCGCAGCTATTGGATTGGCGGACCGTATGACGTCCAACCTCTGTCTCACTCTTAAGAATGAGTACATAACGGAGAATAGCGCGCTAGCACTCTGGACCGCACTCAAGAAGCGGCTTGAGAGGCTAAAGTACACCATTCTTCCTCAAGCAGAGTAGGAGTGGATCAGACTGAGGTTTGCCGACTTTAAGACGGTCAGGGAAAACAATTCTGCCTTGCACAGGATTTGTACCCCCAATACAGAAAATTGAGAAAATCCTTCCACCCCAATGTAGCACAATCCACACGCAACTATCATCAAGATGGCTATGAGGAATACGCCGAATTGACCGATATGATGCAAGTTGTGGAGGCTCAGGACAAAGTTCTCCGTAAGAACTACGTCACTCAGCCACCTGGGAGCTCCGTTGGCTGTGAAGCCAACGCCGGGAGCAACAAGGCGCGAAAGCCCTTGATAAAGAAAAGGGGAAGGAAGGGTAAGGCCGCAGCCCAGAAAGGCAAATCAGATGCTCCACGTGAGAATAAGGCTATCAAGCTAAAACAGGATGGCAAAGGGCACATGAAGCCCACTCTGCATCGGTTGAGGGGGAGAGTTCCGAGCAGCTGCCTGCGCTAATGGAGGTTGAGACCATCCAAGCAGCAGCACCCCCTCTCGGCCTAGCAGCAGCCAATGCCATGATTTTTCTTGAAGAGAATGTCACCCCTGAGAAAATAGCAGAAGAAGTCTAGTGCACTGAATGCATTTTGACTTTAAATGTCATTTATTTTGTGTGGAAGAATATGTTAGAATTTGCATGGATGGTACTTAAGAATTGTTATCTTCTCGTGATGGTTGGATGATATCTGAAGAATTCATTCATTTATTCAGTTTATGATGGCATGATATGTTCTGATATTGGAGTATTTTATTTATGTGTTGATTGCCTTCTCATACATGTTAATAAATACCCTATATTAGAACGAGTGTAGCGCCCTATAAAGGAAGTGTGCTTAGCCAGCAGCGGCACAATGCATACCATCTTAAGAGAGACTAAGAAGTTTCAAGTCGATTCGTAAGAGCACTGGCAGCCTTACGACAATCACCGGAAGCGATGCATGTATAATTGGTTCCGGAAGAGCCACATGGGCACAACTTTGGTCATTGAAGAAGCCTCATTGTACCCAGAATCGACTAGAACTCTCCTAAGTTTTAAGAATATCCGCGCAAATAGTTTCCGCGTTGAGACTAAAGAAGAGTACGGTAAGGAATACCTGCTCATTACGAAGCGCAAAAGGGTACTAGAAAAACTTCCTTCACTAGAAAATGGGCTATATTATACCAACATTAAAGCATCTGCAGCGTACACTGTTCTGAAGACAGTGTTTAGAAGCTCCGAACTCTTCTGTCTCCGGCATGACAGATTAGGCCACCCAAGTCTTAGGATGATGAGAAACATAAAAACTCGCATGTGCATAATATTAATGTGGAGAATTTCCCGAATCATGAAGATATTGTGTGCCCTGCATGTGCCACCGGGAAACTAATTATTAGACCCTACACTCTGAAAGTGAAGGATGAAGTCCCTGCATTCCTGGAACGTATCCAGGGAGACATTTGCGGTCCCATTCAGCCCATCTTAGGGTCATTTAAGAATTTTATGGTGCTCATTGACGCTTCCTCGAAGTTGTCATATGTGGGTTTTGTTGTCCACAAGAAATCACACCTTTGCAAAATTGATCTCGCAGATCATTCGCATCAGAAATGTGTTTCCAGATCATCATATCAAGTCCATCAGAATGGACAACGCCGGAGAATTTACTTCGAAGGCATTTGATGATTATTGCATGGCGATGGGAATTGCAGTTGAGCATTCGGTACTGCATGTCCATACCCAGAACGGTTTGGCAGAGGCTTTAATTAAGAGAATTAAATTTATTGCCCGACCCCTTTTGCATAATTGAAATCTAGCAGCTACATGTTGGGGACACGCAGCCCTGCATGCAACGAATCTCATCAACCTTAGACCTTTGGCCTACAACATCCATTCACCTATGCAATTAGCGCAAGGGTCACTACCGAAAATTTCCCAACATTAGGGGGGAGGAAATCAACCCTTTGATGAAGAATGTCGGGAAATTATGTGGCAAGCCACGGTAATCCAAGCAGGTGACCCGCGTACTAGTGAAGCGAATAGAGAAGTCCAGAAGACAAGAAAAGTCTAGAAGACAATAGATTTGCAAGCATTAGCAAATCAACTGCCTGATCACTTTAGTGATTTGAAGAGCGTGACTAAGTCGCATGTGCCTGCACGCACTGCACCGGAGAGGGTTGAAATACCAAAGAAAATTGAAGGTATCCCTAATCTCGTCCAGAGGCCTCAGAAAAATAAAAAAGAGGACGAGAACTCCGGTTCCTCGAATCCTTAGTAACCGGAGACGCCTGGTGAAGAAGGATAAGAGAGATTTATCACAGCCGATCATTGAAGTTCTCCAGAATGAGAAGGGGAGCCAGTTGAGACCTGGCACAAGTATGACACCTTCCGAAAAGGGCATACCGGATATGAATATCCCCATCGGCATGGATGTGTGCGCACACATCGGAGCCGAAAAACTAAAGGGACTTGCCACCGCAATTGAAAGAAGCGATGCGCAAGGTGAAGCTCCAGCACAAGCAACTCATGAAGAAATAGCTATAAATTATGTGCACACGGGAGAGTCCCTGAATAGGACAACAGCTAATATCGATATCTACTTCGCAAAGAAAATTACCACCATCATCGATCTTGATCCCGAGCCTGCATCGCTCGCTGAATGTAAGAAAAGATCAGATTGGGAAGATTGGAAGAAGGCAATAGCAACTGAATTGCTATCTCTGAATAAAAGAGAGGTGTTTGGGCCCGTATGCCGTACACCTCCCCACATACACCCCGTTGGGCACAAGTGGGTATTTGTTCGAAAGAGAAATGAAAGAAATGAAGTAGTGAGATACAAAGCAAGGCTGGTAGCCCAAGGTTTCACTCAACGTCCTGGAGTTGATTATGAAGAAACCTACTCCCCAGTCATGAGTGGAATCACCTTTAGATACTTGATCTCAATGGCAGTGAACTTGAACTTGGAAATGAAATTGATGGATGTTCTGACTGCATACCTTTACGGTAACTTGGATTCGGAGATTTACATGAAAGTCCTTGAAGGAATTCCTCTCCCGAACCAAGACAGAGCAAATAGAAATCTGTACAGTGTGAAACTCAGAAAGTCACTGTATGGACTGAAACAATCTGGAAGAATGTGGTATAATCGCTTGAGCGACTTTCTCTGCAAGAAAGGCTACACGAACAATGAAGACTGTCCTTGTGTATTTATACGGCGATCCCAGAATGGATTCTGTATAATCTCTGTGTATGTAGATGATCTGAATATCATCGGGACAGCCGAAGACATAAAAGAAGCAAGCTCCTACTTGGAGTCAGAATTTGAAATGAAAGATTTGGGCAAGACCAAGTTTTACTTAGGCTTGCAGCTTGAGCATGTCCCTGAAGGAGTCTTGGTACATCAGTCGACCTACACCCAGAAGGTGCTTGAAAGGTTTGGCTTCGAGAAGGCATTTCCCTCGAAAGTACCGATGATCGGTAGGTCTTTACAGCAAGAAAAAGATCCTTTCCGACCAAGAGAAGAGGGGGAGGAAGTCCTGGGACCGGAATTCCCATACTTGAGTGCAGTGGGAGCACTCATGTATTTAGCAAACTGCACTAGACCGGACATTGCATTTGCCGTGAACCTGTTAGCAAGGTACAGTGCAGAGCCCACCAAAAGGCATTGGCAGGGCATAAAGGACATTTTCCGATACCTCCAAGGTAGCAAGGACCTCGGATTGTTTTACAGAAAGAATCAAGATCTGAACTTGATTGGCTATGCAGATGCTGGGTATCTGTTAGACCCGCATACCGCTAAGTCACAAACAGGCTATGTATTCCTGTGTGGTGGAACTGCAATTTCATAGAAATCGTCTAAGCAAAGCCTGGTAGCTACTTCGACGAACCACTCAGAAATTATAGCACTATATAAAGCCGCACGAGAGTGCGCTTGGCTCCACCGAATTGTTCACCACATCCAGCAGTCATGTGGGATGAACATTGTACAGAACCCCACAATTATCTATGAAGATAATGCCGCTTGCGTTGCACAAGTGCAAACGGGCTATGTGAAGAGTCATCTCACAAAGCATATCAACCCCAAGTTCTTCTATGCACATGAATTGCAAACGATGGACGAGATTAAAGTACTGCATACTAAGTCATGTGAAAATCTCGCAGATTTATTCACTAAGTCACTCCCCGCATCTAGCTTTGAAAGGTGCGTGCGTGGAATTGGAATGATGAGACTTAGAGAAGTGCAGAATTCAGGGGGAGAATTCTCACAAGCCCGCTAATAAATCTTGATCATGAAGATTAAGTACCCAAAATAAAGTCCTGTAGACCAAATGAATTTGGGTGAATTGTACTCTTTTTCCCTTGACGAGTTTTCCATGAAGTTTCTCGACCAAGGTTTTTAATGAGGCAATTCGTGCATCGCAGCATCACATGTATCATGTACTCTTTCTCCAAATTTTTCCCACTGGGTTTTTATGGAGTTTTGACGAGGCATGAGCATGTTGGGTGAGTGCCCAAGGAGGAGTGTTAGGAAACCTGGACTCTATCCAGGAGTCCTGATCTAATTGGGCACCCCACCGTAGGCTATAAATAGGGACCTAGACCCCCCTCATTATGTACACCCGATGCAATCTAAAGCAATAAAGAAAGACCAGGAGTTCTCTCTACCTCTCTGTGTTTAATCTATTCTCTCTGTGATTTTGTGATTGATTCGTTCTTGTTCTAAGCAGAGGAATCGTTCGGACTGGTCGCCAGCGACGGTTTCTCAACAAAAATAAAGTAAGAAAGTTCAGCAAATCCGCACATCTAAGGCTTTGTTTAGGAAGTCCAATCCCGGTCAGGATCTCGGCCCATTTCCATGTTGGATTTTCTCCCAATGCTAGATTGATTTTATGAAGGCTATCTGGTCTATCCCTTATGCCCTTGTCTTTTCCGTGGTGCCGCTCACAATTGCATTCTAAGACTAAAGGGTGGGAATTTATTTATAAACTCCACTTCCATGTGTTACAAAGCGACCCATCTATTTTTGGCCCACTTCCTGAACCATGTTACAAGCCACGATCAAATAGTCCAGTTTTATGAATCAAATACATTAATCCCTAGCACACATGTGTGAGTCATGCGCCATGATCAGATTGTTTATGAGATCAATTCTAATTCGATCATGTGGGTCAACAGCCTGCAGGACTGATCCTATAAAACAAACCTAGCTATTCCGCCATATGATGTACCCGGGTTAAACATATACATGCTTATTAAATTCTAGTAGACTCGATCTCAATAAATATGTCTACCATATTCCAGCACAGCCGTCCTCAGCACCTCGAGTATTAATTCCTCATGTTAAACTTTGCATCAAATTATTCCCCATCACATACATCAATAATATGAAAAATTCTACGTTATGTTAAACAAACCATAACCACAATAAATATTGAAAGCCACATAAAAAATTCCAACATCTCCCACTTGTCTGAAACATTCCGATCAATAAATTGAAGTCACATGTCTTTAACATGCTTATAAAATAATTCCTAACTAACTGGTTTACTCAGTGGATTTGCAACTATATCAATGCTAGGCAAATAAACGCAACTATATCAATGCTAGGCAAATAAACTAAATGAACATACTTGAGTCTATTTATTACATCACGAATATAGTGGTGCCTTTCTTCAATATGTTTGCTTTTACTATGAAATTTAGGATCCTTCAAAATTGTGATTGTTGTCTAATTATCATAGAAAATAGTGATAGGTTGTGATGCACTTTTTATGACCTTAAGTGATGCAAGAAATTTTCTCAGCCATACACCTTCCTTTACTACTTCAGATGCAACAATATATTCAGTTTTCATGGAGGAAAGAGGAACCAAATCTTGTTTCCTATTGCACCAAGAAATAGCATCTCCTGTCAAAGTAAATAGATGACCAAAAGTTGATTTTGAGTCATCCGAATCCCCTCACCAATCAACATCAGTATAACCCTACAGCTGAAAATTATGACCATTAAAACATAATAAATAATCCATAGTTCCTTTGATATAATGCAGTACATATTTGGTTTGTTTTCAATGCTCTTTCCTGGGATTCTTATGATATCTACTAAGAATTTTAATGGCATGGCTAAGGTTAGATCGTGTAAATAACATAGCATGCATAAGACATCCTAAACCTAAAGAATAAGAAATACCATTCGTTCTAACCTTTTCCTCAGAAGTATTTAGACATAATTCCTCACTGAGTTTAGTTCCCTTCACAATAGGTACATTAACATGTTTGTTGTTTTACATGGAAAATCATTTTAAAACGCTTCAAAGATATGCCTTTTGGGATAGCCCAAGAATCATTTTATTTCGATCTCTATGTATTTCAACTTCTAAAATATAGAAAGATTTGCCCATATCTTTTATATCAAATTAGATGAAAATCAAGTTTTCATTCTACCAAAATATTTTTCTCATTAGAAGCAATGAGAATATCATCAATATATAAAGATAATAAGACGAAATATTTACTCATAACTTTTATGTATATACAATGATCACCTTCCGTTATGAAAAAACCATATAATGTGATAGTATTATAAAAAGAATATACCATTGACATGAAGCTTGTTTTAGATCATAAATTAATCTATTCAATTTGCAAACCTTATTTTCTTTTTCTCCAAAACTTTCTGGTTGTTTCATATATATTTTCTCCTTCAAAAGACCATTAAAAAAGCAGTTTTAACATCCATTTGGTAGAGTTCAAGATCATAATAAGCCGTCAAAGTACTAATAATACAAATTAAAGTAAATTTTGCAATAGGAGAAAAAGTTTTTACAAAGTCAATACCTTTACTTTGTGTAAAGCCTTTAGCAACAAGCCTATCCTTTTTTCACTAAACCTACTGCATTCAATTT
Organism: Dendrocalamus latiflorus; assembly: GCA_017311315.1. Taxonomy (NCBI): domain Eukaryota; kingdom Viridiplantae; phylum Streptophyta; class Magnoliopsida; order Poales; family Poaceae; genus Dendrocalamus; species Dendrocalamus latiflorus. The sequence goes on from CM029672.1 coordinate 12,165,024, forward strand.
CCTTTTAAAAATCCATTCAAAACCTATGGGTTTACGGTTTTTTGGTAGATCAACAAGTTCCAAATTTTATTTCTTTTCATCGAGTTTAATTCGTTTTGATTGTGAGCAGTTTATTGCTTTTTTTTGTAAGCATTTGGTTTTTCCTCTAAATCTAAAATTTTAGAGTGAACTTCCCTCAAGAACAAAAAATAATCATCTAGATATAGATATTGAGGTGTACTTAAATTCCTCCCACTTCTCCTAAAGCATGTTAGTGTCGGGAGTTTGATTTGTATTTTCTTCAGGAGCTAAACCTCCTTTAGTATAAGAATTACTACCAAATATATCCATCTTTATTTTTGGTGGAGTTGCCAACAATTCTACCTTCATCCGCTTAGCACGGCGAGGTGTGTTTTGATCTAAAAATATTGTATCCTTGCTTTCCACTAGTTTATCCTTTTCTAAATCATAAAACCTGCACCCTTTTGATTCCAAAGTATAACCAATAAAAATTCCTATTGTGCTTTTAGACTGCAATTTTGTACAGTTTTGATTTGGTACACTAATTTGTGCATTACAACCCCCGAACTACTAAGTGACGAAGTGAGGGTTTCTTTCCAGTCCACAACACAAAAGAAGTGACTGTTACAGCCTTAGATGATGAATGATTTAATAAATAAACAATAGTATATAAAGCTTCACCTCAAAAACATAAAGAAAGATATGAATAAGCTATCATATATTTAACTATATCCATAAGTGTTCTACACCATTTTGTAGCGGAGTGTAAGGTATGATATAATGATGAATAATTCTACATTCTTTACAAAAATTATTTAATATTCCTGAATTGTATTTTCCTCTATGATCAGTTCTCAAAACTTTAATCTTCTTATTCAATTGATTTTCCACTTCAGTTTTAAATGTCTTGAACACATCAAAGCCTTCCGACTTATGTTTAAGAAGATACACATACCAAATCTAGAATAATCATCAACAAATGTGATAAAATAAATCTTTGGACCTCTAGTGGGAGTAGACATTTCACCACAAATATCAAAATAAATGACAAGAGGCTTATTAGATCTTTCTGTCTTCGGAAAAGGTGCACGGATCATCTTATCCATTATGCATGCCTCACAAATACCAAAATTCTCCCACTTAAAACACAGAATTCTTGAATTAATAAGTCTCTTAATTCTATTTTTAGATATGTGACTAAGTCTTAAATGCCATAAATAAGATTTTAAGTATGTGTTCCTATCATTACTATTCCTCACTATGGAGTTATTTTCGCCAACTAAGCAATCAATATTATTATCATTTGATAGTTCATCAAAAAATAAAAACCTTCATGACGAGTTCCTCCTAGATCACCTTTCCTTCCTTTGGTTAAGATCTGGCCGATCCACTCAAATATGGCCCCAAGGCACCGCCAGTTGCTCCTAGGTGTGCCACCACCCTTGGCTCGCCTCCCGTTGCTATCTCTTGCCAAATCTATGGCACCGACCCTCTACTCTCAGTGTTGCCTCTTCACCTTCTCATGCTGCAGCTATGGGTGTGGGATGGCTTGAGTGGTGTCATGGGCAAGCTAGCTTGGGCTAATTGCCGTCAGCTCTGGTTGGTGTGGTTTGGCTCCTACAGTGAGTTGGGGAAGTCGCCGACGCTCTCTCCTGGTTGGTTTACCCAAGCTTCGTAGCTAGCTTCCTCGACGTCTATGGCTTCTTCGGTTCTGATAGAGGTTGTCATCGGTTTGGGTGGCATAGGAGCTTGGCTAGGCTGTGGCCGAGCACCATGCCTCCGGTGGTGCCATTCAGCTGCGACTTACTAGTCCACTTCGACTTGGCTTTCTACTCGGGATGGTCCAATCTTTTTCTCCCATAGTATTTTGACGCATTTATGGTTTAGCCTCTATTTTACTTCACTTTCTACTCTCTACCATGCGCGGTGTTGGGGGAACCTACGGGCGTTGTCGTGTCGGGACTCAGTTTGAGGGGGTTGCGCCGGGGAGCACATTCCCCCTGTTTGAGGGTGCATGGAGGCTCCTATGAGTTTGCTGTTAGTTGTGTGGTAGCCATGCCGACAAAGGTAAGGTGGCTTCCTTCTCCTTGGTTGCCTTGCTTGGCCAGTTGTGCAAGTGGGGAAATGCATGTGTCGTGCTGGTGTGTGCTGTGTGGTGTGGGTATGTGCCTTGTGTTGCGCCGAGATAGGAAACCAAAAGAAGCACAAGGGGTGAGAAAGTGGGCCTACTTGTTGTTGGGCTGAGAAAGACAATGAGGATGGTGACGATTGTGGTGTGGTCCTCACGCGCTTGGTGATGCTGTCGATTTCCTCTTGTCGTTGTGGGGGTTGTTGGCTTGCTGTCCCCTAGTTGTTGTGATCGACCTTGGATGTTGCCCACGGTCCTCGCTCCTCACCTTCATCTTCCTCAACCTTCCTTGCCTACTTGCCTCCGGTTCTCTTTTCCTTCCCTTCTCTCCATGTGTGGCTCAGTGGTGGTGGTGGTGGCTTATGATTTATGAGCTCTTATGGCTAGCTGAGTGATGCAATGGTGGAACTAAGGATGGTTTTTCATCGGTGTGCCCTTGGGGCTCTCTCTCGATTGCGAAGGGAAAGGCTTGTGAGTGAGAATGGCTGGGTTGACTTAAGAGGGAGAAGGCATTCGGCTGCCCCTCTCTCTCCCTTCGGTCCTATGCATAACAATTTTGCCCTTACCTTATCCAAGGCTCTCTCTTGGTTCACTGTTTGGCCTATGGACCTCTGGTCCGAAGGGTGGGTCTGCTTCTATGTATTGGATTTTTTTGCGGAAAAGGTAAGTCAGTAAATATGTGGGCGTTGGATTTTTGGATTGCCGGATGATGAGTCCCACTTGGTGAGAGGCGCCGAACGGTCTGGAACGGTCTGAGAACCTCGATGAACACCACTCTAATCGACTTTCTATAGTCAAAGGGTCTTGACGATGACCTTTCTTTTATTCTTTCTTGGATTGTTCTTTTTATTCACTCTCCGATCACAAAAGAGAACGGTGGGTTAGGGTTTGGGTTGGCTTGGTAGGTTCTACTCGCCGCGCAATACATGAGGAAGCAATGTGCAATCAAGAATGAAAAGCAATTTATTTAATCATGTTTTAAAGTAATTTTCGGCCATGCATTTATTCATGTCTTTATATTTGTACGAGGTTGTTGTAATTAATTGTGTATTGCAATAATGTTTTATTTTATTTAGGGATACCCAATGTAATTTCTGGTAGTCAATTCTTGTTATCCATGAGTTATAATTATCTTAATAACCTCAATTTACTGTTTGCTTATGTTAACTGCACTGTTTAAGGGTAATTTAAGATTCAGGGTTCTTTCATTTCATACCACTAGTAGTGTGCCCGTGCTAACGCTACAGTAAAATACAAAACAAGATAAAATTTGTAAAAAATAAAACGAACAATCAGATTCATTAAGATTCACGTCTCATATATTGTATAACCAAATATTTTTGTCACATAATGAATGTCACATAACGACTGATCCTTTGAGGAGGCGACAACATCATTGGACTCACCCACCGACGACTTTCTCCATCCCCACATTGTTTAAACTTGAGGCTACAAAGAAAACAAACATTTTTGTCACATAAAGAAATATGAAACACAGTAAGGAAATAGGTATTTGTGGACTATTTACTTACCACATCACCATGCTAGGACGTCTTTATACACAATATTTTTTGTGCTCCCGGCCTTCGAGATTGTTCCGTGACGCCCGAGATGGAAAGAAAAACAAAACGGAAGAGTAATTTTAACAGAACATCATTGTTGTCAGGATTCAAATTCTATGAAGCATTTGGATGGGAAATATAACCGTCATGGCAAAGTTAATATCTGGACAAGACATACGCAAAACATTTAATTATACTACAATGGTATAACTTTTTTTATACTACAACAGTATAACCGAAAAAGGCAAATCCAACAAAGCATTTAACTTTGTTCTATACTATGACTGAAAAAACCTGCTCGCACACGAATGTTTTGCAGCAGAATTCGCAAAGATAATCTTAATAGCCAATTCTTGCAATATTTCGACAGGTATTTGTTAGTGACCCAAGATTACATATCACATATCCTATGCCCGTGCATTGCAACGGAAAACAAAGCTCTAGGTAAAAAAGATATTCATATAATATGTAGGACTTTCCAAGCAACCACTAACCAATACAAACCACATCATCTGCAATCAGTAAGTTATATGTGTAATCCATAATGTACTAACACAAACTGCGTTGTTTTGTATATATACATTTCAATTAATTGATCATTCCAGTAGACCATATTTCACATTGTCAGTACCACATGTCCATAATCAGCTCAGTTATTAGATGGAGAAGATTATCCAGAGGGCAATTTTGGCTCCCATGTAATAATGGTTTATCTAGCTATATTGCACCTTCATAAATAGTTGTTGCTACACGGATGTCTGATGAAAAGTAGTATGGTAGATTCTCTAAAGCCCAAATATCATTTATTCTGAGGAACTCAAAACTTTGAGCTATTTATCTCTAAAGATCAAAGAGAAGTATGCTATTATATATTTCTCCTTACAAATACTGTGCATAAATAAGTATGTTGTCTTCAACTTAAGGCATCTAGATGACCATCTCAGACATAGGTATATAACCCTCCATGCTAGTATTCTAGAACCCTTTGGTGCAGGCCTACATTCCCATGTGTGCAGTTAACAAATGCTTAAGGACTACTCTCCCAGATCAGCAACTGTGTTCAAGGGTGAATTAACATATACAGAAGAGATGAGGTTGATGTAACCATCAAGTGTACCTAATTGTCTGGACGCTTTGCACCAAAAAACGGTGGAGGGGAAATGAAAAATGGGGCAGCGACTGGTTCAATCTCCCAAATTGAAACCCTATTCCGCCTTTCACCTGCTGCAGACTCATCCCAGCCAACCTGTTTGAACAACACCAAATCTTTATATCAGCATCAGAAAGGAGAAAACGACGCAGAAGGTGCTACAGATTAGAGAACCAATTTACTGCAATTTAGTCAAATTAGAGAACCTGTGATGATTTAGTAAAATTAACAGCAATTTAGTTAGCAATTCACTGCTGTGCATCAGAATAGCATGTAAGGTGGCTAACTGATATAGTTCTGATCGCCTGTATATTTCACTGAAATCAATGCCAAGCAAATCCTCCTGGGCAGTAGAGGTCACTTCCAACATCCATGTTGCTGGGTTATATCCATCTTTTATCTTACTAATGCCTTCAATTCCCTGAACAAATCAACAAAAGGATTTCCTTTTGATGTGATTTAGCTGGTTATAAGTGTTACAACCTGCAGTACTAACAGTTTATTTTACTTTTTTTTTCTTACCTCAAAGTACTCAATTAGTTTTGAGGAATTATGGCCCAGCGGACCAATGTATATCTCTTCTCCTCCTCTCTTCATTAGGAAAAGCTGTAATTTATACATAGATGACAAAAAATAGTCAATATATGACTTACTCTAGTAAAGCTAAGGATAATTACACAAATAGAGCATCAAGAACTATCCACCTCATCAAATGCTTCAAATATGTCAATACTTGCCTGGTGAATGGTGCAAACAACAGTCCTACTAGTGTTAACAGTGTTCCTTACTGCCCTCATGGCCTCATCACAATTGCAGCTGCCCGAGCATCAAGACCAGATGTTGGCTCGTCCATAAAAATGATTGAAGGGTTAGCAACAAGCTCCACAGCAATAGTTAGCCTCTTCTGTTGCTCAGTTGATAGGCCATTCACTCCAGGAAGCCCAACAAGTGCGCCCCTCAATGATGTGAGCTCTACAAGCTCCATGACCTCCTCGATAAACATCTGTTATCAGAGTTCAATAGATAGGATCTCCAATCAATTAAAGACCAAAAATTCAAGACTCTGTTATTTGCTTATATAATCTAGTTAACTAACCTTTCTTGTTTCTGAATCAACCTCTGAACTCTTAAGGAAGCCACAGCCATGCAGAAAACACAAGTGACTCATAAACTGTTACATGTGGAGAATGAATACCATTTTGCTCACAGTATCCTGATATATGTGCAAAGGTCTCTTACTTCTTTGGATAGCCTGAAATGGTAATATCACCTTCTATGTATCCTCCAGTTTTTCTCCCCCACTAACACATCCATCAGGCAGCACTCACACCCATCAGACACACCCCTTAACATCTCATTTCCTACCACCGTGTCAGCACAAATATCCAATCCTAAAATCTACAGATATGTAGCAGAGTAGCAGACACGAGAGCTGATTAATAAACAAATATCCCATGAAAAACCATCCTTGTAGTGCTAGAATTAGATCCATAGCTAGCAGACTACTGTACCTTCAATATGTACTCCATAACAACATTGGATTCTTGTCCTGCCATAGCTGAGACCTACAAGAGTAAAATAAAGAATTAACTATCTGTTATCTTTCCAATAAAAAATACAGTACATCTGAGAAGTCCCCTTGAAATGTTTCTGTTCAGTGCTATGCTAGTTGGATAAATATGTCTAAGCAACATAGAGTGCTCGTATGTGATAGCGACCTCACCTTCATATAGACATCAATATCATGATCTGGCTTGATGTTCTCAGCCTTTTCCCTTCTTGCCAACTCAATCGGCATATCTACAACAAGGAAAGCAACAAAGCTCAGTATCCATTATACATCAGTTCCACTACACATCCATGTGCGCCATACAGAATCACATAGAGTAGCAAAATATTTCTGGATATAGCATTAAATACCATATATACATTAGAGCATCACCAATCGTATCACACGCAGTCTTAAGTTTTCACATCAATAGTTTAATACGAACCAGCAACGGGCGGAGGGGAAGTTGGTGGCGGCGCTGGAGCCGCGGAAGCGGATGTTGGCGGTGTCGTAGGCTGCGGCGGCCTCCTCAGCGGTGTCGAAGGTACCGAGCCACAAGCGGCGGCGGAGGTGCGGATCGCGGATCTCCGCGGCCCACCGCCCCCACGACCGCTGGCGCACGCCGCGGAACCGCAAGGCCAGCCTCGCCCCAGACGCCTCCCTCCCCGCCTCCATCACACGGCGCTTCACGCCCGCCATCCCCCTCCCCTCTCCCTCCGCGGATGCGGTGGCAGTGGCGCCTCGTCCTCGCTCGACGACGAGTCAGTGGCGTCGGCGTCGCGCACGAGGATCCGCACCACGCGTCTCCGCGGCCCACCGCCCCCACGACCGCTGGCGCACACCGCGGAACCGCAAGGCCAGCCTCGCCCCAGACGCCTCCCTCCCTGCCTCCATCACACGGCGCTTCACGCCCGCCATCCCCCTTCCCCTCTCCCTCCACGGATGCGGTGGCAGCAGCGCCTCGTCCTCACTCGACGACGAGTCAGTGGCGTCGGCGTTGCGCACGAGGATCCGCACCACGCGTCCCTGCGGCGGCGCCTCCGCCACCTCCACCGGCCCTGCGGCCAGCTCCACCAGGCTAGGGTTTGGATCTCTACCCCTCTATATGTATATATCTTTTTAGATAACCTTCCGTACTTTGCAGCGTCGGGGGCGTGTGCGTGGGCGCGGGGTGGGTTCTGGGTTCAATGATGTGCATGATCCGGATGATTTTGGCCTTAGGATCTTCAATGAGTAAGAGAAGAATACTTGAGGAGAGATCCAGGCCATTCATTTGTATGAAGTTGGATTACTTTGGTACACAAATCTGGGTGGACTTAGATTAGGTTGAGGGTGGTTAAGGGGGGTGGATTTAGTAAAGAAAATTTTGGTGTATTATAGAAGGGTAGAGATGGGTAAATCGCTCAACTGAAGCCTTGGCCTCTTTCTCTTGATCATTGCTTTATTTGGGTTCTCCTTTGAACTTCTCTTATGTCTTTGGCATCCGACTGTACTGACCTCTGTCTGCAAGGAAAATTTGCACGAGAATCAATACAGACATACGAACAGTAAGCCATCGAAATTGTCACCTGTATAGAAGATCACCTGTCATTAGTTGACTCCAAACCTATCACATTTGGTTTTTTTTTTCATGAATTATTTCGAAGTGAATTCACTAGGCTTAAACCAAACAGTGAACTCATTTGTTCTAACCCAAGCCATAGTAAACCGAATTCACTGTTTGGGATGAGGCGGCGGCGGCCTACGAAAGAACCTGATTACCTGAGCTCCTTGCTTGGAGGCGGCAGGCGTGCTTGGGCGGCGCTGGAGAAGAGTCGTTCTGTTTTCATTTTTTTGCCGACAGTCTTTTTTTTCTGGACGGGCGAGGCGATGGAGGATTGGAGCCTTGGAGGTCGGAATCGTACGATTGACGTGAATTTGGGATGAGAACTTGAGAAGGCGGCAGAGCTAGACATGTTCATGGGCGGCGTGGCCCGGCCCCTTTTATGGGCTCAGGCCACCCGGACCAACATAGGCCTGGGCTTACGCCTAAGTTTTCAGGCCGCAGCCCATAAAGGTCGATAGCAATGATATTTCGTTCGAAAAAAGTAATTTAAAACAATATTCTATTCCAGAAAACACATTTTTCCGGATTTAGGTTTTGTCGGGCTCGAGCCTAGCCTGGACAGGATTTTCCTAGAATCTGGCCGGGCCTGGAACAGGTCTATTTGAGAGATCGGCCGTGCCCATGTACACTTTAGGCGTGGGAGGCAAGCTTTAGGGACCAATCTTCTTGGCTTTTGATTTCTTTAAAAGTTAAAATAAGTGAAATGTTTTTTTAAATGAATTCTTCAAAAAGTCTTTCAAGTCTAAAATCATGATTAGGTTCGACAGGATTTTGACTTATACTTTACTACAATAACTAACTTTCAAACGGTGTCTTTTCAAGTGTAGTCTACAAGTCGATTATAGTAGACACTATATCGACTTTAACTGTATCGAATAAAATTGTATGTGACTGTTTTCCTTTTCATAATCTCTTTCACGAACAGCCAGAATTAAAAACAATAAGCCAAAAATCATAAGACACAATATAAAAGAACTCACCCCATATATGCCATTCGCATTGGTATCTCCACCGTCTTACAAAATATAAACAGAAATATCAACCGTAATAAAAAAAACCATTAGCAGTAATCCAAAATAAATAACAGGACACTAACCTAGCGGCCCAGCGAAGAACAAATCGAAACGCGGCACTGGCTGACGTCGTGGGATGGGATGAAGGACACTCAAGATACGGGAGACCAAAGCAAGCACAAGATGAAAGGCACAAGCTTCTCTTTCATTCACTTAGTTCTATCAGCTACAAAGAGCATCACTAAATACCGTACCTCTATTTTTTTTGGGGTTACATTGTCACTGAAGGCAATATTGGTATTCTAGTTCATGCTCACATGTAGTTCCCCAAAATTCAGGCTACTCACTCTTATCACTTGAAATGCCAAAACTAGCTACAGGCAAATCTACAAGCAGGGCGAGACCATTCTGACTGAGACAAACCAAACCATCCAAGTATATTTCCCCTGCTCACTCCATGAGACAACTCCCTCCCTGACTGACTTCATGTTTCACAACCCTGCCTTGGTTCGCTCGAACTACGAATGCCAGGAGCGTAGGGGGAAGGGTCCCTTGGAGAACGCTAACATTAGCACCCCATATAACTGCAACACATAAAACAAAGAATGGATTGTAGACAGGGAAAAAAAAGAACGATCAATCCGATGAGCAGTAAGTCAACTTAAAAGTGGATGACTAACATAACCATAAAAAACAAGAAAAAAGTGGGAAGAGTTCAGTTACCACTTACCATTAGCCAAGCTTCAATGCTTCCCTAAGACCAAAGCTCATCTGACCTTGTCCCTTTTTCCCTAGTGGATTATTTCCCTTCTGCATCATTGTCACAAATTCGTTGTAGTCGATCCGGCCATCCTAACGAAGCCAAAACAAAATTATATGGAATTCTCGCTCATCAGTTTTAAACAGAACACAGAATGAGCTGCAAATCTACTTACATTATCCTGATCAATGTCTCGGATAATATCTTCCAGATGCGCATCTGCAATACCAAACTCCTCACAGGCCTTTTGCAGCTCATCTTGAGTAATATAGCCACTGCTGTCCTTATCAAAGTATGAAAATGCTGCAAAGAGTGTATCTTCTCTCTCGACTTTGTTCAGATGCAAAGTTGCAGCAAGGAACTCCCCATAATCAATTGAACCACTGTTATCAATATCCGCCTAAAGAATGCACAGCACAAATCTTCATTCAAGCAAGGCCCAAAAATATCTCATATTACTTATCTAGTTGTGCAGATAATTCTCCTCACAACACAGTCCTTTGTCAGAATACAAAAGTCAATATCACATTCGGAATTAAAATTTCAGAACCACAGAAGTTCAGATGAAATATAATAGATTTTACAAATAACTAATACCAAATTCAAGAAATCTTGCAGGCAGACTAAAGAAGGATGTCAAATACACACCTTCAAACATCCACTCATCAAGTTCGATATTTCAATAACCCTAGTTCAACAGAGATTTTTCTTGGGGTTGTGGGCCTCATGAACAATCAAATATTTTCTTAGAATACAAAGAATCAAAAATAGAAGGGCCATAGATAAGTTAGAATAGTCACCGCTTCCATTAGAGTTGTAATTTCCGAGTCTTTTAAGTTAGCACCAACTCTCTGCAAGCCAGTTTTTAGTTCCTCCAATGTGATCTGACCACTGTTGTCACTGTCCAGCATTTTGAACATTTCTTTCAATCCTGCAATTTCATCTTCAGACAAATTCTCGGCAATAACCTATAGACATCACCCAGTTTAAAGAGAAAATCAATACCAAGTGTAATTTACTCAACATCCTTGGTAGGAAAACAAGAGAAAATTTACAGCATTACTCACCCTAAGAGCCATCTTCTTTAGTTTGTTCATTGCTGAAAATTGTTTTAATCTAGCTAAGACAGCAGAATCAAGAGGCTTGTCAGGAGCAACTCCATCAACACAAACCCAAGGATGACCTGCCAAAATAAAGATGTCACTAGATAAGAGTTGTGTGAAAATGAAGCTAGATGGCTGATAGAATGTTTTAAAATAAAGTGGCATTTAAGCTTCTATGTACTCACATAGAGCTTCATGTGCAGTCAATCTCTTTCTGGGATCACGGATTAGCATTTTCCTGACCAAATCCTTTGCACTCTCTGAGATACTGGGCCAGGGATCAGAAGAAAAATCAAGATCACCTTTCAAAACTTGTTCAAATATCCCTTGTTCAGATTCTGCAAAAGAAGACCAGCAGCCAAAAGAAAATAAAAAACAGTGAGAAACTTTCAGTTGCAAAAAGATGAGGTTCAAAAATGCAGCAAGAAGGGTAGATGTATCCTCACCATCCCAAAATGGAGGGACCCCACTCAACAAGATATAAATTATGACACCGGCACTCCAAACATCCACCTCATGGCTATAGTGTTTCATGAGAACCTCAGGTGCAACATAGTAAGGACTTCCAACAACATCTGAGTAAGTTTCACCTGTAAAAGCAATTAAATTAACACATGTTGCATTGAAAGAAGCATATAAGTAGTGGCATTTAAATGATTATAAGATGGTGTTCTAAAAGAAAAGGACAATAGTGCATCAGCGGTCATATTTCACACAGTTTGTTGTATGCAGTTAAAGACCACTGTTCTGGGACTAAAGAAAGATAGAATCTACTGCCCTGGGAATTTCATGTCACAACATGCATGGGGTTGTAACTGTCTTAAATCTCCAACTATAATATACAAGATCTGATGAGCATGTATGTCCTTTTACTCCCAAGTATTAATGCTGTCATACTCATACCCATGCCTTAATTAACAACCAAAATGAAAAGGCAAGCCTCAGAATATCATCCCTTTTGCTTACACTTTCAACACTATAGATTTCAGAACAGGTTCACCACAATCATATGACAGAATGCTCATCCTTTTGCAAGTTTGCATGAAATGTGCTCATGTGAAGGTAGGTAAAATCCCTGCATCTTTTCACCATCGCTTATCATAGTCATACACTCCATCCTTGAGTAGTGTATAGGATCTCCAAAGCTATGTACTTACCAGTGTCAGGGCCCTTCGACCTCAAGGCGTAGCGATGGGTTGCCGCCAGGATAGCTTGGCCCTGATGCCGGCCAGGCCAACCCTGGGAGCGGGTCGCCAGCAGGAGATTGATCTCAGAAGAGAGGTGAGCAATAGAGATTCCTTTCTTATTTCTTCATATCCCCAAACGTTTGGATTACATAGCTATATATAAGGCATGGACAAGGAAGAGTCCGGCTCTCAAGGCCGAGACCAATTCCTAATAGGAATCCTTTGCTAAATAGAATATCTAATCCGAATATAACTAGGAAAAGGACTGGCCGCAGCCAGATTAGGGTTTGGGCTTCTGGTGGCGGTGATAGACTATAACATCTCTCCCCTCCTCGCGAAGCAGCTCGTCCTCGAGCTGAAATGTTGGATAAGCCTTTTGGAAAGAAGTCAATGGAACCCAAGATGCATCAGCGACCGTCATTCCTGTCCATTGAACGAGAACATGCAGCTGCCACTGACGTCTTTCAGTCTTCAACACCTGCAGCGGAGTTGGGAGCACGCGGCCATGCTGGAGAGGAGGCAACGGCGGAGGAGTGGCGGGAGGCACACCTTGAAACTTCTTCAATAAGCCGACATGAAAGACATCATGCAGTTTGGCAGTCTGCGGCAATTCCAGTTTGTATGCAACCGACCCAATTCGCTCAATGATTTTATAAGGGCCAAAATATTTCGGTCCCAACTTGCCTACCACCGAAAATCCAAAAGAAGCTGCTGGCCGGTGGAGTAGACGCAGCCAGACCCAATCATCCACGGCGAAAGAAATATCACGGTGATTTTGGTCATAGTACTTTTTGGCATACTACTGAGCCTGAAGAAGACGATCTCGTATGGCTTGAAGAAATTGATCTCGGGCTAGCAAGGAGGCTTCTACGGCCTGAACTTCAGCGGTTCCCTTCTCATAAGAGCGCAATGTTGGTGGATCCCGGCCATAGACCACTTTGAAGGGAGTCTCATGCAATGCTGAATGTAAGGATGTGTTATAACAGTATTCAGCCCACGGCAACCACTCCAACCACTGACGAGGTCGATCTCCAGTCAAACAACGCAAATACATTGCAATTACCTTATTGACAGCTTCGGTTTGACCATCCGATTGCGGGTGATAAGCTGAACTAAGATGAAGCCGAATGCCCGCAAGACGGAACAAATCTTGCCAAAAGTTGCTTGTGAAAACGGGGTCGCGATCGCTAACAATTGATGATGGGATCCCATGAAGGCGCACAATTTCATCAAAGCAAACTCGGGCAACCGTTGTGGCGGAGTATGGATGAGCTAGTGGAAGAAAATGTGCGTACTTGGAAAAGCGATCAATGACAGAGAGGATGACTGTTTTTCCATGAACACGGGGGAGTCCTTCAATAAAATCCATTGCAATATCAGACCATAGCTGAGTCGGAACTTCTAATGGTTGAAGGAGGCCGGTGGGGTGGAGATGTTCAATTTTGTTGCGCTGACAAACCATACAAGTCCGCACAAAGTCTTGTACAAGCTTTTTGGCTCCGGGGATGTGGAAATTTTACGCAACCTACACAAGGTTTTCTGAATGCCCTCGTGAGCTGCATGGGCCTCAGTGAGAAGTAACTACACCGAGGGAGACGAAGCTGGTACAAAGACCCGACCGGAGTGCAAAATGAGGCCATCTCGAATAGACCATGGAGTACCCAATGCGCCTGACTCAATATCGGCCCGAAGCTGTTGCAATTCCGGAGCAGTTAATACCTCATTCCGCAATTCGGGAAAGATGGCAAGAGCTGGTGAAGAGAGAGCCATCAAGCTGGGCGGAGGACAGTCGCGGCGAGAGAGAGCATCGGCGACGGTGTTTAAGCGGCCCGGCCGAAATTCAACCGTGAAATCATATCCAAACAACTTGCTTACCCAGTGATGTTGTGGAATGGTGGAGAGGCGTTGATCCAACAAGAACTTTAAACTATAATGATCCGTGCGAATAAGGAAAGTGCGGCCCCATAAGTACGGTCTCCAATGACGGACTGCTTGAACAAGGCCAATTAATTCACGTTCATACGCTGGCAGTTTAGAGTGGCGAGGTACCACCGGGCGACTGAAGAAGGCGATTGGTCCCAAGCCTTGATGAAGAACGGCTCCAATCCCGGTCCTCGACGCATCGCATTCAACAGTAAACTGTTGTGTGAAGTCGGGCATATGTAGAACCGGTGCTGTCGACAAAGCCCCCTTGAGAGCTTGAAAGGCTTGTTGAGCCCCGGGAGACCATCCAAATGCGTCCTTCTTAAGAAGATTAGTGAGGGGCGCTGCTATCTTCCCGAAATCCCGGATAAATTTGCGATAATAGCCCGCAAGACCTAAAAATCCACGCAATGCTTTGATTGTTTTGGGCTGTGGCCAATCGGCAATTGCCTGTACTTTAGAAGGATCCATTGCCACACCACCTTCCGAAATGACATGGCCTAAGTAAGAAACCAAAGAAAGACCAAAGGAGCACTTGGATTTCTTGAGGAACAGCTCATGTTGTCGCAGGAGTGTAAAAACCATGCGTATGTGCTGCAGATGGTCGGACCATTAAATCCTATAGATCAATATATCATCGAAAAATACCAACACGAAGCTCCTCAAGTAAGGACGGAGAATAGCATGCATCAGGGCCTGGAATGTGGCTGGCGCGTTAGTCAATCCGAAAGGCATAACCAAGAACTCAAAAAGACCTTCATATGTCCGGAAGGCTGTCATAAAGATATCATCTGGGTGCATGCGGACTTGGTGATATCCTGATCGAAGGTCTAGCTTGGTGAAGAACCGGGCACCCCATAATTCATCCAATAGCTCATCGACCACTGGAATTGGAAATTTGTCTTTGATGGTCAACTCATTGAGTGCACGATAATCGACACAGAAAGGCCAAGTATTATCATGTTTTTTGACCAATAAGACCGGAGAGGAGAAACAAGAGTGACTGCGGCGAATGATGCCGCGCTTGAGCATGTCAGCGCATTGCCGCTCCAGCTCATCCTTCTGGTGATGTGGATATCGGTATGGTCGGACGGATACAGTAGCTGCCCTCGGACGAAGACGGACACGGTGGTCTTGTGGCCGGATCGGAGGAAGCCCAGACGGTTCTGCAAAAAGATCATCAAATTCCCCCAGAAAGAGCTGTAGCTCGTCATGACCGGACTGAACCAGAGCTTGCATTGGCCAATCCTTGGAGAGCCCTTGCCATTGCACCCGTCTGCCATCCATCCAGAACATCATAGTTAGTTCGTCGAAGTCCCAACGGATTGGTCCCAAAGTCTTCAGCCAATGGACACTGAGAACAATATCAAATCCATCCAGGGAATTGCATAAGCTGTTAGTGAAAACAGGGGTCTGGTGGACCGAGAGCTGCAACTGATGACAAACCCCGGCACAATCGAGTTGTTCGCCATTGGCGATTTTAACGCGCAGGCCTTGGCAGGGAAGCAAGTGCACCGCCGTTGCTTGAACAACCCGGGCGCTGATGAAGTTATGGGTGGACCCCGAGTCGACGAGCGCCACGAAGTTTTGGGCGCCGATGGTTACCGAAAGCTGCATGGTGCCTCCATTGGATGCTCCAGTTACTGCATGCAACGATATCTCCGGCGAAGTATTCTCCAGATCAAGGGCGTGTAGTCCCAGCGTATCTTCACCTGGTTCGGTGTCTTCATTCATGTCGATATAAGTGAGAAAAGGCTGCTTACAACGGTGGCCGGGCTGAAACTTGTCATCACTATTGTAGCACAGTCCCTTGGAACGACGATCAGCCAATTCAGTTGGCGTAAGACGCCGAAACGGCTTCACCGGACGGGGACCCGGCGCGGCAGCCTGAGAAGGCATTTCTTGAAAACGCCCTGGAACTGGTGTCGATGGCCGTTGGAAGGAGCGCCCAGAACGATGGTGTGGAGTAGAGTCGCCCGCGGTTATTTGCGCACGGCGTTCATATGCGCGGGCGAGACTCATTGCCACTTGAAGATTTGCCGGCTGCTGCAGTTCAACATCCGTCCGAAGAGGTTCCATGAGGCCGGCCGTAAAGATCTGGACTTGCTGCAGGGGTAATAAACGATCTGCGCGACAGAGGAGCGCCAAGAATTTGGTTTGGTAATCGCTGACTGAACCCGTCTGTTGAAGCCGAGTCAGTTCCCCCAAAGGGTTACTCCTGAGGGGTGGTCCAAACCGCATGTGGCATAGATCTTTGAATTGATCCCACGTTGGTTGGCCGTCGTCGCGTTCCAGTTGAAAGTACCATTGCTGAGCAATTCCCGTAAGGTGGTAAGATGCGAGCCATACTTTGTCACCTTCCTCGGTATGCTGCCCGCGGAAGAACTGGTCGCACCGGTTAAGCCATGATAGGGGATCGTCGGACCCGTCGTAGGTGGGAAATTCCAGTTTGTGGTAGCGTGGAGCGCTTGGAAAAGGGGTTGGTGCTATCTGGAATTGTAACATCCTGAAAAAGTCGAATTTGAAAATATAAAATTCTTAAAATCTTTTGCAATATGTTTTCTTGAAATTTGGATTTTGTGGTGATTTTCTGAATTTTAGTGGAGGATTCAAAAATTCAAGAAGACTTTGAAAAGTAAAACTACTATGAATAATACCAAAATGAGAATATGTAAATAATAGAAAACTAAAATTTTAAATACGAATCTGAAAAGATGATCCAGTATAAGGAAGGAGAAATCTGAATTAAAATACAGAGTCTTACTTTGGAAATAATAACATAATTAGTGATGTAGGGAAATATAAATTCAAATGGATATTATTTAATATAAATATAGATGTTATATACATATATATGCAAAATTAAGTAAGCCAGCAAAATAACGGAATATTATATATATATATATATGTAATATTCCTATATAGGACGAGTGTTTCATGCACCATGGTGCCTAGGCACCTATATCAATACCTGTTGTTTTGCTTTGAGATTCGCAACGTTTGATGTGGGTATCTTCATACACTCATAAAAAAGTATATTTGAGATGTCAAACTCCGAAAAAAATTAAATTCAACTTCAGTTTAATTAGTTTGAACTATTTTTATGGTATATACTCACTGTAGTCGCATTGAACTCAAAAGTAGTTCAAACTAGTTTGAACTGAGTTCAAAACTTACTTACCATAAATATATCAAGGGTATAAAACATTTTCATACCCAAACTCAAAAAAATTATCAATCATACACGTGTATCGGACGGTTCTTGATATATATATATATATATATATATATATATATATATATATATATATATATATATATATATATATATATATATATATATATATATACGTGAAACAAAATATGCAACATACTAAGCATATAATATGATGTGTAAAGCAATAAAGGAAATTAAGGTATGGAAATAAGAACATCCAACAAAATAAAAGGATTATTATATCGTGTATACTAGATGATTGGGAAAATACTTGAAATAGAATTTTAAGAATTAGAATACATAATCTTAAAGAGAAAATAGAGATTCAAAATACAAAATTAAAACCCAAAATTCTAAGCCTTCCCTCAGTTTCTTCTTTCTCTCTATTACCAGTGGGCCCATTCCATTTTCCTCTCTTCCCCTTTTTCTTTTTCCTCCTACGGGTCCTTCTCACTGTTAGCGGGCCCGGCCCCTTTTCCCTGCCGACAGCACAGCCGGGCCCCATCTTCCTATCTCTCTCCCCTTTTCTCCCCTGGCCGCCGGGCCCTCTCCCTCCCCACCTCCCTCCTTTTCTTCTATTTACCCGTGCGCCATACTCTCCTTTCTTTTTCTCCTCCCCTCTCCCTCTTTTATGGCTGTGAACTCTCCGCGTCACTGTTGTCTCATCTGCGCCGAAGCCCTGTCCTGCCCTGCCCCGTCCCCTCACGTGGCGAAAAAAGCTGCCGCTCTGCATGCGCCGCTCGAGTGCATCCGCGCGCCGAGCCCCGCGCCTCCGGCCACGCCGCTGCCCCCGCCCTGGCTCCACCCCTCGCGCGCGCGCACTCGCCGATAAGAGCACCAAGCTCGCGCGTCATACCACCCTCCAAGCACCCAATTGTATTCCCCATCACTTGATTTCAGTCCCCGACCACCCCACCCCGTCCCGCCATCGCCGTCTTCCATTTCGGCCGAAAATGGCCGTCGGCGCCGTCTCTACCTCATCGGCGAGCGCCTCGTCGATTCCTGCCGTTTTGAGCATCACCACGTGGTCCTGCAGCTTCCCCAAGCTCCGCTCCGGCTTTTCCCCCACCCTAGTCCGCCGGCAACGAGAAGCCCCTCCGCCGCCTCCCCCTCCACGCCGCCGGCTCGCCTAGACCTCCCTCCGGTCACCTTGACCACTCAGGTGAGCTTCGGGCCCTCCACTTGTGCTCATGCGCGCACCGTCTCCCTTCCTCCCCTCCCCGGCCGCCGGCGCCTCATCCCCACCCCACCGCCGACTGCCCCGCGTCGCCGTCCGCCACCTCGCCGCCGCTCCGGTCGATGTGCCACCGCCCA
This sequence comes from Dendrocalamus latiflorus, assembly GCA_017311315.1. Taxonomy (NCBI): domain Eukaryota; kingdom Viridiplantae; phylum Streptophyta; class Magnoliopsida; order Poales; family Poaceae; genus Dendrocalamus; species Dendrocalamus latiflorus. Next base: position 12,183,536 of record CM029672.1, read on the forward strand.
TAGCCTCCACATTGCCCGCGCAACCCATTTTGGTTGTCCCCCAACCCCCTCTGGTCGCCGTTCGCCGCCGGCGAGGCTCCTCCCCGTCGGTGCCATTCTACTCTGTTTTGAGCCCCTGCTGATTACCTCTTTGGTGTATTACCACTCCTCCATTAGTCTTGTTCTTCCGCCCACTTGGTAGCCGAGCGCGCGCCTTAAGCTTTGGCTCACAGGTTCCGGGTTCGATCCCACCGGCCATCACCTTTTCTGTTTTGTTTTATTTTAAGTTTTGTATCTCATATTAATTAGCAAAAATTATGGAAAAATTTAAGAAAATAATCCAGGGAAGCTAATATATTTAATTAGAATATAAGTGAGATTATTTAATACTTAGATTTGGATTAGCCCATATATGATTAATCATATGGTTTGAATAATTATCTAAAGGATTTATTATTATAAGTATTGATAAAGGCATTATGATTTTGATTAAATACCCAAATTTAATAGAGACTACCCATAATTAAAATTAAGATATAGGCCCAATATTAAAGTGATGCCATTAAATAAATTCTAGTGGTAGATTTTGCTAACTAGCACATATTGAAATATACCCTTGCTAGATAAATAAATTTTAATTAGAACTAATAACAACTAAAGTGTAGAGACTTTCTAAGTAAATACATATATATCTATATATGTACAAATGAGTGGTTAGAGAGATGCGGATGGCATGTGTGCAATTCACTAGTAAAAATAACTAAACAACTTTGCGGTCACCGTAGAGCCTATTAACATATATGTATACATGTTATTGTTAATATACCGCCAGTCATGAAATCTTAAATAGTGACTTTAGTTAATGATGATAATAAGACGAACTCCTGTATAGCAGGCTCGACTTGTAATAAAATAAAATAAAATAAAATATCAAGTATCAGTAGTTTTCAGAGTGCACTTAAATTAAAAGGTCATAATAATATACAGATGCTAACATATAGTAGCCCTAGGTCATCAAATACCAAAATAATCTCATAGACCTATACACACTCTAAAGTAAACATTTAGCCATTAACTTGAGTAATTAGGGTCACATAAAATGATACATATCAAGTATCACTCAGATTGCTAAGTTTAGACTAAAATTAGAAATAAAGTTAAGTATAACGGTAACTAAAGCATAGATAAAATACTAAGGGTACCATTAATTAAATCTTAATACTAGATTCAAAATATATATATAATAATGATGATGAGCATGAAATAACATGATATGACCCATACAACTGAATCTTAATTCAAGTGGAAATAGGCTTAATGAAAGCTAAGGCTACATAAAATGTCACCCCATAAAATGCTATATACCTAGACTCTAAAATTAATTCGGTAAGCCAACATGCCCCGGAAAGTAACGCTCGACAAAATGATACCTACTCATAGGTCCATCCTAACTCATGGAACTTCCTTTATAAATATAAAAATAATAAAAGAACCTGTTAATAAAAGATCGAGTCATCGTTTTCTACCACTGGCCTTGCTTCAAATCACTCAAAATACCCATTAACTCATTATAAAACTAAATTGAGTTTGTTTGGATTTATTTGGGTCTCTTGAGTTATTTGCTTTTATTTGGATTCAATCGTTTGTCGCGTAATTAGAAACTGAAGTCCTGAAGATTCCACAGATCAAGCGGGGTTAGAGCAAAGTGAAGATAAAGACCAGCAGCTCCAGAGAAAGCATTGTGTGAGTTCAAGACCGCGGTAGCCCGCGCCAGGCGAGTCAATACTTTGATCATGTTGAACCTACATTTTCTGCAAATTATTTTGGTTTAAATTATCAAATTGCATGCTGTTATGTTATATGCAAATACATGTTAATTTAAGATTCTAGTTACATGCCTATTGTTTACCTTGAATAATATTACACCTCATTTGGAATATTTGAATGTGTGAACCTTGTCGCCCTAGCAAAATTATATGCTATGCTTAGTATTGTTTAGATACTCATGGGCGCGAGAGCGCCCAAGCATCACTTTTAATCCTGAGAAAAATTGATTGGGCAGTCATGGTGGTAATGACTGGTGTATGTTGGATATGGTTATTTTATATTCCGAAAAACTTCGAATTGCTTATTTATCTGGGCGGATGGTTCGGGGGTATGGTGCAGGTGTGCACGAGAGTATGGTTTGTGGTAGAACCGCCCAGATACCACTAAGGACTGAATCTTGTCATGACCTCCTATGTAAAACAAGTACAACCACAAGTCTGTAAAGTACAACTTGGCCTAGTAAATTTACCGGACCCTGAAAGTCATCATCATCGGTGGAGGAGTGAAGTGGTGCAAGTGGCGGCCTGTGTGGCAGGCTTGAATGGGACATCCGCGGAGGGTGAGGTTCTGCTGTGGCGTGCTAGCAGTGTGGTAGTCAGCTGCTAGGCGTTCAGAAGGAGAACATCCCGCACAACTATGGGACCCACTGCAAGTGGGAACGGCCCATAGGGTGAGATGATGGAAGGGGCGAGGTACTTTGAACGGTTACTGTGATAGTTTGCTCAACCGCGTGGCTAAGGAATCGTGTGGGGCAACAAGTGAACTGTCTCTTGTGGGTAAAGTGTGCAAACTCTGCAGAGTCAAAACTATTCGAATAGTCGTGCCCACGGTTAAGGGCGGACATGGGAACTTAACTAGATATAGTTCTATTTCAAAAACTTTGTGGGTGGTAATGGAAAAAGTGGAGGGCAGTGGAAAGTCCTGATTTGAATTGTCCTGGGTGTCGTCCCAGTGGTACGTTAAGCGGCTATAACGCTGAAAGATGCTATATGGTGCGGATGCCATGTAACGGTGGATGGAATCTGGATCGCTATTATTATTGCATTCTCTTGAACATTATGTTTTTGTTCAAAACTACTAGGTCTCAGGAAATTTCTATGTATCATATTGCAAAAGTAAAATGTTTTCTCTTCTCGCAAAGTAAAATATATGAGGAAATAAGTAGAGTCGGGAGTAATGAAGATGGAAGTTTGTGGTAAAAACATAAATATATTGGTGGACTCATGTCGATTATGAAAAGAAAACGATAGTGTGGATTCTGGGAGAAATGAGCCCAAATAGATATCTAGACTAGATAGATGATTTATATGATCTTTGGAGTATTAGGAAGTGCAAAGGTATTTGTTGGATTACAACACTGATATTTGATATAAATTCTTGGGAGATGTTGACAATATTGGGATTAATAGGATTTGAACAAGTTCTGGATGGATGAATTGATCTTGGGAGTTTGGAGTATGATAACAATTCCTGGAGTATAAACTTGATCAATGATATTCCTGGTGGATGAATACTGGTGAATCGTAGACCTAATCAATAATATACTTGGTGGATATATACTAGTAAATCGTATACTTGGTCAATGATATTCTTGGTAGATGTATACTCATGAATTAGTTAGAGATAGATAATGGAAAAATAAGATTGATTATTGAAGAAGCAAATTATGGTTGTGGATCAATAACGAAAGGATTGGATTGTTAAGAATTTAGGATGCAAAGGATACTGGTGGATTAAATAAATGATATTAGATAAATGATGTCGCTAGCTGTTTGGAGTTTTAGGCAGTAATTGATCAGTGGATTATATAAGTTATGATACTCGCTATGTGGGGATTTAGGCAGCAATAAAGGTATGATTGGTGGATTGCATAATTGATGATAATCGCTGTTTGGAGTCTTAGACAGCAATCAATAAAGAAAGCGTAATCTCGGTGGATTAAGTCGATTATGGTAGTCGCTAGGTGGAGTATAGGCAGTAACAATAGCATTATGATTAAATAATGACAAAGCTACTAAAAGCGATTTTTGGCAAATAAAATAACCCGAGCCTCTGTCCTGAAGGTCCCACCTGTGTGCTTCGTTCTTCCGCTGCTGCAATTTATTGATTTCGGCCTAATCGGCCCATGAGTAAGTCTACTATTATATTTACGCTTCCGCATGATATGTACTTTGATATTCAGAACTGTAATCTGTGAGCACTATCTACTGATCCAGGGAATATTGCGGTGGAATCACAGAAGATTCCGAATTGTAAAATCTGGGGCTCCTACAGGGATATCGAGGTGGCAGAGACGCTTGCGGTGGCAGAGATGGTTGCGGAAAGAACCGCAGCATGGATGGTGGCGGCCGGAGCATTGAGTGGACCGCCGAGCCCTCCAGGGCCGAGGCTGGTGTTGTTGGTGCTGTATAGGCGGCGGAAAAAGGATCCCCTGGAAAGGCTGCGGAGATGTTGGTGGTTGGCGTGGAAGACGTTGCACGTTGCTGCAGATGGAGTCGACAATAACCCTGGCGCCGAGAAGGAGAATCCTCCCGCCGATTCAAGTGCGGCCAGTTTGGCGCTGGTGGTGATGCTTTGCCGAGTTAAGTCTGCAATCGTGGACTTCATCTCCGCGTTTTGCTGCGCAATCCCTGCCATCTGATCCTGGAGCGCCTTGAACATAGCACTCACCGAACTCGCCTCTTCTCCGGAGTCAGAACCCGGCATATCTGATACCAAGTTGTCAGGGCCCTTCGACCTCAAGGCGTAGCGATGGGTTGCCGCCAGGTAGCTTGGCCCTGACGCCGGCCAGGCCGACCCTGGGAGCGAGTCGCCAGCAGGAGATTGATCTCAGAAGAGAGGTGAGCAATAGAGATTCCTTTCTTATTTCTTCATATCCCCAAACGTTTGGATTACATAGCTATATATAAGGCATGGACAAGGAAGAGTCCGGCTCTCAAGGCCGAGACCGATTCCTAATAGGAATCCTTTGCTAAATAGAATATCTAATCCGAATATAACTAGGAAAAGGACTGGCCGCAGCCAGATTAGGGTTTGGGCTTCGGCGGCGGTGATAGACTATAACAACCAGATGTAACCCTTTCAGTCAACGTGAGATTCTTTACAACTTGACATGGTTGCCGTAGCAGGTGTACAAAATAAGCAATATCTAACTGGTGATGCTATGCACCTATGGTCCTTGAGAAATAAATCCACATGACCTTCATTATACATTAACAGATAATATTCTAAGGCATTGTAACATTCTAAAATATATGCAATCAAACCACTACTGTGCAGAACTTGAATGCGGATTTTGACATGACCCGCGAGCTTATGTTCAATTAATAAGCTTATAGTACAGGGACTGAATACAAACAGTTATTCCCATAGGAGCTTGATCGCAGGTTTTGTGTTTGTGTAGGAACTCAATGCTCTTTACGGAACTCAGTGTCCTTCTTTCTTTGTAAATACATGAACTTTTGATCAGCAATTTCACATTGGTACAGGGACAAGAAGGGTTTAATTCTGCTCTTATCTCAAGTATAAGGACATGAATGAAGTACTCACAACTCACAATCCTCCCTCCCAAATTATTTTTATACTTGAAGATGAATATGTATCCCTGGTTTACTCTATACTACTGTCACACAATGTTTAGAATTATTCTACTAGTACTACTAGGCATGAAAAACCTCCCAAGTACACTTTAAACCTTCCAGGTACAATATTAAATAAAGATTGTCAACTCAAAGCTGTGCGTGCACTAATGCAGCACCTCTACCTGGCTCAGTCAGCAAAATAACTAGCATTGTCCATGATAACCCCAAAAAAAATCAGCAGTTGCCAACAATCCTGCACGTCCTACAATACAATATAACATCGAGGATCGAGGTCGGACCTGGCTTGAAGAAGATGGAGAGCCCGAAATCGATGGTCTTGAGAGGTGAGTCCTCCTTATGGTTGACAAACAAGAAATTCTCCGGCTTGAGGTCTCTGTGCATCACCCCAAGAGAATGGCACGCCTCGACGACCCCAATGATCACCCGCGACAGCTGCGCAGCGGCCTTCTCGGAGTAGTGCCCCCGCTGTATGATCCTATCAAACAGCTCCCCTCCGGCGCACAGCTCCATGACGAGGTGCACGGCGACGGCATCCTCGTACGCTCTGACAATGGAGATCACGTTGGGGTGGCCGGCGAGGTGGTGCATGATCTGGATCTCGCGGCGCACGTCCTCGATGTCCTCCTCGGTGAGGAGCTTCCGCTTGGCGATGGACTTGCAGGCGAACTCCTTCCCTGTGGCCTTCTCGACGCACTGGTAGGTGGTGCCGAACTGCCCCTGCCCCAGCTTCTTGCCGAGGGTGTAGAGGTCCTTGAGGCGCTCGGAGTCGCGCTTGAGGACGGAGTCGGCGAGGAGGCCGGCGCTCTGGACGCGCTTCACCTTGGGCTTGGGTTTTTTAGGGTTGGACGCGGCGGAGCGGGAGGAGGAGGGGGAGGAGTGGTCGGAGTCGGCGATGGTGACGGGCTCGGGGGCCGTGGACGAGGTGGAGGTGGAGACGGAGGGGTTCGACTTGGGAGGCGGGAGCGCCGGCGGGGAGGGCTCGACGGGGGCGGCAGGGCGCCAGAGCACGGCGAGGGAGACAGAGTCGAAGAAGCCATGGCGGTCCGCGCGATGGCTGGGGCCGACGCAGGTGTTCCCCATCGCTCCAGCGAGGGGGAGGCGGCGGCCGCCGGAACCCTAGGTGGCTTGCGACGGCGGCGGCGGCATGAGGCAGCGGGGAGCGTGGGGAATTGGATCGGAGGAGGCTGGTGCAGAGGAGATGGCCGGAGAGGGGCGAGGTGGGGGTGGGCACGTGCGGCTGACATGTAGGCCGTGTGAGAATGTGGGGCCGGTTGTCAGTGCGAGAATAGGCGTGCGAGGGAAGCGAATGCTGCGGGATCGGGCGATGCGCGCCAGATCGGACGGCTGGGACGGTATAACACGTGGTGGGATGATTGGATAATCGAGTTTCTTGCTTAATGCCACGTAGGATTCAGATGGACGATGTGGATCGGAGGCAGATCCTCTGCCTTTGCTCACTGAAGGCACAGAGCAACACTGATGTGCCTTTACACCATTTTGATCCATCTGATCAGATGATGGACGGTCCAAATCGACTGCTACAGAAACCATGCCACAGTGAAATTAAATATCTACAGTGATAAAACAGTGATTTATTCGTTTCTAGCACTCAACGGAAGACAAGGAGCAATGGCGAAAAGCTTTTTTAAACCTGTAATCATCTATCTCTGTTTTTGCTCGTGTAGTGTTGATCCATCATAGTGTCTTAATCTCTTTTGGTCTCTGCCTTTGGTTTAGCGTCGGTTCGATCCAGGCCTTATATTTTTTTCTCCTCTTAATTGAATGACAGAGCTTTTGTCCATTTTTTTCACAAATTTGGTGCAGTTCAATGAGCAATGCATACAGCTACAGTGTTTTCACCGTTTTTGTACCTGATTTCGCAGTCCACCTCTGCCTTCGTGGAAGAACGACGTAAGATTTATCACCGCGCGCTTTTCTGCCTCGGGCTACCTGGGCTAGAGCCTGAGACCTCACAACCAAAATCCATATAAAATTCATAAAAAATCACAAAAATAGTGTTAATCCAATATTCGGCCCAAAAACAGTTGGTCCAGCCCGGGGCTTGGATTTGAGTTGGTTCCACCCTTGTGTATGTATGTATGTATGTATGTATGTATGTATGTATGTATGTATGTATGTATGTATGTATGTATGTATATATATATATATACACATATACACACACACATTTATATATGTGTGTGAGAGAGAGATCTGATGCCCGTAAATTAATGACATAATGAACAATGCTTCGGTTCTTCGAGAAGTAAAGGACTGTTTAAAATGTAGGAATTAATCTCATGGTAATTTTGTAAGAAACATCACAAATTTGTCTGAAATTCTTATCAAATGCTTCTTTAATAAAAGGGTCTAAACTATGCAAATTAACCCTAAAGCAACAGGATGAATAACAAGTAGATAATGTCCTCGCCAATTTGCTCTAAACCAGTAAAGCTTGTTGGTTTAGTCTGTGCGTTTTGCTCGTTTGGCACACAATTTGTTCATTTACTTTTTAAAAAGGGAATCGAGAACGTATCGAAGCAATTACCTTTACAAATTTATGTCAAATAATGTATTCCGAATTTCTCAACATATGGAGCCACAAAATTGGGCAATAATCGCCTGCCACTCTGCCAGTTCAAGAACCGCGCGCATCAAAGTATCATTTAATTTGGGCCTTTCCCCAGCTACGAGATCATGCTTCGGATGGCTAAATTATATGAACTCGATCCGCAAGCTGTTGAATCTATGCTCCTGTTTATAATAGCTGCAATTGATGGCTTTTTATTGAAAACAAATAGTAGTGTTTTTTAGAATGAGAGAGTGAGCGGTGCTGCAAGTATGAGAGAGATGCATTAACGAGACAGGAGCTAGAGAAGTAGAGTGTGTGATGCATTCATAATCCTATCTTATCTCTAGAGCGAAACGGGAGTGAAAGAAATGAAAAAGTAGCTTTATGAAACCGGGTATTTCATAGTGTCTTCTAGCTTCTTCAAGCAAAAGTATGGCTCATATTCTACAAGTGTTTAGCTGTATATATTCTGGATTGTAAGCATGAAAGGGCTGAAGAATTGAACATTGCGAATGAGACCATATTCCCCTAGAAGAAAATTATAGAGTTTGTAAACTAAATAAATGACGTGTTAAATTCAATGAGAACTAGTGGTGTTTTAGTAAGCACCGTGCACAATCACCTCACAAAAATTGTTTTAGCTGAGCCTCACAACGCATCTGTGACAACAAACAAGCCCCACTAACAATTAATCTTTGTCCTCTGATACCACATAAACGAACTTGAAAAACTCTTTTATCACTTTGAACACACTCATATACTAATTATAAGATACTACAATATGATATACATGAAAAATACAAAGAAGTCCAAGGTTTTAACGTATTTTATAAATATCTTCATATTTGCATATAAAAAGAAGTATATCTAAAAATTGTACATACCACCTAAGTGATCTTATATACCATATGTATTCTAGCACGTCCTTAGCAATGACACCGTCGTCCAGTCCATGGCGATGGCTTCTGCATCGACAACTATGCCTGGCCCAGCGTCCATGCCGGCTGCCTCCACCTCACCGATGAGCTCCCTACTGTCATGCTCTCCTTCGGCTACTGCCTCTCATCGGAGCACTGCCTCCCGCCCACCCATGAGGACATTGTCGCCACCCTCCTTTGGCTCTGCAAATGACTCGTCTCCGACAGGGGGCGGATTCAAAGAGGGTCATGGGGATGCACAGGACACCGGGTCCAATTTCGTTTTTCTACTATATAACCTATGTAAATTTCTGTGTGAACCCCCAGCCCAAATTGAAGGATACTGGTCAGCCCAAAGATTGCAACTCTTAGCCTCCCAACACCTGCTACTCCAATCGATGCTCCCGCAGCTGGGCCCAAGATGACACCAATCGAGGCCCAGGATACATAGCCTAGCATACGCAAGTGTAGCCCAGTTGATACAAGTATGGCCCAAGGTGCTCGACTCAAGCCACTCTACAAAAGAGAAGATAGCAGGCAAATGCTGCACCACACATGCATCGCATTGCCCCAGTCAGTCACGTCTAGTTCTCTCCCTCCCTCTATCCCGCCTTGCGCAAAAGCAAAATTCACCCTCTCGCTTGGTCACATGCTCGTAGTTGTTGGTTGTAGGAGCCATTAGTTGCGTGAGTCCGAAGGCCTAGGCTGCAACCTATCGGCCACCGCATCTCCTGGTCGTTATCACCTGTCGATTGTCTCGTCGAGCACTTGGTGGCATGAATTAATTCCTGAATTGACATAGGGTATTGCTAAATTTCTCTTATTTTTTATTTCTTTTGAGCAAATAGACTGAATTTATAAGCTATTGTTTGAATGTTATGATTGTTTGTTGGTTTTCTGTCAGATTGTAGGATTCAGAATTAGGGTTTTAATTTAGGTTTTTAGAAACTGAAATACCCACCAACTTAGTTGCAAATCGGAGATAATTATACTTGTAATTATATGTGTGGTGAAACGGCGAACCCTGATTATTTTTGTTCTGTTTCGCCCCCGGTCTCCGGAGGAGGAGATGACGATGAGCCATGGCTCGCTGACTCGAGCACCGATCCATGAATTTTTAGTTCCTTGGTTTGGTTGCATTTATATTATTTAGTATGAAAGCTTAAAACAGCTACTTCACAATTTTTAGGCTGCCTTTCTAGGGGGAAGCAACTTGGCTGCCTGCCTGTACTGAAAGTCTGAAACCAGACGAGCTATTACTCCCTTGCCTACATGAAAGTGATAACTGATAACCTGCTTGCTGATACGGATGTTCCATATGTCTTGCAAACCTATATACTGGGTTGGACTTGGTGAAATTTGGTTTGATTTCATTGAGCTGTTACTCTTCAAGCTGTCAACTGTCTAAATGATTTCTTAGGTCCTGATCAATTCGGTTTCGGCTTCTAGCTTCTGGCTTATTTTTCATTATTCATAAGTTTCGTCTTTTTCTGAACTTTTGACTTTTTGTTGAGCTTTTTTGCCGGTTCTTTTTTCCCGTATTTGTTTGTATTATACGTAATGGGCTAACATATTTTTATATTTTTAATTTTTTTTAAATTTAAATATGCTAAATAAGCCTCTGTCAGCTACAGTGCTTTTTTCAGCCAGCTACAGTGTTTTCAGCCATAAGCCACGAGCTTTTCAGCCGAACCGATCACCACCTTAATTTTGCTTCCTTTCAAGGTTACACCAATATGACGCTCCTTACTTTACTATGCTTCGTTAACTAGTTGTGGTTTGTAGTCTGTTAGCTCAAGAAAACTAGGGCTATATGTTATTTGTTCTTGCAGTTTATTTGTATGTTGTGGACGCTTTTGTGGGCAAAGTATACCAACGCCGCAACAAGCAAGCAGCATCGGCGCCCACAACAGAGTCCAGTTAAGTTAGTTGCCAAATTTGTTAAGATTGGATTAGAATCCGAGTCGGTTAAGATAGGATTAGAGTCCTAGTTGAGAAATAAGGGCCAAAGAGCCTATATATAGATCTGTAAGCCCTGATTGAAGGGCAGGAAGAAAATTAATAGAGACTCTTACCAGGAAGATTACCTGGAGTCCCCTTCGTTCAATCTACCACAACATTGTATCCTTTGAGATTTTTTGGTTTTGAGTTAATTGGTGCCACTATTACTCCCAGGATGGTTAATCAAACATATTGTTTCCTCAGCAATGCTAGTGTTGTGTTGATCTGTTCATGTCCACAAACAAATTTCGGTGGTCTTAGCTTCTAAAAAACATAGATTCTGACATATTAACGAGCTTCTCAGGGATTATTCTTCTTAAAATGTAAACATGTATTTTTAATGCCGTCTCATGGATCATGACGTAATCTGGATAGATTCAAGAAACAGAATATTGTGTGCATGCTGCGTTGATTTTATCCAATAGTATTTCATATTTGTTCAGTACAATATCTGATCTATTTCCTGAACTAGTCACAGGGCCGTGCCGTGAAATTTGGAGGCCCTGTACAAAGCTCTAAGTGAGACCTAAACCAAAGTACCAAATATAGCCAAAATAATGTATGTCTTACGTTTTTGGGAACCGGATTCATATTTTCTAAATCGATTTGCAGAAGACATGGCTTCAAAAGATGAAAAGAACAAAATTAAAATTATACAACCAGTTCTAGACTTTCATACGAAGGATTTAATTAGTACAATACAATTAGAATTGAAAAAAAACGAATACCTGCACTACACCTGCACTCCTGCAGGCCTCCTACACCTGCTGCCTTGCTTGCTGGTTGCTTGCTATTCGCTAGATGAATGGACATTGGACGAGCCAGCCGGCCGGCGCTCGGCGGAGACGAGACGAATACGAACTGACGAAGTCACGAATACAAGAGAGAATACGAAACGCCGTGGGGGCCTCGGGGCTCGGAGCCGAGAATACGAAGCGCCACGCATGCCAAGTCGCCGCGCGGAGATGCGCGCGGACTCGAGCTAGGCTCTGGCGCTCTGGCCTCACACGAATACATGGGCCTTCTCCTGCTAGGCTGATTTTTTGAGGCCCTGGAAATTGGGGGGCCCTGTACAGCCGCGCGGGTCGCACGCCCATGGGCACGGCCCTGACTAGTCATAGGCTCATAGGTATGGTTCAGATTACACTGAATATTCCTGCAAATACATTATTATTATGCCAATGATTTAATGTGTAGTATACTTGATGGAATATGATGTTGTGCCGACCATGGTCCCTGAATTCTTTCTCTTCTGATTTATATTTTTTTTTACTCCATGTTACATTATCTTGAGGCATGTCAGATACTATAGTATTTTTACAGTTTTTGAGTATAAACTATAAACTATAAATGAATCCAGTGAAGAGGCCATCTATGCTATCCTCAATTCTACTCTGCAACCCAGAAAGTCAAATTATAACTGAAGGAGGAAAAGGAATTATCATTTACCTATTGCCTTCTCTAGCAGCAGTAATTTTGCTCTTCTCTTCTAGTATTATTCTGAAATCTGCATGGCTGACAGCATTTATTTGTTCCGCGATTCCATCTTTCTCTAATGCTATTAGTTTTGTCATTCACCATTTTGTACTAATGTCAAATTTGTTCCATTTATACAGTGGCTTTTCTACATAATATTCAGAAGAAAGAAATGTTCTACAGCCAGTTAGAAGAGGCTCTTGTGAGTTATGACTGCTGGAAACCTTAGGAAAGTTTCCCATCTCTAAGGATTAACAGGAAACCAAAAAACTGGCACAAACCTCTTTCTTGCTTTCCTTTGCGTGCGAACGAGTTGAAGCGCGTGAAATCAGTGCTACCGGGAGTGCTATCACGCCTTGATGCCTCTGCTTTATTGTTCTGAGATACTGCATTGTCAAATTTAGCAACTTGCTGATAATGCACCAGTTGCTTGGAAGGAATTAGAAGACTTGGATGAAGATAAAATGGCTAAAATGGCTAGGCAATTTTATCTTGTTGAGGAAAGTAGTCACTAGCAAGTAAATCTTTCTCGTGCGACGGGATTTTTGAAGAAGATAATGTATATGTTAGTAACGGTAGAAGAATAGAAGTATAGATGACATTGAGTGATAATGCCCCGTTCTTTTCAGCTTTTAAAAGCTGTTTTTTTAGCTTTTCTACAGTAACTAGCTTTTAAACGGAGTATTTTTTCAAGATAAGGTCTACTAGTTAATTGTAGTACATACTTTACTGACTTCATTTATATCGGCAAAAACCGTACGTGAGTTTCTGTTACTCTGTAATCTCTCATACAAACAGTCCAAAAGTCACAAGGCACAGCCAAAAAGAACAGGCCTAAAGCCACTTTGAACCAGGGCAGATGAGGCGAAGTCTCATGCATTGGAACAGCAGCTTCACGACCTACTATTCAAATGTGATGGTTTGTGTTTAGTGGAAAATTTCAGATCCTTTGCAATAGTTGCAATTTGACATCTGCAGCTAAATTGAGCGGCAAGGTCTCATAGACATTATTTGCTTGGGTTCCTTGGATTGATTGCATTTATATTGGTATCTGGAAATGAGAGTATGAAAGTTTGGAATAGCTACTTCACTTTTTTTAGGCCGTCTGCGCTGAAACCAGAGGAGCTATAAAAGCTATTAGCCTATTACACTCTTGTTTATCTGATAGTAATTGCTGACAACCTCCATACTGATAGGGAGTTGCACATTTCTTGCAAACCTATCCAATGGATAAAACTTGGTGAAATTTGGTTTGATTTCATTGGGCTGTCCACTGTCTAAATGCTTCCTTAATTTTTTTTCTTCTTTTCAAGCTTAAATCAATATGATACTCCTTAGCTTACTATGCTTTATTAAGCAGTTGTGGTTTGTAGGCTGTTAATTAAGAAAACTAGAGCTACATGCAGTTTCTTCTAACTTGCAATTTACTTGTAAACTTTGATATTTTGTTTTCAGTTAATTGGTTACAAACTTACAATAGTACTCCCAGGATGGTTAGTGGAAGGCATTATTTTCCCTCGGCAATGCTAGCGTTGTGTTGAGTTCATGTCCTCAAAACAAAATTTGGTGTTCTCCATCCTGCGACCAAATGTGTGCCAATGCAGAGCTTGGAGTGGCACCGTTGTGAGCTTGTGTTTGTTGATGCACGTTCTTCCGTGTGTTTCCCCCTTAAAATTTGGGCGAGTACGTCTAAGTTTTAGCTTTGAAAGGTAGGTTTTGACGTTTTGTCCTTGTATATTTAAGCTGCTGTACAGTCAGGGACGCTACGTTAGATTTGAACATCCACAGATAGCTTGTGTAATTTGGAGGTTATCACAAACTCTGTACATAATGTAAAACTGTAACAGACACCAAATTGGATCTGCTATGATCAGTGGCGGAACCAGGAATTAAATAGACCCGAAACGAACTGGCTCACCTGCGCCGCATCCCCCTTGTCGTCGCCCGGAACCAGTACATCGCCGCCGCCTCCCCTTGCTCTAAGCCTTGCCCCGACGCCCTCCAGTCTGTCTGCTGGCGCCGTCCAGTCCCCATGCCGCTGTCCACACCTAGCTGGCGCATGCGCCGTCGCCTCCCATGGTGATGCGCCGGCGAGCAGCCCAGGGGGTCTTCCGCTCGGGAGACCCGGGGCAGCCGCCCCGGCTTGCCCCTACGGTGGTTCCGCCACTGGCCATGATCGAGTGCATGCATATATGAGTTGTGGCCGTGTGTGTGATCTCTATCCAAAATTTCATCGGCTCCCACGGCGGAGGATGAGGTTGCGCGCGCGGCTCCCATTCCATACGTGTAGCATCGCGAAGCGGCGACGGATCGATAATTCGATCATCACGCATGGCGAGCGGTTACGTGTAATACCACCAAAATATATAGGAGAAGAAAAACGAGAAATAAAACATTCTAAGAAAATAAAAGAAATAAAGAAAAGTTTTGTCATTAGATTCATCGGCTTTTAGAAAGCCAAATAAAAGTAGCGCTCACAGAGGTTCCCAAGCTGTCCTCGGTCGGCACCATCTTGTGCTTTGGATTTTCATCATCTGGCAGCAAATTTAGTAAATGCCCTTTTTACCATCTTACCGTCTGTAGTAGACAAAGCCATCAAAGAGGGCAGAGCCCACCTGTTCGACCAAAGGTCTATAAAGCCCACAAAGACCTAAATAGGAGTTAGGGATAAGGGAGGGGCGGGTTGGTCATTGCACAAAGCCAGGAGGGGAGGTGGCTGAATGCCCTCTCCTTTGTAAGCCAGCCAATGCCCAAAGGAGGTCTAACTCCATTCATTTTGCACAGACAACTGAGAACACAGCCAAAGCACCCATTCCACTTTTCTTCCCTCAACTGAGAGACCTCAGTCAAGGCAAAACGAAGCCAGGAGAGCAAGCCACGAGCCAACCTTCCATTCCTCATCCCTACTCTTCCTTCCTCCCAACTGAGAGCAAGCCCCACAGCCAAGCATGATCAAACCAGCCAGAGCAACACAGAGAGGAGGTGAGGGAGAGATCAGCGGAGGAGAGGAGCTTGGGAGGTTGGGGAAGACCGACAGCGTGAGGGCGGAGCCCACGGTGACCGCAAGCCACCAGAGCCATGCTGAACTAGCCGGGATAGGGAAGAGGCGAGAAGGGCCAATGGGAACGCGTGGAGTGCGCTGTCGCCACCATGACTATCGTCATCGCCTTCTCACCCCCATCCAACCCGAGCCAAGTAAGGATTGCCTTCCCCAACCATGCGCATTGAAGAGTAAAGCAAACGAAAATAGAAGAAAAATCAAAACTGTAAGAGTAGGAAGGAAGAGTAGCAAACCGTCCCTGTAGTAAGGGAGTTGGCCGGCCGGCTACACGCCATGGCCAGCGAGCTCGAACCACAGGGGGAAGCGATGCCGGGGCTATGGCCGGTGATAGGCACCGATGGCTGGCGGTGCCGACCATGGGGGCAGGCCAATGCCTGGGAGGTCGGGGGAGGCTGAGCCATGGCGCCGTTAGCCGGGCCAGGGGCGGTGCTGGGGACAGGTGGTGGCACTGGGGAAAGGTGGTGGTGCCGGTAGATCTAGCGTTAGGGGCACTAGCTGAGGCAAACCAAGGGCAGCGGCCAAAGGCCGTGCCGACCGGGCAACGGTGCTCAGCGCCTCGCTGTCGTGCTCACACAGGGGAGGTGGCGAATCCGGTCCTGGTTGGCCGGATCCGAGGCGAAGACCGAGAGGGAGGTGGCTGAAGGTAGGAGCGGCCCTGGGCTCCCGGCCAGTGGTGTGCTGTGGCCGGTGAGCCCAAAAGGGAAGACCAGCAGCTGGTTGGCACTAGATCTAGCCATGGTCGGCTGAATCTGGAAGAGGGAGAGAGCGGGAGAGGGGGAAAAGTTGGGCCCAGCGGAGGGGCCATCAACGGTGAGCCCTGGGCCGACGATGCCCTAGCTCGGTGGCGCGTCGCCTGGGAATCGTCAGGCCGATCGGCCGAGAGAAATGAGGAGGAAGAGGAGAGAGGTCGGTTCGGACGAACCAAATGAAGGAGAGAGAGAGAGAGAGAAAAATAAAAGGAAAGAAAAAAGAAGAGAGAAGAAAAGGAATAGAAAAAAAGAAAGAAAGAAAAGAAAAGAGGAGAAAAAGAAAAGAAAATGGGAGTTTGGTACCTGCATGACGGGTCCTTAACCCTGGGAGTTTGATTGCCTTGGCTTTGGCTATCTATCACTTTGCTTCGGTAGATCTGATGGGATTTTTAGCATAAGGGTAAGAGGGAATAGCATAAGATAAAGATTGAATCACGGGGATAAGGTAATCTAAACCCAGTCTAATTTTAAAAGAGCACACCCAGGGAGCTGGGGTGGCACATAAATCACACAAGTTTTTAAAACAACTTTTTCCTGTGACTGCGAAATATAATGCCCGAGGGCAAGAAGGCAGTGCATAGGGCCGAAGTAAAATCTTGTGACAATGCAACGCCTATTTGGGGGAGCACACATAAGAGGGCATAGGGTTCATATACATAGTCTGTTTAAAACGAGACCATCTTATTTTCGTGAACATCTTCAACGTTTCTAACCTTAAATTTTTTGGAGTAAGGGTAAGAGAAGGGGAACAAAATTTTCCTTTTGAAATCAATAGAAGGAAGAGGAAAGTATTCGGAGGGAATTTGATTGGCATCAGCACTCACTCTTGACTGCCATTTTTAAAAAAATACTGGACTTTGAAATACCCTTTTTTAAAAGGAAGGTTCTCTCTCTTTCTTTTTTTGGCCAGAGTATTCTAATCTCTTCCAATATTCAAATATCAATCAATGAACTAATTCACTCCCATATTATTTCTATGCATAGGGCTTAGAATCCAATGGCCTTCATAATTTAACTTCCGCTTTTGCAAATTGCACTTAGGCTATCTTCATTATTTAGTCATAGTATTATTGCTGTCTAAAACTCCAAACAGTGAGTGTCATCATTTATTTGATCCACCGATCATACACTTTCTACTGTGTCACCCACCATTTCATTAATCCAGCCATGGGTATCTAATTCTCACATAAATCTTAACTTCCAACATAAATTTGTGAATCAAATCTCAAATTTCACTATGAATGTATAATCCTAATACCAGATCCACTATTTGTTAACTTGTTAACTCTACAATCTAATGGAAATCCAATACCTTTACTTTGGATCCACCGATAAAACAAGTTCCATTGCATCATCCCAAAATTTTTATTAATCAAATTGGGGTTACCAAATTCTTATATGAGATTGAATTTCCACCACATCTTTATAGACCCAATCTCAGGTTCGTTATTTGTTAATTTAATTAGCTCTTCATTCTAATGAAAATTTAATATCCTTTATTTTAGATCCACCAATATCTTTTGTGTCATGACTTTCTAATAATCCAATCTTGTGTTATTGATTCAAATCCATAATTTGCTCCTCCATTAACCAACCTATATATTTACTATCTACCTCCAAAATAATTCATCATTATAGCATCATCTGGGAATAATGTTATTAATTAGGCCTATACTCTGATAGTTGTTATCACATCTCCAATTTCTGAAAAATTCAATTAATCCATCTAGTAATTGATCATATTCTATTATTACACTATTGTAAACATCTCCCAGGAATTATATTATTTATTAATGTCATAATCTAGCAATTATTTTCACATTTCCTATTTCTCCAAGAATCAATTAATCTATCTATCTAGTCAATCTAATCCTTTAAGCTCCGCCAATTTCATTCCTCCAGAATTCACACCATTGTTTTCTTCTGATGATCGACATGAAACCCACCAACATTTTTGTGTGTTCACCACAACATCTATCTTCTTTACTTTTGACTTTATTTATCCTTCCCCCTTTTTAATAATAAAAGAAGTATTTTTTTTCTAACCATGGGTAATAAAACCAAACATGGAAAATATGTTTTCCCCAACATAACTCTTTCAGAAGTAATACCTCAAGGTTAACCTATAGGCTTTATTTTTGAAAAACAAGGTCCTTTTTGGGGAAAAGTTTTCGAGGAATAACTTTGTTTTGGACTATTTGAGAAACCAAAGTGAATTTTTGAATAAGTTTTGGCAAGTAATTGAACTTATGAAAATTTCCTCGGAAGATCAGATTTATTGAAATGAGTTTGAAAATGAATTTTGCAAACAATTTGATAATTAATCCTCCAAGGATAAAACAATTTTTTGAAAAATGAGTTTCAAATTTAAGCCTTGTGATTTTGGTCCAAAGTAGGCTTTCAAAGAGAGTTTACAAGAGGAGTACTGAATTTTTATCATTTCGAATTCGGGATAAGAGAGCTTCGGAAGTAAAAATGGCTAGGGTAGCATATAGATGAGGGGGAATCATCTAAGTGAGAAGAGAATGAGCAATATGACTTATATTTTTGGAAATAGAATTTTGAAAGAAATAATTGTAGTCATGAAACTAATGGCCAGGCTAACTAGGTCACGACAAACAGTCGATATGCTCTGATACCAGCCCTATCGAACATGGATTTTTTAACCCAGAATCCTCTGTGGTTCCACCGCACTATTCCCTAGATCAGTAGATAGTGCTCACAGATACAGTACTGAACATCAAATGCATATCATGCGGAAGCGTAAATATAATAGTAGACTTACTCATGGGCTGATCAAGCCGAAATTAATAAAATGCAGCAGCGAAAACGAAGCACATATGTGGGACACTCAAGACGTGCCCACAGGCAGCCAACTAGGGTTCATGACCTAGTTCTTGATATCTTCATCTTCTTCACCATCATGACCAGGTGTATTGCTGAAGTGTAGCGATTTAACTCCTAATTCTGGATTAATTGAGTGAGCGAGGGTGAGCACAAACCACCGTGCTCCGCGAGCTAATACACAGGATGCAATTAGATAACATGCATGGCTTATCAAGGAAAGGCTCATGTTATTTTATTTGCCATAAATTGCTTTTAAAATATGATACATAGAAATTTACTAAGACATAGCAGTTTGAACTAAAACATAATGTGTGAAAGAATGCAATAATAATAGCGATCCAGATTCCAACCACCGTTACATGGTTTCTGCACCATATGCTAACCTTTCAGCGTTATGACCGCTTACCTTATCATTAGGGCGACACCTAGGGCAACACAAATCAGGGCTTTCCATTGCCCTCTAGTTTTCAATACCACCCACAAAGTTTTTGAAATAGAACTATATCTGGTTAAGTTCCCATGTCCGCTCTTGACCGTGGGCACGACTATTTGAATAGTTTTCACTCTGCAGAGTTTGTACACTTTATCCACAAGAGACGATCTGTTCGTTGCTCCACACGATTACTTAGTCATGTGGTTGAGTAGACCATCACAGTAACTTTTCAAAATACCTCGTCCCTTCCATCATCTCACCCATATAGGCTTCTTCCACTTGCGGTGAGTCCCATAAGTTGTGCGGAATGTTCTACCCCTAGCGACTAGCAGCTGGACTACCCACACTAACTAGCCCGTCGCGGTAAACTTCACCCTCAATGAGTGTCCCATTCAAGTCATCACACAGACAACCACTTTCACTACCTCACTCCTCCATCGATGAGATGACTTTCAGGGTCCAGTAAATCTACTAAGCCAAGTTGTACTTTACAGACTTGTGGTTGTACTTGTCTTACACATGATGTCATGACAATATTCAGTCCTTAGGGTTATCTGGGCAGTTCTATCACTAACCACACTCTCGTGCACCACTGCACCACACCCCCGAACCATCCGCCCAGGTAGATAAGCAATTTGAGGTTTTTGGGAGCATAGAATAATCATACCATAATATACTAGTCATTTCCACCATGACTTTCCAAACCAGTTTCTCATGATTGAAAGTGATGCTTTGGGCATTTTGGTGCCCCCCGAGTATCTAAGTAGTTCTAAGCAATGGCGTATAATTACGAACTTATTTTCAAAAGTTTTACCATTATAATTTTGCTAGGGTGACAAAACTCAAATCCTCAAACATTCCAAAAGAGTGTAATACTAATAAGTTCATTAATGGGTATATAACTAGAATCTTGAAATCAAACATATATTTGCACATGAAATAACAGCATCCAATTTGATAATTTAAAATGCAAATAATTTACAGAAAATGTAGGTTCAACATGATCAAAATATTGACTTGCCTTGCGCAGTTTACTGTGGTCTTGAGCTCACTCAAGCTTTCTCATTCGTTGGTCTTGAGCTTCTGGTCTTTATCTTCATCTCGATCTTGATCTCGTTTGATCCATTGAATCTTCAGGGCTCCAATTTCTAGTTACGCGATAAACAACTGAATCCAAATAAATGCAAATATCTCAAAAGATCCAAATAAATCCAATTGAAGTTGATTAATTTTTATTATGATTAAATGGGTGATTTGAGGTTGGGTTGATTGGATACGGAGTATTGACAGAGTCAAACGGGGTTGGAGCAAGTGATAAATGGCTAAGGGAAATCCGTCGAGACGGGTGCCAAGAAAGGTTTATAGTAAAGGAATATTCATGAAAATATTCCTCTTTAGGTTCAAGTATGGCTGGATATAGCCAACAGCAGAATACCATGACTTGGCCTCTAGCTTAATAACTTCTTTTATTATTTTATATTTATCAAGGAAGTTCTATGTGTCAGGTTAGACCTATGCATCGATATATGATCTTAGCTTGTTATTTCTTGAATGGCACTAATTTGTATATCGCAAGAGCATTAACCATGACCTAGGGTTCACACATCATTTTTAATCTATCTTGCATTCTGAATTAAGGGTTGGTCGATATGTTAACAATTTTCAACATTATTTTCCTGATAGTTACATTTATTAAGATCTTTTATTTGTCATAACAGTTCTAATCAATTATTGATGGTGTCAACTATATTCCAAGAAAATAGGCCTATGGGAACGGGTGCTTTAATTTAGATGTCACTTACTGCAGAGATTTAACTAACTATATTCAGGGTAACGTTTAACTTAGTTTTGCATTCAAAATTAACATTAGTGACTCTACACTCAATTTAATTCTCTAAATTATTCAAGTACCATTTGGAGAGGGATCCCTATGGCTTTTGAGGCAATTAATTATATGCAAGGAAATCTTTCATTTAAGTCACGTAATTATAGTTAAATATTAACGTCTTAATACCTCAATTTAATGGGCTAACCAATTATCTGCAGGTCCTGCACCCTCTAACTTGCTCTCTACAGCTCCGGGAACTTCAGCTATTGAACGTGGTCATAGTGATTGATCAGCCCCGGGAACCTCAGCTGCTGAACCTAGTCATAGTGGTCGGTTGGCCGTCAGACAAGTCTTGCCGAAGCATCCAGTCTGCCGCGTGGTCGAGCGCTCAGTAGTCGAACGTCCCACGATCAGATCAGTCGGAAGCCTTGTCGAGCGCTCTATGGTCGGACATTCCATGACCAGACCAGGGTATCGACCAATTGTTCTTCGTGGTCGAACTAGCGTGGTCGAACAGAGTTATTGGTCAGCAGGTCACTATGGTAGTAACAGAGTGATCAGACCAGAGTTTTGATCAGCTTCTTCCCGTGGTCGTTACAGCGTGGACGAACCAGAGTTACGACCAACTGTACATGGTCATTACAACGTGGTCAGACCAGATTTTCGACCGACTGTACATGGTTATTACAACGTGGTCAGACCAGGGATTCGACGAGCTGTGTAGAGGCGCTTAGATGGGATTCAACCAGCTACACAGAGGCTTTACGACCAGAAGTTGACAAAGGCTAAATCTTCACTTAGATTTTTATCATTGCCTGCTGCTGACCCTTTTCGTCAAGTATCATAGTATTGGATTCCTAGAGCTTACTTGACTAACCCCAGTACTATGAGATCAACATCTACAGTGATTTAAGACCAGGTAACAAGGGATGGAGAATATGCACTTGATTTAGTTCCAGTCTTTTGCTTCATTGCTTGATTGGAATACTGGATGGTTCTTCACCTTCTCTAGGATTTTCCATGAGACTTCACTGTCTGGTTAGACCATGTGGAAAGGTAATGCTATTTTACAAGTGGTCTGTTACAAATAGTGTTTTACAAGTGGTCTCTGAACTCCTTTATGGTTTTCTCGATTTGTCTCAAAGCTTCTTGTTTCTTCTCAATTTGCCCTTTTTCTGAGTGAGATTGGATCATTCTAAGGGGGAGTATGTCGTTTGAAATGGTGTTAGGAGCTTTGTTTATTATACCTGTCATATAATTAATCCAGATTGAGTCATTGAAATCAAATAAGTAGTAGAACTTGCTTTATCATGTTTAATCATATGTTGTGTAGCTTAGACCACAACTAGTATTAATTAATTAGATATACTTGAATTAAAACATGACTTGGCATAAGTCTTTAAATAGAGTGATTATTGATAGTACTTTGTGATGTTCAGCAGAAAGGATTAGCTTGATTATGAATTTTATTTTTAAATCTTGTCCCTGAGGTTTGTATGTTTCATATTACAATCTTGTTATGCTCACACAAGTTGGCATGTTATTCATATAAAAAAGGGAGAAATTCTACAATTGGTATCATATAAGTGGTATCAAATGAGAATTGAGAAAAAGAAGATTGAAAAGATGTATGTTTCAAGCATGCCATGGTTAATCCAAAGAAAAGGCACAAAAAGTGCACAAATAAAAATAAGTATGCTTCAATCAGGCCACCATTCAAAAACAAGTTTTCTACAAAGATAGCATTATGAAAAGAAGTATGCTACAAGCATGCCACATGCCTAAAAATCTAGTGTGAAGCAATAGATTGTTTATGAGACTGCTAGCCCGTCTAGGTTTAGTGTTTGCTTCAATTTTAGGCTTTGACTTTTCGATGCAATATCTCATTGTGCTCTTTATAATTGGTTTAGTCATTGATGAAATGCCTGTCATTGATCTAAATTGTCTAATTTTGCTAAAAGACTAGTTTTTGATCTAGCTATATGATATATGACTTTATATGATATAAGAAGCTCTACTCACACTGATGGCTTGGTCAAAATCTTAATACAAATTGATTTGTATAATGTTCAAAGCTTCTTGATCTTTACTCTCATTGCTCCCACTTAGAATTGTTCTCTCTCTCTCTCTCTGAAAGTCTTGATGATTACATTGTCAAAGGGGGAGAAATTGAAGTCAGGGGGAGAGATATTTGGAGATTTTGAATTGGGTGATTTTTGCTTCTCTTTCAAATCACAAATCATTTGAGAATTTTTCAAAGTGTTGTCAATGTGGATGGTCGTAGATTAAGATATGATGAAAAATTGACATTTGGTTTGCCTTGGATTTTGCATTTGTGAAAGACTTGGTCGTTTGCTGTTGATGTCCTTGCTTTCGAGAGATTTTGCTTAGTTACGAGTGATTACGGTCTTCAGACACACTTACGACCACAGCAGCAGAACACAGACAAGCTTACGACCATGGCATGCTATGACCACGTTCAGCTTACGACCACGTCATGCAATGACCACGTTCAGCTTACGACCACAGCATCCTACGACCACGTCTGGCTTCGACCACGGTAGTACGACTTCGACCTTTCGACCACGGCAGTACGACTTTGGTTTTACGACCACGGCAGGTAATCATAGCTATAGTACTCTTTCATGGTCTTAGCTACAGTACTCGATAGTTGTAGACTTTACTGGTCGTTAGTCAAGGGCTTTGCGGTCGATGGTCGTAAGTTTTGCAGACTACATTCATGGTCGTAGGTTGTGCAGATTATGTTCATGGTCATAGAT
The DNA here is from genome assembly GCA_017311315.1 of Dendrocalamus latiflorus. NCBI lineage: Eukaryota > Viridiplantae > Streptophyta > Magnoliopsida > Poales > Poaceae > Dendrocalamus > Dendrocalamus latiflorus. The sequence goes on from CM029672.1 coordinate 12,207,608, forward strand.
TTTACAGATTGCCTCCATGGTCGTAGATTTTGCAGACTGCCTCCATGGTCATAGGTTTTGCATACTGCGTTCATTGTCGTAGGTTTTGCAGATTGTGTTCATGGTCGTAGATTTTGCAGACTACGTTCAAGGTCGTATTGCAGACTATTTTCATCGTCGTAGATTTAGTAGTCTTATCGATACTCGTAGACTTCACAGTCTGTTGTTTTGCCTGCGGTAGTTGGCGGCTTAGCGATCGGTTGCCGTTGGCTTCACGGTCGGTACTCGTAGACTTTCATGGTCGATTCGAGTCTTCACTCTTGAGATCATCGAGTACTCAGGTTGGGCCAGTGGCCGACTGGTCGGTGTGGTGGTTGATGATGGATAGTTGTTTCTTGAGATACTTGTAGTCGGAGGATTCGGTACTCAGTAGAAGTGATTTCATGACCACTGCAAGTGGTCGGGTGTTGGAATGTTGTATGTACTCGTAGGTTTCGAGTACGTATTGCAGCTGTGTTTTCTGATCGATACTCAATAATCGGTACTCGATAGTCGTCAGTAGCAGTGCGAGTGGTTTCTAAGTACTTGTGGGTTATGAGTACTCTGCAATAGCTGTCGTAGTGTGTGCTCTGAAGGGTTGTTCCAATTAGCGATGGTCGTAAGCGTTCTGGTGCGGTCGTAAATAACTTGGGGGATGGTCGTAGGTGTTTGGTTCTTGTCTGGGATAGATAAGGGTGTGTTTTGCTTATGTATGATGGATACAGTTAAGTTGGGAAGAACTTGTACTGGGAGATGGGTTCTTTGGTCTTTACATGTGCAGGTGAGCATGGAGGTGGCCATAGTCGGTGACAAGGAGACCCGGGACTAGGAGGGGAAATCTGAGGTCTAGGCGGTTGTGATGTCACGTGATGTGATCGAGCTCATGCTGGAAGCACATCGAGATCAAAGGTGGATGCTGCGTGCAGGCGTGGAGACTGTTACAGTCGGTGACAAGGAAGACCGGGACTAGGAGGGGGTAATCTGAGGTCCAGGCGGTCAGGTGGTCACGCGAGATGATCGGGCTCACGCAAGAACACGCGGTGATGGTGCACGATGAAGGTACATGAGGGGATATCCTGAAGGCTTTGTCATGGGTGTCGTATGGAGTTGTGGATGGAGTCCATGATCTGTGCGAATTGGTTAAAACCCATGTCAGGACGGGTTTCGGATCCCTTGGTTTGAGTAAGAGATAGATTTCGTGTCTAGGTGGAACAGGACATGGTTTGAAGTGTTTGGATGTAGCACGACTTTGTGCGCTGGCTATAAAAGCAGGGCAAGCTGTAGGTTAGCGTACGAGGTT